>OZ026624.1:67712261-67947261 GCA_964020975.1 Hermodice carunculata
GCGTCTCCCTGGCCATATAATTTGTATAATTTTTTGCAATCATACAGTTAACTGTTTTGTATTTATATATACCCTTGTGTTATTATTGTATGTATATATGAATATTATGGTCGAATAAAAATATCATAATTATTTCTGATTGGTACATCACTGAGACCATCACGCGCCAAGATCGATATCACATTTTCTCCAAATATGACAAGTTTATTAACCTCTTCATTAGCAACCACAAAGCCAAGATGTTGAATTATTCAGCAATTCACTGGTTTATTAGATCTCTAAATACGACAACATAAATTATGAATGATGACATATAGAGATGGACAACAGCTTGGAATGATGTCATATCTACCACACCAAAGTTCCATGTAAGGAAAACCCGTTCATGATAAAAAAGAATGTCGGCAGTCTGATTAAGGTAGACAGGCATCGAATACCTCTCAACATCATCATCAAAACCACGATCACAAGAATATAGCACAAAGGAAAGAATCTCTCTGTTGACTTCCGACCCGTACTAACAAAAGTTTATAGTACCTTAAATCGATCCCATCCATGCAACTCCCCTTCTTTGAGACACGTCATGCTTCATGCAATTTAGAATTTCCATCGGATTTTAGACGCTGACCTTTACAGTAATATGGATACACTCGTTAAGAATAAAGCAAGTCTGTGATGGCCTTTGTTTTCTTGCTCCGCATGTTTTACATTCAATTTGGAGTGACCATGATCTTGAGAGTCATCTTGCCCATCATCGGAGTCATCACTGGACTGTGATGCCATGTGAAGGGATTGCCACAAGCAGCAGATTGGCCTGAATCGCTATATCACGCTGTTTCACGAACGCAAACAGTTGAACACGGCTGTTCATTAGCTTCACAAATACACCATGAGCTGCACAAATTGGGTTGCACACCAAATCATTTATAAAACAGTTCTGGCGGAGCAGGAGGCTGGCTCATAAGCTATGGGGACACGTGTCCCATCTGGCATATTCCCATACCCGAAATCTGTTGGCCCGAAGCATTCCTGCACTGGTATGATGGCCGTATGTCATGTCTTCATTTGGCAGATACAGCGAGCGGCTGTAGCTCAAAGGTAATCTGAGTATATTTGCAGGTCACTTTTATGCTTTTTTTCCCAATTGAGTGCACTCAGAGGCTGAGACACCACTGTCATACAGGTAACATTTTGTAGCCGAAAACTGTTCTGCTTTTTGCAATGTTTGGTGTTTGCCAGTAATTTATCTGCATCATCAACCTCAATGCTGCTCTGTTCCCGTGTTCGCCGAATCAATTGATGGTGTCACAATCTGTTAACTAGACTAGAGTATGTTTATCTGCTTCTTCTTAAGTCGCGAACTCGTGTGGACAGGAGTATATCGACTCATGAATGTTTCTCGTCTATGTCTGTGAGCGTGAATGTTTCCTTACCGCCAATGACACAGCGATAATACAACAGCAACACAAGAATATCTGTGTCAGAGCTGCTCACAAGGATGTGGTTTGCCCTACATTGTGCTGCAGCTTTGGCACATACACAATTACATGTGCCAGCTTTCTCTTCGTTTGATGTCACTGCTACAAGAAGACGTGTACCAGCTTCCTCTTAGTTTGACGTCAATACTTCAAGAAAACGTGTACCAGCTTCCTCTTGGTTTGACGTCAATGTGTTGCAAGACTAAGTATACCAGCTTTCATATTGATTTGACGTCAACGCTTCAAGAAAACGTGTACCAGCTTCCTCTGGGTTTGACGTCAATGCTTCAAGAATATGTCTACCAGCGTCCTCTTGGTTTGATGTCAATACTTCAAGAAAACTTGTACCAACTTCCTCTGGGTTTGACATCGGTTCTGCAAGAATACGTGTACCAGCTTCCTATTGATTTGACGTCAATGCTTCAAGCATACGTGTGTCAGCTTCCTTTCGTATAACTTTAATGCGTCTTATTGTCAGCACTATTCTGCCTTCATTTCCACCACCGACATACAATATCTCACCATTAAACAAAACTACCTGAGCTATTTATGATGTTCTTTGTATAGAATGGAGCTAGACTGACTTTTTTCATAGGATTGCCACACTTTAATAAACTGTTTGGTAAGAATACAAATATTTATTCAATACCACAGTTTTGTCGACAAAACACATGTTTTGCCAGAAAGTGTCTTAAATGTTCAACTTTCTAGTGTCCATCTAATAAGCATTGTCATACTGAAAACCTGTTTGGTAAGAATACAAATATGAATTGAATACCACAGTATTCTCGACAAAATTATTGGACCGACATCAATGTTTTGTCAATATTAATCAGAGTTGCTATCATATTACCTTTTGTTTTTCATTTACGCTAATTAAAACTTTGTTGACCACTATCTCGCAAATGGATTTAGATGTAAAAGCCTGGAAAAACACTGATATTAAAACATATCACCGCGTGATTTCGGAATCCTCAGACCCTAAAGGTAAATTTCATATATAATCACGGCGGCTGCGCTGCCAAATAAAATGTTTGCCATGAGTACAAATAGACAACAGTCGGTTTTTTTTTATGAAACAAGTGGGGACAGACTTTTTTCATTCATGATGGCGAATCATAAAAATGTCACAAGACTAGCTTCAAAACATATGTTTTGCATTCATTAATGGCTCATAAAACACATGAAAAAATGCTTTCTTGTCAGCGTTCTTTTTGACTCGATGTCAATTATTAGTTTATTTGTAATAAACTTGGAAAATGGCTTCTTGTGTGAAACGCAGCAACATTGAAACATATCATCACGTGGTTGCATGATCTCTGGGCCCCGGGGAATAACTGCATAAATGGTGAGCACTGTGATCATTTTATCAAAATTGATCAACATTGCTGTCCTATGACCTTTTTATATTTATTTATGCCAATCATTAGTTTACTGACTGCCATCTTGCAAATGGCTTCTTGTGCAAAGCGCATTAACTTTTAAACTTGTCAAAACGCGCTTTCTGAATCTACAAACCCTATAATTAATCTTACGTGAAATGGCAGTTATCATTCTGTCAGACAGATCTTTGGTGTGAATACAAACATAACAATAGGCGTTTTATGGACCAAATTAGTGACAATGGTAATTTTACCAATCAAGACATTATATCTCAAATATTTTTCCTTTCAAATGACATAAAACATATTAATTGGTTTTATTAAGTCCATGTGACCGTTCGTCTTAACTTTATGCCAATCATTATACTACTGACATTCTTCTTGGGAGTTGGCTTCCTGTGTGAAACGCCCCAACATTAAAACGTGTCGTTAGGCGGTTTCGTGATCTGCAGAGCCCTGATATTAATTTTAATAAATGGTAACACCAAATTAAAACATTATATATATATATATATATATATATATATATATATATATATATATATATATATATATATATATATATATATATATATATATATATATATATGCATACATACTTGTATATATATATATATATATATATATATATATATATATATATACATACTAAAAATTAGAAAAGGGCATGAGCGGCACTAATTGGTGAAAATAAAATGTTGCACCACTTCGAAGTCAATTTCATCCAGTTTTAAGATAACCTTGCCTGCACAGACAGTGCCATTATTATGTATGGATTTCAACGGGGGAAGAGCGACTATTGAAACGGGGTTAAAATTAGATCTCCGTAGTGCGACGAGAAGGGTCTGTATACGCAGGCAAAGATAACCAAGCCAGCACTGTTTGGGAATCCAATCCTAGCCGAAAAAAAACTAAAAATATCCACCCAATCGAAACATTTCCTTTCCCACAGACTGACGTACAACCCACAATCTTTGAAGAAGATGGTATCAATGCTTTTGAGAAGTTGAATTTTTGAATATGAAGGGATGATTGATAGACAGCGGATGCAGAGATGTCCATTGTTTAGCACGGTCCTCATCTCAGCCAAACAAGGATGTACATTTTAAACTGACTTGTGGCGATATCGATACATTCCATTACACACGGTATATTAGGCACATTTGTTTTGACAACATAAGTGTACGATGCAAAGATGATCCAACTTCAGACTTTTCCTGAATTGATTTTTTCCGCAGCATTTAGGAGAAATAAAAATGTAAACCCGGCCATTGCTGAGCAGGAAATATGTGAACATTTCTCAGAGACGACAATTTGTAAAAAATTATTAGGGAAGACCATTCACTGTAAACACGACGTTTTTAAATCTACCCCAAATAATGTAAAAATCGATCGATAAATGTTCGGATTGTGGTTGTTGAAACTTAATCAGAACATCGTTTGTGTAAAGTTGAAAATGGCCGATAATGTGAGCCTGCAAAAACACCCGGCACCAAGGCATCAGCAAGATATCCTATCAAACTTTCCAAAAAATACGAATCAAGTATGATAATCAAAACTCCGAATCTATATATATAGCACACTTTGTGACTTTCATGTACAAATATGTGATTATTTCACTCGTTTTACATGCAATACTATCAAAAGCATATATTTTCCGAAAGAAAACTGTATGAGAAATAGTGCGGCACAATGTCTGCATAAAGGAGCACACTTTTCAACTTAGATTGAAATTGCTGTAAGGATTTTGATTGGCGGATGTCAAGAGGAAGAGCATTACCCCCGAAAAATGGTGGAATGGAACAAATGAATTACCATAACGGTTGGGGCTTAAAAGTAATTGCTCTGTAAGTTAAAACGATTTTCCAGATTAAAATTAACAGGATATCTTATGACTCGGGGAACTAAATCAGATAGATATGTTGGCGTCAGGCTATGCAACATCCTGCAGAATAAGACTAGTTTAAAGTACCTGTGCACATACTTGCTGCTTGGTGTCGAATAGATTCGAGGGGATTTGCTAATATGTCGGGAAAATCGTCAAAAACTGCACAGCCATATTCGAGAATTGGACGTATCATGGGTGTGTATGATCTAATTAATGCTTTTCGGGATAGTTTATATTTCAGTCTGCGGATAAAAACTATGCATTTACTTGATTTATTAATAATACGGTTGACATGTTCATTCCATTCTAAATTTCCTGGGATGGTTATTCTTGAATGAGTGTGGTAAGTCGCTTCTTGTATGGGGGTATCATAAAGGTAGAGCGTGAGACGATCTTGCTTGTTGCGTTTGGTGGAGAATAATGCAGCAATTGATTTTTTGGCATTAAATGTTACTTTCCAAAGTGCACAGCATACAGAAATTTTGCGGAGATCATCATTGATTCCCCTCCCTGAAAATGGGCTATCATGGATAATATCTAAAATACTAACATCGTTTGCAAAAATTTTAATATCACATGGCATATTTTCGATGATATCATTGATATTCACCGGAAACCTCTAACGGACCTAGGATGGAACCCTGTGGGACACCGGCATCGATTTGTAACCAGCCAGAGGACTGGCCCCCAACAGTCACACGTTGAAAGGGATTAGAGAGGTAACTTCTTATTAATTCAACAAGCGGATCCGAAATTCGTGTCTTAATTTGAATAGAAGACTTTCCTGCCAGACACGGTCGAAGGCCTTAGGAATATCAAGGAAGACCGTTCTTGAATCATGGTTCAGTTCTAGGCCGTCTGAAATGTTATGAGTTATTTTAATTAACTGGTTTATGGTGGAATAGTTTTGTTTGAAGCCAGAATTGTTTGGTGTGAGTAGTCCGCCAGTTATAAGGTATTCACAGAAAGGACTGTAACGTAAACGTTCAAATGCTTCAGAAACATTACACAGAAGGGAGATCTCACAGTGATTGTTTTTCACATGTTTATCACTGTTTTTGAAGACTGGGCACACATTAGACTTTTTCCAGGGATCTGGAAAATAGGATATGGAAAAAACAAATTGTACAATTTGGTTTGCGACTGACATATAGTTGTATCAGGGTGTTTTTAGAGGATTTTCTCTGCACCATTAAGACCAGACGCGGAACTAATCTTGCATGACGGTAATATATTTTATAGTAGTCTCATCGGCCTGAAACATGGATGATCCAGCTGCGGTCTGATAAGCAAAGTCGGGCAAGGTGAAAGGGTTTTCTGCGTGTGTAAGTCCACATTGCTTGGCCAAATAATGTTAAAATTTCACATTGATCTGCATTACTGGTATAGGCATTGCCATTTTCAATTATGGGAAGTATAGTTTGATTAAGGTCAGGACCAAGTAAAGTTGTACCGAGATTCCACCTCCTTTTGGGGTTTATGCCCTTGGCGTCAAGCTCTGAGCGGATTTTGGAGATTTACAATCTCAGACTTTTTAATGGCATTAACAGCTATATTGCACTTTCTTTTATAAAGCTGATAAAGACGATCAATGTTACGGTACTCAGCAAGACTGTGAGGATTAACAGTTTTAGATGCCCACCTATATCTGTTCCAAGCGAGACTGCGTTGCCCTAATAATATTGTTATATTACATGTGATCCGAGGTTTGTTTTTGGCCAAGTTAAAACTTCTCGAAACGGTGTAAATTGTTTGCATAAATAAAAAAGCAAATCCGGCCAATATGAAGCTACATCATTTATGTCCTCAGAGACACTGAAGCCAATATCAAAGAGGGTTTCTGGGAGAACTTTGTTTAGGTCATCAAAGTTGGCATGTTTATAATCCCCAATTTTAAGTTTAAAAGGAAGGTCTATAATTTGGGTTCTGGAAAGTACAAAATATGACTGAATGATCAGAGGTGGAAGTGGGCAGCAGAATCCCTGAACTTAGTACATATCCAGGCAGGTCCGTCATCATTAAATCAAGGAGACTCTTCGATAAATCATTTACACGGGTTGTTTTTGAAATTAAGTGAAATAAGTTATTATTAGGTACGAAGTTGAGCAAACGTAAACCAGTGTTCCAGTTCTGACAGCGATCATTAAAATCACTAGTAATAAGAATAATTTTAGGGTTAAATTCCAAAACACTGGTAACCGAGTTTTCCAAATCATTCATAAAAGTATCTCTTTCATTGGCTAATTGGCCAGGTAGGTGATAATGTACACCTAAGAGTATCAGGCCACAATTTGAAGGAAATTCAACCCACAAAGTCTCGCTTTTGGGACTTTTCAAATCCAAACGCATGTTGAAAGGTAGGTCATCCCCCACATATATCGCAACCCCACCTCCAGTGTCTGTTTTCTTATCCTTACGTAATGGTGAGTAAAAACCCTCAAGTCACAAAAGCTGAATAGAGCAGCAATATATATATATATATATATATATATATATATATATATATATATATATATATATATATATATATATATATATTCATGTAGTACACACTACAACATGTTGTGCGTGCACCTTTTGAGATGATATCCCAACTAGCACATAACATTATCGTAACATTTTGAAAAGCTCTTATGAATGTTATATCATAATGTTTCGAAATTATGTTTTCTCAATATCATAATAACATTTTTGTAAAATATAAAATGTCTGTACAATATTTTTCAAACATTTCCAAATTAATGTTCCAAGCCAACATCCTTAAAACGTTATTTTCATATTATAAATATGAACAGTGCACATGCCAGGAATGGAGTGTAAATGTAAGATGTTGATGTTCCAAGTAGATATTTTGACAATATTTTAGTTATGTTATGCAGCAAACACTTTTATATCGCATAAAATTATAAACGTGTTTACGATATTTTTCAGATGTTTTCAATATAACATTCTAAACCAATATCCTTAGAATGTTATTTAAATGTTATGAATATAAACGGCACATATCCAGGAATGCAGTATAAATGTTAGATAATAATGTTACAAGTAGACGTTTTGACAATATTTGAGTCATGTTATGGAACAAGCACTTTTATCTCACATAAAATCATAAACGTTTTTACAACATTTTTAGACGTTTCAAAAATAACCTTCGAAACAAATATCCTTAAAATATTATTTTAATATTACGAATATAAACGGCACATTTGACAAGAATGTAGTATAAATGTTGGATAGTGATGTTACACGTAGACATTTTGCATGTTTTGACAACATTTTTGTTATGTTATGTAAAAAGAACTTTTATCTCCCATAAAATTATAAACATTTTAACAATATTTGTGATATATTTTTAAAATAATGTTCCAAATCAATATCCTTAAAATATTATTATGAAGTTACAAATGTGAACGGCACATACGGCAGAAATGTTGTATAAATATTAGATATTGTTGTTACAGACAGATATTTGGGTAATATTTTGTTTATGTTATGCAACAAGCACATTCATCCTATGCAAAATTATCAATGTTTTGGCAATATTTTTCAAATATTTCGAAATTAATATTCCAAACCAAGAACCTTTAATTTAAATTTCATTTCGATATTTCCACAATCTCTTATTGATGTTATACACGTAGTTCATATATATATATATATATATATATATATATATATATATATATATATATATATATGTGTGTGTGTGTGTGTGTGTGTGTGTGTGTGTGTGTGTGTGTGCAACAAGCACATTTATTTCATGCAAAATAATAAATGTGTTTACAATATATTTCAAACATTTCCAAAATAAACTTCCAAGCCAATATCCTTGATGTGCTATTTCCAGATTGCAAAATGTGAAGGCTACTGAATGTACATATGTAAGTTAGTATATAGGCCTATATTAGATACTGATGGCTATTGAAGAGGGCCACCAGGGGGTATTTGCGTGATACGTTATCATCTATATTTATTTCTTGTGAGCTGTAAAATCGAAGATTATTTTAGCAGGATTCGTGATAATAAGTATTTGCGTGATTCGTTATCATCTATATTTGTTGCTCGTTAACTGTGAAATCGAAGATTATCATAACGTGATTTGTAATTATAAGTATTTATTCACGTGATTGTAATTTTTATGATTTGGTTTTAACCGTGAAAGTACATTTATTTTTCCGTGAATCATGATCACAACCCCCCTTCCCCTTGGAACCCTCATTGATGTCACAAAGAGAAAACTTAGACAACATTTTGGTGGTGTTATATATGCAGCAATTGACCAGATTATCTCGCACAAAAGTAAAAGATGTTTTTTAAAATGTTTCACATGATTCCTAAAGCAATGTTTCATACAAATATCTTTAAACTGTTATTACAATGTTGTTGAAAAAATATTCCAGCTTGACAACAAAATGTTAGGCCTATACTAGAATATTTTAATAACTTGAATAATATTATGCAGCAAAAACAAATTTTTCTGTTTAAAGTAAACGGGTAGCTATGAATAGGTCTCAGATCTACAGGAATCTTTTAGCTATGGAAGGCTTAATTTTTTGCTCATCTTTTTCCTCTGTAGGCCAACATTTTGCAATTTAGATGATTTCCTTGAAAACTTTGCAAAGACAAACGTGAGTCTTCAGAACCCATTTTTAATATACCTAACGTATTTGTAGCAATGAAACCTTAAGTTTTTGCTCGACCCTCGTCCGCATACTTGATTTATTGGCCTATAATTATAGGCCTACGCTTTGAATTAGTTGGGTTCCTTCAAAAGTTTATAAATTTAGAATAACATAGGCTAAATCTGCCGACCCATTGTTAAATTTAGCTATTAACGTATTTCTGTATCATTACTGTCAACTATATAACAGGCCTCTAAATGAAGGGGTATAAAGTGCGGAAATCTGCAAAGTCAGGTTTTTGTGAATATTTTTACAACGTTTTGATAATATCATTCAATACTAATACGAAAACAATAGCCATGGCATAGCTTTGCTTGAGGAAAATGGCACGTACTTGAATCCGTCAAACAAAAATAAGCTGATCAGTCGAAAGAAACACTGAGTTATGCCAGGATATGAAAATCGACTGCAAGATGCATGGTCAGGGAGTCTGTGGAAAATAGTAAAATTTACGAAGTACTACAAGTTGAACACATGTACTAACTCTACGGCGGCCATATTTGTGAAAGCCGTCTGCACGTAGCAGGGCGTAGCAGCCGACACATACGCTTCGCTTCGTTTAAATTTGCCGGACTGGGAATTGTCGAATTCTCATATATAGGTAAGATAATTCATTTTTGCCCATAGATGACTGACCTTACGTGTACCCTTTGAAACTGAATGTTTGACAAGTACTATAGTGACACTGAAAGGACATTTTACGGTCACCACTTCAGGTTCACGTGTTATCGCTCAGGGCCATGAAATTATGTTTTCGCAACATTTACACAACATTGTGTCAATATTTTTTAACCAGCTCGACATATTTTTGGCGGGAAAAAGAATAGGACAGCACATAGCAAAATAATTGAATGTAACATTTTGCGAATGATTCGGTTTCGGGCTTGTAAACTCCCAGCCCAAGAGGTTCTATGACCATGTAGCCAGTTTGAACAGTTTTGAGGGATTATTTTGGAATTCGTCCAACTAGTGCTGGAAACGATTGATAAACTTTTGTGGCCCACGTTATTTCCCGGAGCAATGGAATATTTTCACAACGTTTACACAGCATTCTGTCGATATTTTATCGCTAGCTCTACAGATTTTGGCCGGGGAAACAGCATTCACAATTAATTTTTTGAAATTTTGTAAATGACTGTGAGTGTGACTTCTCCAAACCTTCTGCCAGAAGTTCTAGACTTTTTTTTTTTGAGTCAGTTACTGGACTGTATGGTAAATGTTCATCAATGTCATCTATGAAATAAACTTCCTTGCATTTCAAGTACACAAAGATAATGTAAGAAATCTGAGACTACCACCATGGTAGATGCATATCCCTCTTAGGGTGGTAGTCTCAGCAACAGGTTTATTTTCTGATGAAATGCTTTACTCCCTTAGGCCTAAAAAAAGAATGGTAAGGAAAATAAGTTTTTGAGCTGTCACATGGTGCATATAAATAATGAATCAAAGCATTTTCCCTGATATCCTTTATCATTTTTAGCTCAGCTGACTTGTCAGTCAGCTGAGCTTTTGTGAGGGTCTGTCGTCCGTCCGTCTGTCCACAATTCACATTTGCGACTTCTTCTCAGAAACCGTTATCGAGATTCACTTCAAACTTGGTGGGTATGTGCCTTGGGTGTGTCCCTACCAAGTTGGATAAAATGGTTACGGTCTAATGATTTTTGTATTTTTATGAATTTTTTTTGTTTAAATTTTTGGCCAAATCTTAAAAATTCTTGATCCCTGTAAATTCTCAGCCAATTGTTTTTATATTGCATACTGACACTTCTGGATAGAAGCTAGAGACATGGACGGCAGGTGAGTGACCTTGATCTCATTTCCAAGGTCACAGGGCAAATTACATGGAATTCACTGTTTATATGATAACTTGAGAACTATTTGAGCTAGGACAATGAGATTGTCTTAAGTGAAGGCCAGACTTAGACAGTATATGAGTGACGCTGACCCCATTCCCAAGGTCATAGGGTCACTTATAAAAATTTAAATGTTCACTTGATTACTTAAAAACTATTTGAACTTGAACCTTGATGTTGCATATGGTGGTTGTCCATAGCAAAGTTTACACTACAACGGTACTTAGATGACCTTGACCTCATTCCCAAGGTCACAGGGACAATTATAAGAACTTTACTGTTCACAACGTAACTTCAGAACTGTGTGAGGTAGAACCTTGATGTTCAACTTATTGGTGATCTTCTATGCACGAAAGATTGAGACACCACATTAGTGACCTTGACCTAATCCCCAAGGTCACATGGTCGGTTACATGAATTATACTGTTGATATAATTTGAGAACTATTTGCACTATGACTTGATCTTGCACATGGGGATGGTCCTATGGGAGCAAGATTAAGAATAGCTTGGTGACCTCCACCTCATTTCTAACGGTACAGGGTTTATTCAGCTGAGCACAGGGCTGTCACAGTCCTCTTGTTTTTGTATTTTTTTCACATAGACACATCAGGTCTACATTATCACCATGTCAATGTAATTTTTAGGTAGTAACTTAATTAAGAACTATTTTAATTAGAATTTAGACATGTTACAGAGTGATTGTCTACAAGGACTATCTTTCCTGGTCTTATTCTAATCAACACAATGCTGATAAATATCAGTTTCTGAATACAAGGGCTGCTGAGCACAGGACTGTCATGGTTTCCATGCTATCTGTTCATGTCTTTTTCCTTAAATGCAATTGTGAATTAGTGTAATTGTCTTCTTTCTCATAGGTACGTCAACTCATGCTAATCCATGGTGGAAAGGATGTGGGGGCCATTTGTAGGGCCATGACTAGGGCCCTCATGACAAATGGACTGCTCAGCAAATTCAGCCTAACCGGTCAGGAGACAACCCTTTTTAGGGTCATAGTGAGTGAGTAGAGACAATATTTAAATATAAACATCGGCTTCGACAACTTTTTTTCATTGGTGTCACAGGAATTGTGTTTAATTAAAATACCACTGCAATAAGAGAGGTCAGAATTAGCAAAACCATGTGTATTCAACTAAATGCAAAGAATTGTAAAAAATTCTACAGCTTTGTTTTTTCCATTGAATCACATGTTAATATTGTGTTCTAAAAAATGGATACTTATACAGATTTTACGCTGCAATTTATGTATGAATTTCATGTGCATCTTCCTTTATTAGAAGTTGAACTGTAATGGTAAGCAATGGGGAACACACATCCCGAGCCTGCACCATACTCTACCCTCTGGCGATATTCTCAGGAATAAGTCTTTCAATCTTGACCTTGCCTATTTGCTACATGTACTAAGTATAACTTGTTGATGTTTATTGTTTTCTGGACAAAAACATGAAAGGAAGCTTTTAAATGCAAAGTACATGCACATTGTTACATATAAAGTGCTGTTCTGGAAAAAAAAAATGAAATCTGTCATCAAACATTTGTACTCTTAGCCTTCAAGAAAATCAATATCATAATACATTTGGTTTTGCTAATAAAAAAGATGGTTGGCATGCACTTACATGCATTATGCACTGTATGTGCATATCTCGTATGGACAGTTGTCTTTTCAAAGATTGCACATGAAAATTGAAACAAAATTTAATAACAAAAAAAAGCCAAAGAGCTGTATGTGAGACATTCATATTCACCATTGTACTAGGGTAAGGGTAACTTCTGTAAATAACAAGATATTGGTGACAGTTTTGTAAACTAAGGATATTTAGGAGATAGAGTTCATGTAAAAGCTATCAAGTTTTATTATTTTTTTTTTTTTATTTTTACAGAAGCACTGAAGAAAGTGACGAAAGAGCACATCAAAGACAATGAGTTGTTATACGAGATTGGGAAAGTGCTAAGGAATGCGCCGAATCATCCAGGATGTGTAAACTTCCAAAAGGTGATTTCTTTGCATTATCATGATTATCTACATGTACATAGGATATAGGGCGGTTAGAATCCAATTCTTTATTCTTTTCAAAATTGTTCAAATGGAAAAAAGAAAATGAACTGGTAATCTGCTGACAGTGCACATGTTGGGTCAAATTCAAAATAGCTGTTTCTGTGATGGACAGAATTTGGTGACAAATGGTGTGCTTATTGTGTTACCTGAAGTGACCATGAGTTATAATTTAGACCTGTATAGAAGAATACCAGAGTTTCATAAAATATCACAATCGCATAACATTCAGATTAAAATACTGGGAGTTACTCAACAAAATGTCAGCTTGACGGATGGAATTAATAAAAGCTTGTGTGTCTGAAACTGTTGACAGATGTCTAAAATCCTATGAAAGTATTCAAACTGGATGGGTATGATTTTCTGTATACCCTTTCTTGGCCCTTTGGGCTCGAACCAATACAATTTTCATTAGAAAAGACTATCACAGGCATAACTTTGAAAGGTCTCTAGCTGCAGATTCCAGCTTGACAGAGAGAATACGAGACTTTGTGATGGATTGAATTTTATGTCATGGTAGTATTTTTCAACCTTGGAACAGTTTTAGTGGCCTAAAGTTGCAAATATGAAGTTACAAGGAGTCGTCAAAAAGAAAAGAATATTTTTTGGCACATAAAATCATATCAATTATGAGAACCACTTAGGTGACCTTTTATTGTGACAGATGGAAAATATGATTTTTTGGACAAATCTAGCGACCTGTATACTTGAAGACACTGACATGTGGAAGAAGTTTCCTACTTCGTTTACTGCTGTATATCTGTATCTAAGTAATTACTCTTTTCACTACAAGGCATATATACATGCACATTGAATGCAATTTTTCCAATAAACAAAAATACGATTATAATACAAAAATGACAGTTAAAAATGACTGCATACAAAATTTGAATGGAAGAAAGCAAAATTAATAATATAACAGTTAAATTGTTAATGGCCATCAATTGGCTCCGTATTGCAAGAAGAATGAAATCTTTCACGGATAGAATTGACCAGCTGAGCAAGGATTGTTCATACAAGTCCCTATTTTCTTGTCTTTCAGTTCATCAAAAGATCTTTCATTCTTGTTTCTTGCGCATATTTAATTTCAGAAAAAGAAGAAAATGAGGCCCTAGACTCCAGAATCTGATGCACAGACAGAGAGCAGCTTAATTTAAACTCATGGTGCAAGCTGTGATAGCTTTAAGGGATGTTGGTTGGACTTAGTCTATCACTTCTAGCACTCAACAACTTGAAGTCAGAAAGGACTTGAAGGTGGTTTCCAATTGCTCCAGTTTTTTTGGATCCACTTGTACAGAGATGTGGTTACAGTGTGTCCAACAGAAGTTGAACTGTTGATATCCCTGTGTATTTAGCTACTTTAATAAAATTTGATTCCATACTCAATTTGTTTGTGTGATATTTTATTAACATTTTGAAAATATAGAGTGTATGGCATTGGAAATGTCACATTAACATTATTTGCAAAATATTTTTACAATATTTGTATAATATTTTCATAACATCTCACAAATATTTTTATGTCATATTTTTACAGTGTTAAAAGAATGTTGTAGCAAAATACCTAGAAAACATGTTAACTCTCTTACGGTAACATTTCCATTACATTGGTCTATAACATTAGTGTGATGTTTTATCAACAGGTTTTAAAAATATTTTCCAGTAATGTTTTAACAACATTAACCTAATGTTAAAACTATGTATAATTGAAATCATTTTTAGAATGTTATTGTAACGTTTTCATTACATTTCCTCTTAATGTTATGGTGATATTTCCAACGCCATACACTTTCATATGATTATGACATTATCCAAGAATATTTTTACAATATTCAGCTGAATGTTTTTAGAATGTTTACACAATGTGATCTTGCTAGTTGGGATCTTAATAGTGTCATTTATCTGGATGTTACAGCATTGTTAATGCAAAACATATAACCTTTTTCCGAGCCATTCTGAGATATTACTTATTTTTTCATGGATATGGTCAAAAACTGCTAAAAACGCGATATTTTAAAGAGCTCAATTCTGAACTTTTTAAGATGCTATTCTAAATTAATAGTTCTAATCAAGTACTTCATGGAATAGAATGGTCAAAGGCACGGATATTTTTTCCGGATTTCTTTTACCTAATGGAATAATAAAGTGCAGACTGCCATGATGATAATTTGGGGGCATGTTGGTCAGATCGTCCGGCAGAGAACAAGCATTTATAAAAGTACGCCATCAATATAACATTTTGGCGAAAAGGAAATGCCCAAACATAGCAAATCTTTTCGTATTCTCACAGCAAAGATAGCAAGTTACATTCATGACTTTTGGTCCTCTCCTGGATGCTTACATTGTTTTCAAAATGTGTAACCTCTGCTTGAGTGGTCTCGTGCTTGACATCAAAATGAGCAATTAGAATATGCATTAGAACCTCAAAATGAAACCAGCTGGGTAAAGAAACCATTTCTATACATGAAGACCCAAAATTAGGCTTCGTTTTGTTGCCTTAAATTATACAACCATTAAGACTACTAAGCTAATGAAGCCACACATTTTCAGTCTCATGGGGGTATTTTAATCGGAAGATGCCATGTATTTTTATCCACTGTTCTTTCAGAAGAAAGACAGGGCTTTTGACCTAAACAGGAGTCCTTGTGCTTTAGTAAAAGATGTAAAGGACATTCATTTGGCGAAGATGTGTGTGTTTTTTTTAACAATTAACATAACGCTGTACACGGCATGATGCCGCTTTCGTGCTGAAGATACTCACCACAAAGTGTCGATACCCTCTTAGCGGGTTGACCTTTAACTAAGCTTTTAAGTAAGAATCCACGTGGGAGCTTTAACATTTTGGATACAAATTTATTGTTCATTTTTGGTAATTGGTTGTATGCGTCAAAGATCTGAACATTTCATTTTCCATTAGTATTTCTTTGCATCTGATTTTTTTTGTCTTTGCAAGACGCCACTCATCTGGCAACGCGCACGCACAGTTCCTAACAGTTCCCAACTGAGACTTCTGTGTTGTGTCAATTCAAACGGCACAAGCACGAAACGTAACTCCTATGTTGTATTATATCTTTTTTCCAAAATGCGACATGTGATTCAAATTGAGATGTTGAAAGATAAGGAAGACAAAGCGCGCGCTCCCAAAGATATGCTGATTAAAAATGGGAAAAAAACATCTTTGTGCTCATGTCGTTACCACAGAATATAAGTACATCATTTGCTGGAGCCTGTATATGTACATTTTATCTCCTGAGGTTTTTTCCAAAGCCACTCTGATTCAATTACCTTCGCTCTTTCCTTGGGCTATGAATACAAGGCTTACAGGCAAACTCCACTTGAAAATGGAAACAACCACGAGATTATTTTTTTTTGCAACTTCATACCAAATTCACACGTGAGTAGCATTTCCTGACAAATCCATTACTCATCCTCCACCCATTCCCCGCCTTGTTACCAAACCGCACAGCATTGTGATGAAAGCGGCAATATTTAACTTCCCACAAACCCGAAACTGTGTTGAGTGCAGCATACAGAATTCACGCGAAAGACAATTATACTGCAATAAAAAAAATTAAGATGTTATCATTCACCATTTATTTATATATTATAGTTTGTCGATCGAAACTCCTGCCATTCGCAACTGAATACAAAGAAAAGCAAGGGGGCATAAAAATGTGTGAGTGAGCGGGTGGATAAGCATATAAAATAATTAAAGCAAACACGTAAATAAATGAAAGAACTGCAAGAATTATGCCAGTAGCATACATTCATCCGAATGTGAAAACACGCAAACCTGACAGAGCCTCAGGACTGCGCGTGGAGTTCGCCCAATAGAGCAGAGTACCGGCAAACAATCAAGATACCTGTACCGCAAACAATCAAAATTACGGCACCGCTGTGGCGTTCCTTGAAGGTTTGTGCAAACTGTGGATGTAATTATGTGCAAGCAAACACAGACATTCTCTCTCTCTCTCTCTCTCTCTCTCTCTCTCTCTCTCTCTCTCTCTCTCTCTCTCTCTCTCTCTCTCTCTCTCTCTCTCTCTCTCTCTCTCTCTCTCTCTCTCTCTCTCTCTCTCTCTCTCTCTCTCTCTCTCTCTCTCTCTCTCTCTCTCGCAAAATCGTGCAAATCAGGAGCAATTACGATTATTAAGCTTATTACCGTCAAAACTAGTATAACCAGATGGGCAATTCCAAGTTCCACATGGCATCTTTTGTCACTCCTGCATTTCGAATGAATATATGGGCCTACGTATTAAAATTAACCTAATCAAAGACATTTAAATATCAAATATATTCAGAACTATTTTAGATGGAAGTGTCATTTCAACTTCAATTTCTATGTTTGCGAGGTTGCGGCATCCAATGAGTATGGAAGAAATGTTCAGGATGCGAAGTTATGCTGATCAGGAGTATTTGAAAACTTCAATGTTCAAGAACTGCAAACGAAAACTATATTACATAAAGGTGCAGTTCCAATTTGTATCTATACGTTTGCACGATCTTCTAACCATTTAATGTCAGACATAAATTTTTGCATTTGAGAAAATTTGATGATAAGGAAACGTCAAAATTAAAATAGTGAATATTTCAAAGCGAAAATACAGATATTTTGGATAATTGTGCATATGACGGATATATGGTAAAGGTCACAGACTTAGGGGTTTTGAAAATTTTAATTCTTAATAATTTCAAGTCTACTATAGCTAGAGGTGCCTTTCTCATAACAATTTTTATGTTTGCTATAAAGGCGCATCCGATTAATATTTTACAAAAGTTGCAGCAATGATAATTTGATCAATTAGAGATATCTGAAAATTTAACTGTTGAAAGCCTTTGAAAATAATAAATCATTAATATTTTCAAATCTACAGCAGATAGAAATGTCCGTGCAAGTTTTGGTAGTTTGAATCTCTGGCAAGCTTAAAGTATGTTAAATTAACATATTTTGCCTTTGTAAGCACGCAATTTTGCTGTGAAACAAATACCCCTTTTAGTTGCGTATCATAATTTCTGCTTAGTTTGTTCTAGGTTTCAATGTGAGTTGATGTGCCTGTGAAGGCAAGCCTTGCGCGATTTTGCGCGTAGAACTAAACTGCACACAATGTCATGCTCACCTTGTGCGCGCACGGTTACCATAACCTTCTGTGCAGAAATTTCACGCATGGGGATACAGGGAATGTTTGCTGGCATTTGCGAGTATGGCATCGCGAGATGATTAAAAAGTGGAAAGACAATGGTTGACACAACAATATCGTCATTATGGTCAAACCACCTTTCCTCTAGCTTAATTTTGAGCCTCTGGCATTCATTCAGCAAACACTATATTTTTTCCATTTCGTCGACGAACTCGGAAATGTAGGGACAGAGCCAGGAAATACGTTGAATGTGAAGAAACAGTAAGCGTACAATGCAAAGTTTACTCTTACAATTGGAATGGGGTTGGGGTGGGGTGACGCAAGGCATTGAGAAACATTTATGCAAAGTACGGTGCTGAATATAAAGATGCACTTTAAGTGGACATTCTCTTTTGCTCGTTTAACGTAGACAACATTGGGCAGGACAAATGGGAAATGCAGGGAGACAAAGTTGTTAAGGTTTTTAAGTGAGATAAACTCTGACCTACCTCATATAAGTTAGATAGATGCATGTATTAAATTCAAATATATATTAAACACAAATTTTCACATTTTATTGCAAATTGAAAATAATGTGCACTCAAATGAAGTGGCAATATGGCCATGGCAGCGACGTATATGCTGCAGTAATATTGTGTGTACGTCACTTACAGGTCTGTCCCGTCCAACCTGATCTACAATGATTGGGAATTCCGACAGTAACTTCTGTCGTGACAACTTTACCCAGTGTATGCGGCAGGTAAAGATGCTGACTTACTCTTATAGCATGATAGTAGGAATGGCTAAATCGCTTGATTACTTGATTTTGCTCACACAGTTTTGCACAAAGAGGCCTTTACAATGCGAGCCGTGGTCGATTGCCAGTGTAATTCGTTCTACGTGTATAAGTAGCAGAACTTGAATTTAGCGAAAATATGTAGGCGGTGTTCCAAGGCTGAAATTAAGGAAATTGAAATGCAAACTAATTTTGGTGCACAGCACTGTCTTAGAATCGCATCGCTCAGCTTGACCATTCACACTGGAGATCTGATATGATCATCCACAGCTAACAATACTCGGGAGAAAAAAGACGGTAATGGTTTTACAAAGTAATATCCCAATCTTGAGCATGATGGAATGTGTTTCGGCGCTATAAAGAATGCAAGTCTTGTTGAGCATGATGCGATATATTTTCATGTTCTGATGCTGTAAAAATGATGAAAGTTCAATTGTATTTACATTCGCCTGACCTTACTGGGTTACGTACAATAAGGTGGTGTGATTTAGTTGTATAAATATTGACAAGTACAATCTAAACAGCCAGTGTTCTTCAGATGTAACACAATATCCAGACCCTAATTGCATGACCTCCTCCTCCTTCTGCAATTTCCTTTATATTTCCATGGCTTTAGACGATCTACTCTGTCCCTTGGAAGGTTCAGTAATACCCCTCATAGGCACCGCGTAGATCGACGTTGAGGAAGCCGTCTATGTATGCCAAGCCGCGGTGCGGATTATTTATCCAATACGTCAGCACTTCCGTTTACCGACCGTGACGTTATACTAATGCAGTTAGGATATGATAATCAGATGTACATGATGAAATTCAGCTTGGAAGGGTCTCTTTCTGATGTACGGTCTGTACTGACACTGCATGCGTAATCTCCACGCAGCTCCTGATTTAAACTAGTCAATTCTTTTAGCTCCTTTGCTTGGCCGTGATACTGGCACAAGTCTTGGTGCCAGTATGCTAGCATACCTTCGTCACTAAATTTATTATCCACTGTATTTTCATGACTATGTACTATTTTGGGAAAATCCTCTTCGTCTATGGAGGTATTTACCATGTTGGTTTGTTCAAAACGTCTTCTGTTATTGCCTATTTGTGGCTCCGGATCCACTAAAGAACTCGCCCCACAACTTTTACATGCAACACTGATGGTTTGCCCTTTGAGGGACGGTGGGATAGGTACATGCTCCAGTTTGTCCGTACACACGCTAGCCGTGTCAGGAGTGGAAGAAATATACGTGGTAACAGTGCTGGTCCTTGCTGTACGCGACACAGGTACCATACAGTCCGTGTCACTCAGCACGTCACCTTCCCCTGTGTCACTACCCCAGGTCGAGTCCTTACGATGAATACAGGTCGCCCCGTCTATTTTATGAAGCACTGGCTGTCTGTCCAGTTCTACTAAAGCTGGTGTGCAGCCGTTTAACAGCCTCATCTTAGTTCCTTTCCAAAGATTGAGTACTCGTGTTAATTGGACCTTGTACTGTTCTGTTTCATGTTTCAACGTCGACACCATTTCAATAAGTTTGTCAACTTCAGCCTGCAAACGAAACCAGAAAACCACATCAATGTCTATAATGCGGTACAAGATTCTTTTTACTGCGATTTATATTTGGTCTATATAACTTCAAAAGCTTACTGTAAACCAAACATCGGGAGATGAGCTTTTTCTACCTGTACAGACATCTAATGAACAAAGACATTTCGTTTAGCAAAAATTGATGTTGTTCTATCAGTGCGACTTAAAGTTTAGTTTGTTTGTTTTATTTGTATGCAGCTCCTTTTAGGCCATTGGCACCATTGTCCCACATGTCCAAGCACGGCACAAAAATCAATTTATTTGTGAAGTGCTATGCACCAGAACATCAGTTAAGCAAAAGGACAGAGTATACGATAACACTGCTGTTTTGCTTTAATTTTGAAAGACGCATGCTAAATCAAGTGAGACTTTGAAAACTGTACATGGTGTTTGGATCTCTGAACTGTGGTCATACAATGGATTTAAAATATTTGAGCAAAAGACACAAATTCTCAAGAGAACTTTCTTTCATTCAACAGTTTTCAACACGTTAAGGTCTAAAAAATGTTTAAAGATCCTTTTCCGTAATCCATTCAATGGTACAAAATGGGCTCACGCCAATGAACCGATTTAAAATATTGTTTGCCCGAAAAACGGTAAAGTGCCAGTGTTGACAGACTGTGGATTACATACAGTAAGTGTTGACAGCTCTGTTAAGCTATTGACTGTGAAAGTGGCCATTATTTCTTTTCTTTGCCTTTTGAAGCTTAAACTAAAGACCTGCTGCCCATTTACTTTTGGACTTCATTAAACATCACAAAAGATGCACCAAACAGACATGTCAGTCTTTGTTTGGCATGGAATTAATTATTATTCAGTTTTTAACAAGATGAATATACCATTATGCACATTACAATTTCAAACCTGAATTGCAATGGTTTTGTTCTCTGCCAAATAGGTAAGTACGTCAGTGTAACCACTTTCTTTATCAACCTGTAATACGCACTCTTTCATTCAATTTTCACTATTCTTATTATGATGTCTAAGTTCTTTGATCGTCTAAAATCAGGAGATTGATCATAAAATTAGAGTTTGTGTCAGCTTGTATGTGTACCAGTAGTAACAAGCTGTCACAACGGACACCCCTTCAGGAACCACGGCAATAAGAGGCCCACTTTAGAGATCGCTCTGCGACAATCTAACTTAGATTGTCGCAGAGCGTCTTAGATTCTAAGGCAAGTTATTCTATACATTAACACTATTTGTCAGAAAAGTTGGTTACTGCATAATGAACATTTTCTCTCATACTTTGATTTGTCCTGAACCAGATAATCAATTGCCTGATGGCGTTCCCGGGAACTTCGTCTTGTGCATTTTTTTTTACAATTGTGGTATTAAAGATCTTTTTGAATTGACACAGGCCACAAGACCAATATAAAGCCATAACAACTGTCGTTAGGCAAATATCTGCACACACCAGTATGCTCTGTTCTCTAGTTGATGGTTCATGACGCAGGGTCATGTGGCGATTAAACCCCTACCCACCACTCATAAAATTTCTTTGATATATATATATAATTATATATATATATTAAATGGGGAATTCTGTTCTTCTGCAAGAACGCTGTATGTATGGCTGAAATCTATGGGAACTATCATGGGTATCTTTGCGATGTTATTTTTACAGATTACGTGGTATTCTGCAAGAAAAACATTCAAAGTCTAACGGAACCTCGGGCGTCTTTTTCCAACCCACCTAGATGTCGGAAACAGTGAAGCAAAACGCCAGCTAAGTGGTTGTTTATGTTCAAGCCCAGAGGTAGGACATGTCAGAGGGACGACGTATGTCATAACGCAGAACATGATATTGCTCAACACTCATGAAACACGCTGCAGCACGTAATACGTCAATTCTCCGCATATAGCATTGGCCCATAATATATAAGACCCCTTTTAACCCTACTATGCTTTACGTGGTCATATTATACGAGACTTGAGTCAATAACTTTTTCTACGTCCTTTCCAACAGCACTATTCGCCGCAGCAAGTCGTTGAACACTTGTATATTTTTGCGTTAACCATCCTCAGAATAATTTTAAAGTGTATTTTTTGAAGTACAAAATTAAAGAATAAATACACAGTTAATAATATTTTGGCATAATCAGTCTGTATATGTTGACCGCAAACTGCGGAAAAGTGTGGATATTCCAATGCCAAAGGAAGTCCCTTGATAGTCCTGAGGCAAGTCTGCGAGCAGGAGCAACGGCTGGTTGCTACATATAGCGTTCATACCACCCAGCTCTGTGGGGACCGCAAGATATTACTATCAGTCTGCATGGTTAGCTATCTCTAACCTTTCCTTATGAAAGCTAGATTTATGTGCTGTTCATACTTAGCAACATACGTCACATGAAGGCAACATGAATACAATCAAGAGCAAATGTTTGGAGTGATACCACAAAGGGCTTGACACTGGCACAGAAGTAGGAATTAAGGTCAAATGTTGAAAAAAAGTAAAAATGAGTGCTGTGCTTCTGAAATAGTATTGAAATTGTGTCTTTTTGTGCAGGACCGCTTCCTAGTAGTCATTACCCTATTCTGCAGTCCGAACTCTTTACTCTCCATAAGCTAACCTGTCACTGTCTAACCTATATACATATGGAAGTACTATTGTCCATTTTGCACATGTTCTTTTGTCTTTTTGTAATATACAATATGTTCCTTTGTAGAATTTTGACATAGGCTGTATGAGCCCAAATAAATTAATGAGTCTTCAGCGAGTAACGACTCAAAACACGTTTAATAGCTTACACCCACACATATCTCTCTGAGTAGCGGCTCCTTGTTTAAGCTAAACATTCAACAAAGACAACCCACATAATAATGACAAAATATGAACGGGGCAAATGATGAGTTCTCTAAATATGATTCATTCTGAGATACCTGTAAAGCATTAAAATAAAGATCTAAGTTAAATCACTGTATTCTCGGAATGACACCGTTTTGCTTTAGTTGAATTTCATTTCGATGCACATTGCTGCTGCGCAAAACAACCCACCCCTGTTCATATATTCTTAGCAGAGAGTTTACAATTCGGTTGGGGGAGCCCCAGATTCTATGTAAGGAGTTTACCTACATGGGAGTCTTCGATTTTGTGCGTAGATTTTTTATTTCTATGCAGAGCATTATTAAGTTCGTACAGAGACTATTTCATTCTCTGCACGGTACATTTAATTTCCTGCAGGGAGTTTCATACATACACTCCCTGCAGGGAATTAAAACTCTTTACAGATAATTTAAAACTCTCTGCATGCAGATACGTAAAAAAACTCTGCAGATAATTAAAAACTATCCGCAGAAAAATAAAAACTCTGAAAAAATAAATATTGTCTGCAGAGTTTTTGCGGAGAAAGTTTTAATTCTGTTCAGGGATTGAAAAAAAAATGTGCAGAGAGCTGTTTATTCTGTGCAGAGACTTTTTATTTCTGTGCAGAAAATTTGTAATTCCCTGAGGAGAGTGTATGTGCCTAACTCATTGAATACCCTTGAATATTTATCTTTAGCTCACATGTAGTGTTCATTCAGTCTATTTTCAAATATACATGTATTATCAATCATTATAATAAAATATCTATATTTATCTGTTAGTGACAGACATTTACGTCAATAGATAAACAGCGTATACAGTCGGATCTACGGCTTTTTGTGTGAGGAATTAGGATGCAATGCAGATGCACGACATATGACTTTACAGGACAGAAGATCGTAATATACGTCAAAACATAATTCCGAAAGCCTGAAGATAAATATTCTGTGGCAGTCCCAACATACAAATGACAAGAGATGGATTTCTGCTGTGGGCATTTGGTACTGATAATTGCTGAGTGTAACTTCCCTCACCGATATGTAGAATCTGAATGAAAACATGATTCTTCAGTCACGAAATGGGGACCCCGCAGAAACGGATTTATGCAATCGATCCCAGGTTGTCTGCATAACATTGGTTGAGAAGGTGTTTTGCCGGCCTAAAGACAAAACCTGGCTTCTCCTTTAGCCATCTTCACGATAGTACGCCGGCGGCAGAAATGTAAAGGTCACAGTGACTTTTGCCCGTACATCGGTCTGCTCGTGACAATGTACATTGTACATCCACATAATGGAAAAGTTGTGTGTACTTTTTTATCCACCACATGTCCTGCAGCATGTGACAACTGTTCTCATCGCGTTTCTCGATGCTATTATTTTATGAAGGTCCTGGAAATTTATCTCACGGAAAAGCAAGCGGAAAAAACATCAAGATCTTATGTTATTCCGCTTTGTAAATAACAATGATGTGTTAGAATGATGTGTTTATTTTGCTATATATATAGACCCCAAAACATTTACCTTAATTACTGGGTTTCAATATCAGTTACTGAAACCAGACTGGTGGTAATGTTTCCTGAGTTAATGGATGTCAAGTATGACGATCGATATTTTCTAATAAAAACCCAACTGAGCACAGCATATGTGCACGTGTGATATTTTTCACCAACTTAACGAAATGGTTGTCAGTGAAATTTTATTTATTAAGAAGCTAGTCGATTTCTTATTTTACTGTGTTTAGTAACACACCAGTCGCCATTAAACAACTTTAATAAGTTCAATATAGTTAGTTACCCATTGATTCCAATTGCTTCTCTTGCTGAGGTTTCCATTCCTTTAGTTTAACCCTTAAATGGTCATATCATTGGACTGAGTCAGCAGCTTTCCTCGTCACACACTGAGTTCTACGCTCCCAGAGTCCGGCGAGAAAACTGTTGACTATGGCATGTTTTCCTGGTGTTCCCTAAAATTTTCAAGTTTTTTTTTTTCAAAACGGACAATATTTAAGAAAATGGATGAAGCAGACGACGTTTTAAAGTACCAGTCTCTGTGCACCGATTTGACCTGAAACATTTTAAACAAGGGACCTGCCAGTCAGTATGTACAAGTTGAAAAATACTTTTCCAACTGTAAAGGCAATTGGGAGCATGGAAATGAACCTCTGTCGCAAGTTTTTCCTTTGATATATTTTCACCGAATATATGCTATTAGGTTTGAAGGTATGACCGTTCCTTTGGATACCGAAAGAACCCCAAGCGGATTTCCATCCAGTAAGGTACGAAAATCATTCAGCAACGGAAATTTCACTGACAAGATCAAAGACCGCTCCGAATTGAATAAAGTAAATACACGCGACTGCCATTGCGTGGCAAAATTATGAAAATGCGCTGAACTCTGTTGATAATGAAGGTCAAATTGGAAATCCCCTTATTCATTGTGTTATGTTACTTGCCAAGAAGCATAATTTTCTTAAAAGGCTACTTTTTGTGGCAAAACATGGCTGAGGTCTCTGAGGCGGGTAACATATGTAGGGTCTATACAGGTCCTCCATCATGAAGTCTTATTGCTTGACAAGTTATGCTTCAAGTGTCTTCCTGTCATTCAGAGCATAATTTGTCAATCAATGCAAAACCAATGACTCAAACTTCCTCATTGCTACTTGATCAACGACGGTAGTTTGAGTACAAGATGTTTGGCAAAAAGTGGCAGCTTGAGTATGAGATGTCAGGCAAAAAGTGGCAGTTTGAGTATAAAATGTCAGGCAAAAATGGCACCTTGAGTATGAAATGCCAGGCAACAGGTGGAAGCTTGAGTATGGTATGTCAGGCAGAAAGTGACTGCTTGATTATAAGATGTCAGACAAATGTCAGTTTGAGTATGATATCAGACCAAAGTGGCAGCTGGAGTACGAGATGTCAGGCAAAAAGTGGCAACTTGGGTATAAGATGTTAGGCAGCTTGGTTTCCAGATAGCATCAGATATCAGGCAAAATAATATGAACTTTAGACTCTGCATATGTTGTTTATTCAATGGAAAATTCCTTTGTGAGTAAAGTTGACATATGAAATTGTCATTCTTCCCTCCTAAACTATACACATTCACTAGCCTGAAATGTGTTTTCCCTTCAGTGACAAGTTGGAGACTGAGTCAACAGCTCTCCTGCGCACTCTTCAGCAAAGCTGTTGACCTGACCCCATTTCCTTAAAAAATACAGGCATACTGGGTCTTGAATGAACGGTCTTCTTGGGATAAATTTAAATCCAGAATCTTTACAGTACTTTACACGAGGGAGACTTTTCTTGTGATAAACACTGAAGGAGTGAATGCCATACTCTTGTATATTCTCTTCAGTGAAAGACTGAACACTATACCTTTGTCCTGAAAGAATGGATACCATACATCTGTATATTCTGCTCACTGAGATTGAATCCCATATCTGTATATTCTGTTCACTGAAAGAGTGAATACCGTACCTTTGTATATTCTGTTTCGCGTGTTACACTTCGTTTTTCCTGAGAGGATGGCTCGGGCTCGTCTAAAATGCCCTCGTATAACAACGGACCACAGGGTACGCAGTAAATTGTCCGTATTTCTCCCTGCTTGTTAATAACCAGAGACAAGCGATGCACTCTTCGGTTGCCATATACGTCAGTTAGAGTTCCTTTCACTTCCCGGGTTTTACGAACTACCATGAGAATCTGAAAAAAGAAACGCTTTGAGTTTATCCAGATATAAATACATTGATGTAATTTCATATTTTGTGGGGTTTTGCCAGAGTAGGTATGAGCAGGCGTGAAGAAAGTGGAGATTTTGCAAGCTGTAATACTTTGCTTTTGACACAGATGACACCCATAAATACCATTTGTTTGCCGGCTAAATGCTACGCCAAAGGATCATTTAGGATTATTATTTTTTGGCTGCAGGACCTCATGGTTAGAAGCACCATAACCCAACCATATAAAAAGAGAGCAGAAGATGGTGGGCAATTCACAAATATTTTTAATTTTCTCGATAGAATGAATCAAGGGGCATATTCTTGGCGTTTTATAGAGAAACGCCGCAGTAAATAATGGGATTTGGTGTTAAACGGTATTCTTCCTTAAAGGTCGAGACAGAAGGTACACTTCGGAATTTAGAAATACTGAGATAGAAGACAGAGGTAAATGTAGCTCGGCGTTTCTCGGCAGAAATGCCAAGGTCTTTTCTATGCCCAATTTCTACAACGGCATTTCTTGGCACTTATTAATGTGGAGATGGGAGGTAAAGGTACTTCTATATTAAAATGACTAAATCATTGTCAGACGTACTGAGGCAGACTGCACATTATCTCAGCACTTCTTAGCAAAACACATTGAGACAGGTTCGGTCCACGTAAAGGTCCATCACATTTTTAGTCATGGCTAAGAAGTGTTGATAAAATAAAATTCGAACAATTTTCTTACTCTGGCATAAATATCCGGCGGGGGGGGGGGGGGGGGCAGGGGCCGGCTTAAGGGAAACATATTTCGTATCAAGGAGCATATTCATGACATGATCATATATGTGATCTTTTATAGCAATTCATGATCTACTTGTACGTAGTTTTAATAATACGCATTCCTGAAACTGAGATAACGATCAAAACTAGACGTTACTTATTTCGCAAGACCAAGTAAAATGTCTCCCGCTGGATCATTTGTCTCTGAAGGAGATAGCTTAGTGTTCAGTAGCATGGAAACTTAATTCACATAATTGACCCTGTGACCTTGAGAATTAAGTCTAGGTGACCCAGATACAATTCCAATCCAGGTTTCACCCGGATATATAATCCTACAAAGGAGGCTAGAGAGAGCCTTCCTTGATCCTACCAAGTTTTACCCAAGTTTTGTTTGGCGCTTCCGTAATTATCACATGGAAGCGGATTTCACATATGTAATCTTGTGACCTTGAGAATTAGGCCAAGGTGATTCAGATAAAAGCCCGCCCTATTTCGCACCCAGATACAAAATACGAATACTTTCCATTAAGTTTGTTCATTTGTTAAGTAGAATCGCACAAAAAATGGATTTCACATACGTGACCCAGTGCTCTTGAGAATTAGATCAAGCTGACCTTGATACAATTCCAACCTAGGTCTCATCCAGATGCATAATCCTATCAAATTTCACCAAGTTGTGTTAAGTTCTTCAGCAGTTATCGTACGGAAACCAATTCACATAAGTGACCCTGAGACCTTGAGAATTAGGTCAAGTTGAACAAGGTACAACCCCAAGGTCTCACCCAGATGCACAATCGTACCGAATTTTATCAGGTTTTGTTATACTCTTGAATGGTTACTCGCACGGAAACCGATTTCACGTGACTATGTGACCTGGATAATTAAATCAAGGTCACCCAAATGCAACCCCTACATCAGCCTCAACTAGATACACATTCTTACCAAATGCCATGAAGGTTTGCTGAGTCCTCCAAGACTTACTGCTCCAAAAAAAAAAGTGTCGAATACTAAGAAAACGCAGATGAAGGGGGCGGAGGAAACAGACACTAGAAATGTCTTTCCGGTTCCACCAGGGACATAACCATTACCAGTCTACGTGTACATGAAGTTAACAATCAAACACTGTCTCCATTGGAATACAGGTTTAGATCAAACTCATCGTCAGTCTACATGTAAATGAAGCAAAGACTCAAATGTTTAATGCATGGCAGTTTTTGAAAGAAACAGATCACAATCATAAATACTTTGTATTCATCGAATAATATAGATAACATGGCCATGGCTGGCATGACACACATTGAAGATACGAATGGTTAAAGCAATTCACAGTTACCGTGTTGGCTGTCATGTCTTTGAGGTAAAAACTGTAAAGTGTTATAATGCAGTGAAATGTCAACGCTGAGTGTCACGCGGTATCGCCAAAAGATTGAATCTGGTGCCACATCAAAGACTTTTTAGTTCGAATGCTCGACAGCAACAGCTCATGGTTTTAAATGTTACCTGCCTGAAATTAAACTTGACCTTTTGCGCTGAAAGGAATGACTTTTCGCACGGCAGTACGTTGAAGAAAATCTGTCACTGATCTCGCATTAAACATAACCTGATCAGCTCGTTTAAATAGGCGCCGGGGAGTGATGTTTAATCAACACTTTTTCATAAGTATAGTGTTATACCATCATGAATTAGAAACTTTCTGCAGATCGAAGATATTGAGCACAATATCATCTGATAGTGACAAAGTGTACGTTTTATAACATGCGGCATGTGTATTATCGATTTCAGATCATATATATCCGCTTTATTGTTTCTTTGATTTCTTTTTAAAAACTCTGGTGACATTTTCACTTTAGCCGGTTGAGCGTATATGTAGATAAATTGCAAATAAAAAACATAGGGACCTCTTTCAAAACATACATAAACAGATAAGCTAAAATGGTAGCACATACAAAATCAAACTGCGACTTTGATGAATAAGTCACATATCATAAAGGATGCAAAAAGTGAAAAAACGACACGACTTTGAAAGTGTCACTGTTGAGCTCATCGATTTCCCGGGAGGAATCAATTGTATAGGATATCCCTCACTTTGTGTTGTCATTATACCGGGTAGTTGATTGGCAACACATTTCTGTATATGAATAGTTCATGCTTCCTTCGTCACGGTTCACCAAGGGTGGTGTTTTGGTTGGGCTTCATCACAGGTACCGAGGGCGTACCACATTATAACAGTAATACACTACGCAATGTAGCAGCTGAAATTTTATGACGCCAACTGAACAAGGGCACTAAAATTTCAAAAAGTCCTTCTGTAAACTCTTGTTTAAGTTTGCAATGAACTTGACAGCCAAAAACGGTCACATCAATGTTTTTTATTCACAACTCTTTTGCCCGGATCATCATATGTAGTAACGGTACTCTGACAAATCACATTGAATTTGAAAGGTACTTGTTATGTTTTGTGACGACGGAAAGCTGCACCAAATCCATATAAAAGAATAGTTCAATAGAGGTTGTTATATCACACGACTTATGAACTTATAATAAGTGACCAAAAAAGGATGTGAATGAAAAGAATCTGGAAGTAGTGTTTAACTGTTCACTCTTATTTCAGGCACGCGTCAGCAGAAATACATAAGTGTACTATTTTCTTGACTTGGGGAGAAAGCTATGAAACTTATAGGTACTCCTGTGATTAATAGAATCTTCTAAACAATTTGCCTTCAGGTGCGCTATTGTCATATGATTTGCAGTCTGTTACTTGAAAGACACGCTGTTATATGATACTTGTTCAAAGAGAAGCAACGTGGAGTAAAAACATTGATTCTTATTGCTAATATGAGTGTGGAAAAAAGGTTTAAAGACAATTTTACTCGATTCCGTACGTCTTTTCCATCAGGAAAAATATCTACACTATTACCGACAGGCGTGATTGCGATGATTACAGCCTTCAAGTACGCGTTTACGGACATATTTCTTCTGTATCCGTGAACAAGGCTTCAGGCAACTCTAACTTCTAAGACATCGTTCCACAGAAAACAGCAGACGTTCCAAAATACACGGATACAACTTTTCCGGGGGTACGCGACTCTTTATTTGGATTAAGAACAGAATCCTAAAGTAACTGCCCTCCGAAAGTGACCAAGCTCCGTAATATCTCTTTAATGGAGCGGACAAACACGCAGACAGATTTGTTTAGCAGGTAATAAAGTATTGGGTTGACGAGAAATCCCGCGTGGACACACGTGTGGATGGAAACAGAAGCAGACAGAAATCAAGAGAAAAAAGTTTCTAATCCAGCTCCGTGCATAGAAACGTATCTTCACACCGGATTATAACTTAAATTCCAGGACTTGTTGCCTTGAGATATCTAAATTCATGATCAATATTAATTCATTTAAGAAATAATAATAAAGTAAAAACAATACATAACTTATCATTAGCGCGGGTTTAAGAATTTAATGAATAAGTAATAAATGAAACTTCTAAACATTTCACTCTTGTAAAATATGCGTTAGTAATGTTAAGGCATATAAAAACTAGTGCCGATGCGCAAAACTTCGCCCCCACCAGCCCTACAGTGCGACAGGTTTCACTAAATGACTGGACCTGCAATGCCAGCATTTGGCTCGCATCGGGGAGGATTTTTCGGATGCTGGTACGCTGATTTTATGGACACAGCACAGTACACTGACAAAAGTGCCTCAACTTGGAAGAGCGTTTCCAAAATTGTCATACCCATGTTTACTCGCCAACCGGCACCCTCGCGAGTTCACGTCGAACGTACACGCGAGCGCTTTCAAAATGCAAATATTTTGGCCGTTATGTGTCATCGGTTCCCTGTTTTTAATTTAAATAGCTTGTTCTGGTTGTGTGCTTTTTCGCCTTACCTTTGGCACAAATATCAGTGCTAGTAATGCCGTCACTGTAAACTGACAGCGAATAAATCTTGTAATCAGCAGCATGTCTGGGTCAGGACTCTTGTCTAAAATAATACTGAAAAATAATAGGTACAGCATTTAAAAAGAGTTCGGAGAAATATGTAAAAAATGTTCTACTTGGCGCTTAATAAACTGGGACAGTCTCTGAATGTTTAAGAGCAAACATATCTGGTCTAATGACATCGTGTTCTCGCAGAGTTGAGTACTGTGTTATTGTATGAGCATGCACGTGTAAAGCTTCCTCACGGAAACTGGAACATGTACCTTAATTAAGTTACAAAACAGAAGTAGATACTGCAAATCTATTTCTACTTGCAAAACAGAGTACTAGTAGTACTAGTATTTGTACAGATTTTGCATATGGTGCATAGAAATTAATTTCACATGGCAAATTATTTAAATGGAGACCCTGCCTCCCTGGCGCTCGACCATACTTTGAAAAATCTTGCTTAGGCCATGTGATTGTAAAGGGCTAAAAGAAAAACCCTACCTGAAAATGATCATAAAAATTGTCCATGATGCCTCGTTCCACAGCACGTAACTGACTTGCTTGCTTTCATTGTACAAAGCTGGGGCCTGGCGGGCTCTGTAACAGAGATATCCTCCCCAAAGCAGCACCAAAATCTCCGCTGTAAATACATTAAGATTCAAAATACGAGTTTACGTATTCGCCACTGTTACACTGACATATGAGACGTCATTCCATTACCAATTTTCAAGTTAACGAAAGTTTTGCCATGCATCAACGCATTAGCATCAAAAAAATAGACGTGTTTATGTTGAGTCACACGATGGGAACTAATCGTATTGACGAACGACACAATTTGGACTCAATCTGGGTCTGTTGATGTCACCTTTTATGACCTTTTTTGTGGCATCACTTTCTAGTTTAACATTTTCAGGGCCAGGTTTTGGCTGAGTGAACAGCTCTCCTCGGCACGCTTTGGGCGAGGACAACTGTTGACTTTAAGCATTCTTGCAGTCCGTGTTCTCTTGTGGTAATGGTAGGCAGGCTGGTACTTCAATGAAAGCTTGGTGTGCTAAGAATATGGATCTAATATCGTTATGTTAATTCAGAACACAGCGACGTCTGTCAACATTGGCAATGAACGGGTTACAGTGTATTGCTTTTTGTCCTATATATGTTGAATCCAGATATGCACCTCAAGTAAAGGATAGATAGAGAATGGCTTTACACATTTAGGGCTTCAGGCTAATTCCCGTGAGTTCGGCCGTAAAAACTAGTAGCTTGCTGCTCTTTCATTTTTGCGCAAGTGGCAAAAATTTAAATAGAGAAAAATTATGGAGAACCAGAGGAGATATAAGAGGAAAAAAATCTTGTTGTTGCCTTGGAATATCCTTGCGTTTCCTAGAAATATATTTCGAAGAGACAAAATAAATACATTTTCTATCATGTCCCTTCTGATCACACGAAACTCTGAGCCCCCGAAGGGACATCACAGAAAAAAAAGTAAACGAAACATTGCCACTGGACGAAAATAATATTCCGCGTGAAATAGACAGACTATGCCGCGCACGTACAAAATATTTTTCCTTCCCATGAAATATGATTCAAAACGTTTTTCTTGTTTCTCAGGGGACTTTATGATGCCTTTGTGTGACGTATATTTTTTCAGTTCATTCACCGGGAATAAATATAACGAGGCAACAGAAATATATTTTTCTCCCGTATGTCCCTTCTGTGGAGCAAATTGGAGCCAATGTGGGAAATGAGCAAATCACGAAAAAACAAAACAAAAAACAAAAAACAAAAAAAAAAACAAAAAACAAAAAAACAAACCAGGATTCAAGCATATTTATCATGTAATGATCATGCCATTGAATCAACAAATCCTAATTTAACTTTACTCCAATGGCCTCTCTAGTGGTGAAAGTCAACGATATGGCAGGCAAATCGGTTCTTGTTTGATAATTTATATTTCACACGTGTGTCAACATTTAAGTATTGACGCCTTTAAATTAGCATTTTTTTGGTGATACGCTCGTGACTAAAGGTCCAGTAAGTGACGAAGATGCTATGCAAGTCAATATTTCATATTTGATGCATAACAAAATAATATCTTTAGATATTCAGCTTCATGCAATAATAATGTAACTTGTAGAAATTTAAATCGCAGGAAAGGATTTCATAAATGCTGAATGGTTGTTCTGATTCATCCACAAATGCTCTTAAAGCCTTGTTCTCATCAAATATCCCGAATGTAAAATAATAAAATTTCAGATAGTCAGTAAAATTGGTATGCCTATGCGCTATATAGGCGTATAGGAACCCTCATTGTGAACCAAAAGCTTTGTATAGTGCACCAGGTAAGCCTTCCATGTAGATGACACAAAAGGTCTATCATCTGTTAGTCCAGGGGGAATTATTTTGTGGCCTACTTTGTGCAGTCTTTTTACAGTAAGGAAAACGAGATTTTGATGAGGATTAATTTTACCAACGTTTATTGTTCCGTTTATTTCCATGCGAATTACCATATTACTGATTTCAACATAAGATATGTCTGTTATTATGAGAACGTGAAACAGGCCTATTTATTATGGGGTCGATAGTGGTGTCTTTACAGAGTGTACCCTAATACCTGCAAGCGACTTGCATAATATGCCACATTCATTTAAACAATACAAGCATAACACCACACTTAATTACATACAATTGTGCACATCATAGGCCCACATTTTCATTTAAGATTTGCAGTTAATTTGTCACATGAGGCAACAACTGAAGTTGTAGCCTATATATTTGGCCTACGCTGTTAAAATTCCTCGAGGGTGCAACACCAAAATGAAAACTGTGTCTCGTATTGCTGGGCCTTTACCATTCTGCCTTTAAATGGAGATCCCTTCAGAAATGTGTAATAGGCCTACCTTCAATTTCGAAGTTGTGCATTTGTTTCAAATATAAAGTAGCTCAAACGACTGCATAAGCCTACTTCAATCAAGTTTTCGAGCTAATAAGAACTTTGGATTCTGGTTGAACCTCTGAACAATCATGCAGTTTCTGGAGTCTCACAGATATCTTACCAGACATTGCCACAAACGTCCACCATTTGACCACACAATGCGAGCGTACAGTGAAGTCTTCAAGTTCAAGTGGATCTACCAGAGTCCATATGGCCATGTATATAAGACATACAGCGGTAAGCAAACCAATCCGCCTATACAGCTCTCCGTCGTTGGTGCGATACAAACGGTCCCGGTACATTCCCATTATGATGGATACTCTACAACGCAAGTGAAACACGTTTAGTTTTCTTCAGTTTAGTGAAGACGTACAGATTCTATGATGTAACGTTTCTGTTGGCATCAGGAAGTCATCTGTGCACCAAACAAATTTTTCAGAATAGCGTATGGTATTGAAATTTTGTAGCCAATTTTAACGAGATTGTGCGCATTCTTTGAGTTACTACGGCAACTCGCATCGAATAGAAATAGGACCTAATGATAAAGATTAAATATAAACTTCGAAGTTCACATAATTTGCAATATTCCATACGGTACTCACTAATCCATAAGCCCAGAGACTGAAACAGGTTGTTTTCACCTATTTAATCTGGTGAGCTGTTCCTCCCAAGGTGATTCCGAGCTCTGACGTGCATAATGAGTGCAAGGTAGGTATTGCGTCACATGCGCCTACACGACTGATTGTAAATCAAATAGGCCTAGTTCACATTTTCCGATCCCGATCGATATCTCTTTTGTAATTTTCCTTTTATTATGTCAACAAAATAGCGATCTAGGAGTATGGAATAAATGTAGCCTAAATCCAAGTTCGTGTGAATTCCCACGTTGTAACCTGTTTCTCGTGATCACTCGATGTGTTTGGAGGGCGGAGGGATCACGAATAAAGTAGGCCGCAGCTTCAAAGCTTGTTGTAAGTCGATAGTTTTCTTTTTTTTGCGATCCTGATTTCTCTTTCAATTTTACTTTTACAATTCCACCAACAAACTAGCCATCTAGGCGTTTCCAATCAAAGTAAAATCAAGCAGCATTCGTCATCGGTAGTGCGCAGACGGATCGCGTCTGTTTGACTCTAGATCCCTCCGCGCCCCAAACGCACGTCGCGATCATGAAGAATGCTCACGAGGGTAAGCACGCCCGCTTACGTTTTAAATTGATAATAGTTTTACTATTATCGATACTCAACGGTATTGTCCGATTAGGCCAATAAACCAGGTTAGCGCTGGTGAGAATTTGGAGGCGTCGATAAAACTGATAGGGAATTGTTAGGCCTACTATATCGTCCCACAAAAGTAAAAAAAAAAAAAAAAAATGCCCTAAGCCATTTTTGGCAGTTTTGAGAAACCCCCAAAATACTGTCCCACTTCTATGTTATTAACCAACTATTCCCGGTTTTGTCACGAAATGAAGTGCTTTCGCATGTTTCTCATGCCCAATAACAGTTTTGTTATACTGCATCTAATGTTGTCATAAAAGATTAATTTCTTGTCAAAATTTGGTTGACTTAGGCCAAAGTGTACTTGAATATAGGCGTGACATAGGCCTAGGCCAAAATGAATTGACTTAGGTCAAAGTTCATATTGGTCAGTGTTTATCTTTAGCTAATTTTTGTACTTAATTCCAGCATGTCATCATATGCACCGTTTTCAGATCTTTCACATGATGGTTTCTATGAAATAAATGGATGGTCAGTTCTTCAGAAAGATTAATAAAAGTGTCATGTGACTCGGGCCAATTTAAAAAAAAAAAGAGAGAGGGATGACTTGGGTCATTTGATGACAGGCTATTTTGCATTCAACATTTGGTCCCTTAAAGGGTTAATTTTTACGGCTTTTAAGATGGAACGCTGTAAATATGAAGAGGAAGGGTCTATCTTATCCTTTGGTACATAGACCTATAACTCAAAAGTGCCCAATTTTGGCTTAGGCCATTTTTGCTTTAGTGGGACGATATGGATTCACCAACGTGTATCGGGATTTAATTTTCAGGAAATACAGCAAGTTTTTTAAGCAAATAATAAAAGTATATGTTTAAAAAAAATTCTAGATGGCTGAAAGGGGGAGGGGGAGCCTTACACTCCTCCCCCCCCCCCCCGAAATCCGCCTCTAATCACTTTTATCATTCCCGCGCGCCGTTGTGGATATGGTCCCGGTTAATTTCAACCGTCCTGAGAGCGAACCGTCCTGGTTTTTTGGTGCAATGCGGAACTGACTGTGTGCAACTTTGAATCCTGATTTTGCGAGAATGTGCTCAAATGAGCTGGGGCATGGGGTCGTTCAGCGGACGCAAGGGGCGAAAATCTTTTTCCCAAAAGCGTATTAAAGTGCACGGCGTTTCGGACGACCCTAAACAATGTGTCTAGCCTTAAGTGCGGTCCTGGATCCCTCATTTCTGGCGGTACCGTCAGCGTGGATAGTATCGGAGACGGTAATGCGGACAATGAAAAACTAAAATAGGCCTAAGCAACAAGGGAGCAGGATACCAGTTCGGTGACTAACAAGAGTACAAATATGCAAATGAATTTTGGAAATAGTTTTAGATAACGGACAACATGTATGTGGGCGAAGTGGTTGGAATCCAGTATTCCACAACTGCACTTTTAATTTCAAGTAATCCGGGCCAAATCTTTGATATTTCATTGTTGGTTCGCATTAAGACTTTAACTTCGATGACAACAAATTGATCACATCATGCCTTATTTTTGTTGTGTGTCTTCTAGGCCCAGGTTAAAACGTGATTGTGCAGACTAACGTTAAGCACATGGACCAACAATCACGTGGATACGGTACACAGTTTGCCAATTTTTTATTTTGTGACACAGCAATGTTGTTTCTAGTTACATGTCATTAAAAGATGATTCGTGAAAACTGCTTTTATATTTTGATTTCAGTGAGTCAGATGTCACACCCTTGTTTTATGCCTGATATTTATCACGGGGACTTATCAATCAGGCCAAGGGGTGTGGCATATAGGAACGAATGTTGCGTGTGTCGGGATATAGCCATTGTGGTACTTCAAAGTGCCGACGCTCCAACTACTACAAAAACGGTCATACCTGCACGGGAAAGGTCGAAAGGATGTCTGAATGTCAGGGCTGCAGTGGAAGATGATGTCTGTTTATTATTACATGTATTTCAATAATTGTGAGAAAATATTATTTGAAACTCACGTCCTCTGAGTGCCACAATTAAAAAAAAAAAAAAAAACAACCAAAAAAAAAAAAAAAAAAAAAAAAAAAAAAAAAAAAAAAAAACCAGCGAAAATGATAAAATGAAATAGTTTTATTTTCATAACACAAGACAGTTGTAGGCTTATTCCTTTGTGTTGCAATGGTCTATCATTTTTGAGGAGCAAGACCAGTTTAAGGAAACAGTGGTTCAGAAAGTGTTCAAGAGCTTTTCAAGGTTAAAAAGAACGACTTAGGCCAATGTACCATTTGCCTCGCCGAACACGAAAAACGCACATAATTACTCATCGAAAGCATCATAAAATTAATGTTAATTCATTCATTTCCCATTTTGACAGAATACGATGTGCTCTGAATTTACATAACGATAATGGATACGTATTCTTTGTAACCCGACGTTTTATTACAGTACCAAATGCCTGCAGTTACAGCGACCATAAGAATAGTCCCGGTCAACAACTGTCCACGGCAATGTGCGTCCAAAGCGCGAGGAGGAAAGAAGTTGACTCATTCAAAACTTGACTTGAAAGAAAAAAGTCTAAGATATCAGACAGGGCAGTGATTAACGCTTTCAGTGCCAATCACGTCTAAAGTCAATCTACTTAAGTCTAACAAGTAACTGAATTATTATTAGGATCCCACATTCGTATTCCTTCTAAAAAGACCTTTAATACGAGTACCAGTATGCCTATAGTTCCAGAGAGAATACACCCCCCCCCCAGGTTAACAGCTTTTCTCGGCGAACAGTGAGCGCAATGCGCGACGAGAAAAGCTGTTGACTCAGTCTGAAATTTGACAATGAAAGGGTTAATATGACCAATTTGAAAAAAAGTTGAGGTAAATACAATGTCATTGGTTTATGAAACAGGCATATTCATTTGCAAATGTAGCCTGTCAATCTATTTGAAGTTCAGGTGCATACAATGCCTTTTGCGTTTTTATACAGGTAAATACATTTGAAAGCATTGACTCCGAATTCATTTCAAGCTCAGATACATGCTATATCATTGCTTTGTTGGACGATTAATGTATTTTCAAGCAGTCATTGTGATACGTTGCTCCTTATTGTCATTTTCAGCCTGGAAACCTTTGTTCGCTCGCCACCATTTGATCTGCATGTCTCGTGACGGCCATAATGCAACTGTACCGCTATTTTTTAAAGACGCGAAACGTGCCTTGAGGCACCCCGTGTTCGTAACTGAATGGAATATGTCTAACACAGCTTTGGACAGATATAACATATCACACACAACTAAATGGCTCATATGTCATATTTAAACATGCTCTGCTGTATAATTGAAACTGTTCGTCAGTTGATTTCCTTTGTGAATGTCTGTACTGTAGAAGCATTTTGACATTACACGTTCCACTTCATTATGCATGGAAGATAAGAAGAAAAAAAACACGGCCGAAAAAGAGGATTTTCAATCTGGTCTGCGGATCTAGGCCTTTGTAATCGATCAGGCCGAACCAATGTTGCCGTTATTAAATTTACCCTTTTCTGGCGGTATCCCTCACTACTTCGGCACCAGAGATAGCAAACAATTTGTAGGGATAGTTGAAGACACCTCCATTGACATGTCGATCCATTTTACCCATTTGTAAAGCAGTCGTGGTAATCTCCAGTATCTCCACAGGCTATAGGGCATGCTAATAGTATGGTTGTATGGATGACGCAAGGGAAATGAGCACAAACATGTTATCCACCCAGCCAGTCCGCAAAGAATGGAAACTGGGCTTGCGGTATATTTACAATGTGGAAGACACAGATGAACAGTCAGGTTCAGACATTTTCTATATTTTTGTCCCCGAGACACAGGTTCTTGCCATGAAAGTCATCAAAGACACACAGAGAATCAATTGCTTTAATTGCGATATTCCAGTAATAGTTTCCGATGAGCAAGATGGTCGGTTGGTTGGTACGCTCTCGTAAACGCACGCAGGTCAAACGACAAAAGAGTGCACGGGCTATTCAACTTGTTCGGTGGATTGAATTTATCAGTGGTTTGACAGAACCTTGAGGGATTGCTCCAGCATTTATATGACATTTCTCTCTTGCCGGCACAAGGCTATGTTATTGATAGGTTATTGCTGGCAACCCTGGCTTATTGCGCGCCCCCTAGGTTACTAATTAGTCGTCTTCACGGCCGAACTACATAGAACCAGTTTCTTTGTCTCACACAATGGGAAAGGCTTAATAATATCTCTGCGGCCTTCCCTTTGTCTGCCGTGACCTGCAAGGAATAGGTTGTCCACGCAGGGGCAGGTAACGGCAAAATAGATGAGGTCTAGCCGCCACGTTTTCTGGAAACACAGGGTCCACAAAATACGGTTTCACAGCACCAGTAAGTCCCAGGTCCCCCTTCATATCCCGAAAGTCCATTCCATTCCTTGTGCATCCACCCCCATTAGGGATTCTTAATGAGAGCAACCGTCCGTCCTGCCATCCCAGAATTGCAGTGCGGTATTTTACATGTACGGCTATCCAATTCCCTTACAATCCTCACAGCTCATTCTTTCTCTCTCAGCATTTACCACGTAGTTATATACAGTTGTAAACGCTTTCTTGCATTTTGGAGGCCCCCCTTTAAACATATAACGCACACCACACGTTATTTTGTTCCAGTTACGTGGGGGAGAAGAGAGGCCATAGGAACAGTCCATGTCAACAGCTTTCCTCGGCACGCTGCGCCCAAAGCAGGCTGAGCAGAGCTGTCTACTCAGTAAAATCTTGGCATTGAAAGAGTTAAGTTTTTTTTTCAACACATGGCAAAATAATTATAAATTTTCTTTTTTTGCCTAACGTATGGAATTTACTACTATAGATACATGCAAGATTGAAGAAATAAAGGAGAATCAGGGTCATAAAACAAAACGCATGCTAGCCTTTTGAGAGTGAGCGAACTCTCGTTACGAATGTTTTGCGGAATGCACCTCAACACCACACGCTAAAACATTCGACAAATTAGACAATAAATCAATCAATAAATAAGAAACAAGGAAAACGTTGCCACAACTGGTTAAATGTACGGAGGCAAGTGAATAACACTAAAAAACAAAAAAAAAAAAACAAAACAAAAAAAAAAAAAAACAAAAAAAAAAAAACAAAAAAAAAAAAAAAAACAAAAAACAAAACAAAACAAAAAAAAAAAAAAAAAAAAAAAACAGTCATCAATAACTTCTGTCTTAAAGTGCTTGCTTGTTTTTGCCAGTAGAAGCGGTCATGCATAATGATTCTTATTATTAATGTGAACAAATATTTCCAATACATTTCAGGTCCTGGATATTGTCTACTAAAATTTGTAAAGGGCCTATTCATGTGATTTCTGTTTTATTTATAACGTATAATTGCTCGACATGTGTTTTGACTAAATTTTTAAGCTGTCATTTGTGGTGTTCCTTCACGTGCAGTAAATACTGTATGGACGACATCATTTAAATAATGACAAGAACTACGTATTTATATCATTCCAAAAAAAAAAAAAAAAAAAAAAATCTTTGCACAACAGTGTCATTGTGTTTTTCTCCGAATATGGCGGCTTACAAAATGTCGTCAACACACTAGTTTGTCGTAAATTCCATAGTTCGCTTTAAAATCTGAAGCTCCTTTATTTAAATGTATTACTGGGCGGTAAATTAGCAAGCATCGATACTTTTGCCTTGTTACTTTGTTTAAAGACTTTTATAAAGTTGTAAAATTATGCTCTTCAGAAGATGACATGATCGAATATTCTAAATTGATGAGGTGCAGTCAAGTTTGTTGCAATGATGCACACCAGCCAGAGTCCTTGTAAACGTCTTTTCCACTGTAACGTATTATTAAATTAACCTCGTAATGATGACAATAAAATACTTGAAGATAAGTATATTACGCACATATCCACATTAAAAGTTTCACTGGGAGGAAATAAAGTTGTCCCCGTATTTACTGCTGTACTTCCTCGTCATATGGTGTATAGGAGTCTAAGTCTGACCTTTTCGCACGAATACGATGTCATACGTTTCTCTCGGTTCCCTGTATATATATATATATATATATTAAGGACACAGTATAACTCCATAGGTCAATTAAGCTGGTTTCCACGCACTGTAGGTGCTTTGCCAGAGCCCCCGTAAAAATTCCATGTACCCAGTGCCATCACCATGCTGCTGCATTGAACTCATCCAGGCCCTGTGGTGAGGCACAGCGCTCCTGGTGGCGGTAATGCATACTAGCGAGGATGCGCAATACAGTTTTCTATTCTGGCTTCCATTTGCGGTGGACGCGTGTTGTATCGAAGCTCCATTTTTTTCTGCTCCTTTCGGTCCTCTTCTTGTCTCATTTCTCGTCGTGTGACAGTTGATAGGTTTGATTAGGATGGATTTGGGTGTCCAGTGGGATGAGAGCCACCACAGGATTGTGTACTGGGACGACCAGCCTGAATGTTGCTCTTGCATTTGCAAAAGAGGCGTGTTCTGCACTGAGGAGAGTGTGTGCGACATTTGTTGAGGATAGACCCCTTCTCAGTGGCAGAAGGTCCATTAGGTCTGGAAGGCACAGGCTCTCACATGTGGAGGTACGTTGTAAGTGCAAAGCCTTGGTGCCTCAGGAAGGGGAATCAGGTCCTCAATTCGATGCTTGTGGCCACGAGATCTTGAGACCCAAGCCTTAACTAGTTAAACCAGACTGGTCCTCTAATCATGGCCCCTATGGAGGTAGGGGGGTTACCAGTCAAGCAGAGCCTCATGGCCAGGGCCAGACTGGTCCTCAAAACAAGGCCCCCATGAAGCCTACCACAGATTCTTCCTGGCAAGTGGTTGAGTGTTCCCATGCTAGGGTCCCCTCCACTTCCACGGTGGCTCTTTTGAGTGGATCTGTGGTTAATGGTCCTCTTCAGCCTTGTCCCACTGCCGGCTGCCACCAGTTGTCAGGCAATAGCATGGGACCTTGGTTATAACTGGTGCAGTGACCACCTCAAGGGGGGGGGGGGGGGGGACTGGCCCTGGCTTCAGGTGCAGCTTGGATGAAGCCTTCAGCATCATGGCTCCCTCCTGCTCTGCCAGGGTTTCTTTCCCAGGCCCCACCAGGGTAGGTTTTGGCTGTCCAGGGGGAGGCCTCTGCCCAAGCGTTGTTAAGCAATGTGGAGGCTGTGTTTGTATTTTCGGCAAACATTTAGAGTGGTTGGAATATTATGTTTCATCCAGTGGCATGTCAACATTCTTCCTTCCTGTACCCCGTGTGACACCTGGCCCCATCTTTGAGAGGGGCACTGAGCCATTCTTGTGGGAAAGCGGCTGCACCTAAGCCTAAGGTGGTTAGTGCAGTTATGGTCACCGTGGTAGCCTCTATTGAGCCTCAAAGGGTGGCTGTTGCTGGTTCTTAGCCTTCTTAGGCCCAGGCCTCCAACTGCATGGTATTCCTTGGTGATAAGAACTCCAGCATCATGGTAACATTGGTGGTGGGGGGGGGGGAGAGATGAACCAGCCTTGCAGCTGCTCTTGCCCCTGCCTCCCCACCCTGGTTGCAAGGGTTTGCACTCATGGCATAGGAGGGAGAAAAAGAAGGGGAAGAGGAGGCACCTCCACTCTTTCTCCAAAAGGTAAAGTGTGGCACCAGGACCAGGGTTCAGGCGCTTCACTTAATGAGTCTAGGCCTTATCCTTACTTGGACACCCAGCTTCCAGAGGTTGGAGGGATGAAATGCCCCCCCCCCCCCCCCCAAGTTGGAGGTGCCGTTTTCCACTTTAATGGGAGCAAAGGGTGCTGAAGTTTTCCCCAAGCTGGCGGCTTTAGGTGATATGCCAGATGGTGTGTCCACTGGAGATGGCCTAGCTCAGGCTGGGTCCTGTGCTGGGGAAGCCAAAGTGCAGGTTAGAGCTGTACTGAACTAGCAAGCCCATGCACAACTTTTCCCCAGCGACAGTTGACGCTCCTTTGCGGGACTGCGACATCAAAGAGGCAGAGTCTGTCGCCCTGCCTCTGTTGACTCTTTTGTGTTTTGACCAAGATGCACTGGTGATGCACATCATCAGCTCTTTCCTCAACTATTCAGGGTGTCCCTCCACATAACTCCTTGAGGACTTGAGGAGGCAAGTGACGACATGGTAGCGCCAGCCTCAACCAAGTAGTTGGTGGAAACCTTGCTGGACTTTGAGCCGTCTTGAGGCCATGCTGTGGGCCACATGCTCAGCGGAGCCATTACTCTGGACACCAATGTCAAGTTGGTGCACCATAATGCACTCATTTCAGTAGCGGCCTGCCAACAGCTGTAAGCAGAGATCATTTTCATCTGCCCCTGGATCTGAGGCTGTTCGGCCAGAGAATTGCCCCCTCCTTGACAGGGCAGACAATATGGCAAAAGAGAGGCAGCAAAAGTCTCTCGCCCAGGGGCCATAGTTTCGGGACGGACCATTTCCTCTGCAGACTCGGAGTACATTGTGCAAAATGCTCTTTCTCAAAGAAGTCTCTCTCGATTAATGAGTTCAAAATTGGATGCAACATCAACCATGATTAGCTGTTCATGCAAGGTAAGTAAAACCTATGGAAAGCAAAAATTACAATATTAAATCTATCGGAGGTGTCTTTTCATCAAATCCTTATCAGTACATACTAACATATGACAGTTTACCAGTGCATGCCAGTCACATGACATTGACTATGTCATCTTTAATGGAAAACCTAATATGCCAATTTCCAAGGGAAAACATTGGGCTTATGCTTTTGTGCTCATAAACTACACTTTTAGTATATATTTTTAATTTTTGTGTTTATTGCGCTATACGTTTACCGACACACTTAAGATGATAACTTACGTGTAGATTTTTTGCAGATACATGTACGTTGGAGAAACCAACGTTTTGTTGGTTTTCAAAACATCAAGTAGGTTGGAAATCAAAGACTAAACTGAAAATATTGTTCATTTAGTTCTAGAATCCACAAAATGTGCACAATTTACCTTGGGCCCTGGCGCTTGAACGTCCAACCACTGACCAGGTTGGGAACCAAGAAAAGTTGACATATTCATATCATTCAATGATATAATAAAATGTTTGCGTTTACAAGCATCCACCACATAGATCCAGTAAGTTGTCAGAAAGCGTCCAAAAAGTTGCTTAAGTACTTGTAAATTTGGTTGTATACTTACAAATGTCAACCAACGCAAGGTGAGTGAGAGCTGAAACTGCGATCAATAGACTTTGCAGCAATTCCATAAAATTGATTCCTTTAGTGATAGTTATTTGCAAACTTTTACAAACCCCAGAGTTGTCTTTACTCTAGTCATTTGTAGGTTTATGTGTGCACACTGTACCCTGGTAACTCATGCCTATAACATTTACGGTCTTAAAAATCGTTATGCCAACTGAAAAAAAAAATAAAAAAGGGGAGCGTGACTTATGTTTACACACAAGATTGTTACCTATATCATATTATGTTTGAAGTATCAGAGTGCCAGGTTTTGGATTTAGTCAACAGTTTAATTGGAGCGCTTCGGATGCTATACCCATTATATGTCTCTACAATTATAGTATGCTGGTGCTTGAATGAAAGGTCTTTCCACAGAGAATATGTGTGTAACTTCCTTGTCATTACTGAGAGCCGTTTGTCTTAAGTTGTTCGACCTAAGTCGCATTTGGCATTAAAATAGGCATTGAAAGAAACATTGGAAGAGTTGAATAATTTGCTTAGTATCTATATTTATATTTCTGACAGTTTTGAACCATGCATTTCATGTGACTTCTGTTGAGGCCGATTCGCATTAGGATAATGGGAGTGACATGGTTCCTGTGGTGGCTAACTATTCCATATAAAAACTAGAAAAGAAAGATTTGCTTGAAAGCAAATCTGCCTGTGTGTGTGAAAAAATTTGCACAATTACAAAAATATGCAGTGTTGCAACACTTACAATTTGAGTCCAACATGAATAAAATTGGATGAAAAGTGACCAAATTATGGCTAGATGAAACATTCAAAAGGTAAAATGACCTTGCCCTTTAGAGATCAGTTGTAAATGAAAACTATCTGGATATCAGAAGAAATTAGAATTTGGCTGTCAAAAGTATTCTTTATTTCCAAAATATCAGCAACATCCCGCCTGCCCACATAGACAAGTGCCCATATGTGGCTACAATTTGTGTCCAACATGTTCAAAATTGGATGATAATTGACCGAGTTATGGCTAGATGAAAATTTCAAATGACAAAATAACCTTGACCTTTGACCTCTGGAGGTCACATATACATTTCAAAAATGTGCAGTGATGCAATATATACAATTGGAGCTCAACATGATTAAAATTGGATGAAAATTGACCGAGTTGTGGCTGTATGCATACTTCAAAGATCCGAATCACCTTCACCTTTGACATTTAGAGGTGATATGTGAATTACAAAAATGTGCAATGTTACAATATCTATAATTTGAGCCCAACATGATCAAAATTGGATTAAAAGTGACCGAGTTATGGCTAGATGAATATTTCAAAGGTCCAAATGACCTTGATCTTTGACCTCTAGAGGTCATATGTAAATTATGAAAATGTGCAGTGTTACAGTAGCTACAATTTGTGTCCAACATGATCAAAATTGGATGATAATTGACCGAGTTATTGCTATATGAATATTTCAAACGGCAAAATGACCTTGACCTTTGACATCTAGGGGGCACATGTAAATTACAAAAGTGTGCACTGTTACAGTGGCTACAATTTGTGTCCAACATGATCAAAATTGGATGGAAATTGACTGAGTTATGGCTGGATGAATATTTCAAACGTACAAATGACCTTGACCTTTGACCTTTAGAGGTCACATGTAAATTACAAAAATGTGCAGTGTTACAATATTTACAATTTGGGTCCCACATCATCAAAATGGGATGAATACCTAGGAAGCCAGAAGCAATTGAATTTTTTAATTGCCCTAATTTGCATAATTTTGAAAATCTTGACTATTCAGAACGATATGCAAAACTTCACTGCAGATGCTATAGCCATGCAAAGTTTGAAGTTTCTAGCTTGCACGGTGGCTGAGTTTAAGACGACACAAAAATCTGGCGGAAAGAAAGATAGGAAAGAAAGAAAGAAAGAATATTGGGTAAAACAACATGTCTGTATTCGTACTCATACATAACTACTGAGAATATTGCCAAACAGCAATTAGGAACAGCTGTAACCTGCCGTGTCATTTTACGGGCTGTCCTTCAATGTAGCTGACTGGACACACTTTAAGGTTAAAACAAAGAAGCCCGAGTGCAGGGGTTTGAGTTTTCGAACATAACTAGTGAGGGGGATAATTTTTTTGCGGTTTTTCATTTGGGAATATGTGCAAAACGCGGGCTGCATTAAAATGTACGTATACATACGTGTGAGCTGGCTCTTTCTTATTCCCGCTTAGCATTATTTGATGCCAATGTCGTTGGTGTCTAAATGACAAAGTTTTCCAGACAGAGTTCAAATGACATCACTTTATCTGGCTGTGTAACAACCCAATACTACAATGTTTACAACGTTTTAGCTTTTTCCATGAAGATAAACAAAATAAAGAACCAACAATAAACAAAATACAAAACAAAAGAAACAAAGAGAGAGAGAGAGAGAGAGAGAGAGAGAGAGAGAGAGAGAGAGAGAGAGAGAGAGAGAGAAAAGAAACAAGTAGAAAAGAAAGAAAAAACCCTGATGTTATTTGTGTCGGCCCCTGCACATTAATGTAAGTTAGTATGGTGGAAAATGAACAGTCCCAAAATATCACACATAATGTGCTCTTTAGATTCCTTTATGAGCACTGATGATATTCTGCAATTGTTTACCCTTTAGACTGATCCTCTAAGCTGAAAATGTAAAGGTATTCTTGCTTATTGAAAGTAGTCTCACGGCGCTCTATATACTATTCATGTGTACATGTGGGAAGTGCTGGCCAAGACTCGACCTTCCAGTAATATAATTTTTCGTACATCAAGTAAACCCTTTTGTCGATCCAAAAGAGTTCTTATTCAGTGATGTACGGTAATGTACATGTGGTTTCATTCTGGAATATGTCATGCTAATACCTCCTATAAATTGGGCCACGGTATCCGTGACATCAATGTAATTCAATTTGACTCTTGAGAAAACCTTCCTCATTGTAATATCCCTCATAGATACTCACTAATCCTTCAAGGTCTCCTAGACAGTAAAACTTGCCTTGCATAGCTGGCCATAAGCATTTCATTAGAACAAAAATGGCTCCCCAAAATTGGCTTCCCTATCATGGCAAAGTAGGCGACAGAAGACCTGTGGATACTGTTGGGGGAAACGGTATTTGGCAGCGGTTCAATGTGAGGAATTCGGTAGAAGTCCCAGTGCTGTGAACAAATCGCATATATGCACCTGGTCTCTGAAGCCATGTAAGCATTACTCATACAAACTGCCCAGTCAGTTATTTGCTTTGCACAGGTCTTTCATTTGCTCAAAAGTAATCTACTTCTTGTTGTGTTGTGACACTCCGGTATCATATCACGCCACGCGTGTTGCTGGACCAATGTTTTTGTTTGACATGAATGCTACGCAGGGGTCTCGCTGTAATAGGTTTCCATTGTTAGCTGAGCTGGTCTCGTGAGAACACGAAAGAGAAAACAGATGCCACATGGGTAATAGCAGCATAAATGTTGTGATATGTTCATAGAATATACGAAACCGACATGAAACGAAAATGTCTCTTTGTTGGGCCGTTCTCAAACATGCTGTCCATTAGCAGCGACAATGTTATAAACTACACTGCCGTTAGGCTATAAGCATTTGACGTGCATACAACATTTACGCCACTGAGGGGGATGCCGATTTTCAAATCAGTGATGAGAGAGACAAAGGCCGCTAAAAGGACAAGCACACCGGTTTTTCGTTACCTCAATTTAGTGTAAAATTACAGTCACAAGGAGTTTCGGATCACTCGATACGACTAAAGACCGCGGATTTAGATAAGCTACAATAGTACCTTAAAGTAAACAAACGCTCACTAGGCCATCGAAAATGCACCATAAGAAGGTACATGAATTCAAATCAGTGGTGCAAATAAGACACGCAGCTCAAATGATGAACAAAACAAGTTTATTTTCATTGTCCTTGTGTAACATAAAATGAAAGACACAAAATGATGTTTCAAAGTCGTAATTGAGATGGCAAGCGGGGTTTCAGTTTGGCTTTTTAACACTTATGATTGTTTTTTATTAGTTCTGAAAAATGAAAAGGGATTTTGGTAACGTAGGTAATTATGTTCATGTCCTTTTCACAGACGGTACAAATCCTCACCCCTGAAAACTGAATCTCTGTCTCTTATACGTACATGGAAACGATGTGAACCAGTCCCTGATAACTTGGAGGAGAAAATAATCGATACTTTTTCGGCAAGATAGTCACATCTATCTACCTCTGACCCTCTCAATCCAAAGGACAATTTTGGACAGTGGGAAGCACTGACAATTTTAGATGATTCTTTACACCGTGCACAGTTTGAGAAGCTAACGTTCGTTTTTACTAGTACGTTATATTCATTTAGCTGACATTTCAACATCCAAGAGAATAATCCAAAATAACTAAACTGATATAAATGTTTCGTTTTATTCATGGACGACGTTGCGGGAACTGCCGCATCGCACATTTGTCAATGTTGGAGCCGATGGAAGTGATTTAAATAGCTAATCCTGATGAGGCCAAATTGTCGTATCTGACCCTTGAATACGCTGAATTAGGTACGTGGCATCAGGTGGAGACACATTCAACTACGAAATATATTATCAACTGAATTCGGCCCCTGGCGGCAGCTTTGGCGTGCAGGCAAAGACCTAACCAAGCGAGAACACAAAAATTGATGGCCACCACGTGGAACTGGTATGCTTCATTCCTTTTTATTTAAGATTGGTAAATACTTTTGTGGACATGGTATTCTGCGTCTGGCAACCACTAATGAATTTTAGTGCAAGGGTAATTGCACGAATGATCATGAAATGTATACTCTTTATATGAGAATTGCAAATAGGGACAACGCCACACACGATTCGAAGATCATAGGTTGTTTCAATAAATAATGGCTGTAAATGAAAACACCCGAAGCTTATTTCGATGCCAAAACGTGCATTTTGGTATTACCGAACAGTAGCCGATGTTACCCGGCGATTGCGAGCGGCACAACCGCTGGCTACAGCCGTCAGCGCCGACTGCCGCCGAAATCTAACCACGCGCCTTTTTGGAGCTCAGCACTTGAAGCGTTAGCCATCAACTGCCAGTCTTGAGGCCCGATGCCAATGGAGAGTGCTGACGGATAGGCAGCGTGAAGTCGCGCGTTCAAAAGAAAAGAATTGTACCGAGCGCCGCGCTGTGTAGCAGTGAAGCGAAACCGTTCCCGAAAGGAATGCGAACGATTTTTCTTGCAAGACGTGGGGTAGAATGAAAACTTCGACCAACCAGAAAGATTGTTGTCCTCTTACATCATGGTTCACGTGTAGCATGCCCACATGCTCCATGGCGTCTGCAGATGCAGAATCACGCATTGTAGGGATTTACAAGTAACCTCAGCTATATTGCGCTTCCAATACTGCCCGTTTCTTTAGAATTTGATGGATCCCAGGTAGTTCTTGGTTCGCTCTGCCTTTGACGTTGTGGTCTTCCCGCTAGCAACTTACACAGCAGAGTTTCATCCTCACGGGCTAGCCTCTGCCATGACGCTTTGTCGGGACAGATTTGTAAGGGAACATGCTCTCGTTTATGCTTGTACATTTGAAGTGAGATTTTCCGCGGTGGGTGTGAATAAAATCTATCTTTGCTTTCCCCAAGTGCAGCCGCTGTCTCGGGCGTTGCCCACTAGAACCAGGCCTCATACATGTCAGCGATGGCCGTCCTTTGATACACTACCACCGATAACCAGTAAAAAGTTAAACGTAGGGCCTACGTATTAGTAAGACAGAAAACTTCATACATATTGTGCCAAACTCGTGTCTATGGACAGGGAATAAGTATACTGACGGCTCCAGTGCAAGTACATGATATATTTGCCTGGATTCTTATCATTACAATTCATTTGCTTTTACATTTTAAATGTATTCCACTGAGTTTGCTAGTAGAGAGCACAATATTATAAACTATTACCTCCAGATTTTCAGCAGCAGTCCACCGTACGTGATAATAAAGCCAAGATGCCGAAGCCACGGCCGTAACATGCACACAGGGCTTGAAAAGGCGAATGCTTCGGCCACGACCTGCAAGAGTAAGACAAAACTAAAAAAGATGATTTGCTGCATAGCAAATCAGTGTGTCTTCAAAGCATATTGGTATGGCAATGTACAACCATCAAAACACAGGAGTAGAAGTTAGAATGGCATCTCTATCTATTATAGCTTTGAAATTATTCACGATTTAAGATGTCTAATAGTGCTATTTAGCATAATACAAATTGCTACAACTTTTGTGTTAGATTCATTACATGCGCAATGGTCAACAACCTCCTAGTAGAAGTTGAAATGAGATCTCTATCTATAATAGTTTTGAAGATATTCACGTTTTAAAATTTCAAATGCTGCTTATTAGGATATATTTAAATGGCTAAAACTTTTGCTTTAAATTCATTACATGCGCAATGGTCAATACCCCCCCAGTAGAAGTAAAATGACATATCTATCTATAATAGTTTTGAAGATATTCAAGTTTTAAAATTTTCCTTGCTGCTAATTAGCATAACTTAAATTGCTACAGTTTTTGTTTTAAATTCATCAGATGCGCACTGGTCAATAACCCCTAGAAGAAGTTGGAATGACATCTCTATCTATTATACTTTTGCAGATATTCGAGATTTAAAATTTCAAATGCCCCTAATTTTAATAATTTTAAACATCTTCATTCCTCTATATAAAACAGTCAAAGTCCTTATATGGAGGTACAACCATGCCAAGTTAATGTATAACAATGTCCGAGAAAAGTGTCGGACAAATTTGCTGGTAAAGAAGAAAGAAGAAAGAAAAGAGAAAGAAAGAATTTCAGGAAAAACAGAAAAGTGTGTGTTGACACACACACTTTAATAAAGAAGTCGAGGAAAACCAGAAAAGTGTGTGTTGACACACACACACTTTCATTATGTACACACTACAAAGGCTTTAAGGCATCAGATTCCACCATTGCAAATACCAGGTCATCTTGCGGACATGACTTCCTATGACCCTCTAAATTGGTGGTGGTTGTGGCTGTTATTGGTCATTTCTCCTGATCCTGTCATGGGTCAGAATGTATGATCTGGACCCGGAAATATGCTTTGCCGTCAAGGCATGTCATATCTTTGTATAACCTAGTACATTCGCAATACACGTCACAATTGAGGCCTCCAGATGTTTGCATTGCCCTAAATATGACTTATGTGCCAGTATTTAGACTTAAAGTAATGGAATCCCCGAGGAAACGATCATGGAATGCTTGTGTTTGGTGTCCAATATTGTTGTCGTGATTAAAAATAATTAACAATCTTATTTCGCGAAGTAGAAGATTGAATGGGAAATAAAAGGAAATAAAAATGTCCATTTAAAAAACTTTTTACAACATGTACCCTGTCTACACAACATCTGGCCTTCACAGTTAGGGGGCAAACGTTCCAAACGTGCCACAAATCATAAGACAAGTTCATGTGTTCGGCTGAGGTGTAAAACGTTTTCAAACACACGCGAAGTCACATTAACTTCCTTCCATATGCACATCTGAAAAGCCAGAATTCGGTCATTTAAATGTTTCCATATGCATATCTAAAAAGTCAGAGTTCCGCTATTTAAATATTTTCTTCTTTATTCATATTAGAGAAACTGAATGCAGGTGGTCACATGACAGAGTATGGCTAGAATATAGATTTTATATATTTTCGTGGAGAATTCTACAACTTCTTTTTGTGTATCATGTTACTTATGGCTTAGTGCCTTACTAGACTGTATTTCTGGAGTGCCGGGCTCAGTGGGTAAGCACATTTACTCGATTCTAACCTAACACGCTGAATTTGAATATCCCGCCATAAAGCTTCTCAACAAAGAACAGTGTATGAAGGACAATCGGCGATCGTGAACACAGGGAATCCTCTCAGGTTGGTACTGACGCTCAAGTATATTCCGCTCAAATGGATACTGGATTAGGTCTAAAGCGTCTGTGGGTTTCGCCGTCACCTACTGGAGTATCTCCTCCCTCTGCTTGGGTATGCCTTGATTCCAATTGTTATCTTGTTGAAGACTTCCTAAAGATACTTACAGATCCTCGAGTGGCAGAAGCATTCAGAGGGTACAATACTGACGTTATCAAGAGAGAGGCTAGTTCCCAACTTATTGATACAGACTCTAAGTTGAAAAGGCTTGAGATCTTGAGGTTAAAGAAACTGTCACTGAAACCAAAGCACATGAGGCAAAATCCAAAGTTTTTGAGGTGGAGAAGAACTTACGGGAAGCTAATTCTAAAATAAAGGAGTTAACCGACAAGGTCAAAGTACTTGAGCAAAACCATGAGGAGGCCGAGCAATACAGTAGGAGGAACTGTTTATGATTTTGACCGAAAGAATCCGAAAGACAAGAGGAGGACACTGATTCGATGGTTCGAGGTTATGCAGATAAACTGGGTGTTCATTTGGAACCAAGTGACATTGGGCATTCACACAGAGTCGGCAAACAGAATACCAATGGTAAACCAAGAGCTATCGTTGCGAAATTTTTGTCGCATTGTGTCAGGCAACAGGTATTTCATACTCGAAAAAACAGTAATGATATCTTTATCACAGAGGACCTAACCAAAAAGAGATCGCATATCATGAAGTTAAAATGACATCGCATATCATGTATTTGGCTTGTGGTCTAAAGCTTCAGAAGAAAATTGAATCTTGTTGGTCCAGGGATGGTCGTCTGTTTATAAGAGAACTGAACGGCTGGAGAGTCAACCACAGACTGGGTCGTGTTGTCCAGATTCATGACAAAGAGGATCTGGACGTGTATACTTAATCAGTCATTATAGTTCAATGACTTTCTGTGCCAGTGTGACGTTTCACAATCGGTCCTTGATTTGTGACTTCCATTTCTATTGTATCAGGTACATGTTTGTTTAATTGACAGTCTGAGCATGGACCTATTTTCAGATAGTAGACCTGGCTGGATGAACATAACCCCAATGAGCTCCTCCTCCTCGAGGACTTCCAACCTCCGTATCATTCATACCGCACAACGGGGAGATTTGGTGGGGTTCTGACGTTTATTCACTCTTCTCTTCCGTGCATAAGATGCCCGGATCTTGAAAGCATAGATTACTAACGCGTCTGGGTTGAAATTTCGACCCAGAGCGTGAAAGTATTATTTGGTAACTACTATCATCCACCTGGCCAGTCTGCAGAAATCCATGACGCATTTCTCAGGTCTTTGGCATCTTCTATTTCATCTGCCATTGAATGCAGCCCTAGCCTTTTAATTGTAACTGGCGATTTCAACGACAGGTCGTGGTGCGCTGATTTGAAGTCCCAACATGAGGACAGCTATTTAGGTTTATCTCTGGTCATCTTTGTGAATTGGTACAATCTCTATCAACTTATAGATGAACCCACCAGGATAAGTGAATTCTCGAATAATTTATTAGAACTTATCATTACTGATTCTCCAGGTCTTGTTCTGGACTGTGGAACCCTTGCTCCAATCGCAAATTCTGACCACTAAGTAATCTTTTGTTCTGTCTCCCTTTCCCTTCATAAGGACAAACCATTCAAAAGATCAGTATGGGACTTCAATAAAACTAATTTTTGTGACCTCAATGCTGCCTTTTCTACAGCCCCTTGGAACGTTGCTCATGATGTTGTTGATTCTATTGATGATGCTGTATCCTACTGCTCTAATCTCTTTCTATCTACTGCAAATGACTTTACTCCGTTTAAGAAAGCTACCATTCGCCCTAAGGACAAACCTTGGATAACTGCAGACATAAAAAAACATATTAGACGTCGAAATCGTGCATGGAAACGCTTTAAGAGAGCATCCAACAAACCCCGGCCCCATAATTACAACCTTTATCTCAAGATTGACAGGGTATACCAATTTTACAAAAAATATCGTAACAAGGTTGTAACCATAGTAAGGAAATCCGTCTCTTCCTATTTTTTTAAACTCCAGCTTCGACGTGATGAGAAAGACATTAATCCTAAACAATGGTGAAGCTTGTCCAAGTCTGTTCTGGGATGCAAAATTCACCAAGATATATATTCAAAAGGAAATTTTTTTTTTTTCGCAAACAACTTAGAACATTATGTAAAGGATTGTAAATAAACATTAGTACGTGTTTTTTCCACTTGTTATGAAATACAACTAAGAATATTACGTACAGGATTGTAAAAGATATTAATATACATGTATTTTTCCACTTGTTGTCACGTACAGGTGCATTGTAAAATTGTTTGATTACTTTTTGTACTGTTTTGGCAGAACTAATTAAATAGTCTTTATTGTAGTAGGGGCCCATCAGCCCGTTAAGGTTTCTTATGTCCCTGCCACCGTTTATATGTTAAATTACTTATATGCGTACTAACGGATTTGTTATAGGATAATTTTGTATTTAATTTTTTTATTTCGATGTATTGTTATGATAAGTGGCAATAAAAATTCAAACATTCAAACATATGCCCCAATCATTGACTATAACAAGCTCGAATCATGCATCACGGAAAAATGTGAAATTTTTAACTCATACTTTGCCAGCCAGTGCAAAACACACCCTGATGATGATGCTGCACCCCTGTTCTACTTCACGTTCCAAACTGAAGCACGTTTACGCAATATTACCATTAATGAAGACAGTGCCAAGAAAGTTCTATCTTCCCTGAAACTATCCTCTGCATCAGGTCCAGATAATATAGGGAACATCCTACTTAGAACACAGCAGATTCGATATGTAAACCACTTCGAAAAATCTTCCAACTTTCTCTTAGACTTTCTCTCTTTCCCAATGCTTGGAAGAGATCCAACATATGTCCTATTTTCAATAAAGCCAACAGACAGATAAAAAAATAATTATTGTCCTATTTCTTTTCTCTGTAATGTTTCAAAGGTGTTTGAACGACTGGTTTTTAATGCACTCTATGAATACTTGGCACAAAATAACCTACTCACTTCCAAAAATTCTGGCTTTAAGGCCAATGAGCTTGTGCACATCCTACACAATATCTACAACGGCCTAGAACAGTCCAAAGAACCCAGAATGGTGTTTCTAGATATGTCAGAAGCGTTTGATAAGGTTTGGCATCCCGGTCTCCTTTTTAAACTTCGACAACTCGGCATCTCTGATAATCTTGTAGCGTGGATTGAAGGTTATCTCTCAAACCGATTCAAACGAGTGATTGTTCATGGCCAATCTTTATCATGGCTACCTATTGAAGCTGGTGCGCCCCAGGGTTCCATTTTGGGCCCACTTCTCTTTCTGGTCTATGTTAATGACCTAGTTGACAATATTACATGTGATGTCAGACTTCTTGCTGACGACACCAGTCTACTTGAAGTTGTTCATAACCCCATCGCAACTTCTAATCACTTGAACATTAATCTCTCCATTATACATAACTGGGGAAAGTTGTGGTGTGCTATCTTTAACGCTCTTAAGTCTCTTTCTGTCATATTTTCAACCAAACTTGGTGAAACACACCATCCACCTATTCGACTTGGAGACTCTGAAATACCTGCAGCAGACTCACACACTCATCTTGGTATTACCCTCAGTAGCAATTTATACTGGCATGCTCACATTACGCGTATTACAACCAAAGCAAGCCAGCGAATTGCCCTCCTGCATAGATTCAAATATAAACTTTCCGGGAAAGTTCTGATTATTTAACTCTGGTTTCGACCAATTCTCGAATATGGTTGTGTGCTCTTTAACGACCGTGGTCAAGGACTTTCTGATCTTATTGAATCCATACAGTTTGAAGCTGCCAAAATATGCACAGGTGCATTAAGGCACACATCACGTGCCAATCTCTTACGTGAACTTGGTTGGACAACACTCGCCAGCAGGAGGACGTATTTTAAGTTACTTCTTCTTTACAATATGTATCATAATTTAACACCCTCCTATCTCTCTCAACTAATTCCTCCAACTTTTTATGCTCGAAACCTCCGCCACACTAGCTCCGGACGTCCCATCAATTGCAAAACTAACCGCTTAGACAACACCTTCCTACCTGACACTATCAAACTGTGGAACAATCCCCCCTCCGATATAAAGAGACTCAATTTCCCTCCAAATATTCAAATCAAAACTGAAAGCAACACTACTAGCAGTGGATCATGTTCCTATTTACTATACCCAAGGACACAGATTTGCCAGCATTTGTCATACCCAGCTTCGTCTTGGATTCTCGAGACTTAACTTTGACCTCTTTAAAGTCAACATCATCCCACAACCTACACGCTCTTGTTCCTACCCCACTGAAGATCTGCAACATTATCTATTTTTTTGTCCGAAGTATTCAACTTATAGAATTGAAATTCTCAACTCCATCATCCCTATTATTGCTCCCGGCGTCCACCCGAATCTGACTATACATACAGCGAGTGACAGACTAGCTCATATTCTTGTCTTTGGTAGCGACGAATTGTCCATTCCCTTCAACATACAAATTTGTGATGCTTTCCACAGATACATCGTTGATACAAAAGGCGTAATATCTTAGTTCTGTTATGCATAAGCAGTAACTTTCAATGGAGTCAGTCGCTGATTTACATAACTCTTACTTCCTAAGTATCCTTTATGAAATTTCCTACCGCTTGTCTGCACTACTTTGAACAGGGACGCATATGTGTACATTCTACCTGCAGTGAACTATTTTGCTTTGTGTTGCATCATGGTGACTGCCACTACTGTGTTTTCTGTATGCAGGGTACAAATCTGAAGCATGTGTACAGCTGCTCTGTTAATTGGGTAACTTTGTTTTTGTTTTGTTCTGTGTGTTTTGTCATATACATTTTGTGTGTCACTCCATTTTTCGGAGAACCCCGCGATTAGTGGCATCTCGATGTACTATAGGGCGATCCAGTTGAAATAAATATGTTTAAACTAAACTAAAACATACTTGAAGTGGCTGGCTGTTCTTCAGCCAGCCTGGAGTTGTATAGCAGAGAAAAGATTGTACTGTACGGCTCGTCAATACAAGACTTTATTATCTTACAACCTCATGTTTGCCCTTCTCTCTGACTGGTTTTGTTTAATTTCGTTATTTGGCCCCTAAAGTATTCATATTTCCATTTTCTAAATTATCCACACCTTTTATATTCTGTTTTTGGTATTCTTAGATGAAAATTGATCTCACTTACAAGTTGTATTGCATTTATTTGTAATCAAATTATAAACTTCTATTTTATGGTCTTTTTGAAACTCTTAATCAATGTTAAGGCCTTTCCTGGATCCACTCATCAAGATCTACGCCAAGTGACTGCATAAGTGATAGTTCAACTTGATATTCAGCCATAACATTGTTGTTGTCAAGAAAAAACGCAGTTGAATGGTCTTGTTGACTGGACAAGTGAGAGTATCAAGCAGTAGATCATTCCAGATGAGCAATTTTGGCAAACAAAACAGTTATTTGTTATTATATTGCCTAATACTGATTTCGCCGAAATCGCATAGATTTAAAAAACACACTTCCAACCAGAAAATACTAAATGAATTGCACTAAAGTGTGCGATCACGATATGTTTTGGTTTAGTACAATTGATGTACAATTGTACAACTCGCCTGATTAGGGTGCTATAAGCTTTACGGTGATATGCCCAACTGTCAAAAATAATCCCATCACCATCATCAGGCATCAAAGCATGTCTTCGCCATGAGACTGACATCTGGTGCAATTAATCAATGCCATTGTACTGAGTCTTATTCTGGAGGTTAGGCCTATATCAGAAAGTGAAGCATCATCAAAACAAAAAAATTCTGGCTAAAGAACAGCAATGTGTGTGATGATTTTGTAATTTGATATTTATGGTCATAGACAATTGTTTTCATCATGTAATAATAGCTGTCTTGGCATTTGAAGAAGGAAGATACAAACAAGATGCTATTTTTGTCCCAACTCTTCCTGGGAAAAAATTCACTACCCACCCCTTGGAAAAAATTGGAACTATGGTATACTTTTCACTCCTCACTTTGAAAGATCATTTTATATTTAGGAAGATCAGAGTTCAACATCTGTGAATTCGTCAGAACCCGTTAATGTTTCCATAGAAGTGTCGCACGGCCTTGATGCCTTGGAGCTTTCTCTCAAGTTACTTTCTAACCAAACAATGGATCAGCGCCGTTCCGTTAGGCCGATCGATTACATGACAACGATTGGTCCACTTTCCGGTAACTTAAAGCAGTTGGTTTGCAGTACGCTTTTGCTGTGCCACCTGTGTTTCAAAGTTGTAAACTTAAAAGATGCGAACAACTATGGAGATAGCTAGCCTATGGTTCGGAGTTATCACATGACCTCCGAGACGATTTAGTGCCAGTTTGAATTTGGCACAAAACTTGAGTTCTTTCTTGCATAAAATAAGGTGCGGTGATATTGTTGTGCTGCAATACAATAATGATAAAAAAGAGTTTATTATGGGGAATTTCTCCTTATTGTTCCACTATTTAATTAACTGAATGCAGCTATAATTACCGGATGAAATTCCAAGAAACCGCGTGAAGGACATGCTACCCAGAACAGCTTCATTTATAGCTGTATCACGTCTCGTGCACTGCGTGCACTTGTAGTGATTTTGCTATCAAGCGAAGCCGTACCCTTTACTGGGTTAGTACCATTACTGTAGCCGACATTTTGACAACAACCTATTGCATTTCCTGGATTTTAAGCCAAGAAAAAGTGATCTTATACCACTCTGAAGATCTCCCCCATCGCGTTCTTGCATTTTTTTACTTTTCATTTCATTGATCATATATACTGTTCGGGGAAAAAAAAGATGCCACGCCCATTGATTTAACAAGGGCTGTACCAAATATACCTATTAATATGGAAAAAAATATGGGAACAGGGATTACGGGACACCAACACTCCAACAGGCCAGCGCTGCGTGGATGAGATCCTGCCCACAGTTGAAGAATGCATCAAACAACATCCAGGGCTACTGTTTCAACAGGATAACGCACGAACACACACTGCTCGAGTCAGCAGGCGGTATCTACAGCAACACCATATCCCATCCTTGCCGTCGAATCAGGGATGGGTATGAAGAACTCGCAGCCACCCTGGCCCAACTGCCACAGAAGCTCACAGACAGGTGGAATCAATTTCCACAGGCTAAGATCACAAAGCTGAAAAGTTTGCTTACAGAAGCGTAGCGGTAACAGCCGCTATCGGTGCATGCAGCCTCCCAACAACAACAACAACAACAACAGCAGCAGCAGCAGCAGCAACAACAACAACAACAACGACAACCAAAAAAGGTCCTTTTTATAGACCACTATGTCCTCCCAAAAGAGATGTGAAAAGCAATGGTATAATAAAGTAAACAAACTTCCCACACTCATCCCCATAACACATGCCAGATGTTGAACAGGGGGGAGGGGTAGCATTTTTGTTTTGCCACAAGAGTATATGTGGACCTATTTCAACAAAGCAACTTCAGAGTGCGTGTCTTGTATTGGGGCGTGTCAGCAGTACTAAAAAACTCTGCACTTGTGCCGCTTTCAGAAATTTTGCGCCAACCGGGAATTGTATAAAAACGATAAGATAAGCCATCGTAGAATTTCTGTTATTTCTCCGTTTTACTTTTATTGTATAAAATTAGGTTGCATTGGAATTCCACTCATCCTTTCCTAATTGCTAGATTATGTGTGTTAGCGTCAAGTGATTCGTTATATCAATTATCTTGCAGCTAATCAGGTGGTTATAGTTCTGTGTAATTACTCTGATACATTACTAGACTCCATTCACCTTAATTTAATTTGATAATCAATTGTTTTAAAAAGTGTAAGATTCATTTTCTTGACAGATTGCATAGAAACGTGCTGTTAGTCAGAGAATAACACATTTTGCATTAAATTCAATTTACAATTTGGTACGAAAGTGGCGATTTTGATTTCTATATTAGATTTAGTTACACGCTAAGCTAGACTGTTTAAAGAAACATTACATTAGAATTCCCCTTTCCAGATAACATTGAGTATATTACTTTACAAGAAAATTGATTTAAAGGTAATTGTAAGTGGGCATAAAAAGTGGGCCACATTATACTTCCTGGGTAGGCTCTTTAGCTGTGATGTCATCCTAAAATGGTCATGTGATAATGAGCGTTTCTTTCATCTCTGTTTGTGGGCCGGTCATGCCGGCCAGGGTGACATTGGTTGAGTAGTTCCCCATGCACTTGAGCGGATATCAGATTATGTATACTGGTCTGCTTATGCAAAATGAACATACAATTAGCCACCTGGTGGTAGCAGCACTTCTCACTCCCTTTTGGTATCCAGGTACACAGCATACACCCAAGGGCAGCTTTGATATTTTCTTAATTTCTGCGCATGATAAATATTATCCCCCACGATCCGGACATTTAGACTACTTTATTCAAATGAAAAGATCATATGTAAAGAGAAAAGGAGACGACATTTGAAAATGCTACGGAAACTTCCTATGAAGAACATCTACGGGACTGACAAAAAATTGAATCTTAGTAGGGCATTTGTCTTCAAATGGATACAATTTAACGAAGGACCAACAGCGAGACTGTAAATTTGGGGGCTTAGCATGGAAATGGCCCCTTTACGGAAAAAGTGTTAATTGCATATTCTACTGTACGCGTCGATATTGGTTGATTTGCACGGAAACGGTAAAAAGGGAAGGTATCAAAAGCATCCACTTACAATCTGCCAAACTCAGCTAACATTTTGTGTGTTAACATTATCAATCGGGCCACATGCTATTCGATCTAGAGTTAAATTTTGATGAACATGTTAGGGATCAAATGTAACTCAAATTCCCATGAAACTTGGCAGGCATCCACCTTGTGCGGATCTCCACTGAGTTCGTTCAAATGGTCATGATTCAGCGATTTTTGGAATTTTATGATTTTTTGTGTAGTTTTGACAAAATCAAAAAGCATGCTTCTCCGGGAGTGCTTCACTAATACTTCGGATTTGCATAGAGTCACTTTTATTGACCTCAAGAATATATTTGTTTAACAGGAGTCATTGTGACTTTTAAAATTTATATTTTGATGAATTTTGGGGAGCATTTGGTATGTTTGACCTCTTCTCTAAACTTGGCCCTCGCATTATGCTGAAACTGCGTGGAAAGGTACCTTGTGGAAAGAGAAAACTTGTCACTTCGTGGTATTACTGTGGAGCCCTGATTTTAACCAAGTTTTGAAGTCGGGATCTTACCGGTTAATGTATATATTCTTATCGTTTACTATGTACATCAACCGGGATTGCAACGGTAATTCACGTTTTCAACTCCGTCTCCAAACAGGTCAGCCAGATCCACTTCAAACTTGTTGGGTATTTATCTTGGATGGATCGCTACCAAGTTTGTTCATAAGGTTATGCTCGTTTTTTAGTTACCGATAAACTGTCGAGACTATGTTTTCATAATGAGCAAATTTCAGTTTTTTTGTTAGTCAACTGAAGTTAGAGCAAGCCTTCTAGAAGAATTAAACGATTAGATACACCTCAAAGGTAAAGGTAAAGCAAGGCACATGGCATTCAAATCTACAGGGAGGATACAATTTTAGGAAACATAATCTGGAGACTCTGTTTATTGACGGTCGATATCAGGATTTAACATTTTGTGTCCCACGTGCTTTTAGTTATTTTATGTCGAATATTCATCTGTACACTTTAGGAGAATTCTTGAGATTCGAATATTAAATGAGAAATGCGCCCAAACTGGAAAGCTTAAGCTATAAATGAAATATTTCTATCTAGGTTGGTGTACTTGTCGTTTACGAGAACGCTACTTTTGATCGACATGGGAATAAGCAAACAAATGGGAAAAGACGAAATTGTCGTTCGAAAAGTAATCAAAAAAGAGACAACAAATTCCTTGAAGATCGCATTCCTTTGTTGTAACGTGCCATAAGTCAGGATTACCGGCACATGTTTTCTCAAGAGACCATTTTAAATACAATTATGCATCGGATTTTAAAACCATTTGGACACCCGAGTGCACTCTTTTCCTGAGTCTCAAATAATTGGCCCTACAATGTGCCGGGTGAAGTGCCGAATTTCTGCCCAAATTACCAGCACGTGTTTTGTAGGTCCCCGCGCGATCATTGCATATGCCCGTCTGGTGCTCTGTTTCCAATAGACAAGTCCCCGAAGTAGGCAACACGTGATCAGATGTATTGCTCTTGCACCAAAACAGTCATATAAATCGGTTTTTGTGTGTATGATATAGCAGAGAAGACCAACTAAGATGGGAAAGCCAACCAATTCCTTGAAAATCAGAACATCAGTCAGGTGTGAACCTTAAGAAGCAGTTGTTGACTGTCCATTGTCTCATTTCATTTGAAATTTGAGGAAGCGATTCACAAAAGTCTGGTCCGCTTGTCGAGGAAAACCTAGATTTTACCGGCATACTGCAGGCACAGTATATTTAACTTTTGAGGAATATTTCACTATAGACTCTGTTTTCTCTAAAAACATATATTTTTTTTATATTTTCAGTGACAGAATCATTTTAAGGTAAATTAATACTGGTATTAAAGATCAAATTGCTTGGAAATTCATTTTTTTTACCAAACACAACAATGTTTTACTGATATTGGATTGTTAAGAAAACGCTACTTTGTGGAACCACGGCCACAACTCAGAAAAGAGCGCCGCTAAACTGATTTGCCAAGCTGTCTTTGCCAAATGGATCGGTAGAAATATTTTGAGTACAGCCGGTGTCCCATCGGTAACATGGCGCGTGTCCCACCAACATGCAACTGTGGAATGTAAAGTTTGATGTACAACAGCAGAGACATAACCCTATTTAGCTGTCTGTAGATCATATGCCAAGAAAGGCTTGTGATGAAACAGACCTACGCTAACCTCTCAGATTATATGGCAACAAGTTACAATGTGTATTAGAAATAGGACTTATGTCCGTGTAAGATCACATCCAATTTTCTGTCCATGCGCGTCTTGTCCTTTAAGAGCAAGTGGGATACCATGGATGGAAAGCAACACTGTGGATATAATGACAGGCATTAAACATCTATGCTCTGTTACATTGTATTAATTGACGCCGGTCTTGGCAGCAAAGGCGTAGTCCTTGGATGACGTCATGACCAGGGACACAGCAGATCCAGATAATAGAGTGACCTACCTCAGAGTAGAGCAGAATGGCCCCAAATAAGGTCACGTACATCAGTCCAGGACTGGAGGCCTTAATCACCTGTGAAATAAATAAAATATCACCACATTTGCGCACAAAAGTGTTCAAAATGGGTTATTTTTCAAGTTTTGGTAGGCATTTTGTTTGGATCAGTTGTATCACAAAATGTCTTTAAAATATCTTTGGAAACTTACTAGAATAAATTCATGTTAATAAATCTGTGATGACACTTTTTTGCCCTGTACTGTGATTATCGTGATTTCAAAGAAAAACTCCTAAAATTTACTCATTTTTATAAATAAAAAAAAAACTGATTTTGGTTTCAGGTCTTATTTTGGTTCAATTGGTTTATTTTTCTGGTGGATACAGTTGGTTTCAACAATACACAGCTGGCTCAATCGTAACCAGTTCTGAAAGATGTTTTAATTGTTGAAGTTGACACAAAATTGTGCTGGGTAGGTTTTACTGAAGACGCTCTTTTTCCAGATAGCTACCACAAGTACAAACGCAAGCAGGCACAGACACGCCTAATATGGAAAAAGTATCGGAGTATAAACAAACGACTTTCCAACGTAAAAATTCAAAAATAGGAGTTGAGAAAATTTAAGGCAACAATGGGAAAGAGATATGCAAATGAAGTCAGACTCCGATAATAAGTTACGAACATATACCAAATTCCAAACTCATTTCAATATGGAGAGCTATTTATTTCATATAACAGATCGAAATTTAACAGACAATATTACGCGATTCAGAATAAGTGCACATAATTTGAAAATTGAAACAGGAAGACACAGAAGACCTGAGAAACCACCTTTGGCTGACAGAATTTGTGAAAATTGTAGCATTTTAGAAGAGGAAATGCATGTGGTACTTTACTGTTCTAAATTTAACTGTGAGCGAGCAATATTATTTAAAAAGTTGTCCGACATTTTCCCAGCATTTTCAACTTTAAGCGATTCAAGTAAATTCACTTTCATGGACCTCAATGATCATGATAAAATAAATTTATCAATAAATTCCTTATTTGAAGTCATAGAGAAAAGGGGATCATTCTAAAGCAATTATAAATTGTCATATCATGATATTAGATGAACGGAGCCTTAGTTTGATTGATTTTTAAACTGACTTTTATTCCTCTCTCTCTCAAGGACATTGTAGTGTGTTGTACATGCATTGGGTTATGTTGTTCTTGTACATATATCTGTGTGCAATGTGTGTATTTTTGAAAAATGTCAATATTGATGTTGATGTAGCAAATAAAGTTCATTTTGTTACATATCGCACGCACACAAATATATATATATACATATATATATATATATGTGTGTGTGTGTGTGTGTGTGTGTGTGTGCACAATGTATTTCTTGCAATTTTCACACGCCTATTCCATGCATCTAACGGTAGCGTGACAATAAAGCCAGATAAAAACCTGAAAACTTAATTTGTTATGAAGCTCACTGAAATCAGAAATATTATCATGCAAAATCAGAGCAGTAGCACAGATCAAATGAGATACAAGGTTCGTACATCTTTGCCTGAAAGCTGTAGTCCGACATATTGACCAAATGTCAATCCCATAATGCAACGTTGGTGACATAGGATCCTCACAGGCAAATTATCAATGTATCAATTGATTTCTAAACTTGCAGTGTTTGATTAGTTTTATGTGGTCTCAGTCATTTAGTGTTATAACTGTCATGTGTATTTAATGTCAATACAGCTCACAGAGGTTTATTTGTCAAAATGTTTTGAAACCAGCCTTGTGGGGTCGAACTTGTACATGGCACCATCAAATAGAATAATTTATCTGCATAATTTCGTAAGAACCGGTGAGTGTGCATTGAATTCTCACTTCGTCCCCAGATATTCATCCTGTTTTATTTTGCTCACCGAGTGGCAGCAAGTAATTGAGTGGAGCGTGAAAATGTCTAGAAATATTGTATTTTATTTCATTAATCTACGTCTTCCGCTGGTGTTACAAAGGAAAAGAAAAGAATACACATATTATGTGAGAACAAAAGGTCGGGTCATGCAAAATAACTGTTGCACTACTTCCCCATGCTTGGAAAATTTACCAATTGATACATCAATAATAAACTTATCGATTTTCATTATTGAAGGTAATAGCATGTACATCTGGTATTTTTGGAATGAATTTATTAATGTATTACGTCTGGGACAAATGCATAAGAAGTGAAAATTATCTGCAATTCACACAACAATTTTCTGTAAACAAAAGTTGCAACACTTAAATTTTCAATCTAAATTGACGTATCGTGATACTTTACTTTATTCCGTGACATGGTGCTTTAAATCCTGCTGAAGCATTTCTAAGTGTCCACTGTATAAATTCTGTGATATCTCCCTTTCAACATTTAACATTTCAAGTCTATAGCTTTTCAATTTACTGTTGTGGGTAATATTAGTGTTATTATCGCAAAGCGGATTTTTTTAGTCTCTGAATTAGGGTATTTAAAAAGAATTCAGCATGTCCAAGATCTTGTGAGAACCAAGCAAAAGCAAACCACGCTTATAATATCTGTAACACAACTTGGCCAAGTGATTCTACCATGCTGGTTTAATCGATATAACACAATGTGGTACTGTCTAGGGCACACGTCTTTTTCCATAAATAGTTTTGTCCAATACCTTATGCACTAATTGATATAATGAACCATCAAAGGCAGACTGTCACACTCTCATATGGCTGAAGCATAAGATGTTGGTCCCTGGTCAACCTAGTACATACTTAAAGCACGCTACTTGAACGTTTTCGAATAACATCAATATGATGGATATCAAAAACTATAAAGTAAAATTGATAATATCATGTCAAAAATATGAAATGTACATTGTAAAACAATCAACTAGGTCTTTTTTCATAGCCCTGATATTCATATCATAGCTGAAAGCATAGACGCACATGGTGATAGTGTCAACTATATTTATCATGATAATGGTGGGGAAATGAATTTCGCAAATATGAATCAGATAATCTTATCTATGCCCCTGGTGGGGATCAGTTGAGTAATCACACCGTTTGCCAGTGTGTTGGAGAAATGTGAGGCAATTGCATGCGCATGTGTAGATTATTTTAGCTCTTTCATTGCCTCATTTTTTGACTGAGTCAAGAGCTTTCCTTGGCGCGCTTTGGACGCATTGTGACCAAAGCGCGCCGAAAAAAAGCTCTCGACTCGGATAATTATATTCTAGCAAAAAGCAAAAATAATTGCAGTGCCACCTGTTGCACAATTTAACGTCTAGAGGTCTCCAAATGTGTCTGTATGCAATTTCATAGCCATTGACTTGACAGTTCTGAAGAAGATTTTGAAAGACTTTCCTGCAAAATGAACAAGAAAATTCACAGAAAATTTTAAAGCCACTGGAGCATGATCATTTGACAAAACCACCCAAGTTACATCCCTACCAAATTTGAAGTGGATCTGCCCGACGATTTTTTGAGAATTCTAAAATTGTAAAAGCGTGAACACACCGACGGACGAGTGACGACTAACCATCCTGTAAGCTCAGCTGAGTGACAAGTCAGCTGAGCTAAAAACTCAATTGGCTTTGAAAATAGAGCAACTACATGTGTGCTCATTATATTGCATTTCAAATATATTGACCAAGGGCCAAATACAGACCATTTATGTTTATTTAGGGACCTTAATTTTGTTTTTTCCTTGGCAAGCACAACTTGCGGTTTCTTGTAATCCAGGGTAGACCTATTACAACAACTGCAGTAAACATGACAAAGAACAGCAAATCGATTTTTTTTTGTGATTGTGTTTACGTTCATATTTCTTTTAGACTTTGGCCATCTAATGCTGGTCTCCTTTTTTCAGATGCAATGGCGCATAAAAAGTTGGTGTTTTACTTATTTTAGAGGGCAGTAGGCCTGTCTTATATCCGAAAGCAGGTAAAAAGTTTATAAATAGATTTATTTTTTTTTTTAATTTACTGACTTAATTTAGCATGCTGGCAAAATAGTTCCGTTCACATTAAAAAAACTACTGCGGCAAATATATGGTATACAAGTTCATTTCTGAAGGAAAGCATAATATTTTTCCCTATTGTTATGACACAGCTTGTTCCAAAATTTGAAGCGTGCATAGGGTTGAATAATTGCTTTCATCTCAACAGAAGAGGAATGAATAAGTATTGACATAGATGCCGATTTACATGTAAAACCAGTCGATGTTATAGACAACACCACGACCGTCTTGTATCATAAATTATCATGCCTATTATAACATGTTCAATTATATAATGCGATGTTGTTTTTACAGTGAGAGGAAGCATTTACCCTTGGAAGGCATCGACAAACACTGCCTACACAATTTTGGCTTGTGGTTTTAAGATAATTTTTTCCTGCAAATATAATTTTAGAAATTGATTCTATAGAGTGTTCCTCATTCCACTTATCGAGAGTTGTGCTCATTAAGCATATGGGTGATCATGAAGAGCGTGTAATTTATTGCTTTAGATTGGTAATTGATCTGTATCGTGGGAAAAAACCACTTATTCCAGCTGTTATACATAAAATGAGACAGCGAGCTAGAGAGAGAGAAAGAGAGAGAGAGAGAGAGAGGGAGAAAGAGAGAGAGAGAGAGAGAGAGACATAGAGAGCGTGAAATACACACAGACACACACACACACACACACATATATATATATATATATATATATATATATACATGAAAAGGAAGAGAGAGACAGAGAGCGTGAAATACACACACACACACACACACACACACACACACACACATATATATATATACACATATGAAAAGGAAGAGAGAGAGAGCGTGAAACATACATATATACATTTGTATATATATATATATACATATATATTTATGTATAGATATATAAAGGAGAGAGAGAGAGAGAGAGAGAGCGAGAGAGAGAGAGAGAGAGAGAGAGAGAGAGAGAGAGAGAGAGAGAGAGAGAGAGAGAGAGAGAGAGAGAGAGAGAGAGAGAGAGAGAGAGAGAGAGAGAGAGAGAGAGAGAGAGAGAGAGAGAGAGAGAGAGAGAGAGCTTAACGGTTGGGTTTCCGGCATTTAGTTGCAGTTGCACCAGTACCAGAGAGCAGAGGGGCTTTGGGCTTTCATCCTTTCAGGCTGCAATCCTGTGGAGTTTCTCAATTTTTGTAGTCAACGTTCATGGATTTAGACGATTGACTGGTCTTTAATGATACCAACAGACTCTGTCGTCTTTGATTATCACACAACGCCAGACACTGGAGGCAGAAGGATACCGTTGTGAATAGAGGTTTTAAACAGACAAATGATGTGTCCACGGCGGGCCACTCCACCTTTACTATTTCTACGTAAAGTGTGCTTCTACGTCAGTTGACAACTGTATCAATCAATATTTTCTAATCTGGATCTTAAGAGTGTGCTTTTGTATTTTGCCACATGTCCTTTTTTCACACATAAATGCAAACCTTACTGGCAGCAATATATCTGTTGTACGAGTGTGCACATGTTCTAGCAATAAAAAAGAAATATGCAATATCACCCTTTCTGGAATCCATTTTCTTGGGGAAATTTTGAGGGATTAACACGACCCCAACCAGCGAAACAAAAAGATAGGCATTTAAATTATGAAAATAACTAAGATTCTTAAGGTAGTATGGATTTCAAGTACTATGGTTGAGGTATACCTACTACGTTAGCAAGCATTCTACAAACTATACTACGTGGGACAAATAAAGCCAGGATAATAGTGCTGAACTTGTAACTGCAAACATGCTCCCATCATGCAAATAAATGAATGGAAAAACTATGAAGAAATGAAGGCACAAATGAACAAACAGTAAACAGAGATCGTAACAAACAAGTCTGAAAAAGTCGCTTCATTTTCAATGCGACACATGCAATTTGGTTATTTTTTCATAACTGTTTAAATGCAGGTATACAAGTTGCCATAGTTACCTTGTTTTGTCGGTTTCTGTGGGTGACTATGGCCAGTACCAGTACAGAGATCATTGATGTGACCGTGGCGGAGGCTAAGCCCACACGAAGTGGCCAGCTCAGCGGCATGAGACACGGTGGGCCTTGGGAACTACATGCAAGACACTTCCGGGGATAATGTCTCACTGGGCTGTTGTTTGTGCAGTTTGTTAGTTCCTTTTTTGTGTAGTGTGGTTGCTCCGTACCTATGCATCACCACGGACAGAGCAGAATGAACTACAGACGAGTGAGTGGTATTGTAGCTCTGGAGTGTACCAACTCTCGCACAAGTGTAATCGCCCTCACGCGAGTTTGGCAGCCCACATGCGCCCGAGGAGGGGTTCCGAGGTAACGTGCACACTGTTGAGAAAGAAAATGGATCAAAATCAATATAATTTAGCAGGAAAGCATTTTTCATTCAGAAACAAGCACAGATGGTCACAATATTGCCCATGGCGTCAAGTAACTGAATTAGGTCTCCTACTCAACCTTAAGCCGTGAGCACCATGTCTGCATCTTTGACATCTTTAAATCGTCTTCATTTTAAAGTCCTCATACCCGCATTTCTGAAAACTGTTCACGTTTATTTCTATATTGCGACGAAAGACACTGTTATAGCTTCTTTTAATTTACATGTTTTTTGTCTGGTGTGGGACCATAATATATCGAATAACAAAACAATTCTTACTGATAGTAACAATGATGTACGTGCATGATGTTGCTTCCATGGTTAATTTTTCAGAGAATTGACATAATGGGACAAACATGCACATGTTGGCAAAAGGAAACCTTTTAACGGAAATATTTTGAGTGACACATCACTTATTTTCAGAGAGTATAACTCTGTACATGACAGGGAGACACTTTTTTGGAATTTATAAAGATATACAATGACTCATTATGTATAATCTACACGTGATATAAATCACCGAGGTAGCATTGATCGTCATGGTGTGATGTAACATAAACTTTAAAAATGCTATAAAACGAGAAACTGGTATAACCGGAGATTTTTTTTTTTACATCTTTTGATATCACTGACAACTTTATCGGCAAGATATTTTATGATGACTTTAGGCATTTCGTGTGTGAATCTTGAGAGTAGGCTCGAAGCCTTGATTGCTCATTTTCACATGGGCAACATTACGAGTATTTAATTCGGGTTAGGAAAAGTGACACGTAAAATAGGACCACGAATATAAACGGTGCAGTATGTATGGACTTCAGATGCAAAAATACACAATCGATAGGTTCGTGTCTGTCAAATACAAATAACCATCAGCATTGCTGTATCTATATATCCGTTAATCCAGGGTAGAATTGTGAGCGAATAAGTTGACAACTGAAACAACTGAAATATTGGCAATTCTTTAATGTCCCATCAGGCTTTTTCAGTGCACACCCACTCGACTGTATATTAAAACTTTTTAGGGTTGCAGCTTGAGTAAAGATATATATATATATATATATATATATATATATATATATATATATATATATATACATATATATATATATATATATATATATATATATATATATATATATATATATATATATATATATATATATATATATATATATATATATATATATATATTAGAGCCTGACCGAACATGCATTTTGAAACCGCACCGGGTACTCGTTACATATTACCGATCCCGAACCGGGCACCGTTCGGGTTCGGTATATGCAATTCAAATATGCCAGAAATAAACTTAGACATCTTACATGTAGAATGCTCATTTAAAGCTTTTTTAAACAGGGGTTTATAGCTGTTACCCTTTTGCACTGGGGCATTACTATTATTAATGTAATTCAGGCGATTCTTGCAACCCATGTGACGCACGTAATTGCAAAGTAGCGTTTGTTGCATTGTTTAAAGTGTATACAAGTACGAAGAGTAACCTCAGTGACCTTCTTATTTAACTGTATTGCCAACATTGAAAATGGTAACCGAACCCGAACGTTTAGTGACTGTAAAAGCCGAACCCGAGCCGGGCTTCATTCCTGAAACTCGGTAAGCTCGGGTTCGGTTGTTCGGGTTCGGACAGGCTCTAATATATATATATATATCGTGAGGGGCAGAAAACACATGACTTGCCATGATGTTTCACAGGCGAAAATACAGAAACAAAGGCTACAAAATACGTAAGACTTATGTACTCCCGAAACAAAACAAAACACACACACACACACACACACACACACACACACACACACACACACACACACACACACAAATCCCACAAAACCAAACCAAACCAAACAAAGCACACACCCCCCCAAAGCCAAAGAAATGAACAAAAAAACAAAACAAAATTAACTCCCACTGATTTAACTTGGGCTGCTGTTAAAATAGTAGTTTATATTGAAATTATGAGTGTCACATGGACTGTTATTCAACATGTACAGCATAGCTAAGAGTATACTTGAGCATTCATAAACACAAAATGTCCTGGAAATGAGATCACAGCCACAAAGGTACAAAAAATGTGTCTATGGACTACATAACGGGCCACTGGCAACACCGGGGCCAATGCGAATCCATAATGCTACGGTGTACGAGTTACTCACAGCTCTCTGAATTCGGCAGAGGCAGGATCATTGGCATGTTGGAGGCCAGTGTTTCCCAATGTTAGGTTATCAAGAGAATGGGATGCTACAGCCCAGGTCAGTGCTAGAGAGGTGATACAAGAGCTCACAAGAAACGTTTCACTTAACACCGTTTCGATTTTGTCGAAAACAGGATGCTGGGAAATATTATAGCTCATCTTAAAGATACAGCGGTTCTTATTCCATTTGGTCAATTTATGACTCGGAAAGACTACCAAGAAACCTCCATTAACGAATTTAATACAATTAATGGTGTTTTTGATAATGTACAGGCATGTGTACTACAGGATAGGACGAAGTAAGTTGGGGCTACCAGACGCACTCCCCAGCACAGACCAAGTTCACTCCGGTCCATGAGGATAAAATCTACAAGGAAAATATCATATGCTTAATTTTTATATTCTATTCATTATGTTAAAAATTTGTTTTCTGTGAATGCAAGAGATTGTCGTAATGTTGCCATTATACCAGTGCACAGCTTTCTGAGGTTTGCTATAAATGTCTCAAAGGCTGTTAACTTAGCTCTATTCCTGTCACCAAAGAGTTAGGGAACCATTGAATACAACGCAGGCCTCGACGGACGAAACACTGTTTATCGACCTGCGAATGATTGCATTTTTCGCTTAACATGCGAGATGGCCATATTAGAAGCTCCTTAGCTTAAAACAAGTAGCATTAACAACCATGTAGTCCAGTATTCCCTGTATGGGACAATATACCGTCACTGACTTCTGCGCAGGGAACAGATAATGTATTGTATACATCCCGCATACGCATTAAATTACAATGTGCATGTCGCTGAAGCACTAAAATTTCTGACATGTGACCGTCCCAAAGACAATATGACATGCTGCAGGGTTTTATGTTAATATTACACAGTCAGTGCTTTCTTTGACGTGTTTTACAAAATACTTGACTACTGGGTTTAGCGGCCTGCTCTGTGAAACTTCAGTTGTCAAAGTACAGTTGTTCACTATATATGTATATATATATATATATATATATATATATATATATATATATATATATTAGGCTGTCTTGAGCGCTTGGCCAGTAATTGGCAGTATTTACTCAATAATGTCGCAAGCTTGACTCATTCTTTTGAAACATATATTCAGGGCCAGAGCCAGTCAGTCATAGGCTGTCCCGAGCACTTGGTCAGAAATTGGCAGCATTTACTCAGTTATCACAAATTTGATTCATTCTTTTGAACGATAAGCCAAGAGTTGACAACTAAATAGAACTTAATTTTTGAAGACTTTATAGTGAAGAGTAGGCCTCATCATAGGGTTTGTTTTACATATCTGGAACAATACTTGTTAGGAATTCCCCAGGTTTATACGGGTGTCTAGCTGTAATTGTTTTTTTTTTTTTATCACTGGGACTGAATATATAGCCCCGGTTTGTTTCTACTTCAGTTATACACTGGCAGGTGGTTGGAGTAATGTGAGATATCCAGCTAGAAAGGGTACATACTAGCTCGAGGGTAAGTCAAGTTATTCTTATTTGAGCTCACTCTATGCAAATTTAGTTATTATTTCTGGTTTGATAGGTATTCTTTACTCATATGGAAGCTCTGCATTTATAAACAAAACTTCACTTATTTAGCTTTTCATCATTTGACTCGTTCATATGAATTCACTATTATGTGGGTTGTCTTTGCTTAATATTGAGCTCAGCCAATGAGTCTCTACTCAGAGAGACATGAACGGCTACAAGCTCCGAAACATGTTCTGAGTAGTTCCCCGCTGAAGACCCTTTAACATATGTAAGCTGATGTAGCGACCGGGATGCAGCCCAGGTCAAAATTCTACAGAGGAACGTGAGCAATATGTATAATAGTACTTCCATATTTATAAAGCTTACACAGTGACAGTTTAGCTTATAGAGCGTATAGAGTTTGGACAGCGGAAAACGACAGGAAGTGGTTCTAGACATAAAGAATTCAGCATAATGAATATTGAAAGTAAATGTATCTATTGTTATGCTCCAACAAATTGCAGTGGCCACCGCTTAATCTGAAACTGTATATTGTTCTGCGATTTTACGGCAAACCTTCGCCAAAACAGCAATTTGGTTTACCTGACCCACTCCACTTTTCGAAGTGAAGACAAAACTGTAAGAAAGCGCACAAATTTTAGTTGAAGAAAGATCCACGACAACTTCTGGCCTAAAATTATCGACCAATTTTGCTTAGGTTGAGCTAACATGTTACTTAACAGCATACGGACCTCATTATTTAGCGTTTCGTTTTCTCTTAAAATCGCTCAAGTTATATTTAAGGATGCGTGAAAGAGAATGACAGCATACGGCAATAATTTTGCCCGGCAAACTGAGGTTGAAAAGCCGGGAAGTAGGACTTAAAGATCAGAGATTAAATATCAAAGTTTTCTTCAGCAAAGAGCTATCGGTTTTAGCGGCTTTCACGTCTTCTGCTTATCGACTAACACATAAAAACGCAGTCAACAGATAGAAAAACCCGCAAAATTATGTTTTCTCTGTACGCCACTTACGTTTCTTTTTTAGCCAGTCGCATCAAACCTTTGACCTACGATGCTGTGAGGACAGAAACCGTGGCAGCCCATTCCGGCCAAACAGCCGTGTGTGTTTGAGAAGCCAAAGGCAGACCCACATGAGGGGACAGTCTAGAGTTTGCATCGAGTACACAAAGAAAATTGTCCGTTTACTCTATTTTCCTTGAAGTTTCTTCGTAAGCATAGGTTTTTTGGTGCCAATGAAAGTTGTTTACACAGATATTCGACCTGGCAATCTGTTAATTTAAATATTGGTGCAGATGTTGTGAATATAAATAAGTATGGATACCTCTGGTAGGCGGCATTAGTTCTTGAACACAATAAAGAGAATTTTAGCGTGTACAAAATTCCACATAAAGACTGTTTCTGCGGTGAATTGCAATGATATTGTAAATACAGAGGTACCTAGAAAAAAAATTTGCTTCAAAGCGAATCTGTCTGTGCCTACAAAGGAAACTTCTTGCCTTGTACATTCAAAGTGAAATGGGAAAAGCTACATGACAGAAAACATAAAATTTGAGACAAAGGAACGTCTACAAAGTCTATCAAAATAAGGCTCTTGGCATGAAAAAAAATCTGCAGGTCAGAAAGAAATGCCAGACAGAAAGAAAGAATTCTTGCCAAACATAATGTCGAGTGTCAGCAAAAAACCCCAAAATTTGACCATGCAGTCAGAAACTCTCTTTTATTTCATCTTTTATTAGAACTTTCATTCATTTATGGATCACTGTTGACCCGACAGAACTGATGACAAAATGGTCATCATATGGTGACACAAAATGTTATGTCTGACAGGTGTGTAAAGGACAAATCCTAGTGATGTACATATACATGTATAAGTAAGTGACTGCTGATGACAGATCCTGGCCTTTGGTATGTCTGATCTATCACGAATATGTACAAGTCTGCTATTGTTGCCCCATATTTTGCATTATTTCAACTTCACTGAAAGGGCCACACACTGTTCAGAGATTCTAGTTTTAGTGGTGTCTGAGAGTTTAGCTCTCGACAATATTGGACAAACCTAGGTTGTGAAATCGAAATGGCGCCCTGCGCATAATAGGTTTGAAGATAGATAGACAGACAGAGAGAGAGATAGATGGATGGATGATAGATGGATAGATAGATAGATAGATAGATAGATAGATAGATAGATAGATAGATAGATAGATAGATAGATAGATTGTTTGGTTGATTGAATGAATGAATGATTGATTGATTGATTGATAGACGACAGAGAGATAGCTAGATAGATAGATAGATAGATAGATTGTTTGGTTGATTGAATGAATGAATGATTGATTGATTGATTAATTGATTGATTGATAGACGACAGAGAGATAGCTAGAAATTCAACATTTAAACTTTTCATGCCCCCTATTAGGTATAAATCCAAATTCTATATCTTTAATTCATGGTCCACTGGATGTGCCTACAGAACAAACCTATGAATTGAAGTTGGAATGACACCTCTAGTCATGATAATTTCGAAGATATTCAAATGTTAAACTTTTCAGGCGCCCCTAATTAGCATAAACTAAAATTCTACAAATTTTGTATGTGGTCCATGGATGCGCTTAGAACACAAACCTAAGAATAGAAGCTGGAATGGTGCCCCTACCCATAATAGTTTTAAAGAGATTCAAAGTTCAAATTTTCATATGGCCTACTTTACATAATTTTCAAAACTGTCACTCGTCTTCGTGAAAAGTCAGCTTTTATGCATGAAGTATAATCCTGCTAAGTTTGGAGTTTCCACATATAAATAGCTTACTGATGTGCACCCGTGGTACGAAATAATTAGCCAATGGCGAACAGTGAATTGTACTGGAATCACTCTTGTCACTCAGCGGACAAAAGTGACTTCAGACTAGCCTAACAAAGTTTACCACAAAATAGTATACAATATTTGGAAAACAAACTGTAATGTACATTCACAGTAATAGTACGAAAAGTCTAACCAGGTCAGCTGAAATAGCTTGCATCTATATGTGTATGCAGGGAGGTGTATGCCTCATTGATGATGCCAAAAACACAACGATGCTTTGAAAGTGTCCACAAGTTATCTAGCTTTTATCCATGTTAATTCATCAGTAAGGGAATTTTGGAACACACATATTCATAATTGAGGTTGAGTATAGGCACTGAAAAACATGTCACCATATGTAGTTTTGCTTCACCCTACACCCAACCCCACACCCCACCCCAAAAGTCTACTAAAACACTAAATTCTATTAAGCTGTAAAACCAAACAATTTGAGCGCCATTTTTAATAAAAGCAAAAACAAAAATTGTGTTTATTCAATCTCTCTTGTCACTCAAATGACCCCTCCTTACTGGGGCTAGAAGGCGTGTGTGACTCATGCTTAACTGGTAGTAGATAATTTGTTGAGTTATTCCTGGCCAAGGTGCCATGAAAATCATTCAACCGTGCAGTCATTGGTGAAACTGGTACCCCACTCCAAGATGCCTTGAAACTGGGGAACCAGCTTGCAGCTCTCTCTTTGGTCTGCATATCTCTATGCCATTTGAGAAGTACAGAAGTACACAGGATGCTTGCTGTGTAGATGGTGAGGACATAGTAGCCATTTGATAAGCCATCTTGGTCCAGCTTACTACAGGGTGTGAAGTACTGGGTAGCTGTGGCATGTACTTTGAACTTCTTCCATAGTTGTCAAGATGTGAAAACCAAATTGGGCTATATCAATGTCCAAGAGAAAAGGTGAAATTTATAGCTTAGGGACATTTTTAAGTGTGACTTTTCATCCACACAGCAGGAAATACTATGGCTTTCATGCACAACTGGTTCCTCTCTTTTGTCAGGCATCACACACTCTGTGGGGGTATAGGGAAACTAACGTTTAATTGCCCCTTGATCTACATGTTTTGGTTTTTGGATCTACCATGTTTCATCATTAGGTGAACACTTCAAAGAGAAGATATTTTTTTAGATCTTACCATGCTCCCCACTTACAGGGAACTTGTTGCTTAGCAACATACCCATATCCCGAACTGCACTTTTGAACAACCAGATGTCACTAGCTACGAGATAACACCAGTGTGATGCCTCACCCTGAACTGAATTTTTTTGCCACCAGGTGTCCCCAGGTACCAGACCCATTTTTGTGGGGGTGCATTTTTAAATGCCAGAATTTGCATAAATTTTAAAGCATTCACTCCTCGTATTAACACGGAAGAATCTGTGTATGAAGGTATGATAATGCCGAGTTTGGAGTTTCTAGGTAGAGTAGTGTACACATAAAATGTCGGACAAATTGCCGGTCATGAAAGAAGAAAGAAAGAAAAAAAGTAAGAAAGAAAGAAATTAAGAATCCCTGGAAGAGTACAATGTCTGTGTGCCAACACAGACATAGTTATCCATTAATATAAATAGTATCAGCCTGACCATCCCTGGATTGGTGCAAAACCTATCTTGTAGCAAGCTGCACGGGAAATGTAGATATACGCTGTTGCAGGTCATTTGAAATCAGCATTACAACAGCGGGGCTTCTGTGTATGCAAATTGGGCAAACATACCTAAAAGTGGCCTGTCTACCTTTGATTAAACTTATGATTTACCCAAAGAAGAATTTTTCCCATTCAAATAAAAAGAAGATATTACAGAAAATGAAAGCCTATTCTACCACACATCAGAAATTGGAAAATTTCATTTAAGATTTAAAAGCAAATCATCGCTTGCAACAATGAAATAGTTTTTTTAATTGAGCCAAAAACAGAAGAGATTTTTCGACAAAGACAAAACAAACTTTGTCAAACCTGGACACAATGTTTAGAATGTGAGTGTAGTCAATTTTGATCAGGACATGATAGGGATCAATCAAACGTGCTGCCATATATGCTGCAGTGCTATTCTTTCGGGATTAATGCGTGTATGTTAACAATAACTATATTTTTTTCTCCAGACATAAACTCATAAATGCAATAAATATAGCCTGCTGATAAGATGACAAAACCTCTAGACAAAGAAAAGTGTGAACCCGTATTCTTGTTTTGGATATATTGGAGCACCTTATGGGTATTTAACATGTCGCTGCACGGAAAGCAATTATATGACCCTGAAATTAGTACGTAGCTGAATAGCCAATACCTACCACTTTTTGTTCAAAGGCGTTATAAGATAGGACAGGCTCATCTGCTCCCTCCCTCTCTCTTACCACTATATATGTATCATCAATTAATGTATCATTGGGCTTTTTTACTGCTAACCCTTGGATATGAAAACTGCAGCATAGGCAATGTCACAACCAGGCTTAGTTATGAAAATACTTGATTTAAACATATTTTATTCGGAAGAAATACGATTTGGAAGCACGGCAGTGCTCAATATAAATCCCTTTTGTTAGAAAGGGCGGGTTAATAGGAAATTCGTAAATCACAACTTCAAATGCGCCGACACTCGTCCATCGTAGGAAAGGAGTCGTAGAGTGACATCGCACAGACAGAACAAGAAGAGGACATCGCCAGTACGAAGCACAGGTAGTGGAACTTATGAAAATTACCAGTACTCAAACCATTACATTGTTTGTTTGACTTTAGACTGTTTATTTTTTTCAGCAAATGCTAGCACTGAAAAAAATAAAAAAAGTATTGCCCTCAACGCTAAAGTGAAACTTACGAAACAAAATTGTATTTGAAACGAATTAACCGTGAACAGAATGAACAGATGGATCCTAGCCTATCGAGGACAAGTGAGAAAATACTTAAAGCTATATACCCGTGATTTGTTTGTGAACAAATTAAATTTTTATTGTACTATTACTTTTATTTCAAAAAGCATATTTTCAGTCATAAGCGTTAAAAACCTGCTGACTCACTACCTCTTGCAGGTGGTTGGCTTGAAGGTGACCCTTACTTATTCTTCAGCTGTAGAAGATTCAGTGTAAGTATATTACTCACTGTGGAAATGTTTTTAAAACCTGGGCCTTGGATATGCTTTAAATGGTTTTGTCAGTTTAGAAAACGTCTCATCAGTCACTGGCTGAAGACATTCCGTTTGACCTTAGAAGAGAAAGATCATTCCTGCTCCTTCTGTACGGATCCTGGGCGACGATATGAATTACAGTTTTGATACCTGTAAACTGTTGTGGCAATAAGTTTGCCCGTTTATAATATACCTACAAGAAACAGTCTTTTGAATTCTACATCAAAAACCAACACTTTGATCTCCAGAGGCATTGAAAGCAAAGCCTGAAGTTTATTTCAGCTAGCAAAGATGTTGCAAGGGTAATACTACTCCCTATTGCCCATATAGAATAACACTTTACCGCTCAAACTAGTCTTCGGGGACAAGTGGTTTAAAGTGTCGTCTGCGACTTTTTTTCCCGAGTATTGATCTGTTGCAAAGGCTTTGGTGCACTTTGGATCCTAACTGTGCGGAAAATCTTTATATTTTAACCATCTATTGAAATTTTAGCAAAAAAACCCTCTGTCGGTTTGAAATAACTACTTCTCTTTTAGTGTGAAACATGTAAAATACAAAAACATCTAGCATTAACATGAAGAAAATATTTCATTCTTCGTGTGTGACTTTCTTTTCATTGACAAATAAGACACTTGGATTATCACGCACGTGGGTGGCTGCTCGTATATGTTTCCCTTGACCACATTATTGAAAGATAAACATATTTGCCCAGAGCAAAATTGAGTTGAATGCCACTCGTTCGGTTCAAGGCGGGTGAAAGCCCTGAGCAAGAACACTCCCTCAAGTATTTGTACACTTTAATTAAAAACAGAATATTTAATGTTGGTATCTTGAATGCCGTTGTATGCCATCCACTCTGCCTATTAAGCTGTAAAAACAGAAATGAGAGCACGCTTTGTACATAAACATCAAATGCCAGAAATTCATTTCATAGGCTAGAAGTTTAATGAATCCGCATAAAAGAAGTATTAGACAAATATTTTTGCACTATAGACGCTTAAGTCCTACAAAATTATTCTTGAGGAAAACCGTAATGTGTATGCTAATATAACGTGAAAGGTTTTGGGCTACATGATCCAGAGAAATTGAAGAACCATGCACTTTGTGACATGAAGTAATGTTTTATGACTCCCCAATGTAGTTGCTGCGCTTTATGTATGTTTGCAAATCAAGTTAGATTTTTTTTATCAAGTAGGCATTAAAATCAGGTAGGAAAGACAAGCACAAGTGTGATCTAGTGTTGCGTTTAAGATTCTTTTCGCCAAAACTGTCTCTATCTATCTATCTATCTATCTATCTATCTATCTATCTATCTATCTATCTATCTATCTATCTATCTATCTATCTATCTATCTATCTATCTATCTATCTATCTATCTATCTATCTATCTATCTATCTATCTATCTATCTATCTATCTATCTATCTATCTATCTATCTATCTATCTATCTATCTATCTATCTATCTATCTATCTATCTATCCATCCATCCATCCATACATACATACATACATACATACATACATACATACATATATATATATATATATATATATATATGTGTGTGTATATAGTGCATGGTTCTTTATGTACATGTGACAAAATGCAATCGGATAGTGTGCATATAAAAATACGCTCGTCATCATCATCAGATCAGGTCACAATGTCCAGCGGAACCTGCCAAAATCCGCCAGGCAAGGTAGATTAATCATTAATTGCCAGACGCGTAATAGCAAATTGGCCGGCTCTGGCTTTAGGACAGTCGTGAGTCGTCGGGTTCCGATGTCGCAAAGTTCACGGATTGCCAAAGCGTTTGCTGTAACCTTGTTTGAGCCATGGGTTGCTGACCTAATTACCTGCGACACCTCTAGTTCGTCGTCTAATAGATCATCTCTGTCAATCTTATATTTTAACAAAAAGAAGTTCAGTCATTTGACTGTATGCGACAGTGAACCTTTAAGTAATAGTTTACCATATGTTCTAATAACTCTGTTCTGGCTTTGGACTACATTCTGTACATATGTAAAGAAACGCTTATGCATACGAAATTCAACCGCGACATCTCTGCAAATGTGTGGTAGAAATCCACAGTGTGTCCTTTTTGGGAGCTTCCACAGGAATCTTACAGCCTAACGCCAAACTATAAATACCTCCTCCCCCCATTTGTTCGAAAGGTTCCATAACTGAGACCCATAGAAGGACATACAATTTGCCCGAAGCAGCTGATGGCAAACAGTGGCGAATGCTTTTCTGAACTCAACCAAATTTTCCTCAGAGTAGAATTTATTACAACTTCGCTCATATTTACCACGGGTATTGCGATCAATAGCATGTCCAAGATAAATGAAATCTTTCACTTTCTGAATTGCCTTACCCCAAAGATATATGAATATGCGGAGATTATTTGAGTATATGAAATCCATTTAGTTTTTTTTTGCATTAAATATTACATAGAGTTCCATTGCAAAATCACTACATCGTCAAGTAATTTGTACTTTGAGAACCATATCATTAATGTATGCCAATGTTCCAATGAATAGATCAATAGCATGAGATTCTAATCCTGAATTATTCAATTTACAGATAAATTCGTTTCAGTAAAGTCCAAATAGAATAGGTAACAGAACTCCGCTCTGCTTAGACCCGTTTTCATTTGCAACTGGTTTATTCGACAAAACACTTACAGTATGATTTGTATCCATGTATAACAACAATTGGATCACAATCGTTGATATTTCTCTTTTCACTAGTACCTTAAATAATTTCACATATTCAACTCTATCGAACGCTTTTGCTGCATCTAGAAACATAAAAATTCACGTTCGTGTCATCAAATGTATAGTCATTTATGCACTGCATTACATGTACACTAATGTGCGGAGTGGTGAACTGTAAACCAAAATTGAAGATATGATAAGCATAACAATTCAGTATCCTCTTATCAAAATTAACCATTAAAATATCATTCCGATAATACTACTGAGCACAACCCAGTGATAGTTCTCGGAATCCTTACATGAAGAACGCTTGGCTTTGGGTATCGGATGAAGCAATATTTTTTAAGCCATCTGATACAACACCATATATTAACGTCGAGATGGAAATGGAAGCTACACACTAACCAATTTAGGTCCTTTTTGGCATGTGTTCAGAATAGTGAGCTAACATACCATCATGCTTACCCGTCTTTAACCTCTGTAAACCTTTAGCGATGAGACCAAGATATATTGAACTAAGCATGTCGTCTGTTGACGCTCCAAGTCTTTTCTTTATATCTGTATCAACTTTTTCAAGGTCATTAGGGTCATAAGGTACTGAATTAAATCGCTATTTATATTGTCGGGGAAAACTGTCCCGATTGTACTTGAATCAGTAACACCATCAACCTTTGCAGGTATTGTGTCCCCGTGGTTTCTATTTTTTTTTTTAAATTTCAGGCCAGAGATATCTTGCCTTGTTATTTAGAATTGTGTCAACTTATCTACTGGCTATAAACATCTCTTCATTATTCCTAACAAACGCGCAAGGCGTAATGATATTTTTCTTGTGTTGTAGGTCTTTTGTCGAACCAAATACCACCCTTGGGAAGTTATTACGTTTCCAAATAAAGTTTGAAAAAGTAGCGTTTCTTTTATGCTTTCAACATACTCATTCCATCCTGGAATGGCATTTTTTCTTATTTTCTGCGCTGTATGCTTGCGGCATAATTGCATGCTGAAACAATACAGTCATGAAACTCTTAACTTTCAGTGGGGTGCTCCTTGCATGCAGAATGTTTACAATAAAAGACTTGTCATGGTAATTGTAATATCCCTTACTTTTTGATCCAGTAAACAACTGTAAGTAGCTAAACCAGCTTCCGTAGCACAAAGATCTTGGTAAAACAAGATCATATCGATTGATAGTGTAGTCCACAGGGATGTCCAATTTCAATATTACATGATCATGATCCGAGAGGATGTCACTATCGTCACGGACAGAGTATTCTGTTACATGATCTCACAAATTATTTGATACTATGAGGTGATCTAATGTAGACCTTTCATGGTTGATTTTATTCTCATACGAATCGTCAACCTGACATATATTGAGGTTGATAGCAAGCAAAAGCTTCTCATACGGAACAATTGAACTTAACCTCTGAGTATGTAATGATCTAAAGCGAGATATGTCTGTATTGATGTCCCCTCCAATAATAATAATAATAATAATAATAATAATAATAATAATAATAATAATAATAATAATAATAATAATAATAATAATAATAATAATAATAATAATAATAACAATAATAATAACAACAACAATAATAATAATAACAATAATAATAATAATAATAATAATAATAATAATAATAATAATAATAATAATAATAATAATAATAATAATAATAATAATAATAATAATAATAATAATAATAATAATAAAAACCTGACACAAGTAACTGATTTCTTACAATATTTCATTATACTCATCTGACTCACTATTTGCATACTGTGTAACCTGCGTCATACATACGTTAATTATGTATAAATTCAAATGATCAAGCTGACACAAAATAAAGCTTATTCTTGTTTATTTAATAAGTACAGGGTTTATGTTGAATTTAATATGTTTCTTCCACACGGAAGCACAGGCACCGTATGGTCTGCCTTCAGTGATATCATTGTCATTCATTCCTAACACACCTTGTACATTCATTCCATAGCCAGTGTTCCTTCAAAAGAGCAACACCATAAAACTTCGAAATCTTCTTTACATATCCCCATCTACCCACCCCATGACCCTGTGTGTTACATGTGGCCAATGACAGAGCTGAATTTGTACAGAATATAAGAAAGACGATGCATTTACTCATCATCATGAATTGCAATAAACTTAGTCTGGCTCCTCCATCTGTAGTTTTGGTGTAGCCGGGGTATATTTGCGCACTTTGACTCTTACGGGAAATGAACTATCGCTGAACACCCGCTTGAACTAAGAGGCAGTTGCTGACCGGCGGAAAGACTTGAATTTAGCACGCTCAGGAGATATACACTCCACAGCTCGGAATTGAAATCCAGATTAAACCATATGATGTCGGACCTGGCTGACAAGAGTTTTATATCAAATATCAATTCAAAACTGGCCATGAAAGAGTTAAGATCCTTCCTTTGCTGGCTTCCAAGCAACGTCGTATTATTTTTATCACGTCGAAAGAAGTCCTGCTGAATCTGGCCACATTATTATTGTAAAAGAAAACCTACAGTTTCGCTGATTTTTTTCCGACCTCTTCCGACTTTTTCTTAACTTCAATTGCCAACATCTCATGAGATTCTTCCAAAGTCTTCGTGGCACCTCTCTGGTGGGCTAGGTATAGCACACACAAAGTATAATAACATGTTCTCCTGCACTGACCTTTCTCGAAATAAAAACTGTGTCAGTGTCTCTTGTGTGTGCATAAAGGCGGAGAGAGAATATGTTTTGTTTATACCCAATTAGCGTCTAATTCTCAAGATGACAAAGCAATTCTCCTAATGCCTTGTTTGCCACTTACGGGGAAAACCAATACTCCCTTGGAGAAATGACTTTGCAGACTTTGGCACTGTTCGGTGTCCTGAGGAAATCGAACGTTGCTGTTGTTTTGTTCTTGCGGACCAATGTGATCAGATGGAAAAAGACGTCATTAGTGTGACCCATTTGGTACAGAAAGCAGTATTCCATGATGTACATTTGGGATGAGTGACCGCCCATTCTTGACTGTTAAGTCTTCTGTTATGGCTCAGTGCGGCAATGTGCGGGTCGCTAGGAAAATTAGGAGAACCAGACAAACATGTAGATAAAACAACTGGGTTTTCTCAAGAGTGAATTGCACTCTACACCTGTCTTATTGTGTGTCCCTAGTTTAAAGCATCATGTTTTAGTATTTCAAAATCAATAGCTTTTCTGTGATATGAATATAGAGCTCTCTCTGTGAATTCAGAATTCTGTGAACCTGCCAAATGCAAGCTTGCAAAAAGTAAGCTGCTTACCAAGGTTTTTCTCCTTTTTTCATGATACAATATTAACATTAGATCTCATGAAATTGTTGACATAAGACATCTGGTTGGTGAATCGGGAGAAAAAGCATACAGACTAGTGCATGAACAGCACAGATGAGATCACCAGCCAAATCTGTCATTTTCCAATAAAAACCACAGGTGCTAAAAAATAAATGTAAGAGAACCCGTAAAGGTAACGGCCATAATTATTTCAGAGATACGACTCTGACAGATCGTTGCACATATTCATCATTTCGTCACGGAAAGTACCTAATTAATTGTCATTTTAATTTAACAGAAGCAATCGCGGTATTTTGGCATGTGCATTTTGCATTTTTATGGTAGTTTGGCAAGCGGGATCTGAACCTGTATGGGAAGCAATATTATTCCATGTTCCCTGCTCAGATGCTACGTCATACGAAATCAAGCATATTTTTATTTCAAGTTTGCCTGAGGTTCAAGTCTTATATTTTAAAGTCAGCTATAGTTTTGTCATCCCTGAAAGGGCAAATTAGCCATGTACTCCGCAGAAGATTCCAAAGTGTACTTTTTCACGGTCCATGATCCCAGGGTGAATATGTCTATGACGTAAAGGGCATTTCATGCAATTTCACTCCCGGGTTCTTCAGGTGATAGTTACTCTGCTGTAGAAGCACTGACCACTTGTAGTTAAACTCTCCAACCTTTACTATGCAATATATCCAAACCCATCATGTCTAAAACAATTTCTTCACATTTATTGTTTTGGAAAGTATTTGAAATAAACCTGGTAGATGAGAGCTGCAAGGACAGGATATCCCTAGTCAAACGCTCCTCTTGGTGCAAGTTAGGGGCTTCAATTGACACGTGGTCTGCTTAATTACGATAACTATTAGCTCCATTTTATTCCACACGGGAAAAGAATAGATATTGCTAGAGCGCATGTGACCCTGGTCTGCTACTGCTGCGTGGTCAGACACAAAGGTGAAAAAAAAAAAAGCTGACCCACGGACATATAGCGTGACTGTAGCTTCTATGGGGAAATCACAATTTTAAGATCGCAGAACATACTTGGTCACAACGTTATCGAGCGCCGAAAACGTTTTTTTTCTTGTGTATGTGTAAACTTATCCAATCTAAATTATGCAAATCCAATGTTATTTCATCTATTCATACTTCAAAGGCAATTAAGCTTGCAGTCACGTTAAAGTTACTGGATGTAGTGAACCACAGTCGTCATTTTGAGGAGTGGTGCAGACAACTAAAAGTGTATGTGACAGGCAAATTAGGCCTACTTAGTCCAACAGATCGTGTGCATGTGTCAAAATTTGTGACAAGTAAGGTAACTTGGTATTTTAGGTATGGTTCGATTGCGGAAGAATTGCGGCACGAGTGTGACGTCAAATGATTCAATGAGTGGTGACCCATTAGACGTAAGAAATGTTCCTGATTCAATTCTGCCCATTTGCACATTCACTCTTTGCCTTTACTCTAAGATTGTGCAAAAGCGATCTGAAATACGTCTTTGCTTCATAAACATAAAAAGGGACATTAAGGAAAAGAAAAGTAAAGATGTTCCGAAATAAAAAAACGTGCTATTTCCAAATCAAAGGGAATCGTAACACAACTGCAATTCATTCAACACTACCAAAGAACCAACAGCAATCTCTGTTCCAAATATGTATAACGTTCTCCCTGCAAATCAGTCAGCATCGACCGGTATTATCAAGTTCCGGTTGCTTTGTCTTGTATCTTTGCTACTGTGCTTCCATTTTGAATGAGAGAAAGTGGGATACATCACCTGGCTATGGGCATAGTCAAGAGCTTTATAACGCTGCATGGGGTGCCAAACAGCGATGAACCACGAGCGCATCACATTAAACGGTGGATTTATTGAATATACGACGGAGAAGGGGTTACTATAGATGACTCACATGTCTCCGATACACCCTTTGCAAACCTTAATGGTCATCTTCTTTGTTTATTTAATATTTGTATAAATAGCCCATGTTAAATTGGAATTGTAAGGACTATCTGGGTCATTATCCAATGGGTGCAAATTCGGTTTCAATGTATTTCACTTAAAAGGAATTGGGGGGGGGGGGGGGTGCGTCCTCTACTCACCCCTTTCGTAAGGGCACCTCAATTTTTGAAAAACTAATGAGGAAACTGGTAATACCGCGCTGTCTCTGAAAAGTTCTTTAATATTTTATCTAGAGCTCTGTCGGGTTCCCGGGTAATGGCCAAAAGTAGCGTGAAATCGTTATCCGCCGAATCGAGGAAGCAAAGTCAAAGTAATAGCCTTTTTGTCGTAATTTGTAAAAAAAAAATCTAAATTGTTTTCATTTTTTGGAATATCAAACTTAATATGAAAAATAGTAATTTACCAATTGTAATACAAAATATATTGGTTTGCCTCGCTGCTTGAAATAGCAGAAAACTTAAAATTCGGTTGAACATCAACCCTTTAAGCATAGAAAGTGAATACCTTGTAAACCTAGGCTAGCAGTTATGCCCAAATAATACGTCATAAGGCGCGCTTTCAAAATCCAAATTGAGGCTACCTGTTATTCATATTTAGAGAAATACATGGGTGATCAAAACTCAAAAGGGCTAAAGCTCCAAACTTTGGGATTATTTCGAGAAAGAAGGGACACGAGTGACTTGCAAAATGTGTGTTTTCTTTTTTATTTACTTTCACAAGTAAAGTTTGTTAAATATACATGCTCTGATTGTCAAGTCCTTCCGAAAATCATTTTAAGTCACGTGTACTATGATCATTGGCATTCTCTGATATGCACTGTCTTATATATACTTTACTTGACGAGTATTACCTGCGGGTACCCGGGTTTTAAAATTTGTCACCCGACAGAGCTTTAGTTTGAACCATGGCTGTCACTGTCTCGTCAAAACGAAGATGGTGTTAAAAACCAGTATTTTAGTTTATTGAGTTTCAGTGTCAGATCGGCATTTTTGGCACGTCGCTGTTCAAACACTGATAATTTGTGTGTCACTTGATTGTATAAAGACATTCAAAGTACTATAATTTGTGCATAAATTCAACAATCTGTTTGTTCTTTTTGAGAAAAAAATTAAGGTGAAAGTTCCATTTATATAATATCCGTTGTGCTCGAGATAAAACACTCAGTTTTGTGCCATTTGTGTTACGGGAAATCAATTCGATACTCAAATAATGAATCATCCCTACTAATGTTACTTAAAAGGTCATCTGGGGGAGTCATTATCTTCAAATCACAGACCTTCTTCATAAAGTAACTCTTTCAAAGCCAGTATTGGGACTGAATCAACAGTTTTTCTCGGCATAACATAAAGAACACGAGCACTACAGGCATGCTGGAACTTGAAAGAAAAATCTCTTCACAAATGATATCAATCTAGCATCTGTATCATAAACGAGAGCAGTTCGTCTTAAGTTGTTCGACTTTAGTCCCAAATGGCATTGAAACAATTAAAAGAGTACCTGAAAGCTTATTTAAATGTTGAAACGTGTGTTCGGGAGTCCAAACCAGTAAACGATAATCCTTAGAAGGAGATGGGGCAGGGAACAATGGGTATTCTACACTAATTCTTCAGTGATATTACGAATCAGCGGTGTTACTTTTAATACATTAACAATACGGACTTACATGTTAGGCCATTGACAATCAGGAGCCTGTGCTACAGCTTGGCATTTGATAATATATCACATTTCAATCCATATGTTAGTATGTTTCCCTTTAACAATGTCGATCCCGATACGGATATAATATGAGTGTATTAGGTTATACCAGAACATGCGCATGTATCACATCAGAAAAAAAAAGGGGGGGGGGGGTGAATGAATTGTACATAAAACATTCTTCAAAATGCTCGCAATTTTAGCAAGTATACTTCCATGCATTGGCTTTTATCATTTCCGCCAATTTGCATACAAGTGGATTGATCTTATATAGCCCTCTTACGATGGCCCGCATAATAAATTGCAATATATACATTCCTGTCGTCGTGGCACTAGGTTAATACATACACTGACCGTGTCTTTGTCCCTTTTACTATGTCCGTACTGTCTGAAAATATCGCATGAAACATCGTATGTCTCTGTATATATCCTTTTATGGACCCAAGGTGGTCTGAAATAAAATCTATCTATCTATCTATCTATCTATCTATCTATCTATCTATCTATCTATCTATCTATCTATCTATCTATCTATCTATCTATCTATCTATCTATCTATCTATCTATCTATCTATCTATCTATCTATCTATCTATCTATCTATCTATCTATCTATCTATCTATCTATCTGTTTGTCTGTCTATCTGTCTGTCTGTCTGTTTATCTACCTATCTCTGATATCATCGATTAAAAACAGCACTGTTTTAAATGATGCTTGGGCTGATTAAAACAGTTGTCCTTTTATTGTGCATTCAATTATGATATAGATATATTGAAATTAATTACAACTTCGTCAGTGCTGGCTGAAAGGCCTCCGTCAAGCGTGTACCATTTTGCAATAGAACATGATCGATGGTACATGATGGAGGTAAGTTCCTATATGATTCGCAAGGGGGCACTGCATATCAGCGGGTACCAAGAGCCTAGCCAGCTGTTCTCAGATCAATGCAGTGAGTAAGCAGACATTTTTTTTTCGTTAGCCTGGATACAGAATGGCTGCACGTCCATATGCCGGAAGGACGGAGGATGAAATTTGTGCTACAATGGGCCCATGCTACCACTATTCATATAGCTGTATCAGAACAGTGTGCATGAAAACTATGGACATCTGAGCGACTTGTTGGTATTTTGTCACGTTGTTAAAATTTCTGTTAAATGTTGATTCTGTGCTTTATGCCATTTAATGGTCATTTGTGACAAACTGAAACGGAGGCATCTGAATGTTAAAAAGATACTGTGGCAACCTGTACATCAGGACTTTAGTCAAATTGATGGCGGAATGTAAGATTTAAGATCTGGATTACCATTCGTACGTCAGGCTACTTCTTCTTCCTCGGCAACTGCTTCACACAATGAGCCTATCCCATGCTAGCAACATGTCGGTCCTGTTACCTATCGTCATTGGTGTAAACTGATCACGTAGTAACCAGTCTATAATCTAAGGTATAAATTAACAACATAGAAAGGTATTGTAATTACATGTCCACATACAGAGCCAAAAAAACATTCAAGTGACAATTCTGCATGGGAAAAAAGTTGCCGGCGCTTTCCCCGCACTTTATTCATGTTTCATCTGTCAGTAGTGTCAGGTAGTGCCAGTTGTGTTACCGTATTCCAGTTACTCCGTAAGGTATATGCAACACGTTATGAATCTAATGTTCACCCAATACATGCTATACACGGCGGTTTATTTGGTGCATTTTTACAGTCCTTGTATAAGAACCTCTCTCTATATGGCTAATACTTTATGTCCAAACAGAGCACAAGCCTAATAGAAATGCAAATTAATATGGCTTGTTACCTAGGAGAGGATTTATTTGTCAAAACTGGCCCTGGCGACGAAGCTCATCTTCCCGAAACGGGAAGCGCATCATGCATTCAAGCGTACGTCGTCACAGACTGTCCACTTAAGTCACAGTTGTCAAGAAATAAATGAATTATCCATGACAAAGTCAAAGTTGACTGCCGATTCAGTTTCCCATGTCATTTTTTGCAACTGCACGATCACGCTTCTGAGCTGTGACGTTCACAATTGGGTCAGAAACACCTGTGACTTCATGCTGGAACTGCACCCTATCACTCAGTCTCAGTTGTCCCGCATACGTATCCGTCCCGAGCCCCATTATATTATTTTTGGGTTGCCCAGTCGTACGTCCTTCTTCCGTGGTTCTGTCCGCCGAACTTTGTGAAAACGGTATCTCAAGATTCACCGGCTGCTCGAAACTCAAATTTACACCATTTGTGTCATCAAATTTAAATTCACGATAAAAAACTTTCATTCAAGCACCAGTATAAACTTCTGCTGTGAAACAGACATGTCAACATTTGTGTCTAAACCGTTATTTTTTTATTCGTCGTATTATCTTTACGTTGGAGGCATACGTGACGTCAATGCTGTTTAAAAATTTCGATACTACGAGGAGAGAGTCTCACTGCTCCATTAAACAAATGGAAATAACATGCATATGTCTGGAATTTAAACATGCATCTAACAATGTTATGTACGGCGTGTATGCCATGCTGATTAACACAGTGCTTTACGACAAACCTATACGTGGGCATGCATTGATATTTGAAACCCGAGGACCCGATTTTCAGGTATTAAAAAGTACCTAACAGACAATTATAAACCAATAAACCCTAACAAAGTGTAGAGTGGTGCATGTTCATATTAATTTCAAAGATATTACATCACCGCGCGTACTGGCCGTGATCTTGGTATAGCTACAATCAGACGCCTTATTTTAGTAATATTTGGGTATCGCCTTCTGTGTGTTCAATACAAAATATTTACACTGCATACTGGGCATCTGGTGCAATGTATCTGTGGCCATATTGTGTTAGTGCGCTATTTTTAATCGAGCACATTGATGCTGGAATCTGTAACCAACTATGCTCAAGATGCTAGTGGATCGACATGTTGAGATAATTCACAGTAAAGCTATGAAACATAGTCCGTTTTCCCAGTTCGTTCGTAATAACTTCACTGTCTTTCTGGTATAATATTTCAACAATAATATGCTTAAGTTACTTTCGTCAAGCCTTTCATGGTCTAAAGTGGAATTTATAGTCGAATTGCATAGAATCTGTGACAAAAATTTGTTCCCATGGGAACAAGCATGATGAACTTCAATTAACGGCGACAGCGCAAAATTAATATCTTTCTTGACTTTATTGGCAGTGAGGAAATCGCGTAGAACTAATTGTTTTGTCTTCAAGGCACAAAGTTAATAACGTGGCCAATACCCCTAAAGAATTACGAAAACACAATTAAGGTGATTATCAGGTCACCATTTGTTCGCAGAAAACATGACGTGCACTTGTTCCATGCCACAATATTGCAAACAGCAATTTGATGCTTACAGATATCCTGATTTTTGAGTGGGCAAGACTTAGTGTTGTCTGGGTCAGTGACTGTGACAGTCAATTTGCACGCAGCAAAAGCAGGTTGTAAATTGCAATTCGATGTAACTGTCGTGTTGGTAGGTATAGCTACCCGGTAGAGTAAATTACACGTCCCTCTTGCCAGGAGGGCTGACAGGAAATTATGTGTTACAGTAAACTTAAGGAGCTGAAGTAATATTGCTGATAGAGGCCGAGATTGCTGTACCCATGGCCATGAATATTTAATCCCCCCCCCCAAAAAAACCCACACTGAGTCAATAGCTTACCTTAATGCAACATGCATTGTGGACCGTGAAAACCTGTTGACTAAGAGCATGCTATGCCATCCTGAATCCTATCTGAACTTTACCTTAAAAAGTGTTCAAAATATCAGTATGCATGTCCAGCAACCGTCATTTGATACCCGGACGCTTTGCGACCATTTTACTGTGATATGCTAACTCATATAAATACATAAATAAATAAATAAATGAATGAATGAATGAATGAATGAATGAATGAATGAATGAATGAATAAATAAATAAATAAATAAATAAATAAATAAATAAATAAATAAATAAATAAATAAATAAATAAAATAAGAGTCAACATTTTTCTAGATACCCCAGTATCCAAAACTTGCCTGCTTAGATTAATATGAATTAACATGGCATTCTATAATCGCTAGTTCTCATTGGTAAAAGTTAATTCTCATCAGAGACGATAAACTCGGACATAGCCAGAACTACCCATATCCTTTTCTATTTTATTTAAGGTAAAGCCTTATATCATCTACATGTAACTCAGTCTTGTTCTTTTAGGCAAGGAATAGAATACAAGACGATCTCTGTATCTCAGACCCAAATCATTTAGTTTATTGGGTTTAGAACCTGTATTGCGTATAGGCAGTAATGATTCCATATGTACATCTCAATCTCATTTAACATAGTTCCCTACAACGAGATATTTAAGGAGGAACATTGCAGCTGACGATATCTGGCATTCAGCAACTTTTGAGCTGGGAATTTAACTTTTTTTTTTCTCAAAAATTTGATTGCAGCGGTATGGCAGCAGACTTACCTTATTCGCTTATGTTGGAAAGATCAAAACACCTGCCACGGCACTGCTCTGTTCAATTGAATTGGCGAATAGCTGAGTACAGCCTGTATGAGAAATAATATCCTTCTTTATTCCTAGCTTATCTTTCCAGTGGCGTTTCTTTTATCACAAACAATAATCCAACATAAACGGTTTGCAAGAACACAATTTCTGCCTGAAGTGAGCAGTAAGTGTGCCACATCTAGCACCTGAAGAAGCGGTCCGTTGTCTGCTTCTCCTTGCCCTCAGTTAATCCATTCTTTCCCATGCGTATATGCTGAATAGTTCCGATGTTCCGAGACACGTGTTTTTCTGATTATGTGATCACGTGAGTGTGACACTCTTGCTGAATCAATATTTTAAGCAGCACCCTCTACCTGATCGATTTCAAGCTAAACAATGGAGCAACTATACTGCTTTCTTCTGGCAATAGCATCCTTAAAGGTTTTGCCAGATCGGCCATTCATGTAACAGTTCCACTTAATCTTTATGGCAGTTCCTTTGGCGGGATCAACGCAGGCTAAAGTGAAGATGTCGAACATCTAAAACCTGACAAATAGGTCCAGCCTCTACAATTCTAGAAATACAAATCAGTATCTTATCCTTTTTGGTCATGAGCACACATATAAAGAAGCACATGTAGATGTTTGCTCAATGTCTTCATGATAATCCTCGAATAATCTTCGGTTCAATCTATTTCCGTGTGTGTACAAGCGAAAGCAATTGGCTCCTAAAGTCTGAACGCTAGCACTTTCCCTCTCGAACCAAGAACGACGTAGGACATAGAACGAACGAATCTATCAAATGGCTGCTTCTTCTTGTTTTTTTCTGAATCATACATTTTCGTCAACAATTTTGCATGAAAGTTTCATTAAAACACGATCATGTTAATATGCCCATTATCAACAACTTTCTCAATGTGCTCTACACGAGCATATCGTCTAAGACTGTTGTAGTCCAATAACACAACCAGTTAACGGTTAACTCCTTTAACCAGCGCGATACTCGATTCCTGTCTTTTGATAGGCATTTGATTGCTGTAGCGATGCTGAGGCCTCTGAATCAACTGCAAATTGCTGACGCCCGTCCTTTACATTAATGGTTCTACTTGTGTCTAATTGTCGCACAATAGCTTCCTATTCCCATGGATTAACTCTTTCATTGCCAATTCGGATGGAAATTGGTGTTCTGAATTGACGTAACGATATTAGATTCGCAATCTTTGTAAGCCGACCTTTTATTCTAGCACCAGCGTGCTTGCTGATTCCGTATGAATGGTCCCGGTTAACAGCCTCCTTAACTGCGCTTTGGGCTCTAGGAAAGCTGTTGAGTCGGGCATAACTTGGCACTGAAAGTGTTAAATCTGGTCCGTCAGATACCTTTTGTCCTTGCCTAAAATCAAGGTTTGCACACAAGAGAATGGCTCGCCTTGAAGGCGCTTCAAATGCATTGCAGACTCAGTTAGCCCACAGAATATAAGGGGTGTGCCTCGATGGATCGTTTTCTAAACCAATGTACAGATAATCACTAATGCCTTTCGCGAACAACGAAGGAAAATTAAGTCCGACAAAGAGAACACGCAAGTGTGTGGGATCTTGCGTGGGTTAAATCAAGGGACACAAAGAAACACCAATAGTCACATTTCACAGGCGCATGTAAGACAAGTACACTTCATATTTACCATGAATTATCTTGGCACAAATTGGATTGGGTGGAAGCAACGATTACCAGCGAAAGAGCTTGTACTGCAATTAACGAATAATTTATAATGTTTTTCAAAGAAATGGCTACTTGGCAAATATGCGCTTTCGGTTGCAAAGGGTTTCATGCCTTGAATAATTTGAAACCACTTCTTTGTGAGGCCTGATTAAAGACAACCGTTTTGATGCGCCCCGCATGATTAAATGTTCTTCGTTTGTAATATGTATATTGCAAATAACACAGGGCATGATTCACTCATGCAAACCATTAGGTACCCGCGGAAAACTAAACATGCGCCTGTCACTACGAGCTTTGACAAAGGACATGTAGACCTTGTAATTTGTAACTAGAGAAAAGACAATGATACAAGGATAGAATTTGGTCATTTTGGATCAGAGGAAAAGTCTATCGTAGTGATTAACATTTGTTTCAACTTAGGCGTTAAAGAGAGATTCATGCGTAAACTTGTCTACTCATGTGGTGGATGTCTTCGTTCAATCATATATTTTGTTTTCAAAAACTAAAAAAAAAAAAAAAGGAGAACAAACCACAATCCCTTTTGCCTTGCGCACACAGGTCAGTTAAGGGAGAAAGACTGTAATTATGTATATAAACTCACGCACACAAACACACAAACACACACACACTTACATACATACATACATACATACATATATATGTATATATATATGTATATATATATATACATATATATACATATATATATATATATATATATATATATATATATATATATATATATATATATATATATATATATATATATATAAATTTCGGTACCCATACTGGATATCGCTGGAGAGAGACAAAGTGCCAATCAATCAATCAATGCCACACAGGGAGAATTAAAGACAAAACTGGAGATACCTGACAGAACAAGTCAGCTAATGGGGTACGCCACAATAAATATGCACATGGGCCTTTGTGTTCAAAGTTGGAAGCTAAGATTCAGATTCCAAATCAATTTATTTGACTCATCACAAATAAAACAATAGTACATGAAGTCTCTCGTATCACAAAAGGAAATGCATTGCTTTACATAATTGTAGATGGCGATATTACATAAATTTACGGGAAAGACAGCCATGATAACCAAGATAAGGATTTTATATCCGCTGTGGTTACCCATGCTATGGTTATAAGTTAACGTAGACCATAGCTATACGCCACCGACTTAAAACTTGTGCAGTTACTTAATATATTCAGCAGGTAAAATATTTGGTACAAAAGTCAGATATTGCAGAAATAACAGTTTAGAATGGTACAGATGTCCGAGTACTTACTTAGAAGAAATAATTTGACATCACACACACATACACACATGCACACACACACACACACACACACACACACACACACCACAAAAAACAGACTACGGATATGTGAGGATCATTTCGGTAACAGTGACAGGTATTTCATTTCATAAAGACCACACACAATATCTTCTGCAGTTTGAGTAGTTTGGCTCGAGGGTATTGGGTAGCGAGAAATGCATATCTCGGTATCTGATATGTGTGGCCCTCTAGCAATGCCGGGAACACGAGGTGATCCGTTTTGACTATATCTGAAATAAAATTTCAGGGCTTTTAGATGCAACAGATCCGTAACTTTAAGTAGCTTGTGTCTCTTGAACAGAGGCTCAGAGTGTACATAAAGCTAGAGTCGGTTGAAACAAATCGCTTTCATCTGTAATTTTCGATGCTGGAGCAGGAACGACCCCTTAAAAGTATGGCGAAATTTAAATGTGACAAGGACAGTAAATTATACAGAAGTAAAAGACCTTGTAGGGACGAAAGCTTTTGTAACATGGTCAACATGCAGATAATACAGGAAAGTTTGCAAGCCATTTTGTTCACGTGGGAATTTAATTATCATCAATGACTAGATCCAAGATATCAAATTCTTCGGTTCTATTGAAATGGCTATTTCCAATTTTGGTACAAATATTCACCTCAACTTTCCGTTGAAGGGAATGAAAAATCATGTGCCTGGTTTCTAAAAATTTAAAAATTTCATGTGATTAGAAAAAGCACATCACTCGCTGAGTGAGAAATGTGTTTTTTAATTCAAGATTTATAATTGTTAAAAAGGCCAGCATTGTCGAAGGTAGGGCAAGTCTTATAATAGAAAGAGCACAGAACATTAACAAATATTGTACAATCAGCATCTACTTATAGCAAATAACACTTGATATCTCTGGGGCGAGATGAGCAACATTCATATAAAGTATTAAACAGAAGAAGGCCCAGCGTTAACCCCTGGGGGACGCCAGTGCTAATGGGTGTACGGGCACTTTGTGTTCTTTCTCAAATTTCACATATTGTAACCTGCTTGTTGTATAGCTTCTGTACCAGGTCATTGCATTTCCGCGAAATCCGTGATAACTTAATTCATAAAGTCCCATGATCTAGAGTGTCAAGGGCCTTCAAAAAAGAAAAAGAAAAGAAGAAAAAAACCATCAATGTATATGTGTATTTGGATGCCCCTGGGTCGAATGTTTGATAGACACTAGCACTCAACTGCTGCAGTTTTAGTGAAGCGTAATTGTTTCAAACCTTGTGGATTACCATAGAACAAGTCATTTCGAGTTGAAAAAAAAATTAGGACGACTTTCTCAAACACTGTAGAGAAGGCAAGGGGCAGATAAATGGGTCTGTCATCACCAAAAAAGTGTTATCGCCATTTAAAAAAAAAAATCTGATATATTGGATAATTTTAATTTATCGGGATAAAAAAGTTTAATGACTGGTTTATGATCAAAGCCAATGGATTCGAAATAGAGGAAGTGGCACTTTTTAAAAGTTAAGCTTCTTAAAGAGCATCATGACCAAAACATTTTAGATCTAAGCTTGTTCAGGGCTTTATCCTCATGAACTAAGCCTGTTTTTGGCCTTAGCTTGTTCAAGGCTACTTGTGTATCAGTTTCGGAAACATTTGAAAGGGAGGAAGTGTTATTGCTTTGGTTCGTTAAATAGAACGTAAAATGCGGTATATCTGATATTTTAGTTTGTTTGCCAGCTTGGTCCGGATCTCAGTGAGAAACATATTAAGCACCGTTTTTGTTCTGTGTAAAGAATTTGTTACAGTAGTTTTGAAAAAAAAAATGGAATATCCTTTCTCTGTCGCTCTCTCTTTCCCCCCCCCTCTCTCTCTCTCTCTCTCTCTCTCTCTCTCTCTCTCTCTCTCTCTCTCTCTTTCTTTTTTTACATTAATAATTAATTTGACAATATCCCAAGTGTGGTTGACGTCTATTTGATATTTGTGGAATTCGTGATAATTCTTATCTCTCTTTACGTTTGTAGATAGTTTTTTGAGGTATTTGGTTATGTATATTTAAATTATGTTAAATATTTTTGATTTGAGGGTTATCTTGATTTGTCATTTTTATTGTCTGTACAGATTGTCCCTAAACATAATTGATATGAAAATGCCTATACCCAAAGTGATAATTTAGGGGTCTACATGTGTTGTATAGAGTTATCTATTTTTGTAAACCATTGTTAGTTACACCTAGGAATTAATCTTCCCATCAGTGATTAGAAGAATAAATATTTCGAACAAGCTGAACATTTTTGTGTCAACAAATCAAAAGACTGCCATGAGAACTGTAAGTTGCTGGTAAAGATATGGCGATGCAGCTTTCATGGTAATACAAGAAATCACTTTGGCTACCTGTCATCCGGCTTTCATGGTTACACAAGATATCACTGTGGTTACCTTTCATCCAGCTTTCATGGCCATACAAGATATCATTTTGGTCACCTGTCATCCAACTGTCATGGTTATACAAGATATCAGTTTGGTCACCTATCATCCATCTTTCATGGTTATACAAGATGTCACTTAGGTCACTTGTCATCCAGCTTTCAAGGTTTTACAAGATATCACCTTGGTCACCTGTCATCCATGTTTCCTGGAGACAAATGGCACTGAATTCCAAACCGTTACATCTCAACTCGTAAACTACAAATTTGAACATGGTCAAATTCAGCAAATAATAATTGGAATTTCAGGATTAAAACCAGGATTAAAACCATAAATGGTGCAAGCAAAATGTTTGAGAACGTTAATTACGTCAGGCATCAATATAAAAAGAATAGATGCAATACATATGACATGGTCTGAGTCTTCAATATTATGTAATATGTCGTTAAGATGATTCTTTGTGGTGCCTCCAAAACATTTTAAAATGTTATTTGCCAGACTATAATAATAATAATTCACGATATGAAATACACACAGGAGAGAATCCAAGATAGACGACCCCAGGAGGTGAAGTATCTGCTGAGAAATTACAAACGTACATAGGTTACGACTAGAAATTATTTTCGGCTCACAATAACAATGCACTAGCATTTGCGCTACAGTTATGTGGCAATTATCTAAATGCGCGTAAAACAACCATTTACGCAGCAGCAGATAAATGATGTCACTTCTCCTGAATTAACAAATATATAATTACATGAAACTCTCTGCAAGGTGAGGAAAATAATGTATGTGATGTGGTGCAAATAGGCAGAGGAGCGCAAAATCTGCAAGCGGGTATTATACAAGTTTATAAGAAACGAGACCGTAACATTCGGGACAAAAAAAGAGCAATTGCCAATAATAATAATAATAATAATAATAATAATAATAATAATAATAATAATAATAATAATAATGATAATAATAATGATGATGATGATGATGATGATGATGATGATGATGATGATGATGATGATGATGATGATGATGATGATGATGATGATGATGATAATAATAATAATAATAATAATAATAATAATAATAATAATAATAATAAATAAAACCCTAGGGAAACGGGGAAAGAAATTATACACAGAAATGCATTAAAACGATTTTAAAAAAATAATTTCACACATAACTGAAGAACTAAATTATAGGAACATAAGTGAGTAAAAAAACATAGGCGATGGTACTGTGCAAGATGACCAACATAACCATTAACTCGAAATCCTCCAGCATGCATTGGTTGTGCGAGCATAGAATAAATGGTTTAGAACAAGAGTACAAACACAGAATACATAGTCAAGAGGACGAGTACAAACATAGAATGTATGGTCAAGAGGAAGAGTACGAGCACAGCACATGTGGGTCAGAGTAACGTCATTATAAAGAACCTAATGGGCGCATCATTCTCCGAACTTTTGATCTGAACCACTGATGCGATAAACAAACAATAGAGGTCTCTGCTGTTTTAAAAATTTCGATATCGGATACCTGCTCTCATGTCGGCCCTATTTACAAAATCACCAACAATGTTTATATAAATCAGAAATCTCTCTCTTTTTTCCTTTTGCCAGGTGCGAATGGTAGCACTTGTCTCCTGGGGTTGTCTGATGTGTTTGTAATTTATTATCACTTTTTTTTGTCTCAACACTTTGTTTATATGGGGTTGCTGTCGTTGATGTCGTGATTCTATGTTGTTATCAACGTGTGAAAAGTTTGTATTTGTTTCGCTTGGCATACTATACTGCCGCACTTTTTGTATACTGTGGTGAAGCCAATAAAGTTCATTCATTCATATAACGCTAACTTAATTTTAAGGTGATGCTGTCAAGCCTTTTTCTAGCTTTCTGGATAATGATTGAATCATTTTGTTTTCATGATGGACTTTCGACAATTGGAAATTGTTCGTACCATTGACCGTTTAATAATTTGTGAGTACACTAGAATTACCAGAAAAATCAACTTTCTCACTGCCGATATGTCCAGCAACGTGAAGGTCATAGTCATTGACTTCTTTTCGAGTCAGTAACGATCTTATTTTAAATGATAAGTTGATGTTGTCGCTTTTGCTTCCTTTCCAAGAAAGAAAAGGCTCAATGCTGGACCACACATCCTTACATTTTGACACCCCAGAGCATCTTTCCATGAAATAATTGGATATACCGGTAGATTCTTTTCTGAAGTACGTTTTTGTTTAACTTCAGATCGCCCATTGAAAATATATTGTTCCAAATTGCACACATACCCCTGCGCAATGTAGAATAAAAGTCATAAGTAAAAAATTCTCTTAGGCATGCATGGAGGCCTGTAGGTACCGTGTATCAACCATTTGCCATTATTAAGGTTTACCTCAACTACTATTGATTCAGCTTGGGAAAATTCACAGTTTGCTTTCTTGACATCCTGGGATGTCAAACAAATATAAGTGCTCGGCCTGGTGCCGATGTTGTAAATATCCCATAATATTAGTATGGAGGAAACATGGCTATATTATATTAATGTGAATTTGCACAATTTGCATGGGTAAATCCACAGCGTGGCTCAAACGATCTGTGATGTCAGCCATGTTGTTAACGGCGTATGTTTGCTACAGCGCAAAGGCTCATGGGAGCTATTCTTGGTGACTTGCGGGCCTGATTTTTTATAACCAGCAAGCAGCCTACTAACTGTTTTTTGTTAATGGTCAAATGCTGAAAGTGTAAAAATTTGGTTTATACATCATGCTTAACGAGGATCGACTGTGAAACATTGAAAAAAAAATGTAAACAATTTTCTTCATCCATGCATTTGTCTGTTTCGCCATCCAGTGACAAATATTAACATTAAGCACATCTCCGACGAGAGAACAGGTAAAAGTCAAAATGTTTAGCGTGTAACAACTGACGCATATTAACGACACAAAAAACCTTTTCCTTGAAACCAAAAGCTTTCTCGTTATAAGTAAAAACTTGCCGTTATAACTAATAAACTTTTCGCTATAACCAAAAGTTTTCTCGTTATAAGTAAAAATCTTTCGTTATAACTAGAAAACGTTTTGTTATAACCGAAATTTTTCAGGTTATAGCCAAACATTTTCTCGCTATAACTAAAAAAAATGTTCGTTATCAGCAAACGTTGTCTCCTTAGGACTGTTTCCTCATTGGGTTTTGGGAGACAGTGCGACATGTGACGAAGGCTGTCACACCGTCGCAGGCGACAGTCCTCATAGATTGGCCTGTCGCGGCGTCAGTGCACTGGAGTCTCTCCCACTATTCCCCTGGTAGTCTGCATAGTATATGGAGTCATATGGTAGTTTAGCCAAGGATGAGACATGTGATGGAGTATCTCGCACTGTCAGGGTGACATTGTGACAATCTGCACTAGCTGCTAAGTCATGGAGATTTGGGCAACTGTGCGGCATGAAATGGAGTCTGTCCCTGGGACAGTCGCCATAGGCTGTCGAGTCATAGAGCCTTAGGTTAAAATGCGATACGTGACTCTCACACTGTGGCCGTGGGAGTTCAACAGTATACATCAGCTGTCCAGTCAAGAAGGTTGGGCAGCAGTGCAATAGGCTACATTGGCTGTCATGTCCTGGAGGTCTAGGCAACTGTGTGACATGTGGCGGAGTCTGTTGCACTGCCATCGCGACAGTTCAGCAGTCTTAGTAAGCTTTCCAGATAAGTGTGTTTTTTTACTGTAAATCAACTCTGTTACCTTTGTATACTGAAAAGTGACAATATTTTACAGTGAATCAACTCTTGTGCCTTGCATCCTGAAAAATGAAAGCAGTTTTACTGTAAATTTCTGCAACTTTGACACATGAACCTCAAAGTTTTTACCGTTTCTCCTTTTACATTTTATCCCTTCCCCTAATTCTTAACGTAGAAGTAGGCATTTTTGTAGCTAAATATACATAAACAAAGTATACGTTTTACAATTATGTTGTTCTTCAGGTGAATTTTTAATGTCTGCAGGAGAAATCTGGGTTAGTTCTCAATTCACTTAAAGATGGTGCTGCCCATCCTGTTCATGGTTGACCGCCTACATCTTGTGGTCACTTTCCATGATCGTCTCCTTTTAGAATATAGCAGGTATAGTGACAACCCATTATAATGACACCTTCTGTTCCCGTAGAAATGTGTCGGATAACTGAATATGTCAGATAAATGAGTCAAATAGTGAAGAAAATAAACCTTTTCCCATGAAAATTTGTGTCGTTATATTGAATATGTGGGATAACTGAGTGTCGTTATAATGAGGTTTCACCGTATAAATTTAACCTCTCTACATGTTGCCAATTAAGCTTAAAACTTACATTGTACCACACCAGGGTGTAATTACAGGAGGACTATATATGGTCTACAGGTAGATTAGATGATGAATACAAAATTCTTCCTGGTGTGCAGGGTGACCCTTTCAGGACTATTAACTTCATTGTAATGTAATGGGCTTTGCTGAACTAAATTACACCTGACCTCAAATGGCATGGGTTGCTAGGTGTCACAAATATGCACCATGGGAATGAAGGGCTGTGTGTCAAGAAATTCAACCAACCCAGATCACCCCTTTTGCATTTTTTATGGAGCACATCCATTTCAACTATTACAAGTGAACATAAGGAAAAATTAAGGAAATCGCCAAGGAAAGAAGACCTTACACTGTAATTGAAATTTTGATTTTCCTTGTTTGGAATTTTTTTCTTTTCCTGAAAATAGAAGACCCAAGGCGCATGCATTATAAAAAATATTTACAGTGCATTTCACGTACAGCATTCGAAATAAAAGTAATAGTAATTCTTTTAATTTATTTTCTTTCATTCTGTTAGGCTCAATTTTTTTGTGCTGATTTCATTTTTAATTGGTTCTTTTATGAATAAGGGATGTCGTTGGTGACTTGTTGAGATGTTTATGCAGACATATTCTACGTTGACATAGGTCTTATGTTTGTTTAAAAGGCATTTTAGACACGAAAATGACAAAGGTTTTGAACTTTTGACAATTGATTTTTAGCGATAAATTTATATATGATTGTATGCGCATTTAATAATTTTGATGATGTTCACATACAATCTTCATCAGTAATCAGATCACAAGAGAGAGTTTTTAAGCAATATATAATTTACTTGTATTCAAGGAAATATCATGAAGTGTGCAATTGTACTGCCACTTTAAAAGATGGTAACAATCTTATCCGGAGTAGGCCTAAATTTGCCGTTACAGACGAACAGCCATCCACCAATATTTGGAAACTTATCTGTAAAAATAAAATAAATTGGAATAAAACAAATCACAAGTGTGGTTTCCTTGTTGGCCTTATATGAGTTTTATGGATTGAATCAAGTTGTAATACAAATCCTGAAATCAGAGGAGGAATACAGGGCCTTGGCTTTGTTCGTGAACCTGTTTTCGGGATGCAAAAATATGCTCCTTTGACAAGTACGTTTCAGCCATGGAGAAACTTTTAGTTATAACGAAAGTTTTTTTTAGTAATAACGAAAAGGTTTTTAGTTATAACGAGAAAACTATTGGTTATGACGAAAAAAAAATTAGTTATGACAAAAACGTTTTACGTTATAACTAAAAATCGTTTCGTTTTAACGAAAAGTTTATAGTCATAACGTGAAACCTTACCTTTGGTATTAGCGAGAAATTTTTGGTTATAACGAAAGACTTAGTTATTACGAAAAAGCTTTTAGCTATAACGAAAATACTTTTGGTCATAACGAACAGTTTTTTTTGTGGTGGTAATACGGTAACAAAATGGAAAATATAAATAAATAAATAAGATAAATACATAAATAAGTAAAAAAATAAAAAATATAAATAAATAAATAAACTGAATGCAAATAAGTTTATTTTGAAAATATATACACGGAGGAATTGTGTGCTCAAGGGGACACTGTTCTTTTTAGTTTTTGAAAACCTGCATCGAATATTTATTTATGTTTCATCTCTATGTTATAGTTTTTGAACAGGTAGCTATGATAACTGCGTTACACACGATGCACGTGATGAAAACGTGTATCTTGGTGGTTTTCAAACTTTTACTAATATATCTGTGAACGTGGTCAATTCATTGGTACATACTGCAAATCCAAAAAAATGTGGATTAAGGAAATAAAGACATACTTCATATAAAACGTACTTCGGTCGTAAGAACTCCGTTGATGATAACTTCTAGTTCCTTGATTATATATGTTGAAATGAGTCACGGTGACACACTGTGTTTTTCATTTATTGAATTGTGTTGCATGCCTTCATGTAAATGCTGTTGAGTCTTTTGCGTGTGTGTGTGTGTGTGTGTGTGTGTGTGGACCGGAGGGGGGCGGGGGGGGTATTCCTCTATACTGTAACTCCAATGGTAACTCAAACGATTAAAATCAAGATATCTTATGAGGCCGTGAACTTTTACAGTATGCTTTATGGACATCGGCAATTATTGTGGAAAGTGGACGTACGATACAATCTCTTAGAACGCAATTTAATTGTGCCTGAATAAAACAATTCTCAAATCTAAATATGATGTGTCCCAAAATTTAATTCATCATGAGTAAAAAAATTAACCGAACATTCAAATGTAGATTTTTTACATACATACATACATATATATATATATATATATATATATATATATATATATATATATATATATATATATATATATATATATATTTCGAAGCACATGTCCTGTTGCTTGGATTTTAAAAGGGACCTCAACTTTGTCGCCTAAAATCTGCACGTTAAGTCGATTTTGGCTGACACAATTACTTCTTGATCGAAGCTGAAATTTTTCTATACTGGTTGGACAACCACGGAGAAATATCATTAGTAATAGGAAGTAAAAGTGGGACACACGACCAGAGTGCCCTGTAAGTCATTCCATTCTGCGCTACCAAATGCCATCGTCAGTAATTTTAGTGTTCTTCAGTAGCTGCCGCTTGGCTTGTCAGGCGTTGCTGATTCCACTGATTCAAAGTCTGCATGTCCGTTCGAATGAAAGCTTTTTATGAAGAATTTGAAAATGCACTCAACGTTTGAAACTCAGGTAAATGTACCGAAAAATCAGGAACTAGTACAGAATGAGTTAATTCTGTCTGAACTCTGAGAGAAGGTCCACAAGCCATTTACCCCGCTGGACCTTGGGGCCATTATTTGTACGATAAGGCAAGGGTCGCGCGAACATTAGTCGCAGTTAATAGATTCAGCTTGCAACAGATAATCTAATATTTGTGCCGTCCCTTTCCATTATAAGCATGAAAGACTGACGTTGCCACCATCTTCTGCTTAATGATATCTCCGTGCTCTTCTATTGTAAATGCTGGGAAGGTCTAGCCGATATCGTAATGGAAAACACATTACAGGTCCTCTTGATTGACCATGTTCAAATTTGATACATGGGTGTCTCATGGGTTGTTCTCACCATACAGTGCGCTAAAAAAACCGATTTGAAAATAATTTATTCACATTTTTTTATTTTAAAAACTTATTACGTCTTTATTCGTCGCCTTCCGTTCATTTCCGACACTCAGAAGGCGCGAAAGGCTTGTGACGTCACAAACGCAACACCGCTGGCTGACAGGGAAGACTCCGACCATGTTAGCAAGCTATGGCTGTCAAGTGTCACTTGGTTTAAACATAATTTATTGACCCTTCATCAACAGGATTGTTTTCTGACAAGAGGGGTCACTATAGGGCCTTGTCCTTCTTCCCAACTGTTTTCTTTTATAAATAAAAAATGTTTAAACCAACAGGATTAAAAATACATGTAGAAATATTTATTTTCGTCCCTGTTTCCGCCCAAGATGGGTTGGTGTGTTGCTGTTAATTGTAGCAATACAAGTTCTACAGCTTGTTTACATTCCCCCAAAGACCTGATATTACGGAGCGCGTGGACCCCGCACACTCAAGATTTACAGAGACAAGTGGCAAGGCCCTGAGAACCGATCTACCCTATGTACGAACCCTTTGTGGAAAGGGACTTTCATTTGTCAAATATGACGATGTTTAGGATACGTTTGACAAGAAAAAGCGGCTGATGTTGCCAAATACGGTCCCATCACTGGCCAATGGAAGGATTCACGGAACTGGCCAAATTAGGCATTCCTCATTAATCCAGGAACAGTGATTCATTGTTTTGTTTTCTTTTTGTTTTTTTAACACGATTTGCAAATTAGCTTTCAGCATGATTCTGATTTCAAAGGTTGCATTAAAGCAAAAACAGCTCAAGTAATTCTATGATTGTTACAATGTATGACGTGAATATCAATCGAATGTCACAGCGACAACGCTGGTCTAGGATGTTGCTACAAAGTGACAATGTAACAAAACTTTAGTGTGTTTGGCCATTTTGATTTAATGGATGGAACAAATGGGTGGAAAACATGGACAAGCAAGGACCGATCTTGTTCCATACCCAGGTCCAAGGTTGAACAGTCTATAACAGGTTGAGTTAGCTGGCCGCTGTAATGCGTATGTTCAATTGCTACTGTATGTTGCGAGATGTTTAATCCCAGAACCAGATAACATTTGTTTAGAGGGCCACCACATTCACGCCTCATATACACAGCTGCCACGACCAGTGGTCGGCTGGCATTTCATCTTTTTCAGCGATGTGCCACTGTTTGTGACAGTCCGCGGCCATCTTCCAATAACCGGGTGTACAAAATTCCATCTCATTGTACCTTTGTCGTTCATATGGAACCAGAAAATAAGTCCGTCACAGGAAAATATTTACCATTGTTACATAATGGATACGATCTGAAATAAAGGATGTCATGAACACGTGCACTGATGACAATGTATACGGACACGTAATTTACTGCCCTCCAAGGGTCGTGAGTTTACTGCCGGGTAGGAGTTCTACTGATATTGAAAGCTATATTCATAAATGCAAATTTATGTTTAATCTTCCACAGACCACGAAAATGGGAAGGGAAAATTAACTGTTAGTTTAGACTTTTATATACCGTACGCTTAGGCCGTAGCTGTTTCCGTGAATGCTAGAATTTGAAACACTACAAGACCTGGCCCATCTTGCATTCATGCTTGTTTTTGTTAAATGAAATCTTGTAAGTTTTGATAGGAAATATCTCTTTTGCAACGAATTATCATTGTCCAGACGGCAAGCTGGGATCGTCTGGCTGCACCACGGTTGCGCTCCCTGCGGTACCAGTGACGGTAGGGTTCTGGGCGTCCCCTAATATGTGTAAGGCTAAATGATTTTTTCCTCCGCTATTTCAGCTTTTCTTATTAATTCTTCTTCACGGTCATCAGACCACGTACACACACACAAAAAAACTCAATTCATACTCTAGAATCACTATGCTCTGTTGTATCTGCCGTAACTCTTGGCAAACTGAAGGTACTCTGGCTTAGAACACATACACCATGGCCATCGGGTTGCCTTTGTGACGTCAGTAACACTTTCCCACATCGGGCCATGATCGGAGAAAATTCGCGTGCTTTCCTGTTGCAAATGTGATGCACTTTTGGGGCTAAAAAACGCTATTCAAAAATGAAATTTAACATTTCGGTTTTCAGATATCATTTCTGACGACCCTAAACATCAACTTTCTAATTAGTGGTACCTATTCAATCAATGGACCTTCAATCCTTCCAATAGTGGTGATGGTTATATGTTTCATCCTTAGAAATAGCTACAATAACTACCCCCCCCCCCCCAAAAAAAAACAACAAAAAAAAAAAAAAACCCCAGCAAGTTCCTCATGAAACCCGATTTTGGAAACTGCAATCGATGCTCAGGCACATAACTTTGAAAAATGCTGCCAGAAAAGAGATTACTTTGATTCCCCTGAAAGGCCTGGTAGCAAGGTAACAAGTGTTTCCTAAATCTTGATAGTTTTGCCTTATTTTTTTGTTGTAGAGCACCGATGTGTAACGATGTGTACACTGGATAGCTGTGACACCACTTATATATCCGTAATGCAAAAAGTTTGGCCAATGCATTCCTTCTAGCTCTAACCCCGCGAAGGGACTTGCTGTAAATTGTCATCTGCTTTGATTTTTTTTTAAATTTATGCAAAAAAAAAAAAATGTGTTGAGAATTGTGAGTAATCCTTATAGTGCTAATGCATTCCATTTCAATAGCTTTCCATGGCGCAAGTTGCGCACATTGCACCCAGCCAGGGACAAAGGAAGCTGTTGACTCAGTGTTAGTCTGACCAGGAAAGGGGATTGCGCCCAACTCACGCCGTGCAAAGCTATGGACTCATTGTTAGTCTAACCAATGAGGGGGCTGCGCTCAACCCGCGCTAAGGAAAGCTGTTGACTGCGTGTTCTTCTCACCAGAAAGGTTTAACTTTCAAGGCAGAATATAGTACGTACTTTAATTTCCGTCAAAGTTGTTGGAACAAAATTAAAAAAGGGACCGGAGAGGCCAGCGTTTGTTAATTGGGCTTACATTCAGCCCTCCACAAAACCACTGTAACATCATGACAGTTTAAGGGAGGGGGGGGGGAGTAGCATACTACTTTCTCACATCTATAAATGGACACAACTGAAACTCATTCATTAGATTCCAGCTAGAGTAGCCAATGATAGATTTACCTGTATATCATTGGCATGGAAACTGGCAAATATTTTGGCAAGTAAATGTGCAGTTTAAGTGTATTTTTGATTGCTTCGACTACAATGTCACATATCTTTTGAAGTTTACGTTATGTGGCTACAAAAGAACCCAAATTTGTTCATGTATTTGTTATTAACATTTTCCCGCGCACATTAGTTCATATTGACCGGATTTATGAAATGCCAATTACAAATAAGCATAAACATAAAAAACCTTCGCAAATGTAGCTTGATTCTTTTCAATTATTGATAATCCAAGATTAATAGTGATTTGATTTGAACAATGATAGGTCATTTATAAAGCAAAACACATTTTTCCAGTCCTGGTAGTTAGCTTAAGTTAAGCTATCGTGCTGAACGTAGCTAATTTCTTATACGGAGCCAACATGGCGGATTGAAAAGAGAGGCATAAGTATCCCGCACCATACTCGCGCAGTCTTGCTTTCTGTCAACATGGCTAATGTTACTTTCAATGTAATTTTATTAAAAGCCCACGAGTGCCATTTTACAGCACGGGAGTCTTTATACTGTCCATTTTATGTCGCTTTGACCCGGATGAGATTATAACGGAGAATATGTATTTCTGAAAAGTCTAACGAACCGTCATAAGCAGCTTAAGGATTAATTTACCACGTGCACACAACTGATGTGACATCCAACAAAGAACACACAATGTTCATTGAGAGAGCGTATCCGATGTCACTCATACTGGAGCGCTAAAGACAGGAAGGTTGAGATGATGATCCTCACAGATGGACTATACACAGATCAAACACAACATTAGGAGCCCAGGTACGGCTGTAAAGAATCAGATAGCTACCATAAAGTATCAGGATATACACGTCCAAACAATACGTTTGTCCATAGATTCTTAAGCCATTCAAACGGTAAAACTTTGATTGTATTCATTGGTTGTTGTTGTACAACAACCATTTCTTTGATGAGAAATTGTATTGTCAAACATCCACAAATTAAAGATATGAAAATAAGTCCTCAATGAGTCAACATAATTCGATGATCTTTTTCATCGAATCAATGACAATATATCTATCTAATTAAAATGTTTAAAAACCATTTGTAATTTATGGGACGATAATTATATAGTTGACTGATTCTCCTCAGAATAGGCTGGTTCTATTCCTTGTTCAGTTAATTTTTTCTAGGTTGTGTAAATCGTAACTGTAGTTTGATGCAGAAAATTGAGCCACTGACTTAACTGAAAAGTACAGCTTACGAGCAAACAACAGATTTGCGTTAAAATGGCACGACTAACATTACCACTGAGACTTTTGCTTCGGTGAGCGACACTATATGTTTGAAGTTAAGGATAAGCTCAGGGTAATTTGGGGAAAAATCAAAGTTTGACATATTCATATACCAGCTGCAATTTGTAATAATGCTTCGTTTTAGCCAACCATAATTCATCAGTCTTAATTCCAAAAGGTAAATTTTGCACGACTTTTTCAATCCATGTCTGCGTGTTATGGTCAGGCTTCGCAGTTTGACGTGTCATGCCACTAAGCCCCCGCCCCCAGAAGTCGGCATTTACAGTGGTTTATTTACAGCGACCTTCCGCATTGATCTACGGTAATTCCCCGTGGTTAATGCACACATTTAACGCAAAATTTATTTCCAAAATGTTATGGTGCGCGTTTTTCATGGGCACAGAGGTCTAGAGCATTTTTTCAGCCTCATGTTTGCCGGTTTCGAATCGTCATAGTTTACGGTGAATGGGCAGTTGGGCGATATTGATGCGTTCATCGAAACCGTCTTGAAAAACACTGAAGACTACCATATTTTGTCGCAAAAAGCATATAAATATATACTTTCCTCATAGTATTTTTGAACGAACCAGAGCTTATAAACAACTTTACTACGATCGTTTCTTTGTGTTTAAACTTCAAAGTCGGCTGTGTACAAGTGCCTAAGCCGCCATTTTTTCCACACCTGATGACGATACCGTATACATGCCGTATTATCGACACATAGAAACTTACAAGAAATTTACGCAAACTTTCTGTTTGGCCCGGTAACAACTTTACAACTTTGACTGTTTCTTTTTTTTTTCTTTTTAGCTTTAGCATAAATTGATGGATTTACGGCAGTCAGTGGATCTGAATGAAAGTGAATGTGTTGGAGGTGCTCGTTGTGTGACTGTGAAAGTACCAATGACGATCTCCACTCGCTAAGCACTATTCTGTTTCCTGAGCATTTCTATTGCACACGTTTGTTGTAGACCTTAATAAAGAGTTGGTATGTTTGGGGAAAACATCAATTATTTCATTGACATTGATTGACGTCCATTTTTTCAATAGCTGGTTTGGGGGCCGATGTATGGTCTGTGCTTTCTTTACGGCTGACCTTAGTTCTATTGTATTTTTTAGTTTTACCTGCGGGTTATATACAGACACAGGCATTTTCCAACTTTTGACTGACCAAAATGGTGTTTGCGCGTTATGCAGATGTTTGTCAGGCTTCGATATCTTTGGATCAATGTAAACCAAACTGACGGATTTCCCATACTGGTCTGTATATATTGTTCTCCTAGGCCAGCCAGTGGTTACCCGGCAACGAAGTTGTCAATCATCCTAATGAGCCTGCCATATAAGGCGTAACCAATCAGTGGGCCAGTAATGAAACCACGCTTGCGACAGCACATGCTGAGTCTGATACAGAACTTGGAGTTTTCTGAGCAAAAACTTCGTAAATTGCGTTCTTTCAAGTATATCTTTGATCAACGATTTCAAGGTTGCAACAAACAAACAATGCTTAAGGATTATAGAGTTCTCAAACTGGAAAAACCGCCAATAAGTGCATGCAATCCTTTCAAAGACGGCTTGACCTTTGAGCTTATTTTTCAGACGATCGTTTTCCTAACAACATTTCAAGCTATTTCGTTTTCATTTTCCACAGTTTTGCTTGAAAAAACATCTAGTTTTCGCCAATGTCATCCTGAAAAGTTGAACTAAAAAAGCGGGTCTCAGATTTTTGTGTGAGGCCTGGTTCTTTCACAGTACTTGAGGAAAGTTGAAATCCTTTGATGTATAAATGGAGTGTCATCACCTCAACTTCAGACCGCTACAGCTCATTAACGGCCCAAAACACGGGAAAAACAAAACACGCTTTTGAGGATAGGTGTAAGAACATTATTTCTCAAAGAATTTTTGTATGTAGTACCATAACTGAAAAAGTCGAATCAACATTATCGAAAAAAATGCTATCTTTGCATTATTGATGCATAAACACATTAGAAAGTACGTGATTGACAATAGTGTCATATGATTCCGCGGCAGGTTTACTTTTCGGAAATGTATACTTTATGGGGGTAAATATGAGCTATAATTTGTTTATTTAAGATTTTGTAAAAGATGTACCTAACCCTGACCTTATCCTTAATGTGCACTCAGCAATGACCTCAAGAGTTTACAAAAAGGTCACAAATGTAGACCACCAGAACGTACGGTAGAACATTATTTATAAGTGGGAAGGCATTTTATATATATGTGTATATATATATATATATATATATATATATATATATATATATATATATATATATATATATATATATATATATATAACAATTGGCCACAACAACTTCGTAGTAGTCATTATCGTATTCCGCGGTCCGAACTCTTTTCTCTCCATAAGCTAACCTATCACTGTCTACTAAGCTATATACATTAGAAGCGCTACTGTCCATATTGCACACGCTCTTCTGTAGAATTTTGACCTGGACTCTATTAGCCAAAATAGATTAAAAGTCTTCATCGGGTTACTGATCAGAACATGTTTCGGCGTCTGTACCCGTACATGTCTCTCTGAGTTGCGGCTCCTTGTCTAAGGTAAATATTTAGCAAAGACAACCCACATCATAATGAATAAATATGGACGTGGCAAAAGATGAATTGGTTAAATAGCGAAGTTTTGATTATACATGCAGAGCTTCATTATGAATAAAGAATTCCTGTCAAACCAAACATAATTACTAAATTTGTAAATAATAATAATAATAATAATGATAATGATAATGATAATGATAATGATAATGATAATGATAATGATAATAATAATAATAATAATAATAATAATAATAATAATAATAATAATAATAATAATAATAATAATAATAATAATAATAATAATAATAATATTTAGTAAGTTTGTATGGTACAAGTTCAGATAAAAACAATTTAACTTACCCCTGAAAGGTATGTACCTTTTCTAGATGGTAGCTTATCTTAGTTAAACCACCTGCCAGTGTATAACTGAAGTAGAAACAAACTGGGGCATTATATTCAGTCCCAGTGATTGCAAAGTAAACCTTTTCAGCGAGACCACTGTACAACCCGAGGGAAATACTAACAAGTACTGCAACAATAGACACCCTGCACCGGACGTGTAAAACAAACCCCATGATGACACCTGCTCCTCACTTTGAAAGTCTCCAAGCAATAAAGATCACGCTGCCACCCTGAGGCAATGTTTCATCATAATGGGCCAGGTTTGTGACATTTGAGTAAATACTGTCAAATGTGAGTATTTTTTTGAGATCGAGTAAATGTGTACTTAGGCATGTCATATAAGAATGAAAGTCATTAGTATTTAAGTCAAAAACATGTTATCAAAACACAATTTTTCTTAACCAGATTTTAGAATGACACCAAAAGATAAAATTAAGTAGCAAAACAGGCAAGTCTAAAATATTGCAGCCAAACATTTTAACAACTTTGGATATTAACAGCAAAATTTGCAGGCCACGTCAGAAAACTATGAAAGTTATTAGCTTTTAAGTCAACAAAATGCTATCAAAATATAATTTTTCTTAACCAGATATAAAGTACAATTAGGCAAGTTTGTAACTGTTGTAGGCCTCTACTTGCTACCGATAGCCCTTGGAGGTTTAACCTAACAGGAAACAAGCTAGCCTAAAATGTCTGACAGGTGAACATTAAAACAGAATGATGTCAAAAGATATAATTAAGTAGCAAAACAGGCAAGTCTACAATCTCTACAATTATTGCAGCCAAACTTTCTAACAATCTCTGGATATTTACAGCAAAATTTCTAGAATTATTTGATCAAAAGTACATCTTTGAATCCTCTTGACTCAAGTTTATTATAAATAAATTTGGTTCCAGATGCAAAAACCTGAAATTTAGAACATTTACGAACAAATCTCGGAATTTGTGACACGAATGTATTATATCCAATAGCTTCCGAAATATTACTGTCTGGAAAAGGATAGTTAGCTACTTCAAATTTAAACTGATTTACCTTGTGATAGACTTGAATTCAAAACCTGCCATTAATGACCCGAACAGTAAGTAACGTGGAGCAGTTGCTACCGATTGGAATGCCTTTATTTGTTGAAAGACCAATGGTCCGCATTGAGCGTAAGTATTATCCTAAAGAAATTTTTATAGCATCTATAAAAGTTTCAACAGTGTAAGATTTAATGTTACTTTTTGGATATTTATTCTGCGGTCTATCTGCTTTCTTCGAATATGAATTAATACCTATATATGGTTTGCCATTATGTTTCAACATTTTGCTTTTTAACTCTGAAAGCAAACTTCTGGTTGGCTAGGGATTAGCAACCGCTCAGCAGCACACGGCGGCCCGTATGAGTGACCATGACAGCATGACCTCATATGCAGGACATCGGACACGACAGAACTACAGTGCACGTTCAGCCCGCCATTCCCCGATCACTGACTGTACTAACGGGTATTGGTTAAGTTTGGAAGGGCAGCCTGGAGTGGCAGAGGGAGCACAAAGAATACAGGTTGGGTCAAGCCATACTTTTAAAGACTTTAAACTGGTTCAGAATAGTAGCTGTTTAATGACACAAGGTAGAAGGTTCCAGAATCTGGCCCCTTGATATCTCAGAGACTCACGACCATATGCCATAGTATTGCTAACAGGTTGTCGAACCTTTGATTAATCTCTTAAATTGTAATTTTTTTGTGACGAACATGTCATTTAGAAAATTTGGACATTGACCAGAACGACGTTGGACTCTTCAACTAAGAGTTTGCGTAGTGAGCTTAAATTGAAGACTTTTTGGCACATGTTAAGAGTTCTGCATCAGAAGAAGTAGGGTCTTGTAAACAAATCTTAGTGCTATCTCTTTTGAAACATTTCCATGTTCGCAGTATTAGGAAATCCGTAGAGATGAATGGCAGACGACAATAGTTAAAGTTAGACATAATAAAATATTGAAAAATCGGAAATGCAAAACCAATGTGGAACCTTTGAATTAAACAATGGTCATCAATTTCTTTGCCTTTGGTCTATCAGATACTGAAGCCGTTTAACTCCCTACGGGTGTTTTAGCATTGATGTAACATAAGTCGATGTGAAATAATTTTCTGAACAGTATGGTACGGTATGATATGGTATGGAACGGTGTGGCATGGGATGGTAAAGCATGGCATGACATAGTATTCTACAAAGATATGTCTTTGGAACTTGCACAACGCCAACAAACTTTATATCTATGATTTTTTTTGTTGCAACACTTTTACTTTTTTTGACAATAATTTTTTCCTTATATAAATAGAAAGTGAAGAAAATATAAAAATTCTAACTACAAATATTTTACGTCGATCAAATCAAATTCTCTTTGCTTAAGGTGCACCAGGAAAGCATCTATGTATCAAAGCACAGCATTCCTTTTAAAGGGTTTTTTCTCCAGATGTTGAAATACATGCACTGTATATGTTCAATGGCTATTTTAATCACTACCCACACCACATTTAATCAGTTTCCTGCCAGTTACAGTCTTCCGAACCCTTCATATGGCGGCAGTGCTGTTCAGGTGTGTGGCAATTCAACTGTGCTAGATTGCCAGTCAGAAATAGGATGCCAGCCCCAGTGCCTGCTAGAAAGAGTATTGCTGCTACGCTGGACAGGTGAGGAAACAGGTGAAAATTACAGATGCAGAAAATGTGCCATCTATACATTTGGGCAATTTGTTACCGTCAGGGGGGGGGGGGGGGGCGCAAAGGCCATAGAAATACATGGACATACTTTTAAATGCCAATATATACTTGTACAGTGATGACACTTACCTACAAGTCATCCCAAGGTTTGATGTCCCACAACTTCGTCCAAAATATACACAATCCGATCATGTCGCAAATTCGCGTCCGTCTTATCCTGACAAAATCACATTTTGTTTCACCTATTCTGGAGACGAAATCAAATATAGTCTTAACACACAAAATTGATTAAAAAAGTAAAACGCTTCCTGGTGGCTAAAGTAAGAACTAGGTGATCTAGAAATCCATGGGTGCAATATCAAAGCAACTGATTAAGTAGTTCTTGAGAGAAAACTTTGATTAAGATAAATATGTTTCCTCACAGCCTCCTGCGTCATTTGTTACTCAATGATTGAAAATACCTTGTACAACCCTCCCTTTGTAGCCTTCCAATTGTACGTAGTAGATTGAAGACTTGCCGAGTCATCACCGTAAAGCTTGTAGGTCATTGGACACAGTCATACATATTGTAGTTTATGCATTCTGCATTCTGAACGTTTTTGTTATATATTTACATGGTGTGACTTACTCCCTGCAGGATGAGAGTCAGGAGCCATCTGTGCTCCTTTAAAGTTTGGCACCAGTTGTGAAATGACAAGGTACACGTATTGGTACATGTGTCAGAAACACAGCTACAGGCACCAGAAATAAATGAGGTGCTCACTTATCTCTAGGCTCCAAACCCAGCTCTCTATGAGTCTGCCTTGCATTGGCTGAAAGATGATACAGAGTGATGACCTTAGCACCATCTTTTATCGACGTTGCCAGGCTTCCGTCAGCAGGCTGGTGGAATGTATTCTGAAGAGACTAGACCTGCGGGAGCTGGTCGTGTTGGTCGCGCTCATGTCGCCTTCCCAGAAGCACTTGGGTACATCTAACAGGGAGCCTCAGACACATGAAAGCGGCATTTCATGATTCTTAGCCCACATGCCCCAAAAGACAAGGAACATGACAGTTTCGACCACATCCGTGTACATGAAATTGACTGAGTGACTTTATTCATCCTTTAATGTTGTCATCATAAAATTCCTTTCACGTTCAGTCAATGCCAACTTGCTGCAAGATCCGACACACCAAGATTTAAAACTAAATTGTGTTTCTTCTATAATTGTTCAATTTTGGCAAACAGATAAATCGATCTTATTTTCCAATTCATTACTGAATATCATAGCTCAGTTAATCTAATCTGGAAATGTGATATTGTTACATTGCATTTAAAATGCAGTTCTACAAATGTCCAATTTTACTAACAGTTATTAATATATTTAGGAAAACGCAAAACATTTCCAGAGCCCACAATAAGCCAGTACATAAACACTATTTCCTTTCTTTTAGTCATCCATGTACTCCTGTGACTATTTTCAATCGATGAATCAGGAATCTTCAACGTGTTTCGTGTCAATTTTAGTTACAATTGTTTTGGTGTTGGAACCATAGGTATAAATAGTAAATTGTGAAACAAAGTGGTGGCAAGATTTACATGGACATGTGATTTAATTTGCCGTCGTCTCCCAAGTTACAGTTTTTCAGTGAGTATTGCCAATGGAGTAAGTACATAGACCGGTAACAGAGTTATAGCGAAAAAAGGTACATGGATGCATGTCTCTAAAAACGAAAAAGGAACGAACCAAATGAACCAAATGGTGCGTCAAAAATACGAAGTCTCCTTTTCCTCCGAAGTTGTCCCTAAATCACAAAACCTATGTCCGTCTAGTATAAAAAAAGTATATTTTTCTCCACCACGGAGAAAAATATACTTTTGATCGGTGACATCATTATTTGTAACAACGTGTTGCTGGATTCTCAGAATACAGTGAGCAATTTGGTCCCTGTAATTTAGCAGTACTTTACCTATGACCAACAGATTACACATTCTGGCATGACAAACAGCGCGTCAATGCAGTATATAAGTGTTTAATTTTAATTGTGTGTTTGATGTGTCAAACAATGGTGTGCAGTCATCGCACATCATCTTTCTGATTATGTGTAACGGTGTTGTTATGCCATTTTGACTTTTAACATTGAAATGGGCCCAATTCCAACATCCTGTGTTGCATCTTAGGTATCAGTTCCAATGTACATAAAAACACAAGGCTCACGTATTGAATATAAACCTCGGTGCCATTTTATGTTACTGTTTATTATATCATGGTAGAGGGTTACTTTGCTGTTTATCCTCAGCTTCTATGGATGTCAATTGGTCCTCGCGACTGAAGTAATTGACTGTAATTAATTCATTTGTTTAAGTTTCGAGGGGTCTTGGTGTCAGGAATATATTGTCATCTCGCCACCTAAATGTTCGTACGCAGAATCTGATCCACCAACTTTCAAGAGAGAGCAACCCATGTATGTTGTAAAGCAAATTAGGAAAGAGCATAGTACAAGGTAATCTAGATATAAGTTTTTTCCTCCCAGATAATTTTGAAAATCAAATATACTCTCCTTAAGTCTCTTCAGTGTTAGACACATATATTACGCTTGAGAAAAAATATTTATGGCAGTAACAAAAGTACAAAAGTATACATAAGGCTCAAAATATTATCAGTGTGATTCGACAATATGAAGACGTCATGTGAACTTTTCTGGAATGTCATATTGTTAGGTCATAGATATTTAACTAATTAGAGTTTCAGACCATATGTGCAGCCACTTTATGAAGACGATGAACTTTTTAATGCAAGATTGACTACAGTTTCCCGATAATGTGCAGCAGTAGTCAATACATGGAAGTATATGTGCATTCACAAACATTTTCCTGACACGGAATCGTAGATAGTGCCCAATCTTTTTAAATTTATCTAAATTTATAGCCATTTTTGTGACAAATGTGGGAGACTTGGGTATCCCATGACAAATTCTTATCAATATAGATACCCCAAATTCTTAGTTCGTTTACAGTTTCCAGCTTTTCATTGTCCATGTGATTTTTTTCCTTGATTTCCTAATGAACCTTCTTTTCTCTTAAAGCAGATTAGCATGGCCTTATCCTTATTTGTTTGACACAGGTTTCTTGTTTTTCTCAGAAAGGTATTGGTTGAACTAACGTTTTACCTGCAGTTTAAATGATTGCCATCTATTTATAAATTATGTTTGAAGTATGTCCCTGTGTCTGTCCTTCGTCTGTTATGAACATTTCCTCATATTTTGTTTAGGAGCATAACATTTATTTCACCCAGATTTGGATGTATGTAATATATATATTTAGGTGGTTACTTTCAGGCCTTATTCTCAGCTTTGTAATTTTTTTTTCTGTTTGCGTACAGGATAATTCATTTGCAGATACTCTTCTCTTCCGAAGCTACTTTTGAAATTAAACAGAATCTTAATTTGTTTGTGTTTTTGTTTTTACCTCGAATATAGCATAACCATTGAGTGTCATACATATCACATAAATTTTCAGTCAGTTTTTGCAGTGCATCTATGAATGTTGATGCCACCGATATTTCCCCAGTAAGATGACATGTTTGCATTAATCAAGGGAGTTTTCGAAAACTTCAACACATAAGAGGTGTTTTCATTGAGAGAAGTGTGATTCCCTCGCAAGCATTGGGCAATGAGGCTATCTTGATCACGCGGGTAAAGATTAGCCCAACACTTGACACTAAGACACAAAGCATAAATACAAATTTGGTAATAGTCTAGCTTTTAATTTGCTCATGGAATTAGCACTATTTAAGCCCTTTAACATGCAGGGAGCCCAGGGATTACACTATAGGTAGTTACTGGTGGCACAAATGAATCAAACAGTTTGACTGCTACATCCACATTTCCATTAGGTAACATTTTAGTTGGAAAACAATTTTCGAAGATTTTTCTTTTAGTTTGTTCACTGTGGGGTTGAAGCTACCTGATTATGTAAAGTTTATACTTAGGTAGCAGTAGTCTTGAACGATGTATGGTATGTCCATCCTTTTCGAAAATCATAATTTTGGTTTAGTCTAAATTTACATTTAAATTCCAGTTATTACAATAATTCTACAATTTTGCAAGGGCCTTCTGCGACCATTACTACTGCCAGAAAGAATCACTAATTACAAACTTGGCTGGTCCTGTCAGCAGGGGCCGTTTGATTCCTGTTATTATTCCAATTCTTAAGTACAGTGTTTGAAACTTGGCAGAGATGCACAATATCTTGAGCGACATATCACTATCACAGACAGAACTACATACCCCTTTCTCACAAAACTAGTGTCTTATAGGGAAACTAAAGTTTACAAATACCAACGTCATATTCATCTAGTGCTTTCTAAAGTGCTTACAAGAATAAATTTTCATCTGCCTATACACAGTATTCCTTGTTTCCAAAATATTAGTAATATCCCGCTTCCCTGCACAGGCAGCGGCCCGTACCTTGCCAGGGGAGACTTTGGTTACTAAGACAACCAGGTATGCTATCGTGGCGGGAAATTAATGTACATGCCTCGTTTTGGGGAATGAACTCCAGCAGTTTTAAGTAAAAATGTAGATTCTTTTTTTAAGTTTTGACTTGGAAATGCCTGATGTCGAACTACCTTTAAAATATATAATATAATCTTCCACAGCCAGTTTCCAGTTCTACTATGTAGTATTTAGGCTATAGGGAACAAATATACGATGAACTTTTGTCCTCCACAGTTAATTTTCATATATCATAATACATGATATATAAAGACATTACATCGTAAAGGCAAACTCTATGTTTTATTATATTATACAAAAGGTGAAACGAGCATGTATGCAGGATGCAACATATCGTAAAAAATAAACAAAGTGTATGTTCAGGGAACAAATATCCAGGGAAATAAATACTTTACCAGTCGCTCCTTGCTGCCCCCAAATATGATAAATGTGTATATATATATATATATATATATATATATATATATATATATATATATATACATATACATATATATATAAGTACTATATACATATATATATATATATATATATATATATATATATACATATACATATATATATATATATAAGTACTATATACATATATATATATATATATATATATATACATATATATATATATATATATATATATATATATATATACTATATATATATATATATATATATATATATATATATATATATATATATATATATATATATATATATATACTCTTGGTCTTTCCTTGATGCCGGCCGCTTTTGGCTCCCAATTATGGAACAGTGTTGTTTTACATTATATTGATATCAAGAACGCAATCTGGTAGTTGCTGTGTACACAACTAAGTAGTTGCACATTTTACAAGAGACTTGGTCACGAAAATAAAAATTTTGCTCATGTAAAAACCAGAAGGATTTTTTTATCAGTTGTTACAACATCATTAATATTAAAAAGTGACAATTTAGTTTAACTACTAATTTCTGTTCTGATCACACCTGTGCTTTGCACACAGCCGAGGGTGACCCTGAACCTCCTTTGCCAAAAGTGTAAAGGAGTAGCTTTTCCCAATAAAATTATTATTATCACTATTTACAAAATTAATCTGACGCCAAAATAAAATGCCATAAAGTACCGTTGCTCAATTAACCTTTGCATCTGTTCCCAGGTGACAAATATTATCTGAGTTTCGTACTGGATGCAACGCAAGGGGTCAGCTGCCCCTTGCCTCCGTGGACTATTATCGCGTAGCAACAAATAACAAATTCCATAATGGTTTATTCATAATGTACTGCACCTTATGAATAACGTCCCTTCTCAGGTGTTTATTCGATTTCTTTTCGGCTGAGAGCAACTGCTGTGAAGAAATTAAGATGTCCACATAAAGGTGGAATTTATACAGCATATTTGTACTCCCGCCTAAATGTAATATGGTGCTTTATATTTATGATTGATAGAGCTCCCTAAGAAAGCCACTTCAGAGGCAAAAAGGTTCACGCATTTTCCCATTGTTTGGTATCATGGCTAAGTACATCACATAACGATAAAGTGAGTACCATGGACATTTATACACATGGTAGTTCTCAGCATCGACATCTGCCACTTTGCAGGAGAGGCCGCGTGCTTGCACGGAACGAGATGTTCTGTTTTAAACATAGACTCAGGAGATCTATAGTCCATTCTCTGGCAAGGTGCTGGTACACGTTTGCCTATATTCGTATTTATTTTAGGCAGATGCTAGTAATAGGTACCCTTCATACTCAAATTATCAGACCTAGCATTTATAGCCATGTTTGTGTTTACCATCCCACAGTTCTCAGATATTCTCTTGTTATGTGAATACACGAGGGAGACTGCAAGAACGAAATATCCTTCCAAACTGAAAAAAAACAGTGGTTTTATAGAAATAATTGTTTTCATACTTTGCAATCACAAAGACGCTGAAGAAAATAATGTCAGTAAATTTGAAAGATTTTTTTCTCACCCTGCGTCAATAATAAAACTGCCGCAAAATTAACCGATAAACTCCCGATTCTAATAACTTTTGTTGGTATTTCAAATATGAGAAAAATATCGGCTTTGACACATTTATTTGAGCCATGTACAACCAATTAACTCCCTCCCATATTTTTATCAATTTATTTTCATGGAACATATCTTCTAATGGCCTTTGTGATAAAAACAAATTTGAGTTCGGAGATTAATCACTATAATAGGAATGAAAGAACTACTCTTTCATGTGGAAACAAAGCAAATTTAAACTTAAACGGCTACTGTCCGAAGTGACTTCGGTGAACAGTATAGCGTAAAATTGATCAAAATGATTGATGGATTAGAAGCCAATATATGTGGGTTTGTATAGAAGGTTAAAGATGCAAAAGAATGAAATGAAGGATGTAATTGAGTGCTATACTTTATACACAGACCCTTCGAGCATTGGAGCGCTGCACTTCCGCGCTTGGCCGACTGAAGGTTATGGGTGAGAACGTGTCACATATTCATCATTCAATGTACAACAGTATACAATCACTGTCAGTCTGCGTGAATGTCTGCAATCAAGTTACATTTAGGTTTGCTTTCATGAATTTAAAATACAAATAAGGACTGTGTGACACAGATATCCTAAAGACTCACCAGAGCAGTGATAAGAATTTACACGGAAGCAATATCATGCATTGCAACTCGAAATATGTAATTGAACATCGTAATTTTAGAGTAAAAGGTACAGATAACTCTGCTTTTTTCCTGAAATTGGCTTTTTACATCTACATGTAGTTGCCATGTTAGGAAAATTTATAAAGAAATAAGGGTGGTTGTAAACATTTTATCTGACAGACGCAGGAGGGATTTTCTGGCCCAAAGGACTTAATGTTTCAGCTGCGCTTTCACAGACACATGATTATATGTTTTGTGCATGCAGGAAGTAAGTGTTTATCTCGGATTTTTTGCTGCTTGCAAAAGTCAAACACTTGGAGACATATATATGATTACAGTAGATCTTCAATTGGATAATTTATGACAAAAGGTTCAATATGAAATGTGTGTCAATATGCCTGTTGTCGCCGCTCTAAATTTCAAGAGAACTGCTCACTATGATTGTTAACCGTCCGTTTCGTTGCTTCATCTACCGACAAAATTTTATTTAAACTACAATCATGCGTGGCAAGTAATGTTAATAGTATGCTGAGCTATCAAAACATATCTTGGCTCAGCTTCCTCGAGAACAATGTACATGGTGTCTACGTTTGTGCATAGAACACCTGTTCTGCAGTTAAACCGACCAGTTAAAGAGACGCTTTTTCTATTCTCTAATATTTATACGAACCTGACAAGAGATAACCTATTCTTGCAAGCAATACTATAACATTCATCCAGTCTCAGTGGTCATTTAGATTGCCACAAGAAAAGATGAAGATAAAGACCCGACGAAGGAAGTTTAAAATATAACAACAAAACCATAATGACTAAAACTCATCATGAGCAATACACGTGATGGAGAGCAGCACTTTCAAGAGCTTCCAGTGTTTCATCAGTTTACATCTAATAAATAGAATACAATTTTCAACATCAGGTTAACAAAACACAAATACTTCTCATAGAGTAAGCCTATTTCCCTCAATAATCAATTACCAGCAGATATGTATAATTTATAAATGTACAATGTCTTTTAAACATTTATCACTGTGTATATTCATTGTTAAAAAACACACCCATGCTAGTAACGTATACAATGTAAATCAAGCAGGTATCTACCATGACACCTGCAGTTTATGTGTCAATGCCTACCCAGGACATACACGCACACACTCAATATTTAACACCTGTACTCGGAAAGAACTTGCAGGCACTTGCACTTGTTACATCTTTAAATGGACAAGATAGTTTTCAGTTCAGACATCAAACATTTAGAACGTTATAAATGTATATGGGTAAGCATATATAACTACATAGGTGTGATGATCAATAACTTCCTTCTGTGTAAGCACCAATGAGGTAATGACAACTGAGTGTCAGTAAACGGTTATCCATTTGAACAAGTAAAATTAATGTAAATTTATATCATTCTCAGCTGCATTAATTCTTAAAATACAAACTCACACACGAAAGCAAGCTATGCTCCTCCCTTCCTGGAAAATAACTACATGTGAGCCTATAAATTATGTATGTTGATGGTACAGACAAGTCATGTAGAAAAATGGACCACTTGTTTGCTTTATGGGCGGGCTCTTTAAGTGCGATGTCATTCTACAGGGGTCATGTGCCATTTAGTTCTCTATGTCTTTCTGTGTATACCAGGCCAGTCAGGGAAGCATTACATATGGTGTTGCCCATTTCCTGAGCTGACACCAAATTTTGTGCACTGTTCTGCCTAATGAATATATGAATACTTTATTAGACACATGGTGACAATATTACTACCCCTTCCCTTTAACCTTTGTTAACCGACTACTCATATATACGAAATGGCCATTAGCCACCTGATGACAATAGCACTACCCCTTCCCTTTTACCCTTGTTAGCCGACTACTCACACATACGGTATGGCTATGTCATGAGAAACTATTCCAAATGTTGCGGATCAACTTATGCCTAGCTGGTATAAATTCCTACCGAACCGAAGTACGGCTCCGGGAATTAATCTCACCTTTAAGCAAAAATTACAACCTGAAAGACACATTCTAGTAGATGTACCCAATGGTAAATTCCACCACGTTACGATTGTGTCTACACTGTTATAACACGGAATTCCCTACTATGACTTATATTTCCCGTGACGGTGCGGTGGGAACTTTTCCGCTGTCGTCCACGTCTTGTTTGGTGCGCATAATTATGATTTACAATTTAAAAAAAATATACGATGTATCTGTATCATTATTGTGTTTTTGAAGGCTAAATTGCTTAACAGAAATAATGGCATGGGTTCTGTCGGAACTTATCTACGCTGTTTGGCATCTCTGGCCTTGTCTTACACTCTACAATCGCCTTCCTGACATTTTGGTCTTCGTCGACACGTGACCCCATTTATTGTGGTGCCTTAATCGCCCAGTACCTTAGTTTTAACGTCGTGATTTGATTATAGAATCAAGAAGAAGCTGCTGCATGAAATAAATGTTAAAAGATCATCTCACTTTTTTCCGGCGTGTCAGTCTCATCCCTCGTTGATATTACGCTCCGTTAATGGGACGGAGAAAGAACTGAGCACTTTTCCTCGTCGCTCTGTGTTATTTCGCCCTACGTTTGACCTATCATGTCTTCATGGAATTATCCAGACACGCACATTCAGGTCTGCAGACTGTTGATTTACACAAATATCTGTACTTTACTGGATGAGAAAAAAATGAAGTATTCAAATACTCAAGCACGTTGTCACATCGATTTTAATTTCATGCAGAAAGAAAACCAGAGGAAAGAGAAATTTAAACTGCCCTGTCCAAAAATTCCGTTGCAGTGCCGGCGATTACAACGACTCCCAGAATGGTATGGAAGCTTCCGATTGAAACGTCTATGGTTGTCTCACGCATTCTCGCTACGCTTATTGTCATCTCGCCCATTCTGGCCTCGTACATTCCTGCCTCGGGACTTCTCGTTTCATGCATTCTCGCTCTGCGCGTTCTCGCTTCACAAATTCTCGCTTTGCGCTTTTTTGTCTCGATCAAATTGTCCAATTTTATTTTTTGCTTTAAAAATCACGGAAAGTTGGTCATTTAGTCCATGCAAAAGATCACGTGACTGCGACCTTGTTCCAAGGCGAAGCTTTAAACCGTTTTGCCGTTTCGGAGAATCACCAACCAGTGATTTTCAACGAATGAATTGCCAACACATGCTTTCCAAGACGCCATAATATTTATTTCAATGGATGCAGTCAACAGTCTGTAATTATGTTTTTGTTAGTATTTCAGATTACAAAGCTTTGATGTTTGTTGTCGTCAACGGGGCTTAACTTTAGGATCAATCCCCGATTTTTCCGACCATTAAAATCTCCACACAGTTTATAATCCGTTGAAATGTTGGATTGGGTCGATACAGTCATGATCATCAATCAGACTCGAATATTTGCCCCACGCAAATGTTCGTTCTTGTATATGTAATATTTGTATGTTAACTACACATGCAATTGCCTCAGAAAAATGGTTCTAAAGCTGAGTGATTGAATTCCAGATTAACTTTGTTACAAAACCCAAAAGCGACACAAAAAGGTAAGAAAAGAATCTAGAAGGACATATTTCTTTAAAGAACAACCTAAACGCTTCGCGGTTTAATCTGTCTCATGAGGTCTTTTTTGGTAGTGAAAGCTATGATTTTTCTTGGCATACCCGTATATTTGATAAAAATTCAATACAATTCTGGTGTTATCATATCCTTGTGATCTCAACACAATTTTGTAACCTTGTAAGCTTGAAATTGGAACGTTTGTGACATAAGTTAAAGCATAGAAATCAAACCATTAAATATATAATTTAATATATTACAAGGAAATATTTAGAAAATGGAATGTTTCAAAAAAAAAAAAAAAAAAACCAATCGGAAAAAAATCAGTAGAGCCTGCGACCGACTTCATTTGACTGCCATTGTAGATCGCTTTTTGCGGCCAAAACTAACGCTGTCCTTTCACCCAAACGTCTGATGGACTCTTACAGCGAAACAAGAATGCAACAAGGGAGAATGTGCGAAGAAAGAATGCAAAAATGAGCTAGGCGAGAATGCAACAATATGCAAAACGAGAATAAACGAATGCACAAAGCTAGAATGCTGGAGGCGAGAATGCATAAGGCGCCGGGAGAAAATGCAAGAATGCACGAAGCGCGAGGGCAGAATCCGCCAGCCAACAATGCGAACATATACTAGGTACGAATGTGAGAATACGCGAAGCGATAGAACCATGGAAGCTTCCATAGAAGCCGCAGGTGACAAGAAATTATGCTACAGACATGTATTCGCAGTGTTTACATCAGGAAAAGCTAACTCTCATTTACGATTTTGCATTCATCCGCATCACGAAATTCGTACATTTGTTTCTACATTCACTTTCGTTGCAAAACAAATTGAAGCAGTATCTGGCAGCATACCGAATCCTGTTGCACATATTTCAAAAGCCTGTTCGGAGTCTTGTGTCATCAATTGAACAAAATATGAATAGGCAATCAAAATATTCAGCATTTGCTCAGAACTTTCATCCCCTCAAAATGGATTCATTCCCCAGATGGCATGGTTCGGTTACCGTACATCTGCTGAGCTGAAAACGCAGTTTAACCTCTTGTGTACAAGGGCAATGAAAACCTTTGACAACAAGGGCAATGTAATGTGGTTTCTCATATTCACACACCTATAACCTGTGTGAACAGGCCCGGCTTTTAGGCTTCACGTGGACCCTCCCCCCCCCCCCCCACACAACCCCCCCCCCCCAAAAAAAAAATAAACCTGGCAAAATATGGTTCCGGTGACGGATTCACACTTTGAAACAACTCAGAACGCAGCCATGTTTTTAACGCCGCGCTTGGTTCAAAAAAAAAAATTAGCTGAATACCAAAACACACAGAAATAAAAACAGTAACATTTTTCAATAAAAACAATATTTTTTTCATGTGTGGCAGTAGACCTTCATGTATTAAGCATTTTGAATGAAGGTTAATGTCTATCCATAAACACCAAGTTATCAAATATCGTGTTCCGCTTTGAAATGGACTGTGCGGAAACTGGATTACCACGGTTGAGAGAAGCACATGTGTACCTATATGTTACCATGGCAGCTCGCAATTTTTGATCGCTGTTAAGAATCGCATGTTATGCAACTGGAAAAAGATAAACTTAAGTTTTTTAGTCGTCTGCTTCTTTAATCGCTTCTAGATTGGATAGCTTCTAGATTATCGCTGGCTGGGTTTTTAACATCTTCATTCCATAAACATACAATAACAAATGTTCAACCAATGAAACACAGCAATTGGGGAAAATGGCATGCCCTGCATAAATCCGTCTTGCCAGAAGTGACAATTGGAGAGGACAGTGAAAGACACATTGAGTACAATAAGAGAAGACATAGACACAGACAGGACAGATAGAGAGGCAGTATCAACGGACAAAATAATATTAGCCTGGTCAACAGTCAAGATAGACAGATGGTAATCAAACCAGCCAAAAAGAAATTAATTCAATATGACAGGCGAATTAAATTAAAATTTACAGCGACTGCGGGACACAACATCGTTGCCGACTCTGCCTGGTAAGATTGTGGTAAGGTATATTACCGATAAGAAAAAAATAGTGCCACGTGTTTTCAACCGGAGCACCACACAAAAGGGCAGGAGGGAATCCATTACAGCAATTGTGAAGGCATGAACATTTACAGGGCTAACATTTTTACGAAAGAGTGTAGGATGTATGGCTATGAATCCATTTTCTATATTGCACAACTGAGGACACTTGGTGGGCCGAAAAAAATGATTGGCTATTTTCGATTTGAAAATAGGAAGAATGCCGACTTTTTATGTGCAGGTACCTTGTTGGATATTGCACTTGCTTCACAAATGAAGACCAAAAAAAAAAACCAAAACAAAAAAAAAAAAACAAAACAAAACAAAAAAAAAAAAAAAAAAAAAAAAAAAACAAAAAAAAAACAAAAACAAAATCAAAAACAAAAACAAAACAAAAAAAACAAAAAAAAAACAACCACCAAAAAACAGGTTCATGTTATAAATGTGAAAACAATAAATTTTGCCTTATATAGATCAGATATAATGACACAGTTAAACACTGGTTTACCATGATAACGTGGGGATCATATAATGGCGGTGTTTATTAGAATGACTAGATTAAAGGATTGGCGGAATGATTTTGCTGAAAATTTATTCTAATCATTCTATGTATGACTCATTTCCTGAAAACTAATATGTTCAAATTATATGTGGACAAGAAAGTAGAAGAGCATATATTTGATTTTAATTTTGCCCAATTTTCACTTAGCATTGGCATATTTCTAGATCGTTTAAAGAACATGCAATCAACTTATCAGTGACGTTGATGTGAGGCTAAAATAATTTGAACAGTTTTGCATGGTACATTAAAAAAAGACTTAATATCGGCATTTGAACAGCTCGTTCACACAAGATATTTCAGCAATTGCATTTCATGAATAGTTGTCGACCTGTTTGACCACGAGTGTGTTAAAAGTCTTTGAAGTTTCCGTCTACTTGCACACTGAGTTGAATCAAAGCGGTATGTTTGTATGAAGCTTATGTTTATCCCTTGTTAAGACATTTGTGCAGAGATATAATTGGTCAAATTTGTCTCGAACAAGAGCGGTTTTTGAAGATGATTCTCCAGTTGACTTCATTAATACAAGAGATATTGAAGTCGAAAGGTTTCGATTTCGCCAAGCTTCATTATAGCAGCATACTCATGTTCTGTCAGTGTAGGAATGTGCCATGTAAAGCTTATAAAGCAGAGCATGAGCTCGACAAAGGTTCCTGCTCTAGTCTCTCACATTTAGAACAACAGAAACAGCAAAGTGGCAAATCTAAATAGAAAAAAAATAAATAAAAAAAAAATAAAAAGGATATAAAATAAAAACAAATTGAGGACAAGTTGCTTTCTTTTATTACTTTGGTGGCTTCAACGCACTGCTGCTATTTCATTATCATGGCACATTTATTCACTAACCCTTTCAGTGCCAAATTTTGGACTGAGTCAACATCTTTTCTAAGCGCGCCCTTGGCACAATGCTCCCAATGCACATTGTGAAAAGCTGTTGCCGTTAGGTATTCTTTCTGGAACCATAGGTATACTGGTACTTGACTGAAAGGTCTTTTTACGAGGAATACGAATCTGGGATCCTCATGATAATCCCGACTTGTCTGATTTTAGTAAATCGACTATATATGTGATTGGCACTGAAAAATTAATCACTTCGAAAAATGAGATAATGTTAACATACTGTGCAGATACAAATTGATAAGGAATGCACAATGGAGATGCACAGAAACTGTATTTTTGTTCGGAACTCTATCGAACCACAGGTGAGTTTACTCCCCAGGTGCAGGAAAAAAATCCTTAACATCTTAAAGCCCGCAAATGGCGCGTTTTAATATTCTTATCACAAGCTGTATTTTAGTCATATTCACACCAAGTTAGAACTTTTTTCCAATCATTTTCCGTTATTATAAAAAAGTGAATAGTCTGGAAAAGTACCGGCATGTAGCTTTTATTTAGCCTGTGCATGAATGTGTTGTAAATCTGTGTGGATTAGGACAGGTCTTCCTCCTCTCAGTAACGTAAAAGTTCAATTGACTAGATGAAGAATCGGCATTGAACCTACATACATGTTAACTCATTGGTGCTACTCAGTACAAATACAATGATGGCACAGATGGTTTTCAACCCGAATCCCCATATACTGAATACGAAATGAAAACATAATCATTATATTACAAATGTATGTTGTATAAGTATGGAGAAACCCATACAAACATGGCAAGGGGTATGTTCTGAGGCGAAAACAGTAATGCATTTCTAAAATTTTAACGCTATGCTAATATCTGCATAAAACATGTGCAATCGGTAGATGTGCATGTTTTATTAAACTTAAAAGTTGACCAATATTCGCACGAATATTGTGTTGGTTTATGTGTGACTAAATCACTGACGAAACTGCACCTTTGGTTATTTCCGAGACAGAATAATCAATATTAATGTCTACCAATAGTTGTTCAAGGGTTTGAAATTACTGAAAGAGAAGGCAATATATCAGTTTGACCTTTAAGGTCATTCAAAGTCAAAATTAGGAGCGCTTTAAGTAAGTATATCTTTTTTCTTATTGTTAATTTTAGCTTTAACTTTCCTATAAATGTGTAATAGTAACCGTACAAGTAGGATCCACCATATCAAAGCATGATATGTCAGTTTGATCTTTAAAGGCCTCTGAAGGTCAAAATCAACAACACCAAAAGAGCTCCATGAGTACTTTCCCTTTCATGTTAAGGTGTTAGATCAACCAGATGTAAGATATGGGCCAATATGTAAGATTTGCTGAGTCAGCATTACAGATAGCAAACGGGAATTCTGCTCAACACAATGGATCGTCTTACATTCCATATAGTTGTGTAGCAATAGCATTAACCAATACATCGCCCCTAATTTTCATAAAAATATCGACACCACCTGGTGGTAAAAATGTAAATTACCTGAACCGAGGTAGCCCTGTATGTAATATATCAAAGGAATTGGTCTAGTAGTTCCTTAGAAGAAGGAATATTGATTAAAAAAAAAACCTTAAAAGATTCACACAAAAATATTGCTTCATAATCTTTCCATTAATGGAAGAAGCCCTCCCGCGAAGCAGCGGTGTGTATAATCAAGCAATTATTCTTTATCTTGCAATATACCGGCCTTTAAATAATGCACCCTACAGAACCCCATATTTAAGCTTTTATAAATGAAACATAAGATACGTGAACCTGTTTGCAAAGATATTGTCTTCTTGTTCCTATATTGACAATGTGTTCCCTCTCACCGTTCATCTTGACAATACATGATAAAAGAGAAACCCTTTGGCTTGTCCAAAAAGGAAATGTATGAGCTTCAGGTCCTTTCTAAAAACCATTTCACCGAGTGCCTTCACTGCCAGTTTCGACAAATGTGTATGTACGCATTGTCTCTGCCTACAGAATATAATAATAATCCTTATTTCATGTCGAGTTTACAAACAAGAAACATTAGTGCGACAGCACTATTATTCGACAATGAAAAATAAAGTAAAATAATGTGGAATAAGGCAAATGATATTATGGCAGGTACAATGAACTCACAGTGAAACTATGTACAGCCGATCTAACAAGGTTCACAGACGCTAGGAGGATATTTGATCCTCTGAACTCCTGGTTTGACACGAGAGCAAGAGCAGGAGGGGCCAAGCCATGCTTTGTTTAGCTTCTTAAAGTGGTTTACATTGCTATGATTCTTTGACATGTGAAGGTAAGTTGCTCCACAGTTTGGCCCCTTGGTATCGGAGAGAATTTTTACCGTATGTTATGGTTTTGTAGTCAGGCTGCTGCAGTTTTTTTATCGTCTCGTAGATAAAAAATTGTTTCCTTTCTTACGTACGTGTCATTTCAGAAAGATTGGCCTATGTTACCGAGGATTTTAGAATGTGTATGTGCTCATTGTCTCTACCTACAGTTGCAGAGACTATAATCAAGGTCCAGGTCAACAGTTTTCTTCGACACTGAAGAATTAGGATGCTACTCTGAATGAAATCTATCCTATATACAATGTTGTTTCATTGCCAATAATTGTGAGAACCATATTTTGAATAGATGGGGTCCTTATAATGCCACTAAAAGCAACGGACTTTGAAGTCTCTGAATTGCACAAACATATTTATGTCATTTTAGTAAGCCTATTTCAAAGACATTTGCGTAAGAGACACAACACAAACAACTGCATTCATGGGTAAAGATTTGAAGAAGTCCCGCAAACCAAGAACATGATGTGTTCTTACGTTTACAGATAGAGTGTTTTTATTAACCTCATAAATTACTGAGGGCAGCCGCTTTTAAAGCAAGTTAGTGTTTTGGGTAAAACAGGATAGTTTTGACATTATCGTATGAAATAATAGCAAACCTATTGGTTACAAAGGCGGGTATCTCATATCAACCCACATTGACACCTATCGATTCCTTGGCAATCTGCATTATGATATTAATACATATATTTTTCATGGACAGGAGTGTCACCGATCTTCACTTGACTTGTTTTATAGATCTATATCAGTAATCCGCATCTTCTGGCAGTTTCCGAGTCAGACATTAAAAGAAAATGACTATTCCGATATGATAGAGCACAATAAACGGTACATAGATTTTTGTCAGAAACGTCATTATTTCTTGGCCCTTGTAAATGAATCAGGGATCACAAGACTGCAAAGGACGTAGTCTTGGGGGACTATTGGCGTCAAGGCGCTCCAAGCAGGTTAAGCAGAGTCGCCTGGGTCCGCAGCAGTATGTTGCCACTTTAAAGGGCCGTGACTTTTCAAAGAAGATGTGTATAAAAACTTGATACATGGTTTCCTCCCTTTTGTTAAAATTAAGTTTGTCAAATATAATGAATATGGGTGAAATGGAGACCGTGAACTCAGTATAAAGATAACAGAGTTGATTTTCACTTGTTAGTACCCGTCGATGTGTGCTGATGTCAAATCTAAATTATTGTTAGGGTGGTTCAAAAGTTTACACATACCCTTTTCCAAAAAAAAAAAATCATTTAAAGGTTCCTGGCATGATTCTGTAATTCATACGTTTGTGACATTCAGTCAATTCGCAATTATTTATAGACAGGTTTTGAAATTGCACCTGGATATCAGTGTTTCAATGATCATAGTTACGTTTGTGGCATTCAGTCAATCGGAAATTATTTATAGACAGGTTTTATAGTTGCGCCTGGGCATATCAATGTTTTAATGGTCATGATTCCAAAGATAAAAGCAAGGACTAGAATTGACATACTGGTGCCATGAAAAGAAAACGTCTTTAAGATGTGAGATTTCCTTATTGACGTCCTACGTTTCGTTGGCAATTCTCTGATCCTTGTGCGCTGTTGGTTAGCTAAAGGTAATTACAATACAGAACATCATTTACATCAAAAGGGCTACCGTATATGCCCGGCACGACACACTCAAAATGAGATAGGGGGCTAAACTTGGTTCGCGTCTCAGCTGGTTAGTCGTTAATTTAAATCAAATTTTCTTCACCAACATAAAGGCTTTGCGGGTAGCCTATGAAACGTTTCTACACGCGTTGTCTACCCCAATCAAAGATTGCGTTCGGATGTTTCAAGGGCTTTTCTTCACAGAAGAACACACGTTCTGTTAATTTTTTATAGCCACAGATTATTCCTAGCATGTTTCTCTACTTGAGTTGACATAGAGAGGACATGCAACGAATTACATTAAATGTAGTTCTGTGCCGAGTCTGCAGGCAATTTGGATAAGTGGGATGAAAGCAGGTGGCCTGTCCACTGGTTTGTATCTTGAGAACGAACGAAAGCAATCAAACACCCATGCCCACATAAAATCGTCGTCGTCGTCAGCATCATCATCCTTTTGCATGTGTACTGAATCTGCAATGACTACACGGGAATTCCCAGTAACTGAAATGATACGCAACCGATACTGAGCTACCTATTTGTGGAAATACTTCGTGAAGCATATAGATGAACAAATATATTATTTCAGTGCCATAGTGGTGTTCTTCCGAATTACATAAAGTAAAAGGTACTCTATCTTCCAATATATATATATATATATATATATATATGAATTTACACTTATTTTGCTAGCATTCTAACCTTGTAATCTGCAAGTGCAATACATGCCTTTGAGTAATGATGTTTATACTTTCGTGCCCTCAAAGATAGTATTTTATATTTTGAAAGTATTTTAAACTGCTGCTAAGACATTTGAATAAGAGAATGAGAAAAAGTGCATGGTGTCTGTCAACATTTATCTTATGCACGTTATGGTCGCTTACCGCCCAAAGCATGCCGGGCAAAATTAGAGACTCAGTCGTAAGCATAAATGGACAGGGATTGAAGCGTTTGGGACAGCATATCTCAAAGCAACGAAACTACTGTCAACATATTTCAGTTTTGCTCTTGAAATTTGTATAAGGCAGTGCTTCTCACAATTGTTTTTATCAGACATGGTCTTGACTTTCCTCATGTGTCATGCTTAATACCCAAAGAAATGTGGCCATCACATTATTGATGATGTAATGGGACTTTTAGTAGGCAAAGCACAGGCCATGGCAGGAATTCATTTGCGTTTGGGGGCCTATTATGTCAACAATATTACCAGTGTCCCAACATTCAAAAAACCCTTGGGTCCTTACCCATAATGCCTGTAAACAGACGGGGACAAGGCGTTGAAACAGAGTTTAACGACGAGTTTAATCAGCTTAATGATTGGTCTCACATACCAAGCAACAGATAAATCAGAGAATCTATCATGTTTTAATATCATTTAAAGATCTCAACTCTCATCAATTTCTTCTCCTGAGGATATAAATAAAAGATACAAATTGTGATTTTTCACATTGGCATGTCCGAATTACTCCCCCCCCCCATATACTTTAAACAACACCCAAGGTACACAGCCCATTCCACGCTAGGCACGATGCGGGGGGGGGGGGGGCAGGTGGAATTGAACTCTAGAGGACCTAATGCCAGTGTGTCGGTATGCTTTTCGCACATCAACAATACGAGAAAGAATTTAAAGTACGTTTTTTTTGTTTGTGTTTCTCTTTGTTATTACAAGTTTTTGTGGTTAAAACATTACGCCAGGGATGACCCGCTATGCACTGATGCTTTGCTTTAACTTATTTGGATAAACACAAGCGCGGTTGTATCGCAAACAAAATACGGACAGGTAAGACCCTAGAGGCATTTTAGTTAACTGTTACAACATGTCAAAGTTCATTTAGTGAAAAATGTTTATGTAAACATGTAAAGAGTTATTTTTTTTAATCGAAGTGGTCCTAATATTCGACATTTGATTACAGTTTCAACCATGTTATGAAAGTGTTAAATGAGCATTGAACTTTGTGGCAAATATGATGAATGTGAGACCCCTATGCAACTGTTTAAAAACTATTAAAAAGTTTAAAGTTTTACTGTATCTTGCTTTGCTCTGCTTTACGTTTCTATTTTCTGTTTTTGTTTTTTGTTTTTGTTTTGTTTTTGTTTTTGTTTTTTTTTCTTTTAAGCACAGAATTCAGGTGTGCCTTAACGGCTAAAAGCCTGTCATGAATTTGTCCATCACTATTTGTCGTGCAGTTATGAAAGCCAGATTGGAGGTTTTTCCATATTTTAGGTGCCTTCCGTTTTTGAAAGCACACATTTAAAAAACTAAACCAAATATAAATCTTCTCAGACGCCTCCTTTGAGCCACAATTAGGTTTGTCATGGATTTGTCCATCACAATTAGGTTCAAATATTTTCAGTGAAAATATTTGAAATTTGAATATAGGTGAGGACAGTTATATTCACATTTGCACAGGGGTCGGACAGTTGCATGCTTGCCAATCAGTTTAATGTTGAGTTACCATCTAGCCTCAAGCCCATAAAATCATATTTAAAATGTTTTGATCATTGCCTTTGCACAAATATATATCTTATAAAGGTTTGCATAAATACCTTTCAGTCTATGATCCGTGGCAACCAATAGTTATCTAAGACGCCTTTGGTGTCTTGCATGTTCTTAAACCTACCCCAAAACCTCTGGATGAACACACTTTGTGGAAGAATACCCAGGAATACTTGTGCAAGTCTGGAGTTGTGAATCACAACTTTGTTCCATTAATATCTTGTTAAAAAGTAATGTCACTTTACCCAGCATAGAGAATGAAGTACATTGAGGATCCACTTGCACATTTCTGGATATAATATTTTGTTATGTTACGGTTTGCCTGGCTGTAAGACTCTATACAATGAAATACTACATGGCATATATCATGTCAAGTCCGTTTACAAAGGAATTCTGGGAAGACCCGAGGCAAAACTCCTATATCCATGACACCCTGAGACTAAGCCTCTTGACCGCTTATCTTGTCACTGGGCTTGTTTCAGATGACCTTTCTGGGCATCGGAAATAGCCTTTGTGACAATCCCTGGTCCCCGTGGAAAGCTTTTATCTCCGTTTTATCCACATTATTTGGGTAGTAATCTCCACTGCAAAAAGCAGGGGAACAGAGGCGTGGATGACTTACAACTAAGCACTTGAATGAGACATGGATATACGGAGAAGTCATTGCCTGTTGGCCTTATTGGACACTTGCATCTCTTTGTATGCTAAGCTGATATAGGCAAATAATAAGAGTGATGGAGATGCAGATGTAGAGTGTGGACTTGGCCTATGGCAAGTCTAGTGTATTTTATCCCTTAACCATTTCGCGCTCAGAGCGATATAGCCGTTTGGATGTCGAGGGTCGTCTGCTTTATTGATTTTATACAATATTGTGGCTAGAGAGTGGTCACATTTTGCATGGAATGCTAGCTTTCACTGCGGAAAATCACATGCGCTAAGACAACAGCTTCCCTGGCGCCCTAAAGCGCCCTATTTGCGGAGGGAAGTTGTTGATTTAGTCTTCATCGAAGCAAGCATTGCTAGCCGGTCATGCTGAGATGATTCTTACTTGTTGCACGTGAACAAACGGTTTTATGCGATTATCAGTCACAGGAAACTCTAGCGGTACAGGACATGTTTTCTTGGTACTTCACTCAACGGATATTTTGACCCTTAATATTTAATGAACTATTCTACGAACAGACGAGTAGAATAAACCGTCATTGTAGAACTTAGTCATAACAGTTACACAATCATACATTCTATGAAAACACGAAATAATGATGCGCTTAGGAAATAGGAATATAAATTAAAATGCCATTTTACCTTACATGCGGATTTTTGGTAATGCATGTTACAATGGTGATAAGACCTGTCCCCTCGTAGTGACGAAGCAAGGCTCAGAGAGGTGAGAGCTAATAGGATTGACACATTCCATATGTAGGGGAAAGGATAAATAGCAACAGGAATTTTTACAGGGCATAGCCCTGGTCCCCGAGTGTTTTCTCTTTGGGATGAAATATGTGTAAACCAGAGAAACGGACTCCGATTGGTGGATTTGTCTAGCCGAGTAAGTCGTGCTGTTGCTGATCAATGCTTTGACTGTAGGTATGTTTGGAATGGAATGGAAAGTCAAAGGTCTTCTTAAAAGGATTTACACAGACACAGACATCCAGACACACAGACACAGACAGACAGACAGACAGACACATATATATATATATATATGTATATATATATATATATATATATATATATATATATATATATATATACATATATCATCGTTTATATCAATCGGCAGTGCCCCTTGCCTTAGCATTGATGATTGGCTGATTTTCGCCACAGTGGCGCTAATGACAAAGCGGAACTACCACCAACAGGTTACTTTCTTCACATGTTTTTGAGTTGATCAGGAAAAGAGGATTTCCTACTGATACACGAACCATAAGATTTTGCCCGATGCTCATTTCGAACCATATAGCTTTAAAAATAAAAATCTTGCTGAGCATCAGAGAAGATCTTTCTTCCAGAGATGGGGATAGCAGTCGGGGTAGTGCTCAGGAGACTGGCGACGTGAAGTGGGTTAAACCTCTAATAACACCAACTAGAGTCTTACCAGTGAACTACAGGACCTCACGTTGGCGAGTTATATGTATTGGCATGAAAATAGAGGTTAAATCCCGATAAGGAGTTTTAAAAAGAAATGAATAAAGCATAAGATTTTGAACAGGTAGGTTGAGTAATTGAAGAACGGGGATGAGTATTTGATGGCGCAATTAGTGGTGCTGACTGCATAGAATAGCACGAGCAGCCTTGTGTGGCTTAGTGCCAGTACTACCCCTCAACAGTGTCGAAAAAAGCCATAACTGTCTCCTGTTTGCATAGATCGTCTATGGTGACACTACTTTGTCTGATGATGAAAGTGACAATCTGTAAAGAATGATTTTGTGTTCCCAAAACCATATCAACAAAAATGTTGGGAAAAGGAAAAGTGAAAGACATAAAAATACCATATAAGGCAGCACAACCAGCTCCAAACACTGCTGGCCCCTTTGTAAGGCCAGAGCTATGCTTTTAATCGGCTACTCTGGCTAAAATACACCCTTGCTGACATAATTTGAGGAAAGTTTTACCGCTTTGCACAAGTAAAAAAGAAGTGTGGAACAGGCAGAAAAAAGAATCAACATTGTAAAATTTCATGACATTATGATTGAAAATGTTCCAATTGCACTTGACTTACTGTTGAAACAGATAATATCACATACTTGTTTTCAATGATATCAATCATTTTACTATGATTGAGCGAATACCGTGCTCCTCACACACAGTGTGTGTAATGTTGTGAAATGAAATATTCTCCGACTAGATTAGAAAAATCTTAGCATTTGATACGTACATTGTATGTGATAAATCATGAAATCCAGAAGCTTGTGTGCAGTATAACCTCATACCATAGTTTCGGCCTCTGTTCCTTATAAAATAAAACGGAATCTATTACGTTGTATGGCACTATCCTTTCGTTGATAAATACTGGACCATGAACAGCAGAACTGATTAGCAGTATTTGAATACTGCAGTATATGGATACCAACCAAGCTAAAGACCCGAATTTAAATTCTTCATATACGTTAATGATATGCGCGCTTTTTCCGATAATTTGGAATCAATTCATTATGCTGATGATACAACTTTTTTTTCAAACCCTTTTTTCTTTTCAGTTCTCCTTAAGTTTATTTAGACAAAGCTTATCTGCATATATATAAACTCTGAATTGCAGAAGGTGCATGACTGGTTAGCTGCTAAACGGTTGTCTTTATATATTTCAAAAACTAAATATATGATCTCCCATTTCCCCAAAGCAAAAATTCAGTTAGATTTAAATTCCAAAATATATAATATTCAAACAGATAGGGTGGAAGAATGTAAGTTTAGATTTGTAACAGTTTCATAAAATATCCCATGGACACCATACATAAATCAAAATGCAAATAACTCTGAAGAATCACCTGTAATCTTAGGAAAAATAGTTCTTATTTTTCCAATTTCTGGACTCGTACTGATATACAAGTCTCTCTTTCTCCCATATCTCAGCTATTCTCTAATAGCCTGGGGTCGTTCCTCTAACTGCATTTTCGGCTTGCAAAAAGTCTGTAAAATGCACGTGCAACAATGTTTTTTGCATACACCGAATCTTTGTTTAAACATTTGTCCACCTCAAATTGAATGATTTATTCAACATAAATGCCTTTAATGTTTTACTGTTATTCTAATAATCAACTCCCTGTTTACTTTTAAAACATGTTTTTGGCACATTTTGCCCCTCATATGCACAATAAACGTTTCAGAGATGTACCCCATTTTGCTATCCTCACAAGGAGCTTTACTCAAACTTCAGTCCTTTTTATGTTCCTGATCTTATTAGATCAATGCCCCCAAATATTGTAGACAAAATGCTCATCCATTTATACATACGATTTTCTCATTATGTACAATTGCAGTTATTAAATGAATATTCTGAAGTATGTACTGTTGTACATATGCATGAAAAATTAAAAATTGCTGGATATGGTTCCCCCTACTGCATATAATTCTACTGTGGCAGTTTTCTTTTTTCAATTTCTCAGTCCTGTTGTGACCTGTCTCTTGGTTATTCAATAGCGCGGAATCTTGTCCCACGCAGCCATCATTAAGATAAACTGCCAGATACAAACTATTTAGTCAATTTTATTTTCCCCAGGTAGCTCCATGATAGCGGGGTAGTTTCCTTTAGCTGGAGTTATCCTGACAGATAAGGTATTATGTTATAACACTTTTCCTGACATGTAGCTGTGTAGTATGGCTGTCAAATAAAGTCATTTTGAGTGCAGTAATGGTTGACGGTGCCCTGCATTTGTTTGCTGTGGGGTTGGGTTCGTACTAGGAAGGTGTTGCTGTCAAAAGTCATACTGGTGTCTTCATGGGAACCAAACGGCCGCTCTGATATAGGCGCTGCATATGAAGTCATGAAATGCTCGAAAAATTATCCAGGTAATATTTTATAAGACGTGTGCAACGTCATATTGGCAGTATGTTTGAAGCTCTCAGTATATCTTATAGGGATCACAAAGTGAATGCTTGTGGGATATTGTTAATTACAAATAGAAGAACCTTCACCTTTATGTACTTTTACGGATTCTTTTTCAACATGAGGTTGATCTTTTCTCATCTGAACAAGTAGAGGTTATTGGTAAGTTAAAAACGTTTTTCAAAGAATCACTCTGGTTACATAGGTCTTAATTAATCCTGGCTAGTTCAATATATTTATTCTCAAGTCCAAAAAAAAAGTCCCCAAGTTGTGGCCATATTTCTATTGAACATCTCACCATCAGCGACTCGGAACTAGTTACAAAACATTTATTTTATTTACGATATATTTATGTATGGTTTGGTGTTAGCCTTAGAAAAACAGGAACAGCAAATGCAGTTTATGTGGGCATGACCATAGTACCTAACCACAATGGTCTTTTCACAATGCGCAATGATTCCTGGTTCTATTGTTACCTACCCAAGGCTCTGTAAGCTATAATTGCTCACAACTGTTTTCAAATTTACACTCACACTACGAAGTTAACCCTTTTAGAGTCCGTTTTATAGGGTGCGTTTTTGACGCATATACAGTACAAAAGCCTTTTTACCGGCTCCTACTAGTTTGCCGATTTTGCAAACAAGTTTGAAGTTGTGAATCTCTCTCACCTCACAAATGATCATTATTCCGGTATCAAAATTAATGGATTGCAACCAGATATAAGCGCTCCCCATATTGCCGATGTTTTTGTAAAAAAATATATATAGATTATTGTGAAGGAGGAACGTTCGGGTTATCAAGCTTTATTACAGTGAAGATAATTGGAATGTTTGTTATACCGAAAAAATAGCTTTTGGTGGTAAATCGATATTGCTTCAGAAAAGGAAAATGCATCAATGGGCTGTACCCAGAATTTTTGCCAGATATTAAAATGGGTATTTTTAAACCTGTAAAAGTCTTGGAGGAATGCGTGTTGCTTCACAGTGCCTCCCAGTAATAATAGTAATAAAAAAGATGATCTTGGAACAGTCCCAAGATCTTCCTATCAACAGTTCTCAATTTCCTATAATTTATTTTTCAACCTTTGCACATCCTAGATTTTATTTCTTTTGGAAACAGTGGCGCCCTTATTCATGACCTTGTAAAATGTGTTAATCAAACTGACTCTCCTGCGTACACATGTAGCGTTCACGCTTCAAACTGTTTTGACAGCGTATGGCGTGGAGGATTATTTTATAATAAATGGATAAGATGCCTACTTGTCCCCAGCTAGTTTCATATTGGTGGTACTGGAATATTCAAACTATAGTTAATGAAACGGTAATTATAGTGTGGTGTTTAAGTGCCCACGTGTTACCAGACAAGAGACTAATGTTTTGTCTTATCGGTCTAATTATCCTGATAATGGCCTTCTGGGACAGTTATAGCATGCTGACCTAGACGCTACGATCAGAGGCGAACTTTATAATTCATTTCTTTATGTTGGTGACGTTACTGGTTTACTTCTACTGTTCCAGGTTAACAAGCTCTCGTTCATGTTTGGTGAGCAATATGCCAAACTATGGCACTTTTAGTTTGGCTTGGAGAAGTGAAGTGTATTGTTTCCATGAGATTGTTTCCTATACAAGGCCCTAAATGATTCCTGTCTTCTGGCATCGTTTTGTAAATTGCAGGCAGCCCGGAAATCCTCTTTGTTCTGATTTCCACTCATTGGAAGGCCACAGGACATGTATATTAAAAGAATAGTTTCAGCTTGACAGCCCATGCATATAATAGCCTATTAGTAAGTACTATCATCATCATCATCATCATCATCATCATCATCATCATCATCATCATCATCATCATCATCATCATCATCATCATCATCATCATCATCCAGGGCATACTTTGTGGCAGCTCGGGTGATTCAGGAATATAAAATGCTACCTAAATATTTCCAAACCAAATTTTAAAATTTTGTTATAATCTCTTGCAGCAGCAACAATACTACACCTACTACTACTACTACTACTACTACTACTACTACTACTACTACTACTACTACTACTACTACTACTACTACTACTACTACCACTTCTACTACTACTACTACTACTACTACAGCTAATTACAATAACACATAAGACAGCACTCTTTGATATATATATACATATCACAAATGATAAGTAATCCAAGCCACTGTTTCCATGAAAACTTTAATATGATACACTATGTTACATCATCACTTTGACGAGTAATTTTTTTAAATTTTAGTTTTTGTTTCTCCAAAATGCTCCAGCTTTATCATCGCCGAAGGTTTAATCCTGTATAAGCAGAAGAAAGTGAGTTGTAGACAAAACGTCCGTTTGCTCCGAAATTATCTCGTTTCATATTTGGTACATAATACCATTTACCATGTTTACCGCTGTGTGTGTGTGTGGGGGGGGGGGGGGTAGCGCTTGTTCACCATTATGATAATAGTGACAAGCACTTCACCAAATCCAAGATGACAGGTATTTCAGGTGTGACCTTTGGTGGAGCCTGACAGAACTTTGGCTCACTTGTAAGCAAAGCCAGTTCACAAAAAACATCATGGTCACAAAACTGACTGGTATGCCCAAACGGTGGATTGGTAGTTTGATGATTTAGCCATGAAATCGTCTTTCAAATGCTGTATCTAGGATATGCGCGCGTTTGGGCATTCGTGTATTATGGGGTTTGTCGTTAACTCACAGACCCTTTGCACGGAAGCGCCACATTTTATTTGATCTACAAAGGGCCGAGGCTGGAAAGCTATCTCTGGGGTTGTTTGCCAGAGCGTCAGTTGCGATATTTTCCAATGAAGATTTCCAATTATTACATAACCAAAACTGATTTTGAACAGCACAAACAGACCCCAGTCACCAAGCAACTTGTACAAAAACAAAACAACTCACATATCTTTGCCTAATATGGGGCTTTGTTGACAAGGTTTGTCTTTATCTCAGCTTGACTCAATTTTTCTAGGTAAAGAGTCCATAACCGCACTAACACCTTTGCAGAAATCGCCGTAAAAAAGACTGAAGACGAAGAAAAAACACCTGAACCTCACTGAGTAGACAATATGAGAGCCTGGCACGCAGAAATCGGGTTAATCAAAAGTGTAATTTTATAAGCAAATGTGCATAGGCAGGTGCATTATGTTTTAGGCATTCTATAGTGGAGAAGTAAACTTATATGAGAATGTCTTCTGTGAGAAGGACAAGAAAAGCACATAAAGTGGTTCCTCTGTTGAAGGACCCCTCATTTGGAAGAGCACCTGCCTTTTGTGACCGTTTTCAATGTGCAAAAGTGCCCCTTCTAATAATAATTTACCTTTCTCTGGAGACCACCTGCAGAACCTGACCAGTGACCACCCAAAATGACCCCGAAAAGACCACCTATCCATCCAGAAATTCCTCATTTCAGACAAATAAAACCTACTTAAAATTTACCTGATTGGCAAATAATTTATAAAAACCAGTTTACAAATCCAGAAAACGTTTACAATACCAATGACTGAGAACACATATGACCGCAAGATGGAATGCAGTCTAATAAGTATGCATCAATTATGTTTGAATCTAAATTATGGATGCTTAGGAATTCAAAGTAATGGTCAATTGATGGCCAGGTGGTGGGAGGGTCAAACCTCCTTCGGGAGACCATCTGATTTTTGTAACCACTTCTTGGCTGGAACCAGGGGTGGGCTTTCAAAGCAGGGACGATTGAATTTACATTTATACCTCTTTTCGGCGAGATCTTGCCTCCAAAGCAGGCCCAAACTCCATTTAATGTCTACTCCGCAGATAACGTTGAACTTGGTTTGCTTTGGAGGCAAGGCAAGATATAAGTTGCCGGTTCTTTTGGATTTTAATAATTGCTCACGCTCAAACATACTTAGATGTATTAAAGTTCTTATAGCTAAATTCAGAGGCAAATGCGTCACTGACACTGGATCAACTTCCACTGCAGATAACTGCATTCGCATTTTTCTGTTTGCACCCTGCCTCTACAATAGCAAGTACATTCCCACATGGACTATCTCAGACAAATTCATTGCATGTATTGACATTTGGACGTTTGCCATTGGCTTTAGTGCAATTTTGCACCCGTTCTGTACAGGTAAAACTAGATTTACAACGACATCTCCCTTCTGTAGCCAGACTGTATCAGTGGAAAAAAGACTAAATGTATTGTCAGCTTTCCATATGAACTCTTTCAGTGTCAGGTTTTGACTGAGTAGACAGATCAATAATTTTCTTGGATGTGTTTTGCGCACACTGCGCCTAAAGCGTGCCGGAGAAAGATGTTGATGTGGACCACTCCTACGGTCTTTACCATGGTACCATGGTATTACTTTAAATGTTCTTTTACAAAGTATATGGAACAAGTATCGCCATGTCAGGTCAGGGACCATCGCCTTTTGTCTACATTGGCCACGAAAGAGTTAAACCCCATGGACGGTGTCATAAAAATCTCAGTGAACAGCAACCAAGAGGCAGAAAACGCTCACGTTTAACATGTGTTAACTCTCCTCAACGAGTTTTGGGCACACTGCATCCAAAGCGCAACCAGGAAAGCTGTTGATCCAGACTCTGATATCCTACGTAACTGCAGGCATGCTAGTACTTGAATAAAATGTCTCTTTACAAGAACATGAATCTGACATTCTGATTGTAAGTAAATACATCATGTTCTATGGAATTCTACTTAGGTCATACTTGGCACTGAAAGAATTAACCCTTACCTGGTTATTATTACACCGGATCAACGTGTTTTGGTTGTTTACAATTGTATCATTGACCAAGCTGCACCAAGAAAAGCTACATACCTGAATGTTATATTGCTACACAGCTATTTGTATATGTTTGGATCCGATATATCTAGGTTGAAACATTGAGGCAGATAATATTTGACACGAGGATGCTTTAAGCCATTTCGACTGGGAAAGGTCTCACTATAGGTTGCAGAGAAGCTTGGGATAGCCGGCAGGCAGTAACCCAAGAGTGAGCCCAGTCACTTCTCATTGCACCGCTAAGAAATGTGGAAAGATAATTTTCAGAGAAATTCAATGTTTGCTTCAAGCAACTCGAGTGGAAAAGGAGAAAGTTGCACCACAAACTTGCTGTTCGGCAACTAGCAATTATATTGGGTGAAGATTTATAGTTTCTGGAGAATGAGTGTTAGTTGGGTGATGTTGGCGTAGTGAATCTAAATTTCGCGGTTTTATGTTGTTACATGGTTAATGGCTAAGTTCTTCTCGTTCCAACTAGGGACCATCAAAAAGTTTTCGTCACGAATACAGTATGCATTGTATGGAACGTTTGTAAATGTGACAAGGTAAAGGAACCCAAGTTAAAGTGTCAGCTGTTTCATCTGGAATCAATTCAATGTTGTATCACGAAGTCAATCCAAGTGAATAAAATCTAATGTGCATGATGATAATGCCTCACGATAGTAGATTGAGCAATAATGAAAACAACAAGCAATCAAAGGGCTCGTCAATTTGCTGGTCTGGTTCACCTGCAAGAAATATTGTTCATCCAGGGGTAGTCCTGGGGTCTCGAACTGGTGGCCAGAGTATTGGTCCAAACTCACGAGGTCGGCCATAAATGAGGGAAATGTGTTTTGCAGACAGTTTGGGATTGCTCATCCAGGGTAGTCCTCGGGTCTCGAACTAGTGGCAAGGGTATTGGTCCAAACTCACGAGGTTCGGCATAAATGAGAGAAGTATGTTTTGCAGACAGTTTGGGATTGCTTGGCATTAAACTGGCGAACAATTTGCCAATGGAACTATGTTTGCCCACAGTGGATAAGATGTTCACTTCCATTAGATCATTTTACCATTCTGCCTGCTTCTTTCTATTTGCTTCCTGCTCTCAAATCCTCTTAAGGTAATTCCCGAATCTGCCTTCTGTCTCCTGCTTTCAAACACTGTCAAAACGAATCTCCCAGGTTTACCTCCTGCATTGTCGTGGCAATTACACTTATGGCAAATTTACTTTCCAAACTCCCCCTTTCCTGTTATAAAATCTCGTCCCACATCCCATTAAACCACGACAAGCTTGTTCGTGTTAGCTGTAATTTAATGAACTTGAACCCAGCAGTGGCAAGAAACAAAATAAGTAGACACAAACGAAGAGTATATGCCAATAAATCTGACTATGGAAAATATATGCACTTTTGAGTATTGAAACCCAGAGCATCTTTTAGTGCGTTAGGCAAGTTGAAAGCATTCCCACATATTAGCGAAACTACAAGTTTGATTCCCAAGAGTTTTTCCGCTCTCTTCGAGTGCTTCATACCGATTTTGCAATGGACGATATATGACAACGCATTTTTGTTTCCTTGCGTATCCCAACCATTGTAACAAAACATACGTAATGAGGTGATTTTTATAGGAAAACTACTCCTTTACAACAGGTACAATGCAACACGTAGACAATTTTCAATGCGTCCACACAATCAATTATAATTGCACAATGACAAAGGAGATATATTTTTGTTTACCACCCACTTAAACATTAAGCTGTTCATTTAAAATCATATAACGTATACTTATTAACGCAATGTACGTGCAGCAAGCACATCAACCCTGTTGGAAAAAGAAATCCTTGCGTACTTGCTATGCTTTTTAGAAGTAGCTTTTACATACATCGTTAAATATACAACGTCGGTCTGAAACTATTCCACCAATAAACATACATACTTTTGAGAAAAGGAAGGATATCATACATTAAAGTCATACAGATACATTGTTGTTGTGAGTTGGGCCTCTAGAAAATACACATATTTCGTACATATTTTTATTGCGGCTGGGGCAAGTAGAAAGAAAGTGAGGCAGATCTTCTTTGCCTCCGTTACATTGTTTACAGATATCATCGTGCTAAATCTGACTGGGGATTTAGACAGTTTGTACTTATTTTATAATGGTGTCTCGCTTCTTCTTAATCATTGACATTGAACAGACAGTTCTCTTTCCTTGGGTGACATTTTAATTGGTTATACAGGGAAAGTGTAATCTTGTAATTTATATATTACCAGAACGTATTGTTGAAAACATCCTGCTCAATCTTAGGGACGCAGAGGGTATATCAAGGTTGCGATTGTATATGCTGCCGTGTGATCATACTTCAGTAAGTATCATGTCTCAACACTTCACATATGAAGATGACGGTGCCTTGTGTTCTGCAAAATTGATTTGCAATTCCGTAAAGACCTATTTACACAGAAACTGGCCCTTAACATCATGCTTTATGGCTAAAATATCTAACTTTTAGTCTGTTAATTATGGTACTGATAGGCAGCTAGCCTGCTTCTCTCAAAATAGCTGCGAAAGGGAGCTTGGCTTTAACATGTAAATTGCCCTTGTGGCTGAATATTGTATTGACCTTAATTAGTTAACACATCCTTTTGTGTTATCCATCCTAGGAGCACAGCCATGTGACAGTAACAGGGGGAAAAGTCTGTTCCACCAACCGTCTCCAAAAGTGACTCTATTGACATTTTCATGCGAGGCAAAGCCACAGACACCATAATAATAGCTGAGCGTCAGCAGTAGCTTATCCATACCTATCCCGAACCGATCTTGAATCCTCTGAATCGGTAATATCGGATTTGGTCAGGCTCTAATGTATAAATATATATATATATATATATATATATATATATATATATATATATATATATATATATATATATATATATATATATATATATATATATATATATATATATATATATATATATATATATATACAATAAAACAACAACGTGGCGTGACATCTCAGCGATGCATTAAAAGAGCTGCAAGGGTTTGCGGCCTCCCCGGGCGTGTTTTGGAGGAACTCGCGCTGAAGTCCCACGCTTTCGTTAAAATTTTTCTCGAAATATGGTCAAACAGGTCTCCTGCTACAAAAATATTGCCATAAGCACCTTCTCTAAGAAAAATATGTCGTCTGGTTAAAACAGAGGAGCTAAGAAACTTACGCCATACATCATTTACTGCCAGCCAAAATTTTCAAGTTCCATAAAACATTCCGTGCGGAGCATTAATGGTGGACGCATAACTATACACAGTACACAACTTCCTCTAAATGACGTAACACATTGGTGTAAGCGCAATAAATTGTCAGTAAACACAGCAAGTCAAAAACAATGATTATAAACGGGAAAATAAATATTCAATATGATCATAGATGAGTAACCTATTAAACAAGTGGAATGTTATAAATATTTAGGAATGCACGTCGATGAAGATCCCAATTGGTGTACGCAAGAGGGGGAAATGAATGTCGCTGTCATGAAAAACTGGTTGCGTTAAGATGCTTAAGTAAATTCATACCGAAACCAAGATCTATTTTCCTTGCCAAAACGAACATTAGGGCTAATATTCAAGTCAACTATTTAATCATGTATTGGTCGTGCGACTTTGTTTGTTGCACATGTGGTGAGGAAAACCTTACACCAACGCATAGATTGCAAAAGCCAGCAGCCAGAATTGCATAAAAATATGATGCGTTAACTTAAGATGTGAATATATTGTTCAAAGTTTGAAGTGGCAGACTGTTAAAGAGAAAAGGCAATTTCACGTGGCAACCCTAAATTATCAATGCAGGCAGGTCAATTGTGCCGATGAAAATAATCAATACATATCCATGTTCCTTATCCGAATAAAGTGTATGTAAGCATGCCTGTGTATGGTCCTTGCATCTACAGTAACCATCCCAACTTTGAAAAAACAAAGTAAAAATATGCATGATTTTAAATGTAGGTACCAGTCTTATTTTTTTTTAAATGATGTAAATTGTACATGTATTTGTAGCTGAAAATTAGTCGTCCGCTTTTATTTTAGTTCCCTAACTTTCACTGATCTTGCATAAGGCCTATATTACACTTATTGTTTCATAATTGTGCTCCTCTACAGCTTAGTTATTATATTCTGTATATTTTTTCTCCTTCTTCTGTTGTATTACACAGGACCCCATCGACGAAGAGTCGCTGACTGGTCGGCTAGTCCTGTGTAAATAATTAAGAAATAATAGAAACGCTGTTTTAAGTAAGCTTTCATGAACGCCAAACTGCATTCGTGGGCAACGAGGCAATTTGGAGGTCAATTATCATGTAAATGGGTTGCAGTAGGCGTAAGACTTTCTTGTCCCGTCGTTTTATTCATTTATAGTTTTATAATCTTTGAATTCTCGTGTGCTTCATCTTGCCAATCTAATGCAATATTAGAGAAAGTATAACGATTGAATATGATACAAGAGATACACCACAATGGTATTCCCACACGGCTTCATCAGGAAAAACCTGTTCAAATTTAAAATTTTCTATGAAATATTGAAACGCAGAATTGACATGATGTGAGCACTATCCCCATGGGCGCAATCAAAGTTCTGTAAGCACCAAATGCTTTGAATTGCAACCTAACATTCTAAAGTAGAATATTCATTGATTGGAGCTTTTGGGATCACTGTTGGATCTTGTAGTGCCATTTCAGTGTCAACAATCGTTCAACTCACGGCTGCTTACGTCACAGCAAAGCACCACACTTTCAAAATATATTTGTAGTATTTGGGGGTTTAGGATACGCAATGGAAAGCTGGAACGGGGAGTACTTCAGTGAGTGTTGCACTTTTTTGGTGATAAATATTCAGGGTTTAAGCATTGAGCTCCAAATAAAAAGTGATCGAGACTACACTTACTACATCCAAGAAAGTTGGAGCCATTTCATTGGAAACCGTCAGTCATTTTGCTGGCTACTAAAAAAGTACACAAGTGCCATCACCGAGGTTATGGTTCTCCATATCTTATCTGCTTCTTCTATATATTCATATTCAACAGGTGTTTGAAATAAAGTTAATATAGTTACGTTGATGTGTGCGTCATGGCAAAACGAAATCTTAGTGGTGTGTGAGTGTGTGCGTGTGTGGTGTGACAGACAAGTGTTATAAAAAAAACTTATATTCATAAAGAATTTAAATCATCTTGATATTGCTAGTTTTTTTTAAAACATACAGCCATGCTTATTTGTCGCACACAATAATGCAGTTGTATCTTGCGCACACGGCAACATTTTCAAGGTTTCATGGTATCACCTTGCTATTTTTATGAAACACTCATACAGTTATGTATGTCTTCCATGGAAGTGAATGGATCTTCAGATTTACGAAAGCTTTCATGAATCACCTTAAAGTGGAACATTGTATTTCATTTAATTTCTTTTTGAAACATTTCACCAATGACACTGAAATTTTGAACGCTTCATCAGTCAATTTGGTTGCATCCAGCGTCGCAAATAAGTGCAACAATCTGCCATTTTCCCCGGCATCATTAGAGTTGCTATTCCTCCCCAGGATTCACTGGAAGAACACGCCAGTGGTCAACGGTTTCTGACATAATTTTGGGCACTACCAAGAAGCCCATAAGAGAAGGAGAGTGAGCGCGTGGCTTTTGACTGGCCCTTCATATCTTGTGTCATTTAACGTTTGCAAACATAATAAATTAGGGTTTGGAGGCTTTAATGACAAAAATGGACATGAACAGGAAGGGGATTCTTGTGCATGGTTTGTACATATGCCCATTTAATGATTTGTTTTTCATTTTGTCTAAATAATTTTTATATGTGGCACAGGAATGAGGTCAGCACGACAAACTTTTCTGTTGTAACATAGAGTGATTTAGAAAAGAGTATACTAAAAGTTCCCGTCGCCTTCTGCATATTCAAAGTTTATATATAGTAGGTTTCCTTGTGAATAATAATTTTACTGTAAAATAACCTGATCGTACATTCGGCGGAAAGTTTTAATTATTAGTCCCATCCAGTTAGATTATAACCGGTAGTCTTGACATTTTGTGTAAGGCGGCACACACACAGATATATATATATATATATATATATATATATATATATATATATATATATATATATATATATATATATATATATATACATATATGTATATATAATATGTCTGTATGTGTGATAGAGCAGAATTATTTAAGTGAAGTACACGTTTACTCTTACAGTAATGCACAAAGGTTAAGTTTGGCTAAAGGATGTAAGATCAAGGACATAATAAAAATTCTATATATATCGAATGATTGTGCATCAAGAATACAGCGTTTATGAAGCGTTTAATGCAAGTATGTCTGGGTCACCGGTGTTAGCTTTGGTTTCTAATTCGCAAGTGTAATGGGATCAGTATCTTGAATGATAATATCCTAATTCTAAAACTGACGCTTTCAACGTTAGTGGCTTTCTTTTTTCCATCAATTCGACTCGGTATCGTATACTATTCAAATGACAGTGTTGACAAAAAACATAGGGGAAAATTGTAAAATTAATGAAAGATATACTTCCTCATTTCATAATAATGGGTCAACTTGTCGCTTATTTGGTGAATTAAATAGTTAAATTAAGAATTTTAGGAAAGGGAAATGCAAACGGCAATTTGCTCGAACAACTGGTAGAAGTAACTGGGATGCATGTTTTGAATTGTTCATCCAAACGAAATGGCACGGTCAGGCAGTGTGAAGGGTCTCTGCAGTCACCTATTGGCTATATATTAGTGTCACCTACATTGGAGAAATACGTTAAGCAATTGACTGTAGATGAAAGAGGCAATCACGACGTCAGTAGTGACCACAACACACGTGCATTGCACTTGACCATACCAAGATGTAATGAAACTTCTAATCCTGGTATGGCACAGATCATTCGAAAGGTGAAATGGGACATCAGACCGCATACAAAATTGGGATTTCTTTCGATTGCCTTTAGATTTAAGTCTGACTGGTTGGAATATTCAAAATTTTAACTCCCCGGAGAGTTATGGGAAAACTGCAGACATTGTGATACATGTTGGCAAAGAGAGCGGAGGTATGAAATCCAGTGTAAAACTTGTGATAAGAAGATTGATCCATCTAAATAAGATCATGGAAGTCGCCAATAAATTTCACAGATATAAAAAATATTTGACTGATGTTGATTGAGCGATTATTAAATTTTGTTGAACGTTTATTTGGAACGAAAAAAAATGAGTTCATGAATTAATTCGGCATGAAAAGGTAAGCTGTAATTTTAAATATAACAATATTTTTTACTAAGACCAATTCTAGGTCAGTTCAGCCAAACCGTCAAGCTGACCACAAAGTGACCGACAAACCAAACCATCACAATACCCAAACTAGCCAGAATGACCAAATTGTGAAGTCCAAACGTCGGCAATCAAAGAAGAACCAAGGCGAGGAAATTGTGAATACAGGTAGCCGTAACAAGCCTAATGAAAACGCACCAAACACAAATCAAGTGAACATGCTAGCGTTAAATGGTGTCAATGAAGAGCCTAAACTCTGTATTGAGAACTGTTTGTACAACAGAGAACACAAAGACGCTATGATCCAGTGTGTAACATGCATGATTTGGCACCATTACACATGCATTGGTGAAAAAGAGCCGGAAATAAGTGCCATGTGGAACTGCAAAGGCTGCACATTAATGCCGACTCATGTGCGTCTGATAGTACAGGGAATAAGCAACCTTGAAAACCAAGTTAAGGCAAATAATATAGAAGAGCTCAAAACTCTCAAGGCACAGATCCAATCACTCAACACGAACAATGCTGATCTTGTAAAACAACTATCTGCAAAAACCGCAGAATGCACAGAGCTTAGGCGCGAAAATGCAGAACTTAAAGATGGCCTAAGTAAAGCTCACGAAAAGCTCGAATCTAAGGACAACAAAGCATCCTCTGACAACTTAGTGATTGGGAGCTCTATCATTAAGGATGTCACAAGCAGCGACAGTAAGACAGTAGTAAAGTCTATGAGTGGCGCCACAGTCAATGATGTGCATAATGCATTGACAAAAGAAACAAGAAAATATGAAACTGTCATCTTACAAGTTGGTACAAACGACTGTGCCAAGTCCAATGATGCTGATAAGATAATCAATGACTACAAGTTAATGGCAATTGGCGCTAAACAAGTTGCAAAGCATGTCAAAGTATCAAGCTTGTGCCCACGAGTTGACAAATGTGATGCCCAAGAAACGGCAGAAATAGTAAATGCGGGACTAGCAGCCATGTGCATTGACAATGGCTATACATTTATCAATAATGAACCAAAATTTCGTCTCGCTGACGGCACAATAAATGAAGGTGCTTTACAAAAAGATGGCTTACACCTTTCCCAGTTTGGCACGAGAAAGCTGATCGAAAGTTTTGGTATCCAGTGCCTTGGAGTAAGAACCTCAACAAGCCAATCCAGCCAAAACAAAAGCACACTACCGGGGAAAAGGTCAAATAACGGTCCGTGGTCACGAAACGGGACAGACAATGGTAGGACTACTGAAAGAGGCGCGTGGCAGCATGTTGGCAAGCACAATCGCAAGCATGCACAAAAGGAGACGAACAGCAGACGGAACAATACCACGGGTAGCTATGAAGGAGGACGAAACCATACAGATGTAAAGTCCCAAAACGATACAGCGAAGTGTACTTTCTGTGGTGAAAGAAACCATAACTCCACCACGTGCAAGCACGGTCAGAAGATACGAGGCGACACGTGCTGGAAACTCGGACATAAAAAGAAGATATGTTGGTATAACAGTACATATTAGAGGTGTGGCAAAGAAGGTAGGGCCTCCAAGACCAGCACCAGGGAGCCTACCAAAAATAAGACAAAACGCCATCGCCGAGGTAAGCAGCGTAAGTTAAGGAAAGTGTATAAGAAAATTAGACTAGCATACTGTAATGTGCAAAATTTAGGTTTAGCCAAACGATGTGAATTGTCTCATTTACTGGAAAAAGAACACTTTTCTATGTATGCAATGGTTGAAACGTTCGACCAATCTGATCATGACATAATATTTGAGAATATACATCCTCAATATAAGTGGTTAGGCAAAGCAAGGAAGAGCACTGTGAAAAAGACAGGAGGTGGTTTAGGTCTCCTAATTAGCAAAAGTATTGAGGTTCTAGATAACAATGTTTTCGACTCGCAAAATGATGAATTTGAGCGTTTATGGATAAAGGTCAAAGCTGGACAGAATATTTTTATGGTCGGGGTAACTTACTTTCCTAACGATGGAATAGATAAAGATAATAGTTCCTTTCTTATGACTGAACTGATCGAAAATATCAGCCAATTGCAATCTAAGGGTCACCATTGTATTTTGTTGGGAGATTTCAACGGTAAAATAGGAGAGTATCGTGTTGAAGGTAAAGCAAGTTTTAATGGCGACCTGCTAGAAAAACTGATAGAGACAGCTGATATGAAAGTTTTAAACAAATCTCCCCTATGCACTGGAAAATATACGTGGCATAGAGGTAGCACCAAGACCACTATTGACTATGCACTTATAAGCTCCTCTCTGGAAAATAACATAGACAGTGTCATCATTGATGAAGTTGGTGATTATGACTTAGGCAGTGATCACAATACAATATGTGTTTCGTTTAACTCTTCCGAGTGTAAAAACAATGCCCCCCTGGTAAAAAATATCATGAAGTGGAAAATCAATGAGGTAAAAGACTGGAGTGCTTTCAGACTAGCTTTATCTGCTAAATTTGCAAACTTCGAGTGTGACCTTTCCCAACCTATTAACCAAACATGGATAGGATGGAAGCAGATTGTTACAGAAGTTGGTGAACAATATGTCGGTAAAAAAGAAATAAAAGACGATAAAAAGCATGTGTGTGACAAAAAAACTAAGAAACTCATTCAAAATCGTAGAACGGCAAATAGGTTCTACAGGTATTGGGCAGGCAAAGAAACTTGTGACCCAGAAATTTTACAAGAACTTTGGCAAGAATATTTGCGCAGAAAGCGAGATGTTCACGAAAAAATCAAAACCATTAAAGTCCAAAATAAAATAAAAGTTATCTCTTTAAATTCTAGAAAAGGAACGAAAAACACACGTTCATATTGGCGAATGCCGAAACGTTTGAATGGAAATAATGGACATCCCCTAAAAATCTGCGACCCTAATGACAAAAGCAAAATTATTAACGATCCGAAGAGAATCAGTGAAATATTAGGTACATATTGGAAAAATTTGGGAAATTCTGGGTCACCGACAGGTGATAAAGACCTAAACAATACTTTGATGGAACATCTTTCTTGTGACGGAGATAAAGTAGACATGTCTGGCCTCACAGATATAGTAATAGATGAAAATGCTACCTGGAATGCCATTAGCAAACTAAAGAACGGTAAAGCCTGTGGTATCGATAATATACCAAACGAATTTTTAAAGCATGGCGGTGAGGCAATTGTTAACTCACTTACGAAAATATTTAAGCTATGTAAAATACTAGAAAGCTTCCCAGACGATTGGTCAAAAGGTTATATTAAACCAATATATAAAGACGGTAAGCCAGAGCTACTCAGCAATTATACAGGAATTACAATTACTTCTAATGTATATAAAGTGTTTGCATCCAAGCTTGAAACACAAATGATGTCTTTCTATGAGGGACAGGAAACCTTTGGTGAACTGCAAGGTGCATATAGACAAGGTCGTAGGTTAGCAGATCACTACTTTAGTCTCAAAGGTCTATGTAGTTTAAGAAAGGACAGAAAAGAGAAAACATGGTTAGCATTTCTTGATATCAGCAAAGCTTTTGATACGGTAAACAGAAATCGGATGATGTGCGAACTGTGGAATAGTGGAATTCAAGGTAAAGCATGGCGACTAGTACATAGATTGTACGAGAAGGTGGAAAACAAAGTTATATTTGGTCCTTTTGAAAGTAATTGGTACGAAAGTGTTAATGTTGTGAAACAAGGATGCATTCTATCATCCACGCTATTTTCTATTGTCATGAATGATCTGCTCTTTATGCTTAATGAGCAGAGGTTCGGAATAACCTATCATGAGGAACTTATTCCCGCCTTACTTTATGCAGATGACATTGTTCTGATGGCAAATGATGATAAACAACTACAGAAAATGCTTAATATTCCACATAGATTTGCTATAAAATGGGGAATGAAATTTAATGACACAAAATCAAAAGTTATGGTAATAGGTAAAAAATGGATATGGCAAGGAAATGGTTTTTGGGAACGTTGACACTTGAAGAATGCACTATGTATAAATATTTAGGTATTATATTTGCCAAGTCATTACAAGACTCTCCACCCATAAAGCAACACTTGAAAGGTAAACTTAGTCGCTTAAATGGATATATATGTAGTATTCTCTCATCGCACGACAATATAAATAGAGTAACGTTTGGTGACAGTCTCTGGAAAAGCCTATTAATGCCTTCACTCTCACATGGCAGTGCAGTATGGTTTAACAATACAAAGGAAAGCACAAGTATTGTAAGATCATTCCAGTACACGGTGGCACGAGCTATTCTACAAGTAAGAGGTACCCCTGCAATGGTGGCAACACTAGGGGAATTTAGCTGGCTACCACTGATAACCATCTTGAATAAACAGAGAGTAAAATATTATCATCATGTAAAGTATAACATTCCAGCAAACAGACTGTGTAAACGAGTACTTTGTGACTTAGAAACAAATTTTCAGTCCGGTCATAAATCTTGCTGGCCATACATGTCACAGATATCCACAATCTTGTCCGAGGCTGGATTAGATAATGTAAATTGCAGAGATACTGGTGACTGGATCTATCCTTTTTGCAAGTTGTCCACGCAAAACTACGTATATGACTTTTTTAAAGATATCGATGAAATGTCCTCCTTGTCATATTACAAATTGATTAAGTATTCCACGCTTGGGGAGAGATACATGTTCCAGGTAAATGACTTCAAGGGCACTAGACTAAAATTTATGGCTAGAACCGGATGTCTAGGATTGGAAGAAACATTACAGAAATGGAATTTGTCCAACGGAATTTGTAAACTATGTAATCAAGGTATAGAAGATTTATTTCATTTCACTTTCACATGTGAACACTCCAAGGAATTAAGAATTAAGATTTGGCGAAATTTGGAAAAATGCCTGTTGGAACATGGCTATACCCATGTATGGGAACATTTTACTCGCTCTTCCTTAACTACGAAATTTACGCTACTGTTGGAATATCATTCAATTATGACCATGCTGTTAATGATATATTTGACAGTGCTTGTAAAACTTTCCTAAAAGAAGCATGGCGTTGCCGTATGGTAGCTCTTGAAGGTGCTGGCTGTGACATTTCTGTGTAGATTCTTGAAAAATTAACTGTGATATATAAGCTAATGTGTATGTGTGTTTATGTGTGTGTATGTGTGTTCGTATGTATATATACACACATGTATATATATATATATATATATATATATATATATATGTATATGTATACATATATCTTCAACTGTGCCTGTTCACAGTAAAGAAATAGAGTTGTACAGTTCCCTGTAAGGTGCAGATTCCATAGATTTTAAATGGAGCTCCTATATTGTATATAAGTTTTATCTATTTTGAAGTATACTTAAATTTTATACATTGTAATTATGACGATGATAAACATTTATTTTCTACATTGTAAACCAAAAGTGCACGATGTACTTGTCCTTACGCTTTCTAGAGTTTTCTCCCAATGAGTGGTTTATCTCTAGTTTTAGCGCGGGGTACAAAACTATGATATTGATGATTGGTTACACCGGTTGAAAGCAAACTTTAAATGGGTAAGATACTTGGACGCATCATGGAATAAACCCTGTTCCATCGATGCCCCCGGTGTAAAGGGGTAGTTTTCTTGATAAAATTATTTATTTATTTATTATTTACAAACCTTTGGCATTGGGTGCGGAATTCGCGATTTGGTATTTTGAAGAGGTAGCATCCAAAATGTATGTGTGATTAATGTTAAGGGAAGGTTAATTTGTCAAAAGAATGTAATGGACAATATATATGTATATATACATGGAGCTATGAGAAGCCTATTGATGGTTGCATGCGCATGTAAAAAGTAAATTCCAAAATGGTAAATGGATGCTGTTCCACGTACGGCTCATTGCTGAACGTAGATACAGCCCTACCACACACAAATCCTTACTTTGTAATATAGACGGCTTCTTGTAGTATACTTGGACGCATCATGGAATAAACCCCGTTCCATTGATGCCCCCGCTGTAAAGGGGTAGTTTTCCGAATAAGTTATTATTATTATTATTATTATTATTTAACAATTGTGAATTCGAAAAAGAAAGCACTAAAAAGAAATAAGTCATACTGGATGTGGTTGAGTGATAATAATGATGCAATAATTTGGTTTTTTTGACCCAAGGGATTAAACGAGAGCAAATAAAGGTCAGGCTTCTAATGTGATTCAGAATTATTGGGCTAATTTGGGTAAGTCAAGTACGGCGTTCCCCCAGGCAAACTGTACAGAACAACATGTAAAGAAACTTGAGGTGTCCACGGTAAATACAGATAGTTTAAATGGTGTATTAATTTTGGCTATGACAATGTTAATGTCTCTATTAAGGATTTGAATAATGGCAAAGCGTGTGGAATCGACACCACCCCTAACGAGTTCCTGAAAAAATTGTGACAATATGCTCATTACAGCGGTGGTAAAGTTATTTAACATGTTCAAGTTGTAGGAAAGTTTGCCCGACGATTGGTCTCCGGGAATAGCCAAATCTTTGCATAAAGCTCTCTATACAAGATATATCAATGCGTAAAGCGTTGTATCGTAGGTATAACGAAGGTCGAAATACTGTGTAGACATTTTTGCAGGAATTATGTGGTATTTTAAACGGAGCTCGTATGGACTGGGCAATGCTCAGTAATCATGGAGATTGGCTCAGTTGTTTTCAATTTATGTCTGATGTATGGACATTTGAAGTTTTCCCTGATATTGACATGGAAAATTCATTCTACATGTATGCTTATTTTAAAAAGTCAGCCTTACCTGAAAAGCATGAGTACAATTACAAGTAAATCAAGGGACTAAAATATAAGTTTATGGCTCGGCCTGACATTCTAAGTTAGAACATTGATCCAAAGCATTGGGGGTTAAATGATGGGACGTTTAATTCTGTAACTCTCTGAAACAGGACATTTATTTTTTAGTATCACTTGTCCTTTTTATGAGGTTGGTATAAAAAAAAATTGTGTTTTACGATTCGGAACCAAATTTACGAAGTCATTGTTGAATTTATGTATGGCCAAATTTATATCGTCATCATGGTTGACTAAACTAAATTATTTTCTCGCTTGTAAATGACGTATATCCTGTATCAATATTACACACACACACACACACACACACACACACACATATATATGTATATATATATATATATATATATATATATATATATATATATATATATATATATATATATACAAGATGATTCACATGCGACCCCACGGATGTACGCAATCTTATGGGCATAATTTGTTTAGTGATGAGCTCAGCACATCTGGTCAATTCACTTCAAACTCCAACAAGGCTGCATCTTTGGTGACGGGGCAGGAGTCCTGTCACCAACAGAAGTCTAGCCCTAATCTGAAAGTCACCATATTCCAAGGGTAACAGCAGGGCCAGGAGAAAACCATGTGCCCAAAGGAAACCCTATCAAATTCTGTGGTGGTTCAAGTTCTATACATCTCACCTAATGGCCGAACAACTTGCATGTCAGCGTCAACAGAACTAATTGAGGTAGTTGCTTCAACCTTCATAGCCTTAGTTACAGACTTAGTGAGGGAAGATTAAAGTGCTCAGTGCATCCCTAATCCACCCACTTAGCATCCAGGCCAGGCCATGGTCGAACATCTGCATGTACAGTGATACCACATCTTCACAAACAGACTCCAGCACATGCATCCAGAGGCAGTAAGGACACATTGCTCATTTCCTCTGGGAGTTCTCACTGGGTCAGCCATGGCCACACCAAACCAGTCTCAACCTGCACCCACTCCTGTCCCTGCCTGGCTGGTACATCGCAGAAACCTGGTACCAGTCTCCCTCTCTCTGCTCTCTTGCCAGGTGCCCTGGCTCCCTAAAGGCATAGGGTAAACCTGTGGACTCTGCCACCAATGCAGAAATTATCTCTCATGTATGTGGATTTACAGGTACTGATTAAAGGCATAGCTTTTGAGGACACTGCTGAGGCAGAGATGATGGATAGAGTGAACCATGTGTCAAATAAGGTTCTTAATGTTGGCTCTAGGAACGACATAAAGTCTCTGAATAAATGACTGCAGGCTTTTTTGGTTTATGCTTTGGCATATATCCAGGATACCTCATGAATGCATCCTTAAACAAATATACTTCTGATCAAAACAAAACAAAGAAACAAACAAACAAAATAAAAACCAGAAACCCCCAAAAGCCTAAACAAGCAGCCAAGCAAAACACACACACACACACACACACACACACACACACACACACACACACCAACCTTCATCAACATTAGGTATGTGCGAAAGAATGTATGTGAACAGCTCATTATTTATTGTACCAGTGACTTTATTACCATTTTTGGGAGGATGTAGCGGTCCTGAATAAGACCTTTTCTGTTTCAGGGCTACATGCATCAGTAGTGGGTGGCACTGCAATGCTTCTTAAAACAAGCCTGGCACCTCGATGGCATACTACTGGTGAGATTTGCCACCTTAGCCTGGATACTTTGGTTTCACTGGTATATGGGCTGCTGTAGTTTGTCCAGGGTTGCTGCAGGGTCATTGCCCTTATCCTTGACCTGGTGGCAGAATACATCTCATAAATGTTCAATGGGGAAGAGGTCAGGATATTGGGTGGCCATGTCAACATTTGGATGTTTTCCATTGCAAATATTGCATGTTGATTCGTGGTTTATGTGTCTGTGCATTGTCTTGCTGGAACAGTAGCCCAGAATGTTGCTGGAACCACTGTAAGCAGGAGCTCGGCCCAATAGCACTAGTCTGTCAGCATCCTATTTTCTCTGGTGAATTCTGTTCTTCCTATCACCATGGTTTCCCTCCATACCATGAAGCTTCCATCCACATAACAGGCATGTTTCACCATGCATCAGTCCACAAATCTCCCTAAAGGCATACATCTGACCCATGTTCTCCCGTAATGGATATTGAGGGAAAATCAAAACTCATCCAAACATATCAACCTTTTTCCATCTGACCTGGTTCATTCAGGTTCGACACTTCAGTATCCATGCAGCCTTGTGTGCAGGAACAAGAAGGGTGTGGTTGGCAGGGCCGTATGTCTTCAGTTTGGGGACACAATTTCCTGATGATGATTACTGTGGTGCTGCAATGTTGCAGGCCTGGTGCCACTGCTGATGAAACATTGCTGCCAGTAGGAACATGTGTCTTTTCACATACTTTGTCACATAACAGTGGTCCTTATTATCGAAAAATCTTGGTCTTCCATATTGAGCTTTCCTCTTGCATCCTCTTGTTTCTTGAAAGTGGTCCCATCATTCTCTAGCAACCTCAAACGGGGAAAGACCAGCCTCCAATGTGTCAATGATCATGCCTCTATCGAATTTATTGAGCCGCAATTAACCCACATACCCCGGCATTATTGAATCACATTGATCCCTCTGTTGCCAGTGGCCCCTTATAAAGCCCATATGCACCCCAATACTAGAGACGCTTTTCATACCTTAGCATCTGTTATCTCATTCCAATGGCATGTGTTTTTGGATGTTACATAACAGTCAATGTGATGCTCATATTTTCTACAAAAATTAACATTTAGAGCAGCCCATGTTAAACCAATAGGAAGGTGGTGCCTGTTTTTTGGGCCAGGAGAATACATTGACATCATCACATATATGTGATTTGTGGTACTGATAACTGGTACTTCTATAAAAGAAAATCATTGTATGAGGGCTGCCTATGGCTATCCTTGGCTCATAATCAGACAAACACTACTTTTGAAGTGCCTTTGTTTGTGCACAGAGATGTCAACCTGTTGCCTCCAGAGCATGAGATGAGGAGGCTATACTGCGGCCATACCACAAAACTACTGCTTATTCTTCCATAATGGAAACTTTTGCGATCACACCTCCTGTCGCTACTTGTATCACTGTCCAAAACACAGTGGTCACCAATAGGCCACCAATTGCAGAGGTCAGAACTTTGCACTATGAGTTGACAACAACAGAAGGGGCAATAGAGTTGCAAGAGGTGGCAGTAGTGTTCCTCACAGAAAAATGTCCCACTCCAGTCAAGCCTGAAATTTTTTCCAAGTTCACCAAGTGTTTGATTCAAGGGTTGACGAATGTGTTCTAGTTGCATTTTGTGGGCAGAGAACCATACTGATAGTGAAAAATCTAAAATCAGCCTTAGAACATCCCAAAGTGGTTTGAAGGAAATTCGCATAAGAGCTACCTTTTATCTGTATTGCAGGGTCTTTTGAGTCACCTTCATTTCACAATTTTGTTTCATCATCCAGGCAAAATTCTTTTAATCCACTGTCTATCCTGTCATTTTGTCTCATCAGTCACTGATGGCATCCCAAAGAAAATTGCGTCAAATACCGAACAGTAGATGATACCAGTTACATGATTATGTCACTTGCAATTGGTTGCTACCTTTCTAGGATATTTAAGGAGTTTTTTTTCATAAATGCCGCATACATCCTGATGACTATCAACTCTTGGGTATCTCTGGGGATGGTCCCTTCTACTAAGACCAGTGGGTGCTTCAGTTTTATGCATGATATTTGAAAGGTTTAGCATAGCGTTGCAGTGGATAACCACAGCTGGGCTGGGGGTTTCACACCATAATACACATGCTACATGTATATGATTTTGTGAGAGCAGGCATCACACATTTTCAATGCAATTTGAACCTCCAGATATGTCTTAAATTATGTTACAGGTTGAGTGTTTCAATAATTCAGGAAAAAATGTTGAACCTTCACAGATAATGATGTTGGCTGGTATTGAACTTAATCCAGTGCTGTTTGAAGCATGATTATCTGACGACAAACTGTTGAAATGTCAGAAGTTAATATCGGAAGCTTTCCTGAAAAAAAGTCACTACATGAATAACAACCAATTATTGACAGATTGGACACGGGCCTATTCAGGGGTTCTTGCGGGTCGGCAGTTCTCAAACCCCTAATTGGTTTAACATCAAATGCTACAAACACATGGCATAGAATTCGTACTATAAGAAGGCAAGGAAAGACCTCTATCACTGGGTCCGTTCTTGTAAGTCTTGAATGGTAAGGCATCATATTCTTTGGCCGCCACAGGACCCCAGACACTTGTCTGGAAGTAGTAAGAGACAGCTGTAAGCTTGGATGTAGTGCTGCTTAAGGGAAGTTCTGGTTCAGAGGTCTGTAACCAGCTTCCTGGTGCTCTCTCGAGATTACAATTCTCAATTTCTTTCCCTCTTAATTTGCACTTATGATCGGGGTTTAAGGGGCATGCATCTGCAATAAGAAAATCATACTAAACACTGACAATCTTGCACTAGTGCATACTATAAACAAAGCATCTTCCACAGAAAAGGGACAAATCGTGTTTTTACGTGAATTTGTTAACCTGTGCGCATTTCAGTGTCAAGTGGCGAGCCAAATATATAATACTTTAGGTGAAAAATGTTGATTTGCAACAACTGTTCATCTTGGCACCATGTTTGTACACGATATGATGGACATTCCAGCATAGCTTTTACCTCTCTGCTGGAAGCTCAATTAAGTCACATTATCTCGAAATCTCTAGCACTGTCAACGCGAAAGACTCATGGATTAGTGCATGACCTTCAGGCACTTTAATAACTACCACCAGATCGATTCCCCCAATTGCATCGGCCACAGTGGCTTTTTTCAACCTACTTGAACAATCGGAGATATAAATACAATACAATAGGGACGTAATGTTCGGGTATTACCTTCTTTCACAAAATACACGATCATAAAGACCGGACACAATCATTTCTAGTGGTAAAAACCCTGGAGGGTTTACTATACAATCTCCTGCAGATGGCTGGCTCCCAATCACTATTCAGTTGTAAACATAGCCAGTGTCAATATTACCATCTCTCAACCGCACTCAATATGATGTTTACCTAAACAAAACAATGTTTAGAACTGCCTTTCGGTCTGCTCGGCATTAGTAAAAAAATAGCTAGAAACTTTGATAGTCAATCACATACTTTGGTACTGGGCAATGTGAGTCTGCAAAGCCAAGACCAAGAGTACATTTCATTGTTAAAATCCAATGAGGCTTCTGCAGGTGCTGCAGCAAACATTTTCCTTAAGTGCATTTTTTACGAGTTGATTTATACTGTGAAAAACTGGCAACAATATCTAAATTTTCGGGGACCTCTTCCAAACCTGCTGTTTTGGCATGTGAATATGCTTGCTGTACCACGGTTTCAATTCACCAATATCTTGAGACAAGCAATTAAATCTGTTGATTTGGTAGACGTAAGGCATTCGGGGAGATGGAGGTCTAGATATGTCCCATTCTGTTGTTTGTTGGGGGGAACCACGGATGGTGCGCGGTCCATAGCACCTATACATGGCCCACCTTCTCAGTATACAAGATAATGGGGATTTTTTCATTGTAGTGACGCATATTGTCACTTCATGTGTAATCTGACGCATCCAGTACCTTGTGTAAGGACGTCATTTATTGTAGTGCTGCATCTCGACATTTTATGTGTACCTTGATGCATTCAGCACTCTACTATAGACCGGACATAAATTATTGGGTTTACGTAAGCGTAGGATAGCGAGTGTGTGCGTGTGTGTGTGTGTTTGTGTGTGTGTGTGTGTGTGTGTGTGTGTGTGTTTTAGTAAGAGCATTGACAAATCGAGGATGTAAAATCATTTTCTTTTTCAATGCGGACAAATTTCAAACATCTTTTAACACAGCATTGTTCCTAAATGTTTACCGTCGACACATTTGGGGGAGAAGGGAGGGTTGCTTATATCGTTAAATACGCTTCAAATTGACCTTTCGCGTTGCCCTTGCGAAACAATTACAGTCAGACATGTGTTAATTGCCACGTTCATTCTCATGATATTGACAACGGAATGGGTTGCATGAGTAGTTGGGATTTTGCAATTGTAGAAATTTCACCGCGGAAAACAAAAATTAAAACAATGCACCCGTGTTTAACTGTGGCGAAAAAGAACATAACCTTTGAATCAAACGGATTGCGTATGTTAAGAAATAGGCTTTCACGTTTGTCACCACTTATGAATTTGCGTATACAAATAGAAATTCAATCAATTAGGTCGTTGATTGACTGGGAATAAACGTATTTTTTATCTGTGGCCTTGAAATCATTTTGCAGGCGGAATGAATTCATACGTGTCAAGTAGAGATATCCAATATTAGAAAAAATCAGAAGCAACTTTTATCATTCAGCAGGTCATGTCAAGCAAATGATAAAAAAATGAATCTCCGTCATTTTGTACTATACACTGTTTGAAATGTAATATTGTATTCGAATCAAGAACCTTTATCTTAAATTGGCAATATGAAAAACACAGGATGATTGGCAAAACACAAAAAGAAGAACACAGATGGCGGTTGTCTAGTTTTGCTTTAATACTCTTGACAGAATAAAAAAAATAGATGACATATGGTTCCCATACATGTGTGGCTTATGAACGTTTGAAATTGTCATATATGATTGCGTTTTTATAGTGTGTGTGCTTTCTGCTCGTATCTGGTTTCATTTATCACCAAACCAGACTTGTTCTATTCACACTGTCAGCATGTCCACAAGCACAGCTACCGGCTTCTCATTTTCCACAATCTGACTTGCCAGTCGGCTAAACTCACTAGATAGGTGATCGCCCAGCATCCGCCGTCGTCCGTCACAATTACATTTTATACTTCTCAACGGACAGTAACCTTGTCCTATTCAAAGTTGGTGAAGCAATATCTCGGGTGGACATCTCGGAAATTGTTCAAGTTACAGATCATGGTCCCATGATTTATACGTTTTCATACTTTTTTTTCTTTTGGGAGGGGAAAATCTTCTTTGAAACTGCTTAGTCAATTCCTCCTGACCACACGGGTTTGATTTATTTAAAGTGTAGATGTACCTGTACGTGCTTTTCCCTAAATCCGGAAGCCAAATCTTCAACCATACGATGACCTCTCTGGTGGACTGTTTCTTTAATATCACTGTGTTGCTTAAAGTGCCACGTGATCAGTAAGCTATGTTATAAATGTAAAATCATGATTACCTTTAATTCTTATTTTCTTGCGAAACTATGAGTCAGATGCACTTCAAATTAAGTGGGGATATATAAGATTAGGCTAGCTCTGCGCAGGCTGTTGTGAATGCCTTCTTGTTTCATGTATAAGCTTACTGTGTTTGGCAGCTTGGTTCGAAAACCCAGAAATCTGACCTTAATAATGTCACAAGATGACAGATTGCATACCCATGCGTGTAAACCCGTTTTTACCACTTACAGAAAAACCCGCCGGTACTTTTGGGATCTGTATCCACTCTTGGGGCAACCCCCTCTACTAAGCTCCATCTTTGACTCGGCGAGGGTTCTTGCCTTGTGCGCCCTGTACTGCTATTGAATTCATAGCCTTGGGGCGTCTGACACAAAATCCCTATTCTGCCCCCCCCCCCCCGCTGCTTACAGCGTCGTTGTATTTGTATTGTCAGGTAATGCTCGCTCTGGCAAAGGCCCAGTATATATTGTACATTACATTCATTCGACAAATTAACTTTCCCTTAACACTAATCACACACATGTTTTGGATACTACCCCTTCAAGGTATCTAATCTGGGCCGTTTTGACAATTATGGATTCCGCACCCCACGGTTTGTAAATAAGGATAGTATTAACACGATCTTTGGGGTGAGAGGGCTTATAAAATATGAAACCAAAAGTATATATTTTGCAAATGTTTCAGAGCATCAATATTGATATGATAAATGCTGTGGCCGCGATTCACCTTGATATTCAAATCAATTGTTTTTGTGCGACCTACTGTCCCCCAATCAATGCACTGTGCAATGTTCAAAATGGCGCTCACCACGTGCCGGCCGAAGGTATTGTGTGGCATTTGGATTTGTAACTAACGATGATACCTGCTTCAGACATAACCGAGCGGGCAGATAAAGTTAAGATAGTAAGTCAAGTTTTAAAAGTACTTTTACCTCCGTTTGCCCTAGTTACTCAAAGAACAGAGTACCTGGAACTTTGCGAAATATTACTATAACGATTACTGGGGAAATGCTGTTTCACCGAACAACTGTGGCTTTGCAGCTTTGCTATTTCTTAGGCCCAAGTTAACCGTCCAGACAAGTTGAAATAAAATGCTGTGTTTGAGTTAACTTTAATGTAAAATAACGGCACACGATGGCCTCTTTCTTGATAAAATCTTTTAGCCTGGGTCGATCATTTTTTATTAGGGAAGGGCGGCTTGAAAGTACCATTTCTTGTTCCATTAATTTTAGGGTTGGGCCCTTTTATTAGGGTCTGTAAGGTTACCGGAACTACAGATATATTTTTGTTAGGCCTCAGGTAACTTGTACATTTGTTGAAACATGTTTAAAATGTATCTTCTTTCCCATTTTACACATTACCCCCCCCCAAAAAAAAATCCTCATACATATAATATAGAGACTTATTGCTAGAAGCATCATCAGTATATCATCCAGTTAGGTAAAGGATTTACTGTTTGGCACATTTCATATTCCCTGTTCCTGACATGATCAATCCTAACCTATAAAGCGCACTTTTCAACCGATATCATACTTCGCTGTGTTTGTTCTCCAATGAGCACTTCGTTCAGGATAACTTGCCAAAAAGTTGATTTTTATACTTTCTGACTAAAGCTACATAGGTGTGAGGAGAAATATGTTTTGATGCATATAAATTCAATTGCAGATATATGACTATGTGCATACCGGTTGAACATTACAAGATCGCCTACATTTGTTTTACAAAAAGCGAGTCGGCAATTTTTCTTCAACGCGCCGAAAGCTGTTTCATGTTTTAATAATGGATATATTATCCTATAATGCCACCTCTTCAGCTTTCATCCAAAACGTCTTTGGAGGTTTTCAATTGGATGATCATAATAATAATAATAATAATAATAATAATAATAATAATAATAATAATAATAATAATAATAATAATAATAATAATAATAATTAATAAAAGCAGAAATGAAACATTTTCAAGACAATGGTCTTTCGATGCGAGGCCGACCTTGGGGATATTTGGCATCGGAATCAGACTTCGTCAGTAGTGAGCTTTCTTTACACATTCCAGGCTATTAGCATCCGAGGCAGGTTGACAACTGAAGGTTATTATCCGTAGAAAACTACATTATTTGTGGCATATTGTCGCTACTTTTTGCACCGACCTATGTTATAGTAACATCGCAATCCCAGAAAGGGACACAAATACAAATAAAAGCCAAGATGGTGATAATAATACTAATCCATCGAGTTAACTTGACAGTTTCGAAGGAGTATTGCTAACATGTGATAAAATCGGATGAAATGTGTCTTTTTCAAAATTTACCGCTCGGCCATACGCGGCCTAAGGGTATTATCCCTTCAATGATGTCCGTCAATAAAAAAAAGAATGTCAATGTAGTAATTTAAGAATGGCAAGACCTGCACAGCCAGATTTGGCGTCTAGGTCCCTCTTATGGTGTGCTCGAATGGATTGCATAAGTGACTTTGAATTCTGTTTTTAGGCCCAGGGTCAACTTCGTCTAGTATAATGCCGTGTTCAGTATCATCGCCATAACTTGAAATGGACACAACAACCCCAATCAAATTTGGTCTGTGGGACCGCACATGGGGTTTATAAACGGGATTGAATGTGACAGCTGTTGACCTGGTTCTAAGTCACAAAACTCAATCTTGTCAGTTACATGCCATGTTCAGTGTCACAGTGATATGAAAAAATCTGCGTTCGAAAGAGATTACACACACACCGCCACCTCTATCTTTGGGAGTTGCTGTGCATGTCTGCAAGCAAATGATGAAGTCAAAGTTTGACCGAGAAGCGAAGACGAGAAAGAGGGAAAACTCGATTTCAATATGCTTTAAAGCACTGACAATAGACAGGATCCCATTCACAGCCTTTGTGCTTTTTCTTTCATTTGAACTTGTAAACAACCTTAAATCCATCGGTGGGCCCGACGTAATAGTAGGTCCTTTATTCATCCCGGGTAAATACATGATTAGTGAATGTCCGCTTGTTCTCATCATGGCCCTGCCTTGAGAGAAATTTGTACAAAGGACACAGTATAGCGAAAGAGTATACGGTATACATGTTTTGAATAAATTAGTTAATAACCATAAGAGCAAGGAATTTATTGAAAGCAAATACTCATCAAATACCATTAAATTGTTCCAATTCTCGTTGCACCTGCTCTATATGGACTAAAGTTTCCCTGGGAAAAACATTTTGAAATAAGCTGCTTTAAAAGTTGGTTTTCTCTCTGTTAGCGAGCATTTTAAGGAAGAACATTCCATAGTCTATCTCCTTGAAGTTTATAACTCTTAGTGTACAATGAGAGTCGGCCTGTTGTTAAAACTAGCAGCTCTTGTATTATAACAATGTTGTCGTGATAGTTGCCCAAAAATATTTAAATATTTCCCCCTGGGCCGAAGTAGCAGTGCATGTTTGCAAATTCATTAGACAGTCTCTTCTATTTCGTAAATCCGTACCCCTGTTCTTAATGTGTATAAATAGTCTCTAGTGCATTTATATGATTTTTATGCACATAGTGAAAATAATCATGTGCTTTATACTGTACGTAGGATATTTGTTTTTACAGACACAATGGAATTGTTGTGAACTCATTTCTTAGCACCCCTACGCACACACACACGCACTGACAAATATATTGGCTGATAACAAAAACGAAATTTTGCGGCACAGATTATGTGTTTATTGCAGTCAAAATTCTGTTGAAGATGAGGAACAATTTTTGGATAAGTCGCCCCCTTTATAATATATTTCGAAGCGCTCAAAACTTATCTCTGGTCCTCAAAAGTGTCATTTTCTGTCTCAGCTGTGTCATCCCTGGGCCCGAAGCGGTGCATGTTTGCAAATTCATTAGACAGTCTCTTCTATTTCGTAAATCCGTACCCCCTGTTCTGAACGAGTTTAGACAGTCTGTAATGCATTTATATGATTATGTATATAGTGTATATAATCATGTGCTTTATGTTATAAATTCTATATTGTATGCCATGCACCCTGTATGGGTATAATAGTGCAATAAAGTATGCTAAAGTATGCTAAAGTATGCTAAAGTATTTTATATAATCTTACGCTGACGCCATTCCTGTGCGAGAACTAAACAAAATTAGAGGACAAAATATTTACACAGATTCATTGAACGGCATCATGTGCAGAGTGTGCACAAGAATATCTTTGTGTTCACATCGATTTTAAGCATTAAAGCCAGAAAGCACTGAATTGGTATATTTACAAACATTCGTCAGGCCAGTGGAAAGCCAAACGTTCACTCTCCTCCATTTCTGGGCTCCCTGGTATAGCAAAATCATTTATTCAAACATCTGCGAAAAGGCTTAACATCAATCTATTTATTACTGTGAAAGAAGACAGTTATTTGTTGTTCTTAAAAAACTAAGGACCCGACTAATACTCTTAGTACCTCATAAAAATAATAAATTTCAACCTCGCCATATATTCCAATGTACTTACACATTTAAGGCGCTTTGAGAAAAATACAACAAAACACCATATAATTGAATACAATGCACATATGGAATTTAAAAAAAAACCTGTGTCACAAAATTGGACAAAAAAAGGACAGAGCATGCGCTCAATTTTGATGTATGTAACAAAAAAGGAAAATGCATGCAAATTATATACGTATATTATATCGACATTTTCACATTTCGCACCGGACAAAAATCTCTCTTCATCTAAATATCCAAAATTAACAAACATTATCAGTTAGTAGAATCGATCTTCTATTACGTAATTGAAAATTTTAAGTTGAGCAATCAATAATATGATTTATTTCCAATCTTCTGACATATGTTGCAAAGTCATTGATCTGGTGCGGTTTTTGTTGGTCCTTTGCGCTTGTCTGCCAGACTCGATGGAATAAACACTATAAACAGCATATGAAATTAAATAAAATCCAGCAATATGGACGGCCTATCTGGTAATGGCACAGTTATTTATAGTTATGGGATCTAATTTCGAACGGGGTCTAATTTCAAACATCCCCTATTATCGTGATAAACGACAGGATTTTGCTGCAATTGATCACGTGCGATTTTGCTGTCGTGAAGTCTCATGTTGCAATACTTGAGTACAAAATGAGGCAAAAAGGGTATACATGTAAAAAGAAACTGGCGTAACCTCGTCAGACGGGTGAATGACGTACTGGTGTGTTTTCTTTTGGCTGCCGAGCGTCTTCCTGGGTATGCTGTTAATATACATTGATCGGTCAATTGTAGGATATTCGTGTTTAGTTAGAACTGTCAATTTAGTTTGCACGGGACCAGGATAGCTCCTTCTTAGCTGTTAGGAATTCGACCCCCCCTCCCCTGCTTATAATTAGAATGATAATGACAATGATAACAATCAAAATAAAACTAATTCCTGAGTCATTAACGACACAAATTTGCCTTTCGAATATATCTTACACGTTGGAATTTAATGGCGATGACTACTACTACTACTACTACTACTACTACTACTACTACTACTACTACTACTACTACTACTACTACTACTACTACTACTACTACTACTACGACGACGACGACGACGACGACGATGACGATGACGATGACGATGACGATGATGATGATGATGATGATGATGATGATGATGATGATGATGATGATGATGATGATGATTTTACAGTCCAGTCGGACATTGCCCTTCACATGGGCAGAGAGATGAAATCAAACACACCTGACCTTGGCATCAAGGATTGTAAGAAGAACTTCATGCACTCGACATGTCGGTACCTTCAGACCGCAACACCTTAGTTTAAGTAACAGAGACGCTCTCTAAGTACAAAGACCTAGAAATCGAGTTTAAAAGAATAAAAAACAAAACATCAGTTATCATTTGAGCAGTAAGATTAGTGAAAAGGGGACTGGACATAGAGAATCCCGTATGGATGGCCCATTGAGGATAGCGTTGGGAGCACGGGTTGTTGGATCCTCGTGTTTTCAATTCAACAACGAGTGATCCCAACGTTGTTCCTAGTAGGCCACCCATACTCGATTTTCTTTTCCCTATGTCTAAAGTTTATCGGAGATAGAAGTTTGAAAACGACGCCATTTTGGACGGACGAGGAGTCGGTATTTTATTAAATGCACCATGGTCTCTCATTGGTTTGACTGCTACTTGAAACCACTTAGTGACCAACTAAATGAAAGGTTACAATTAAGACCTTATTCTTCATACCTATACAGGATAAGTTTCAGACATAGAAGAAAAATACACTACTTTTAACAGCACATGATGAACTTTAAAGTCAAAGACGTTTACCCTGCTGCGCTTCACGTCCAAAGATTGGACCCGTTCAGTAGAATGTAATAATAATAATAATAATAATAATAATAATAATAATAGTAATAATAATAATAATGATGATGATTGATAATGATGATGATGATGACAACAACAACAACAACAACAACAACAACAACAACAACAACAATAATAATAATAATAATAATAATAATAATTATAATAATAATAATAATAATAATAATAAAATACTAGGCCCATTGTTGTTTTTGATATTTAGAAATGATTTGGTCGATGATATTACCTGCAAAATTTTCCTATTCGCGGATGATAAACACTGATAGAAATTGTTGAAACGCCTGAGGACAGGAGCATAAAGTTTATTGCTAGTTTGCAGGTTGTTGAGAAATGGAGACCAAATAGAAAGTAGATTTGGGTCCGGATAAAACTAGTATAATGTCAATCTCAACAAAAAAGAACAAGCCAACACATGATGAATTGTCTTTTATGAACAAACGTATGCCATGGGTACATGAGCACAGACATCGCGGTGTTAACTTGTCTGATAAGCTGTGTTCGGACAGCCACATAAAAACATCGGTAATAAGGCATCATCTCATATAGGACGTATCAGATCATGCATGTTTTATTTGCCCTGCAATGCGTTGGAGTGCATATACACAACTTTCACACCCCCTACACTTGAATACGCTTCACCTGTATTTGACGACTGCTCTGGATGCGCTTGAGCAATGCTGGAATAGGTGCAATATAAGGCATCACTACATGTCTCGGGTGCAATGAATACATCAAGTCAGTAAAAATATTATCGGATCTTGGCTGGCCTAGCCAAGAAAGTAAACGTAAATATCATAAACTGGTTCTTTACTGTAAAATGACTCGCGGTACTTGTCCTGACCACTAGAGATCGCTGATCCCCCGGCCTAACAGTGAGAGGGTCAATTGCACGTGACGCAATATTCACGGGCGCTCCCAGGTTGAGACATGCATTTCATTATTAAAATTCTTTCATTCAATCGTGTACCCGACTTTGGAACGCCGTTCCATTAAACATCAGAAATCGCCCTTCTGTCTACTTATTCAAGAGACATCTTAAGCGTTACCTGTTTCCCGAAAGGCCCGGGCGGTAAAGACACGGAGCCAGAAAGTTAAATACTTTGATCACTTGATTTTGAAAATTTGGGTCACAAAATCAGATCTAACATGTAGATTTGTTGAAAAGCTAAGACTCTTTGCAGGAATGGCAACTTTATATCAGTAAGGCTTGCACGGATTGAACAATGTATGAATTACCCTAAGCCTCAATACTATACTAAATTACCATGTGATATCCCTTTGTCATGCAGTTTTGAATGTATAATGGTATTTTCGGAACACAAGATACTAATGACAGCTCTTACAAGTACAATGCAATACAAAGTACATCATTCAGTCTCCGGATCTGAATCATTGTCCGAAATATCCACACTTGAAGTTGGTTCAGCATGATCAGTGTTCATGCAAGTTTCTTCTTGTCCACTTCATGAAAACATTGCTGGGCAGGCGATGTATTTTTTTTGGCAAAAACAAAGTTTCTCCTTACACATGCTTTTGGCACAACCACAGCCAAACATGTCGAGAACAGCGCTTGATGCAGGAGGATTATATGTTATAATTGGAACATATCTGTCCCTTCCCTTCCCTCCTCCAGCCATACCTATCTAGTGATGGGATAAATGGCTTGGCCACATTTTAATTTTGCCATTCCATGGATGGATAGTGGGCCCAATATATGTGGTACTTGAGGGCCAACTGTGTAGGAGGTAGTTTCTCTGCCTCAGTTTGACTTTTCTTGAGTATTTGCCATTGAAGAAGTTTTACCTGTTTTAGTTCGGTACCTGGATGGTAAAGTTGACATTCATTTTCCTCCAAAGCCGACATGACATCATTTGAAGAAAGCTCTGTTTTACTGCGTTTGGATAAAAGCATCCAAGCCATGCTCCTTTGTTTTCAGTAACGGATTCCAGCACATAGTTTTACCCTTGCCAAGAAAACTTCCTTGTGGTATCACAACTATGGACACTGTGGAAGCTAGGAAGGGCAGCAGCTAGCTTGTGACCAATTGATTCCGGTATACGACTAAAAGAAACATTTTTTTTATCACCAATTCCATGGATTATCTGTATGCAAGGCCAAAGGTCATGAAGATTCTCAAGCCGAGGTACATGAATGTCTCTGCCTAGACTCAACATGCTGTAAGCAGCTTCAAGTGTGGGTATGAATATTAAAAGTCTGTACAATTTCAAATATGCATGTATATATTTACGTCATAAAGCAGTAGCTTTTTTATATGTCTTAAGACACACAGAAACAAGACATTTATTTCTCCTTCTTCATAGATTTCAAATATCAGTGGATTTGAAAAAAAATGGGAATCTTTTGCAATCGTTTGTTATTTTGAATGGCAACTAGCAAAAATGTATCTGATTATATAAAAAAAAATGGCAAGTGCGATCACCTTGATTATGCATGTGTTATTCTGGTACACACCATTACTGTTTTCAGGAGACCTGAATAATAGAAATGTTCGTACTTCTCGCAAATAATAAGTTATTCCATGATTCTGATGTGTAGGTATTTTCACAGATGACAAGACTACAAAGTTATAAAACCATTAAATGTTCCAGTTCTTGCCACGAAGGGACTTCAATGTGTGAAGGTTCTGCTTTTGCATGCACATGGCTGTTGGCACATAAGTTGTTCCGTTTGAATATTCACACAGCTTTGAGTCATCGCCGTTGGCCGATACAATACCAAACTGTGTTTCCTCATTGCATAAGAGCAGAACATGTACAACAGCCCTGTAATTAGCTGTTCTATTGCAAAATACACTGGCTGCAAGTTGTTTTGAGCATGTAGGTCTATATCCACACCAACTCTTCCGACATTCTTCGGTTTTGATACCAAACAAAGTTTGGTGCTAGATTGATATCTGTGTCTGGCAGCCAGCATGAAGCCATGTCTCTATGAACAAGACATACTTGGCGAACTTCAATAGCTTGTATGTAGTCATATCATTAAAATTTGCCAAAGTTTGCTTTGATTTGAATATGTGCATGCCATGTTGTCTTGAGGCCGTGGCCTTTCCTTGTCAAATCCCTTGTGTATAATAACCTTTTACGAGGGCTCCCAAGGGGGGGGGGGGGTTGTGATCACGATTTACAGGAAATTTAAATGTACTTTCATGGCTAAATCCAAATTATAAAAATTACAATTACGTGAATAAATACTTATAATCACGAATCATGTTGAATAATTGTTTATTTCATAGTGAGTTCACGAGAAATGAATATAGAATACGAATCACGCAAATTCGTATAATCATATAATCACGAATCAAGAGAAAATAATCTTCGATTTCACAGCTCGCGAGAAATAAAGATAGATGATAACGTATTACGCAAACACCCCTTGGAGCCCCTCTTTTACTTAAGAGAACCAATTATAGCTGCCAAGGAAAATACGTTAATCTAGGCCTTAGATTAGTAATTTGGACCCTGTCATAATATAAAATTTACCAGCATGTTCAATCCATCTGGTATTATCTCCGTTTGCAAATGGTGAAGTTTGAACTGCAGACTAGGGTATATGCATTCCGGAAAGACCATCTTTCCACTTTCATTTTTGTCAGTCATTTCATTGACATGTGTCAGTTGGTGAGACACAAAACTTGTCTATACTACACTGTATGTCGTGGGAAATTTATTTATGCATATTTTGAAATTAAAGACGTGTGGAAAGATTGGAATACTTTTTTCCATGCTCTTAGACACTTTGGATTACTTTTTCCTATGTTCTTAGACACTTTGTAACGATACCTTAACTAATGTTATAAATATTTTGTTTTTGCCTTAGGGACTTTTATGATGACGTCCGTCACACTAAGCACCTGGAAAGAATTTTCAGGTAAAATCGAATGGTCTCACAAGCTAGCGCTTCTGTTCTGGGGGAGAAATGATAGGTCTTAGTTGGCAACACATAGCCCCGCTTGCGTAAGTGTATAATCCCTTTGTAACCTGAGGGACATAATGGACACGTACCGATATCAAATTTTCCCTTTCAAAATTAGCACCAAGGGTCTGACCTGGTAAACCTTATCTGCTTCATCACTTGCAACAAGATTAATATGCTGTCAGGCAAGAGCTTCACTAGCCATGCTCTCGGCGTATTTGTTCCGATAAAAGCTGCCCCTATGTGGCCAAAGGTGAAGAAACTATGAGAAATGGTACTGCATATTGGATGATTACTTACCAAGCCTGATTTCTCTATGTATGCACAGGAGTGCTAGTATATTGCCGACGCCATTTAAGGCAAATGGAACTATACATGCGATATACAATGTCTGCAGTTCTCTGTGTAGCACCCGTTTTTGAATCTACATTAAAAACCTTGAAGTTAGTTCCTGGCCTTCTATACATCAACATTTGTTCTCAACAGCTGACAACTTGTGAAATATGTCGTACCTAATTTAATATACCAAGACAATTTTCACTGTCCTAATCTTGTTCATATCAACAAGGAATAGTGAACATGACTTATTGTAGGTGTTCCTGTATTGAACATGACAGAATTACTTGACGTGTCCTTGAATTTAGGCAGAAATGAAAGAGTATATATTGGCCATCACCATTAGTTTGCCACGCGATATTGTATTGAAAATAGGAAACTGCCAATAATTGGTCCTCCAGAAATGCAATTAAAACCTTGCTCCTTGGTTATAGGCAAAGGTGACGAATACAGTAAAATAGACGTACACCTCTGACATATGGCAAAGAGTAAAAGAAGTATTAGATACCATCGAAATGAAACAACAGTGTCATATACGTGTCACTCCTTTGGCTTTGAGTCACTATATATTCCGTTAGATCCGACAGGGAAAGATTTTCGAACTATAGATTCGTTCATATTTAAAGGCAGACTATTTTGCGACAGTTACAGCGTAATCATTAGACGTTTCCTAGAAATTTTGATGGCAATTAGTATTTCTAGAGAAACAGTCCAATTAAGGAACAAGGGGACGCAACGGCAATGTGCAGATCTTTTACACATATGCCGCAGACATACAATGCATTTCACTAAAAGACCTATACAAGTTTACAATTTCTTATGTACATATATATATATATATATATATATATATATATATATATATATATATATATATATATATATGAATATATATATGTGTGTGTGTATGTGTGTGTTTTAAAGCCCATATTTTCTCTAAGATAACTTGCTTGAAATCAGAATACTGCTAGAATTTATCAAACTATTCAAAATTAAAAATGAAACGAGTTATTTTAGAAACATTGTATACTTGAATTTGCTGCAAGTTTGAAATTAAATTGTACGCAAGATATAGACTCTTAAAAAATTATTGTACAAGTGATCACCTTTGGACACGCTCACACTTGCTATGTCAGGGTGGAAGCTCCAGATCATGAAGTGCCAGTATTCGAATTTTGCAGTTGTTAACTGATTACAGAGTGAAGCCGATAAATGGCAGCCATTGCAGAACACATTGCCCTGTCTCATTAAGTAAATTCTCTTTAATTCCACTGAAAGTCAATCAAACGCTGCTTTCAAATTAAAAAAGCCATCAAATATCCCGGATTCCCGCCATCTCACAAATGCAGTTTATTGTTTCAAAGCATCATTTTGCCATGCTGATATAACAGTATAAAGTTTGCGTCAAATTGCAGCAACTCACAGGCAAATAACAAAAGTAATATGACCATTATTATAAGCAAAAGTAAATTAAACTTTCTTTGACAGATTTGGGAATTGTACACACTCTGGATTATATAATGAACAAACGTGTATAAGTTCAGATCCTCTATCTTAGCCTACCGAGGAATTCCTGATGTGACTTACAAAATTCTGTCCTGGAAGCGTATCTAATTTTACCCGAATTTGCAATAAATATGGGACGAATACATCTTACACCCTTAAGTTGATAGTTGCTAATGCCAAACGGTGTCATACTAGTCTATTTCAAATCTGAGATACCCTTTTCATTACGAAAACCATCCGTCTTTGTGTCCAAATTTAGAGATGGATCCCCACTTACCGACCATAGATGTCAAAGTAATCTTTCAGAAGAGACATGCAAAGTAAACGGGGACTTGAAAGGGTCTTATTTGTTCGCAAGCTTTGATACTTGTTTCGCCATTTTATATTATATTGCATTGCTTTATTTGTTGAAATCAGTATACATAATTGCACAAACAACATAAGCCTTGATAATCCAATTCATGTTTCTTGCATCAAACATAAATTTCCCATACGCACAACTGTCTTGACTCTTTCAGTGCTATATTTTGGACTGAGTCAACAGCTTTCTTCCAAGTACTTTGGGGGCATTGTGCCAAAAGTACTCAGAGGAAAGCTGTTGACCTGGACTATTATACTGTATATAACTACTGGTATGCTGGTACTTGAATGAAAGGTCTTTTTACAAAAGACACGCATCTTGCACCCGTTGCATAGTTCGGAACAATTCGTTTGAAGTAGCTCAACTTTAGTCGCATATGTCACTGAAAGAAAAAATGAGCAATATAGATGTCTAATGTTGTTTTTTCTTGCTGCTCAGTGATTTGTTGAAATTTTCTTCCAGACCGATAAGCATGTGGTCGATGGGCAAACTAATTTGGTCGAGGCACATAAAGTCGAGTGCTCAAGTTTTGAGTAGTGTGATTGTAGCTTGTTTGATAGCTTAAATCAAACGTTTCCCCTTGAATTAACACTGACTCAACAGCTCTCCTCGACTCAGGTCATGCTACCTTGATATGCCTCATCTACAAGTGTCCTCAGAATTGTACGTCATTACTGTTGAAATGAGTCAAAAACATTCAAGCAGACGACATTTAGCCACCGACCGCTTTTGGTCAGTTTGAGGATCCAGAACTGGTTCATGAAGACACACAAATTAATTTATGAAACAATGGATGTAAACAAAACGTGGTACAAATTATACATTTTTGGAAAGCTAAAAAACCCGTGATTTGGAGTCTGACACAGTCATATGCATCTGTTGTTCTGTGTTCTTACAGCAGCAAGAAATACATCGTCCCATTTCTCCAAGCAATATGGATTAAACTCTTTTATTTGTGCTCACAAAAAAACAGTTTTATGCAAAACTCATCGAAACAATGTAAAAATATCAAAAGCTTGGGTTTGTAGTGCATAGCTTAGTTTTGAAAAAAGATCGAGTCAAAGCAGCCCAATGCCTTTTAGGTGTCAAGCATGGGCTTGTTTATTCCAGTTCAAACTTTAGTATCGGTAACAAAACAAAAAGTAAAAATAAAATTAAAATTTCTTTCTTAAAACAAGCATACGAACTTGATTTTTTTTCCAAAATTAAAGCAATACTCCTCTGAATAAATAAATTGTTATCCATGTTTTTTTGAAAAATGGGATAATAAACATGAACATGGAACACAGGACGGTCCGCTTTCAAAAATAATTGCGAAGACTTTAATTCATATATATATATATATATATATATATATATATATATATATATATATATATATATATATAAATATATATACATATATATATATATGTATGTATGTATGTATATATATATTTATATATACAAACATATATGTACGGAACAATTTGTACATATCTGTATGAACCGGTCCATAAAGGCAAATATGTAATGACAATAATTGAATTGACCAGCAACTTAAGATGTAAGGTGGCAGGTCTTTTGGTCAGCGAACGAAGAATAACTGTGTATATACAGATAACAGTATGGTATTGAACGGGAAAAGGAAAGGAAAAGTACAAGCAGTTTGTAATACGGCTAGCATAATAATTATGTAAATAATATGTATCGTAAAAAGTTATTAATCTCAAATCTTTGGCTTGACTATATCTTGAATTACATTATTATCAGTTCATTGTATTCCGCTAGGATGGTCCAGAGGCGAGATTATCGACGTTAAAATATACAGTGTACATTTATCAGGTGAAACGTCAACTGCAAGAAATGTTTTTATATATAATGAGTAACAAAAGCACTAATGTACAAGTTACAACTTTAGGTAAGCATTACATGTCTTGTAAACAGCTATCTGAAATTGAAGCCAACGAAATCTTTGTTCTGATGCTGCTATTTTTCATAATATGGTCCCACTACTGTTAGTTGCCAGTGAGTACCCTTCTGCTGGTGATGTAATATGTGCAAAAAGAAAATGAATGGCAAGAGATGTGGTAACTATAATTTTAGCATGTATTTTGCACATTGGACTGGTAGTTGTAACACCGTATCAGAGATGTCGTGCCAGTTTGGCACTGTATAAAGGCATACAAACACACCCTTTACATGTAGAAAGTCAAAGTTAAGCATAGCCCTATTCCGCTAAATAATATTTTATTTGATTCATTGATAACTATATAAAAATAACACCTTTGTGCTCCACCCTTGTTTACAACCTCATCTCTTACTATGGACCAATTCAAGTTTTCTATTAGCGTTTTTAATTGGATTTAGCTGTCCTTATTGACCAATGGTCACACGGGATCAATCTTCACATCTGACACGGGTGGTCCCTTCAGAGGAGTTTCACACTAACATCATGTACTTTTAGCAGTAACATTATATATATATATATATATATATATATATATATATATATATATATATATATATGCATGTGTGTGTCCGTGTGTACATCGTGAAAAAGGAGGGCATGTTATTTTTTGGTGCTTCAATGCAATGCTTGCCATATTTTTCACTCCTGCGTCCCGGGCAACCTCTCCGTGAAAATCGTCCGCTTGTGTATTTTGACACTTCAGAACCGACAATATTTCATATGTTTTATGCTATCAAACTCTATTAAAACCAGTTCTAACGGCGACATGTTCAGGTTTGACTTCATATGATGATTTACGTACAGGCGCCCATATGGCTGTCAAAAGAACGAGAAAGGAGAAAAAAAATCCTCCGGTGGGAAAAACAGATTTCATTCGAGACACACTTTATTTCCTGCCTGCGTTTGAGGGACAAAAAAGCGCGTACGCTAGATGTTTCCCAAATTGAACCCCTGAGAAATTCGTCTCGGCTAATGCTCCCTTTCCACACGACGTTAAAACATCTAAAACTTCCTACTTGCTAAATTGAAAAATTGTTGGTCTGACTGGATTAGATGTATAACAGGGCAATTTTTCGGCTCCGATGAAGCCAATGTAAACCCAGGCAGTTTCATTGCCCTTTTCCACGATTGATTATTCACACAGGAATATCACCGCACAAAGTCAGTTGTATAATATCCCAAAAACAAATTAGTTCCGAAAGTGTGAAATCCCTGCAGGGCAAGATATTATGTGATGTATTGTAACAGCTAGTGGCTTCTGTCCAGAACTTATGACACCCGCATTAGCACCGTGGACGATGTATTTTTATTTCGAGAATTGTTTCTTTTCCTTTGTTGAGCGGAGGTGAAGGTACGCATGTTCAGACAACCACAAAACATATAAGATGAGAGTTGCTTGTAGATTTCCTGAGGGACTTGCAGTGGCGTTTTGTTTGAAGATTAAAGTTCAAGTAATTGCTCAGTCTCGAATTGTTCTATATATAATGGCATCAAATCGTGAAAATGTGCACACATTGCACTGTACAATTATGGTCACAAACGTTTTCAATCTTAATTTGGATGAGATCACCTGGGTTAATTAATGGGATAAGTAAATTTGTAAATTACTTTTAAAGGGTGGGGAACGTACCCCTGTTTTCAATGGAGCCGAAAAACAAGTTTTAGTTACCGGAATGTTTTGGAGCATGTGCAACGCTGGCGGAAGTCACCATCATTGGAATCTGTGCATCCGCAGCCAACAGAAAAATGGCACAAGGGCAACAAGAATTAATGCAGGATACATGAAAGACGGGACCATAATAAACAGTAGCAATTTAATGGCGAGCAATACTGAACAAGGCAAGGGCTTCTTCTCTTGTTGTATTTGCGGTTCTACCCTTCCAGTGTCAGGGAGTAGATCGCATACCGTGTAGCCAACGAATATACCCTGGTGTCGATAATCAAGTACAGTCAAAAACATTCGTGGTTATGGCTCATGCATCTACACCAGACAACTCGATTCTTTGAAATTGCTGCTGAAATCAGTGCTGACATCTATCGAAATACTTGAATTCATATTTGATAAAAAATAAAAGAACAGAGACAGATATCTGCTCAGCATAGAGATGTAGATGTATACTGATACAAAAGTAAAGCATGGAATATTTAAGTGCAAGCCACATTGATCCTAAGACTATCATAGAATATTACAGTTGTGACATTGTAACATTTCGAAATAAACAGGGGCTAGTAGGGAGGTCTACAGTTTGCATGAAGTTACTGAGATTACCTTATTTGAAATTAAGGTCCAATGTACTGTCAAATTATCCACATGTAGGAAAAAAATAAACTGAAGCAGGAAATTAGTTACTGAATTAATAGCAATTAGAAAATTTGAAGAAGACGCAGAACACATTTCAAGTAAAACTGCAGACTCAACGTGCCTAAGTTTACATTACCTTGCCAACTGACATGTATTCTTGCCTATCTTAATGTAAAAATAACACTGTAGTCGTGAGGTATTCCACACATTTAAGAGCATAAATATATACCTCTTACATTTTGAACACCTAATGTGATTAGTGTGCACAAGAAGATCTACACGTTTTTGATAAAAACGTGCGTAGCTTGGTAATATGTAAAAAGGCCACCAAAATATGTGTAAGGTTATTAGATCCGTCTTAATTTTAGATCATAAGGATCGTTGAACCTACAATTCTGACAGTACAGGCGTGACAACAATCAGGGTGCCTTTGCTCATCATGTCACATGCTATCCAGTTAGTTTAAATCATTCCGGTGTGTGTAAAAACGTTAACGTGTAAGAACTCGGTGACAAGAAGCACAATAAATCAGACAGACGTCCATCCAACTAATCAGTCCTAAAAGGTCGGGTAAAAGCCCGGGCAACAATGTTCGGAAAATACCAGTATATCTCTCATAAAAGTGGTGCGAATGCACAGGAAGGTAACTCAAGAGACCCATTTCAGCAATAATTACAAGGAAAGGCAGCAGCTCGTAAACGCATATCATATGTTAGGTGATTGGAAGGCAACGAAACATATAGACGACAAGTCTGGAGGTCTGGTCCGCTGCTGTCGAAGTCCATTTGCTCGCAACCCGAGAGAAATTATTACACCAAACACTAACAATCACATTTCTGTGACAACAGTCATATTATTAACACTTCCTCGGCATATGGTTCGAAAATTCATTTTTGGTTCCGCATCCATGTATCGTGACGAAAGCAAATTTAAGGAGTAATTTCCGTAATTATTGAAGGTAACCCAGAAGTGATGATTTGTTTTGCCGAAGTTGTCATCTGATTCCCTTATGCGCCTTTCTGTCTGGATATGATACAAACAAAACTAATCCTATTTTCGATCGACATAATTGCACAATATCAAAGTAATAGATAGATCATACATCCTCAGTCTATTGGTGGCTTTCCTATAAAAGCGAGTTTACTTCTGTCACAATAGTCATTGGGTGGAAATAAGACACGTTTTGCTGAGCTAAAAACAGACTGTTTCCTGCATTGCATTATTTTGCACAGACTTTCCCTGAACATACGGACCATGTAAAATCCTTTTGTGTAAAGAAAATATCCCGGCTCAAATAGAGTCGAGTTATCTGATCAATACGACAGACATCTGTATGTACCTAGAGACCATAAGATAAAGTGCCGTTTTATTCCTGGCCCTTACAGATACAGAATACACGATCTACGCCGAACTTCGCACAAATCGGCACTGCATCACTGCCTCGCTTTAGTGGTCATTATAAAAATATCTTCATCTTCTTCCTTTTGAAATACATATTAAACATCGGTACATATAGTATTTGACGAATAGGAACAAAAGTAAGATAATTATTGTTGTAGTATATACTCAATTTTCCATAAATTTCATGTAATAAGCATGGTGAGTGCAGAACCTGGACGACGGATTTTGGACATTGATGATATGGAAATGTTGCAGGACATTTGAATTTCTCAATTGAATGTGATTTGTGGCACGTGTTTACAGTTTACCAAGGTACATTTATGTAACAGTTTGCCATGTTATTGTACTTTATTACCATTCGACTCAAATTGACTCTTCCACCTGAATCGTGGCTAACATGATGAGATGTGGTCATTTACTCCCCTAGTCGTGTGACAAGCCCTAAGGCCATTTACTTTTGACTCCTGCAAATATACACCCCCGCATTTATACGAGCTACCCTTGTTTTCACCCTGATGGAAACTGTTCTTTTGTACCAGCAATCATTACTTGATAATATTTTATATTGGTATAGAGTCCCATTGCCAGTTCAAACTCTGTCTCAGTCTGTCATTTCATACGGACGTCAAAACCTGACCAAGTCATGCAATAGTTCCTTAGTCATACATCAAGCTACAACAAGCGGCTCAAAGCTTATCAGTATTGTTTGTTTCTACATCCTGACAACAGCGACATCAATGTCGCACTGGAGGTCGGACTCCTCATGTGGCAGAGGAAGAAAAGTGGATTTATCGGATTGATTGCTCCGGATCAATGGCTGGCTTCTGCTTTGACTCTGCAGGTGTGACACATCCTCTGACCTCTATGTTTTTATCTTATATTTCGTGCTTGCGTCGGCATTGCCTGCATTACCTAGACAATGATGCATCTTTGTCGATGTACTTTTCGATGTCTATGTCACCATAATCATTCAAGACATGTCCAGATAGGCTACAACTGTTATCTAGCATGAACTATTATCGCATGGCTGACTTAAGATTTCACTATACCTTGTGCACTGTTATTTTTGTAATTCAAACGTGACACCATTTTGTTTTCGCTTTTTTGGTGTGCGTGACCCAATTACTGTGGCTTGTGTAAATAAATTTCTAAGTCAACTGTATGTTTACCTGCTAAGACAGACTAAGTTACGCTATCGTTACTGTTCAGGCGCTCCACGTGGAGCGCTGTCAGACACGCGGAACAATAGTCTTTTTAGCAGGCAAACCTTATGTCCGCTTCTCAGCAAAATTTGTTTTCTTGAATAAAAGTAGGCTTTCATGTTAGCGCAACTAAAATCATCCGTGTTATTTAAAAACAAACAAAAACTTATGAAGACAAATACAACCAGGCCATCAGTACTGGTCACCAGACGCTCCGACGCTTATTACCGCGCTGTCGGCGTTGGCAATAAGATCGCAAAAGTTTTTTTGTTCTGAGATTCCACCATAGTTTTTTCCAAATTTTACATGAGACATGAATTAAAACGATACCTGGATGGAGTGTTAAACGCCACTAAGGGGAAAGGTACACATTCTTGGTCCTAGAGAATTCTCCACCTGTATCAAGGAATAATATATATGTCCTTATGATATTTGTCATATTCCTCGTTGTTATGCCTTTATCACATAGGAGAAAATCTTGTCTGTGCTTCCTATATATTTCGATTTTTCCCTTGATTCCTACTGATGTATATATATATATATATATATATATATATATATATATATATATATATATATATATATATATATATATATATATATATATACTATACCACGCCTGCAGTAGATCAGTATCTTGTTAAAAGTTAATTGTATTGTAAATTTGTTTCTTGTTATGAATCAAAACATATATTCCTGGGAAGAGAGAGGCCTACACCATTGGTTTAACATAGGCTCTGCTAAATAATAGTTTTGTATGAAAAATATTGGTGACATATAGAATGTTATGTAACAGCGACAGAATAACCAGGGGTCTGCCTGAGCAGTCATACAAAAAGGAATGCCCTGGAAATGAGACAACATCCAAAAAAAGATGACACAAGTGTGTCCTGCATTGGGGTTCTTATATGGGCTTTACAACGAACCTTTGGCTTTTGGATCTATGTGAAACCACAATTCAATGGCATGTAGGTCACTCGCGCCTCTTTGAATTCGACAGAGGCAGAACTAGCGGCATGCTGGAGGCTGTTCCTTTCCAAGTGAGTTTGCCAAGAGACTGGGGTGGTCTCTTTTTCCCAAGGAGTATACATTGTTTCATTGTCAAGGTGGCTTGCATGGTAGCGGTCCACTCATGACCTTAACGCGAGTCTCCCGATCAATCTTATGTATATCAATCTGTAATATTATCCGTATGTATGTACTTTTGTGTAATCAAATAAAACTTGATGAATTCCTGAATTCGGTAGCAACTCGGATCCGTCTGGTGATAAAGACTGACGACTCTGGTCGTTTTATTACTGAATTGCCAAAAAGGAAAGGAAAGAGCACGCTTTGCAAGTTTGCATCGCAGGTGCCAAGACCGGCCCAGGGAAAGCTTTGGAACAAGTCCTCGTATAATATATCAAGTCTGTATGTGTGAAAAAATCATTATGCAAAGACACTGCCGTGTACAGTGAAACCTGTTGTGAGAGAGCACTGTAATGAAAGACCACCTGCCTTTTAAGACCATATTTCCAAATTCCTTTTTGCTATCTTTCCCATGTTATTACACCTCCATTGAGAGACCACCTGCCTTATGTTACCACTTTTTAGCCTACCCTTGGGGTGGTCTCTCAAAACAGATTTCACTGTAGTTACAAGAGTGTAGAAGGCAACGTTAATTGGAACCTACCAGTCATCGTCGCTTGATTTCGTATGGACTGGTGGTGGGATCTATTGATATAACCATAAAATGCATAGCAATCCAGTGTGTTTCTAATCAATGCATTTCCTTCTCGGTGGTTCACATTTATTGTTGGCATTACTGTATTGCTCCCACACATCATTATTTTCCTCCAATGAAAAGAAATGCAGCAGTAATAGAACTTAAGCGGCGTAATTTAGTCAGTTGTCTTTTTAAGCATCAGTAATCATTTCCCATAAATTTTCATTAATAACTGGGCAGAGGCTCACCCAAGGTACACACCAACTAAGTTTAAAGTGAATCTGATTGACGGTTTGGGAGAAATAAATATGTGGCCTACCTTTCAATCTCCATTGACTTGCATTGTGATAAATGGGAATGCAGGCATTATCCGGTAAGTACCCGAATTGACAACTTCGTTAAAAATCAGATATGTAGAATATCATCACCTAGGATAAAACATTAGTTTGAACTGTCCAGAAGGTACACTTTCAGAAGACTCTCAGAGGCGGTTTTGCAGAGGTCAAAAATAAACACACAAAAATTCGTACAAAATAGAAAACACCACAACACCTTCTGGTAAATAATCATAGTCTAGGGGTCTTCAAAAGTGTCCCTGAAAATTCAAGGCTTGAACAGCCAGATGAATGCGTCATGAGCAGCAAATCATCAAGCATATTTCGCAGCGTTAAATTCTTTTTTGTGATGACGGCTGCTCGTCTTTACCTTATTTTTGCTGTGGTACTTTGTGATATAGGTCACACAAGAACAGGGACCTTGGCCAAGCATTTTCAGAGAGGAGGCCTTTACAAAATCCCAATAACTAAGCAAAAAAAACTTAAATAAAGATCCAGAACTTACCTATTGCCATTGATGACGTCACTATATTTTTAACGCATTGTTTTCCACGAAGGACGAGTTGCGGTGGAAGTAATATATCTATATCGAAGAAATGCTTTAACTTAAACCAATTTTCACTGAAATGTAGGATCCTGCAGACGTGTTTTAGATTTGGTTAAGTATACGTCGAGCATATCTTTTTGAAAACGTATTTCATTTCAGAGAAAGAAAAGGAACTGGACAATAAACCGTATGCTGATGATTGTTCCTCACCGCACAAAAAGAAAGTTTGAATTAAATAACCATATGCCATGTAGCATATTCTTCATAGAAAGAAAATGCATCAACAGTTCATGCGTCTGATTAAACAGATACTCGATGGTTTATGTCTATGCTATATACAATATTCAGGTGTTTTCACATTGAAAGAAGATGTTTTTTTTTCAGACACAAATCATCTGAAAGTCCGTCAATAAGTCGTCGTCCGCAATAATAGTATTGTTGATGCGAGCTTATTTTGAAATCAAAACGTTTCTGATGTTTTTTGTTGTTGTATATTTGAAATCAAATCAATTCATTCACCTGCCCAAGGGTTTTACCGAGACACACAAAAATGAATGATTACAAAGATCATATTGTGTTTTTTTTTTTCGGAATCACGGGAAAACAGTGTTGATATCTGACACATATTTGTGTTAAGGATCAATATCCCTTTGATGAAAATCGGTGCGTCATCTTCATTCCCCCAGGTGTACCTCTACCGTGGTTTGAAATAACAGACCATGTATGGTTTCTAACACTGTGAGTGCACAAAATGGATATGACTCCTATCGATCTTTCATTTGTTCTTTTCTTTGATCCGTCGGTCATTTTTCTGTCAGTATATTCCAACTCCTTTTGTTTGTTTGTTTGTTGTTTGTTTAGATCACAGTTTATTTTACTGTTGCTTAGCACCAAGACACGCATTTTTGCGTGCTAAATACACAGGCGTAACATTTGAGTCTGTAAACCTGTGGTGGTTTATTGTAAGCAATTTCGTTGCCAACGAGTTACTGTCATTCAATAACTGTGCTTTGACTGTAAGGCACTTTGTACTGAATAGGTGTAATTTACAAGTAAGCAATTGTATAAATTACGGTGACACATTGTAATATAATGTATTTGCCGGTAGTAAACGAATACATCCTCGTTATGCTCTCATTGTAAAGACTGGCGACTATGTTGAGAGATGTAAAAAGTGACTAATGTGAGTTCATTGCTGACGCGACAAAGATTAAGTGCTTAAAAGCAAATAATGACATCAGAGTTACCAGAGAGTAATAATTTTAATTACGAGACGTGAGGAATTTCTTGTCAAAAATGCACCTAGAAATATTTAATCAACTTTTGGCACATCTAAAACATTGCATTGTGTCTATGTTCCATAAGCTACATATATAATTGTATAAGATTAACAAATCCATGCAACACACCATGAAATTCTAAATAAAGTTTTTGAAGTCTGATTTAGATAGCGGTTCAAGCACCTTAGTAAAAGCACCTGTCGGCGAACTGCAATTACAGCAGCAGACAATCCATGCTAGGTAAATTAACTCGTCATTCCAAAGAAGTAGACGTTTTTTCCCAAAATCCCTCTCATCAACAATCGCTTCATTTCCTGGAACCGATAACATACTGAACTAAGACGGCATTATCTGACATTAAACCGTCCATCCGTCTTGTACTTTAAACAAAATGTGACGAGATCATGGCATGAATCAATGATCAATGTCATTATCTGGCCTTAAATGAGTGTTACTCTCTGCATAGGAATCAGTCAGGTCACATAAGAGGTAATTGAATGAAGGACGAGTTGATTTGAGCTATGTAAGCTTGTTCTATTAGTTGTATTATCTTTCTTACAAAGTCGATTGTTGTATTTCTATGAAAAGTGGGAGGAAATTATAAGGAGAGCGTTAATGATTAATAAGAAACTATTAAATGGAGGGGACAGTATTTAAAAAGAAAGAAATGGGTTAACCAGCATGCTTAACTGCAAACAAATTCAGTTTTCATTGCATTATCGGCACATAGTTAGTTCTATCTGTTTGTCCGTTGTAGTGCAATTCTTTATCTTAATCAAAATATGAATAATCCATTTTTTATCAGAAATATTTCATGTGACCAAAAACTACATACACACGACGATCTTATCTCTCCACAGTTTGCCAACAAATGACCAAATGTACAACAAATCTTTTAAGAGTTTCTACAGAAACACCAATACTGAATCTTGGATGCCTCATTAAAACCGCGCTGGACAGACCACTACGTTCACACCACTGTTGCATTCCTGAAAAATATGTACAAACTACCAAAAATATTACATATTATTTACATGCTGGTGCCTGCCAGAAAATGTCCGCAGGCACAAAGTTCAGGGAAAAGATATTATTGTGAAAGTATAATCTCCATTTCAACTTTGCAGTTGTTAAGTAAGAGGGATGTGGATTGTAAAAACGTGAAACACAAAAGATACGTTAGGTATTTGACCGGAAGATCTACATGTATGGTTTATCCCTATATATCTGCAACCTCCTGCAAGCTACATTTAACGCTATTCCATGTAGACTACTTTTAATTAACTGAAGCAATAAATGATTGCGCAGAATGCTATCAAAAGCTTTAGAGTAATTAATATATGCACAATAAAACCGTCATCTCTTCTTGCATAAGTATTTTTCACAGCTTGCATAAAGCAAAAATATTTTCTGCTGTGCTCCTTCCTTTTTTTACGCCACCTTGACCTTCGCTTACTTTATGTTCAACTTCGGCATATTATATCGATATGTTGCCACAAATTTTTGGAAAGATCTTTCCTGCTATGCACACAATGCCTCTATTATTATTAACATCGCTCTTAGAGCCCTCTTTATGTAACGGGCTAATAATAGCATCACACTATGCATCAGGAAAAACCTATTCTATAAGTACCTTGTTATTAAAATAAAATATGTAAATCTGGAACTATAAAGTCGCAGCTGCTCCTGAACATTTCATATACCAATCCATCTGGTCCACAAGCTTTTTTATTAGGCAAACTAAGAATTACTTTCTTGATCTCTTACCTACTTATTGACAAATTATGGAGTGTTGCTGTTACACTCCACACAATTCTGATCATGTTCATCTAATGTTTCTTCAACATGATCCTTGAATGCTGAGTCATTTGAATCATCACTGACATTCAGAAGTGTTTTAAAATATTCAAACCATTGTTCATCAGATATACCAGTATCTGATTCTCCAATATTTCTACTGGACTGAATGAAATTCCACAAGTTATTTTGTTCTGTCAAACACTCTTTGCAATTTGCATCAGGATATTGTCATGTATATTTTTCTTTTCTTCACAAACCTGTTTAAAATGTTTTAACAGCTAACCATGCATCTAAGACTTGTCCCTTGCTCTTTGAAAAAGATGCAAAAGCTAAATTACATTTTATAATTGCCACGTAATGACACAAATTCAGCAAAACGAAATGTGCAAAACAGTGTTAGAAAAATACATAATCGCAATGCGCATTTATATTTCAAAATAATGTCTAGTGTACTTTTAAATATACTAATAGAAAAGTTGTTCAGCAGACCAGTTCTCACCTTAATGATTCTTAGCATATTCATAACGGCAATGATCGAATTTGTTCTCCCTATATATGATGACGATAGAGCCATGCAAACATATTCTTCGGCAAGCATGCAGCACTCTGTCACCATACAGTCATTGTAAGGCTTTGCATTATCATTCCAACAGATTGAATATATGCAAAAATGTAGTTAAATATTGAGAATGCTGGTTTTAAGTGCGTGTGTTTTTTGTACCCATGACATTTGTCGTTTTAATTTATTTCATAATAAGTTATTGAAGGGTGAGCTAAGCTAATTATTTTTTTTTTAATTTCTTCTTGAGGTAGGGTTCTGAACAATGCAAAAATACAGACCAGAAGAAGAAATTTCAAAGCCTAATTAAGGGAAGGCAATGTCAAATGAGGCTCTCTCATTCTTGTTTCCATGCATTTGACTCAGTTTTCATACTGTCATGTTTATGTAGCCCATTTAATAGTCACTTGAATTGTACTACTGACCTAAAATTATGCAAAGCAGCTTGTTTTGAATAAAAAAGCAGAGACGTAAGGATACTCAAGCCTTAGGCACATCTATACCAGTGTGATTGCATTAAACACATAATGGTAGGACTAACTGAGCAGAGTCCGCCCAGTAAAGCTGTTGACCAGCATGCACAAAACGCTAAGAATTTTCGAAATTGGCAATAACTGTCTAGTAGATTGCCCGAATAAAATACCAGACAAAATCACACGACGTATTATTTATATCTTTGTTTACGCTCATCCTAGCCATTTGATTATTGGAAATATTTGTTGTTGTTGTTGTTGTTGTTGTTGGTGTTGTTGTTGTTATTATTATTATTATTATTATTATTATTATTATTATTATTATTATTATTATTATTATTATTTTCATTATTTAAACATACTAAATACAAAGACATCTTATTTTTGTTGCACCACAGCTCCACATCTGTACAAGTGTGATTGTATAAGACCCAGCACATACGAACGCCTTTTGGTTTTGTGTGTGAGACCCATCGATCATACTATCGAACCGGCTTTATGTCATTTCCTGTCGTTTTTTTTTTTTTTTTTTTTTTTTTTTTTGGTAGAAAACATGCAACACTTCAATGAAATCATTAAGGCCCTCTTTCTAATTGGTACACCGTCGTTGGCACTCCAGCGGATTTCCTATTCTTGGAACAAATGAGGACAAGAGAAAATTCAGTTAAAAACTAAGAACATGCATCAGCACACTGCATAACAACTAAAAGCATTATTTCAAAAGCATAATTTCCATGCTTTACGGTACAAAAATTCGTTTGCACAACTGTACTTACAACATTTAGTCTAACCATCATTCCGAGAAACAGCAAATCGAGTTGTGCAGTAATATTTTAGGATGTCATTTCAGATGCCGACGGCATTGCATAAAGGTTGAGAAAAAGGCAACAGGCATATCCGATCAAATGGATCATAGGCTCAGCCGTGGTGGCTCCATAAAGCCCCAGCCTCAATGAAAAAGTGCACTACGAACAATCTGTATGCGACATCTCACACGCGACAAGACTTCTGGATGCCTGGCCCCTGCCAGGATATTGTTATACCTAAACCCACCAAACTGTCATTGAAATTACCTCGCTTGACAACCCCCTTCCCCTCTTCAAAAAATGAAAGACAAAACAAAAACATAAACAAAAACAAAAAAAAAAACAAAAACAAAAACAAAACAAAACAAAACAAAACAAAAAAACCAAAAACAAAACAAAACAAAACAAAAAAACACCCCCCAAAAACAAACAAAAACAAAAACACCCCTTCCCCAAAAACGTACAACATTAATATGGTTGTAGACCTTCACCTCCATTTTTGTGAATTTATGTTGCATTCATATTTCCACCATTTATAGAAGTATCGGATACCCCGAAAACAAGATTTGTTTCACAGCAAATATGTCAGAGTGCATGTATGAGTGCTGTCAAAATTTAAGTGGGCATTTAACTGATTTGCATTAATTAAAATCCCCATGCCAAGTTTGTTGTTGGTTTCGAAACAATTTCGAGGATAGCTTCCAGCCTTTGGACCAAGTTTGGTCGCAAATAATAAAGAAAGAAAAGAAAGAAAGAAAGAAAGAAAGAAAGAAAGAAAGAAAGAAAGAAAGAAAGAAAGAAAATGCGAAATCAAAATGTCTGGGTTCGCACCCAGAAATTAATATGCAGCTTATGCACGAGGACCGGTGACACTGCGTCACTGATGCATATGCAAGGTAAAATAAGCGTTTTATACCTAACCGGCAACAGAATTGGGGAGGGAGGAATATTTTTTTCAGCTCGTTAATTTTGACTGTCCGTCAGTAGATAAGCCCTTGCTAGCAAAATATGTAAGGCTTCGCAGGCCACATCAAACTCAAATTTACCTCAATTGTTCTTTTGACCTGATTATATTTTGGTGACCTTGGTCTTATTTTGAACGTCAAAGGATTCTTGCAGACAGAGGTAGGGGTTGACGTTAAGGTATCTTTAGTCTGTTGGCAGGACTGTTCTGGGTATTTCCCCTCAATGAATGACATTGTGGATAAAATGAAGGAACTCAGTGCCCGGGATGTCCGTGCTTTTCTACAGGTTATGTAGCCGTTTACAGACAGCTTCATGGTAACTCTGATCCAATATGAGCCTTGTTCCAATTGAGCATTGTGAGGAAGTACAACACTCCTTTAGACACGTATGAAATGGCAAGGCTGTTCTGATTTTTAAAAACAGCAAGAACATTTTCCTTGATTATTACACAGGCACATTCGTGTGTATAGTTTTCATAATCCTTGGTTTTCTGTGTACGGCTGAAACAAACATACATGTATTCGGAGAATTAATTTAGGCATAAGTCTGGAAACATTGCAACGCTGATGGGATCATTTATTGCGGGCCCTTGTTCGCACATAAAGACCACCAGAATCATTAGAGCCCCCTGGTGACACCATTTGCAAGTGTTCCAGTAACATCAATCCTTCAGGTGATGTTTCTGTGATTCACAGAGCTGGGGAAGGAAGGTGTTACAGTATGTGCAAGTGCACATCAGATGATATGACAATCAAACTTGTCACGGGTTCAATTTATTGGCCGAAGATTTTTGAATGTAGGGAAAGTTTATGCGCGTCTTCCCTTTTCCAAAAAAGGAGAAAATTGCAGTGACAATATATTTTTCTTGTCACACAAAATCATTTTGTATGTTCTTACACAATCGTCCACATTATAGATGGAAATGTCCATCAGAAGATATGTAGCTCTCAACCCTATGCCACTTGCTCCCTATGATGCATTTCTATTACTGGTCTTTGACGTAGAATGTTACTTTGCAATTCAACATTTGCTAAGTTTCACGTATATATTATGGAACGCCGTTTGTTGTTTTATTCAGTATTTGATCAAATGATTAAATGTTTGACCAGAAAAACAAATCGATTTCAAGAGGTGAACAAATGCATTTGTTCATGTGATTAAATACAGTCTGTTTGTTCCTCATAATAAGTTGATTTGATCTTCTGATTGAATCGATTTGTCCTTCTGATCGATTTAATCAGAGGAACAACTATACTTTTTTTTGACCACATGAATAAATATGTTTGTTCAGATGATTCAATCGATTTGGCCATATGAATAAATAGATGTTATTTGATCATCTGAATTAATTGAATTGTTCTTCTGATCAAATCGATTTGATCATATCATCAAATATCCCCCAACTTAATTAAAAAAATGACGCTCCCTGTCTGATTTGTTCCTCGAATCAAATATTTATACTTCGGAACAAATCACTTCCGCCTGTATTTGATCCGCACAACAAATAGTAAACAGGCAAAAGGTACAATCTTGAAATGTCCGCGATGTCTTCAACACGGACATATCTGACATTTACAACGCGGACATTCTATGGCATTGTTTAGAGATTAAAGCAGGTGTATCTGGCCTTGCACAATGTATCATTATTATTTATCATTTAAATATGATTGTGTTTTGGCAGGATTAAATGTCAATTTAGACGGTGGTTCCATGATCTGTCGGTCTTGCTTTCGGGATGGATGTGAGTATTTTTTCTCTCCCTCTTTCATTCTTTGGTGGTTAAGCACTGCTTTACGGAAGGATGTTCTAATTTTTCTTTCTTTCTCATCCTCCCTCCTTTCCTTTCTCTCTTTTTTCCTTTGTTCAGCTGAATAGATCGGGATATACCTTACTTTATTTGATCAGAAGAACAAATCGATTTAGTCATGTGAACAAATGCATTTGTTTCTGTGATAAAATTCAATTTTTTGCTCCTCGTAACAAATCTATTTGATCTTCTGGTCAAATCAGCTTGTTCTTCTCACCAAATTAATTTGATCATAAAAACAAATATGTTGTATTTGATCTCATGAACAAATACCTTTGCTCATCTGATCAAATACAGAATAAAACAAGAAATGGCATTGCATAACATATATATATATATATATATATATATATATATATATATATATATATATATATATATATATATATATATATATATATATACACACACACACACACACACATATATATATATATATATATATATATATATATATATATATATATATATATATAGTAGGTAAATGATGATAATAAAGAATGAATGCAGATATGGGATTGGAGACCTATTTATGGAATATCAAGAAGGCTTGTGTGCAAACGCGTCAGAATAATACTTACAAGGGTGTTTTGTGAGGCCGCTGTCAGCATAGTTTTCAGTAATGGGAATACCCGTTTCCCTGGGGCATGATGGTTTGCCTAAGGTAAGTAGGACGCGGGCATGAGACTCCTTATTGTGCTTTGACTTTCACAGGCTTCCCCTGTCCTTGCCTTGAGGAACTTGTTAACTTTGCACAGACCCCAAAAGTATAAATTTACTGAAAGTAAAGTTTCTAAAGCTTATGCTACAAGGTGACATAAGGCGAGAATTAAAGTGAGAATCCGCACTTTCTTATTGCAATCAGTTTATTGTTTCGCTTGAACACCGCTTTTAACCCTTTCCGTGCCACATTTTGGACCCAGTGAACAGCTTATCTCGGCACATTGTGCCCAAAGTATACCGATGAAAATGATGTTGACTTAGACTATTATATTCTATGTAACTACAGGACGGTATTGGTTTTTGGGTGAAAGCTGATGTTGACCTAGACTATTATATTTTATGTAACTGCAAGAATGTATTGGTGCTTGGATGAAAGGCCTTTTTACAAGGAACGTGAATCTACCTCCTTTATTATAATTAAGAGCAGTTCGCTTTAAGTAGTCCGAGTTTAATCGCAGATGGCACTGACAAAGTGAAATTAAGACATTTTGTTAAACCGATTTTATCATGTAGGTCTTGGGAAAAGTGTTAGTATGTCTGGCAGGAAACTTTCCGTTCGATTTTTAAAGAAGTTGTTTTTGTAGTGTTGCTGTATCCAAGTTAATGTATTGATTTCATTACGAATTAAATTCCAGCGATCGTATGGAACTTTAACTGATCGTATGCGACTGAAGTTACTAACAAAATCTGGATGTTTCCCGCGTAACTTTATTCCTTCCCTTTGTGTCCAAAAGAATAGAAATAAACACAGAAAAGCACAAGGGACACCAGCAGAATGGTTCCTTTCGTATTCCGGTAGTTACGAACGCATTCAAACTGACCACCAAAGTCACTATGTATGGGTTTGTATCGACCAGAATATGGTGACAACCATTCTGCTGGTTGGGTCTCTGCAGAAAGGTGTTCACAAAGTGTGCAAAGTTAACAAGTTGAAAATGCCTGTTGAAAATGAAGGCTGTACATAAAATTCGTAACCGCCTGACTTATGCCGTTTAAAACATATGTGTCACAATCTTCAGAACGTCTCACATACATACATACATACATACATACATACATACATACATACATACATACATACATACATACATACATACATACATACATACATACATACATACATGTTTTGGACGTAATATACCAAAAGCCTGCTAAACCCAAAACACCATAACGAGCCTCACATCTTGTGGTGTCTCGCTTGTAAGAAAAAACAAGGGTTGTGTAAAACTCTACGTCATATGTTGTTTTTCGGAGCCAGGTCGGCATACGCTGATCATACCCGGTAAAATCACTGCCTGACTTTCATATCGTCTGACGCTTTTCGTTTAATGAACGCAGCCACGGAACCTTTACCTCTGCTGAGCATATTCATTGCTACAGAATATAGCGCTGCTAATACTCTTACCTGCTCTTACTTTCTTCAGAATATTGAACTTATGAATTCTAACACCTGCATATTGACTATTTCCGAACTGCACCTCTAATTTTGATACTTTTGTTCTTCCCCCTTTGTATGATTTCTTGCCTGTCTCAGCAAATGAGCTTTTCTAGGAATTCGTGTAAATAAGGTTTTCATCAGGTGGATAATGAATTTTGTGCAGACATTTGATGAAATGACATTTGTTTTGAATCAGGTCGCTAGTTTACTGACGCATTGTTGCAGATTCGACTCAGACGTATTGTCTTGTAGGGTGAACTGGAAGCTTTATTGTTACTTTTAACCTTCATGTTTTGTACAACGAATTCACAGTGTATTTCAGATTTTGCCTCCAGTCCAATTGGCATCTTCATTCAGACGAATGATCAAGGACACTGCTAACTTGGCCTTGTTGCTTATGGCCATGATCATGTGTTTATTTTTCACCTTTAGAGACAAGTATCACGCCTATGTGGAGGTTTGCCTGGGACGTGAAACTAGCCAGATACAGAACTACAAATAACAAACAACGTGGACTACATTTAATATAATTTAACCTATTCATACATTGTAGAAAGGAAATAAAACAGATGACCAAGGACTCCTTGATATGACCGATCTTGCAATAAAACATTGTCACAAGACCGATGACCAAGGACTCCTTGATATGACCGATCATGACATGGCCGATCATGTAATAAAACATTCACTGTCACAAGACCGATGACCAAGGACTTCTTCATATGACCGATCATACAAAAAAATTATTGTCACAAGACCGATGACCAAGGACTCCTTGATATGACTGATGAGAACTCCCAATTAACAAACGTCTTTGATTGGAACACTATATGTATTATATAGGATTTATGCACACCCACACACACACACGCACATACATACATATACGTGTGTACATGAATAAATTATACTATATATCTATATATAAAACAGAGCAGAAATTCAACAGATGTATCCATTTCCATTTCAAAGATTACAAAGTGATACCATTAACGGCAGTTCTAATTGGCTCATTGTGTTCATGGAAATAATACAAGATAGGTCCGTTGTGATTGACTTTAAAGTGTGCTATTGTCAAATGACACATGATTGTGACACATCGGTTAGTTTCTCTGGTTTTAACAATTGTACTTTACAACGACAACAATTTGTGTGAAAATGAGTGTCTTAACAAATTACTTTTAAGAGACTTGATGGTGTTAAGATGTCGCTTTATTGTGGATTAACGAATCTTTAAAGGAAAAGCAAAGTTGGTTAAATAAGGATCTAACACAGGATCTGTTTTGCTTAAAAAATGTGTGATTTTTATGACAAGATTTTGGAGCTTCAAACATGAAAAAACCTATCAGCCGCGAAACAAATGAATGTACATAAATGCTGAAGTGCAAACGTTTGGCAAAACTAACAAATAGAAGACAAAGGAAAACTACACTTGGGTTCCAGTATAGCGTATATGTGTACACGTTTTAAAGATTTTAGCACTGAAAGTGTTCTTCGGACTGTTTTATTTTGTTTCTTTTTTCATTGTGTTGTTGTTTTGTTTTATTTGTTTGGGTTTTAATCCTGTCACACATCAGACCACTTCACGAAAGTCTGGAGCTGCAAAAATTTTACATTCAATATTTACATGTATATGTTAAAAAAATTACACAATTGACATTGACTTTTAGATTTCCTTATTAATTAGGATCTTACGGTCCACTTCAGTCAAACTTTCAAGCCTAAGCACCAGCCTGAAATTAAAGATAAGTTATGTCAGGACATACACAACTTCGGTTCCCAAATCACCTTCCATTCTATAAATAGGTATGTGAAAACTATAGCTGTACTAAATAAAAATACAAAGACAACGGAAAGAACGTCGAATGTGAAAATCTTCACTGTGGTTTTCGGTTGTGAAGGAGGAGTGTGTGGCCCAGGAAGACAAGCCAACTGGAACTTCATTTCCTTTATCTGTTGCATTTTATAACGCGTCGTTGCGCATTTCTTGGGGGAAGGGGGGGAGGGACCCAAGGGGTCACGTTTGCGTCAGAATCGGATTTGCAGGGTACTTGGCACATAGGACATAAAATGAGTTAGGTGATCACTTATAACTTTAAATTACACAGTCACGTGATTTTGGACATCAATTTTGTCAATTTTTTGACAATCGTGTATTTGTTTTGCGATCTCATCAACTGAGCAAATGAGAAAAAAAGGTCAATTTTGTCCAATCTATCTGGGACAGACACATTACAAATTGCGACATAACATTTATCGTTGATTTACACCATAGTCCAGTGTTAACTTAGTATTCTAAAAGCCATGAAATTCAAACTTCGAGAAAATGGTCTTATTGCTAAATTCCATGCTCTTTGCAACTGTAACATAAAATTCATAGTTCAACATAAGCACTTTAGCTTAAAAAAGCTTTTGTTATTCAAAATGAATACTTCATGTTCATTTTCAACCAATGAAAGGAAATCGGGTGACCTTACCTACTTCGGTTTGGTACACAACGTGAGTTACAAACAAATAAAAATCTTACGTTTGGTGTATTGTCTGATCAAGGAAAACAGTGTCGGATTAAATTTCTGTAGTCAACTAATTAAAGCAGCTTACTTTCGTTAAGTGGCATGAGCTTTCTGTTGAAATGAAAGCTATTTGGAGGCAAATAATGTTTTTGTTGCCAATACTTCACCACCAGATTTACGTTGTATTATGTGCTTTTGCCACCAGTCTGATCTGGGCTAGCATAGCAGTCTTTTTATTTAATTAACTGCTAGATTTAGACATACATCGGCAAATACGTGCTATTTACACCGAAACATCGCTGCTTGAATCGTTGCTGAAATTTTTGCGTATTTTACATACTCCTCAGCTGACTCTAGTCTTGCACCTATAACCTAGGGATCACCGCATATACTAATGAATGTAAACCTCGGTGCTTGTCTAGGCATGAAGATTCCCTTTCCGAGATAGACTTACAAAACTTCTTTTAAATATGCAAAAAAAATCTGCCACTTTCATCACACTCAGCTTTAAACCAAATATTGACCAGGCTAACACAACGATGGTCAGTGTTGACGGTTTCTATGGTCTTTGATTCTTATTTGTGGTATTAACACGGTCACTGCGCTTCCCATTTGTCAAAATGACGCTGTAAGGTTATCGGGTTGTGAAGGTGGGGTACCAGACAGTCCATCCCTTACACCTGTCAAACAACTGTCCACCTACCCAGACGACGAAATATGGGACGTTACACAATAATTTGGAACACAGAGTCCAATATTCCCCAATACCTAACATATAGATGCATTCAGACATAACATTGTACAAAAGTGCAGAATTGCCTCCACGACCTTATTTTGTTGATGCAATCTGCTCAGCTGCTGCTTTGAGGATGCAATAGGTTTCGGCTCTTGTCACATACATAAGAGCAAATCGTGACACTAATTTAGCTCGTTTCATTAAAATGTCAAGTTGTCTTGCAGGAAAGTCACAATTTAATGATTTCGAATAGTCATGGGATTCTAAGGTACTGTCGACAAAAGCTAAATGGACGGGAAAAGAAATTGTATATTGTGGGGTTTTTTTGTTTTGTTTTGTTTTGTTTGTTTGTTGTCGTTTGTCCACCCAACAGCATTGTAGAAGAATAAATAATAGAACTTGGCCTTTCGTCAATCGTAATTGCGCTTTTATCAATACAGATTAGGTCCACAAAGTTCCCGATTTTGGTTTCATTGTAGAATATGCTGGATTGCTCCTGCTAAATGCTTAAAAGCTGATCCATGGACACATGTCAATATCTGTTTAAAGACTTGATTGAAAAGCATCCGGTAATTTTTACCAAGCGACTAGGTGACCAAAAGAGAAACATAAGGCACCTTTGACCCTGGTGACAGGGTGAGACAGGCACCCTGGGCACTGTTGAGTTACAACATCATGAACATCTTGGGAATTTCTCTTGCAGGTAGTGATGGTGCTAGAAAACCTGAAAGCACCTATCATCAGACGGGCAACACCCACAATATGGCTAGCAGAGGATTCTCTGTGATAATAACTGATTGTGCTACTGGAACTGGGTTATATTCCGATGTAACCAGCAGGTAGTCACCCGTGGCTCCATAAGTCTTGAGGGCATGCTACACTTTTTTAGCACTTTTCACCCTCACCCCCCCCCCCTCGCGACTTTGCTCCAAACATGTCTTTTTTATACACGAGCCTTCTTGCTTGAGATCATATAAAGTGCATATTTTCCACAAGTATACATTTGGATTAATCTATTAAGAACAGTGAAACTTCTGTAAGTGTTAAGAAATCGAATATATATTGCTTAATTCAAGAGCTTTGCTTTCACTTATTTTTGCTTTAAATGATAGCGTAAACACACACACACACACACACACACACACACACACACAAAGAAAAAAAAAACAGGAAACATTGTTTTCTTATGGGAAATGAAACAATACATTTCTAGCAGCGAAACGGTATTTCAAATATTGGACAAGGGTTAAAGTTCAAAATTTACAAGATGTTCAATTTAAAATTGATGTAAAAAAATAATAACCATAAAATCAAAACTAAGCTCGTTTACAAATATTTAAAATACGGTTTTGCAGAGTGTTATGTGTGTATTTGACACTGTAAACTCTAATTTGTATTTTTTGAAACGCTATCTTAAATTGTATGCAAAGTGTTCGAATGTTGATTAAAATTCATTTACACCAATAGCGATAGTACAGTTTTATACCAAGTGAGGAAATCAAACTGATGTAACATTTTCATTTAGAAAATATGTACTTTTCAGGGTATTAGCTGGTAACCATAGACAGTAATTAAACAAAGATACCTAAGAGTCATAAAGTGTTCCACGCGGGAAAGGTCTTTTTGGGAGTACTGAATCATCCATCGTCTACAGATGTAAAATGTGTCTCAGGACCTGTGTCGGATTTTTATAAATGGTAGGGCCCAGAATGGTCAAAATTATTTTCAGTCATTTTTCTTACACTTAATTTTTTTCTTCAAGTACAACAGTAACAACTCAGAATAGGTACTAGGAATACCTATTTGTAGGACTGCGCCATCTTGAATTTGTAGAAGTCATTTTTTTTACCAAAGCATTACAATGATAGAGCAAAGTCATTCAATAGACGGATTACACTTTATTTCTCATAGATATTTTGGTTTAATTTGTGTTGATCTTTGTTGTCATTCAGCAAAAGCACTGGTTGACACTTTGACATCTTTACTGAATGAGCAATAATTAGTGATGCCACATTGAAAATACTAAAAATGAAAGGGGGCATCATTTCTTTTGTACGGGAATTGAGTGGTTTGCACTGCATAATTTTATACATTTGGTGTTTCAGTATAATTGAATTACACTTCAGTGGACACAGAGAATATTCTATTTTGCTGTAATTTAACCACAAGGGTAAAACTTGATATAAATTTTCTTCTAAGCTCTTTGCCGGAATCGCCCTAAAATGCAAGGATTTAAAATATCGTCTGCAGAATGTTTTAATTTAAATCTATCGTTTATAGAAACATTTTCGTGTGAAAAATATTGGAAAGATCTGGCATGATAGGATTTCACAGGTCAACAGCTTTTCCTGGCTCAAGCTGGGTGTATTGGGAATAACAATGGGATAACCCTATGCAGCATGTTTGCAGGGTCTTCATCCAATATTTGCTGAAAACTCGCCATTTCCCATGAAGATCAAATTAGGTCGGGCAAGTACCTGTATGAAGATACAGAGACATTGTTGACGTAAGCAAATTTTTGAAAAAGTACAAGAAAAGTTGCTTTTTTGAAGTCTTTTTCTTTTGGATTTGTGAGTCTTCAGAGGCCAAACTGGGCTATTGAAAGCCTCCCATTAAAAATGTGTACAGTGACATGGAACAGGAGGCCAGTGCTTCTTTGTCAACAGAACAGTACAGTCATGCCAGCATTTTGAACTGAACTGAACTGAACTGAAAACCTAGGAGAGGTCATTTTTTGTTTATTTTCTGTGCTCGGAAATGAACTAGTTATGTCCCATCACACCAGAGGTCGGAAAAGTTCTTTGGATCCTGCAGTTGACCCAAAGATTTTGGAAGCGACCAGAACAGTTGTCAGGGAAGAGATCGCAGAGCTTCCAACAAAAGGTTGACTCTTTAGTGACCCGGCTTGACACTCTCAACACAAATTTCATGATTTCGGAAAAGAGTCTACAAGACTGCAATGACCGCGTTGAATGTGTTATAAATGATCTTTTGCTTAAGCTGTCAACAAAAATGCACCGTTTTACTTCAGCTATAGCGGTGAAAATTCTGGACAATGACATTGCACAAACCTAAGCGGTCACTTATAATCCAAGGTTTGAGGGGCCCTGCAGAGGAGAATCAAAGTGACACTAGAAAATCATGTATTGATTTTGCCACAGACCACCTGAAAGTCCGTGGTGCTGACTCAACTCAGTTGGCTGCTTGCCATCGAAACAACCAAAGGGAAGCTGCAAGCATCATAATTTCGTTTGTTGATCTGGACCAAAGAAATAAATGGTTTGCAGGTGCCAAAAATCTTAATAACCACCCTGATAAAATCTCACTGATATGTCACCAGTTCTGAGGAAGCTTAAGAAAGAAATACTGGACCATAGGCGAATTCTCTGTGCGAACCTGAAGAAAAAATCAAATGTGAAATATATCAAAACCTGGCCATTCGTTCAATTGGATATTCAAGGTCAAGATTTGCACTACCAACAAGTAACAAAAAAAGAAATAACTGAAGATTTATTGTGAGTAAGGACATATCACATAAAAAAGAAAAAGCGAAATACAAAAAAACAAAAAACAAAAGCCAAAAAAACTAATCAAAAATAAACAAAAAAAGAAAAGAAAAAGCACTGTAAATAGTAAGGATCATTGCTCTCTCTATTTTGGGGTGGGGGTGGGGATGGGGGCTTGCTTCAGAGATTGTAAGTTAACACATGTAAACAGAGGGAAATGATCAGATATATCCGACAATATACCAGGTGAGCACACATTGTCAGCGTTGGAAAATGTACAAAAGATTTTGGTCTATTTGAGTGGCTGTTCTGTCAGTGAATCTAGTGGGCAATGTGATTTTGGGATAGAAACCATTACATAACATTAAATCTAGATATTCAGTATACTTTTGTCTTGGTTTGATTTTCAGTAAGTCTAAGGTGAAATCACTGACAATAATTTTCTCCGACCGTTCTTGTGATAAAATTTCAATAATTGGGCTCATGTCATTTAAAGATCAGTCGATATCATTATTATGGTCTCTAGGGGTTCTGTATATGTTGCAAAGAGTCATTGAGCGAAATATCAATAAACTGACCTTCCACAATTTTTTATAATGATATAAGTTGCTCTGACATAATGGATAAATTAAATGTAGATCTAAATTGTGACCCAAATGAAAATAAGAAGAAAATGGAACACATATTGCATAATGCCAAAACTAATCACATTCCCATGAAAACTGTCTAATTCAACAAATTCAAGAATAAGGATTCATCCTCGATTACAAATGGTATTCTCAGATCTTAAAAATTTCGTGATACTCTTTACAAAAGATTTAAATATACCCAACTAAATGATCTGCAGTACCATTTTCTAAAACAAAATTTGAAAACAGATAATACGATATTAACAAAAAAAATATGAGTTAAGACTACTATCATTTACAATTTGAAAGATTTAAACACAATACCAAAAAAATCTGGGACACCATAAAATCTGTTCTGTATACTAACAAAAACAAAATAGCCTGGACTACATTTTTCTCATTGATAACCACCATAAAGTGACAAACAAGGAGGAAATAGCAAACAATTTCAATAAATATATCACTGATATGGAACCTAAGCTTGCAGCAAAAATTAATCAAACAAATAGGTCATCTTTTTAGTCATACTTCACAACTCCTGAAAATAATACCGTTCACTTTTCATTAGTGAACTCAAGCCATATTTCAATTATAATTAAAAATTTTAAGGCAAAATCTTCTACTGGACAGGACGAGTTATCAATGAAACTTAGGGTATAATCTCTTCAATCTCTGAACCATTAGCTTTAACAACCTTAACCTTAACAATGGGGATTTTTCCTGAAAGCCTGGAAATTGCTAAAGTTTTAACACTCTTTAAACAAGAAAATGATACTTTGATAGGAAATTACTGCCCCATTTCATTGCTACCATGTATGTCAAAACGTTTGGAGAAAGTAGTCTATAAACAGTTGAGTGATTATTTTATGATAAATTCCCTTTTCAGAAGTCAGCAAAACTACATTCGACAGAAACTGCAGCCTTAGAGTTTATTGAACGTATCATGACCTTTTTGGATGATGGAAAATTACCTTTAGCCATATATTTAGACTTACCAAATGCTTTTGATACCTTAGATCACCAAATTTTCATGTACAAGCTCCAGTATTATGGAATTAAAGAAACTGCTTTGAATTGGTTCAAAGATTATCTTATAAATAGAAAACAATATGTTTCTTATGAGCAAACTTACTGTAATGTTCTACCCATAACAACAGGGGTTTCTCAAGGATCTATCCTGGGGCCTTTGTTGTTTACAATTCAGACAAATGTTATGCGCATGGCCACATCAACATTTGCGTTAATTCTGTGTGCCGATGACACCACTTTGATAAATTCTCTATGTACTTTTGACTCAGTTTCTCATGACTTTTCTGGGTTTATAAATATTGAATTAAATAAAGTCCATAGTTGGCTAGCTGCAAATAAGCTTTCATTGAATATAACAAAAACTAAAAACATGATATTCCATTTTTCACAAAAAAAAACTGACTTTACACTGGCTTTAAAAATCGATGTTGCTTCAATTTCAAGAACAGAAATATCGATTTTCTTGTTTTGCGAGTACACGAAAATTTGAACTGGAATGCCCACTTGCATGAAATTGGTAATAAGCTTTCGAAAGTAATTGAGATTTTCGAAAGAATTTGCCTGTATGTTCCAACAAAAAGCCTACTAATGATGTACAATTCTCTGCTCTTGTAACATTTGAACTTTGACATTCTTGCTTGGGCACAATGTCAAGGTCGTATCTTTATATTACAGAAAAAGGCGGTGTGTCTCTTGCCTAATGCTTCATATATTGCACATACAGATCCTCTGTTTAAACAGCTCAAGAAATTGAAACTTAATAACATTCTACATTTAAAAGCATTCAAAGTTTATTACAGATATTCTAAAAATGAAGTTCCCAGATTTTTATCAATATGTTTGAACCACCTATAGCTACCCATTCTAATTATACCCGGTCAAGTCGAATGACATGAATTCCAATACCACATAAAACAACAACAACAACCTGCAGCAGATATTACATTCCTCATTTACTGCAAAATACCTCCTTGTATAAAAGACAAAATTCATACACACAGCTATTCTGTTTGTTTGTTTTTTTTCCTCAAATTATACAAAGTTGCATTATATAAATTACTACAAGGATGTATGTACGATACCCATTTGTTACGTGTGTAACAGAAATGTGTCTCTATTATGTGGTTACAAACCTAATAATGTTATACATTTTCAAGCAATATGTGTCTCTTGTATGTTGTTTAAAGATGTTGCTAATTATATAAGCTTTTCCTAGGTGGCCCTTGCGATGGCGGGTTTTCATACCCTTAGTTGGGGACATCCAGACTTTATCTCTGTGTATATCATTTATTGATAGTTAACCACACTAGTTTACACATGTTGTTTTACACATATGATTATTAATAACTTTGCTGTTTTTTTTATAAGTAAAGTATAACATATTCTGAGCTCTGAGTTCTGAGCATTGTACCGAACCCATGTAGTCTACTCCTCATCCGGAGAGGGAATGTTAAAACAGCCTCCAAAAAGTTTAAGTCATGAAAACAAATTAATTTTACGCAGTCTGTATGTATGGAAATGACAAGATACATATCATCGATATTATTTCGCTATGCGCACTGGAAATCTGTTAAAAGAACAGAGATAATATCTTCTTGTGCAATAATTTTAATAAGTTAAATATACTAATCCCACGTTATGTGGTTCACTTTTCAGCAGTTATATTTCATATGCAAGATAGAAGAATGTCTGATATATGTACTGAAAAATACATATTTTTGAAAGATGACTTTTTTCCAGACTAAGTTTTGGTTTGGCATATTGTGGCCATATGCATTGCTGTGATTATCAATGAGTTGACAAAATACGACTAACTTTCAGTATACAAGTTGTCCTTAAACATCCCCAAAACAAAATCCATGGTCTTTTAATTTCCACAACATAAATTTATCCCGACTGTGCGCATGAAAATGAAAATAATTTTAATATCAAGAACCACTAAATTTTGTTTCACCGGATTATACGCCTGCTTTTTAAACTTTTTTTGTAAATTAGAATATAATGTAAATAAGGTATCCATCATGCTTTCGAAATTAATAAGAATTTTTAACAGAATTCACAAATATCACCAACAAATATTTCATTACTTTTCAACTCTTCCTTCTGCTACATCTTATTTCTCCACCTGGGTCTGCGGATACCCCTGAAAATAGTAAAGAGGCCCATTATCAAAACTGATTCAATGCTCATGCAGATTCACAGTTTATCATCGAATGTATTACAATTACATAATTTATATCAGTCAAATCCTTAAAAATTTTCTATGGATATACTCCAGTTGCCAACATATTTGTAAATATGTACGTATTTTACACAGTATCATATCCTTAGGAAACAAGAAACAGATGAATTCCACTGCTTCCTTTCCGATCTAAACAAAATAACTAGTCACATTCGACAGCATATTGCCACACTTCTAAAGGACCCACCCCCTTGCACTTTGGATAAGGTACGTACACATGAAATGTGTACGTACCTCTTCCAAAATGCAAAAACATTTATTAAATTCTAATGAATGGTTATGCAATTTCGTCAAATTATAACAAATGAATCAATCCTTAAACCCTTTCCCTTAAATTAAGACTGAGTCAACAGTTCTGCTTGGCATGGGCTGGACATTTAATGCCATGGAAAGCTGTTGACATGAGCATGTCATTTTGATAGGTCTCATCCACAATTCTCAGTTTAGCTGTTTTTCATTGATGTTAAAATTAGGTGAAATTTTGACATTTGACTAGAAGCCAGTTTGTGCTGGTTTAAGGCGGAAAGAGTTACAGCCCTCACCTCCACCAGACAACTATAATGTATGTGCAGCCTACGATTCCTCCAGGTACGTCTGCACAGCAGCTCGAATCATTTTATAGTCTGTATATATTGTTGATATGAAACCCCCTTTGTGTGATCACTCTGGTCACTCAAAAGCAAAATTGTAACAAATTGCGACAACGTTTTATAGGGTTCTGTTCTGAACAGTGCGAAATATTTTAATGACATTTCAAACTTTTTACAAGCCTCTGCGAGAAATGTATCAAATATGCAAATTTATAAATTGCCATTGGTGGGACCAGAATTAATTTTGAAAAACCAAAACTTGATGCTGCTAACTTTTATATCCATGGTTCCAATCAAATATATGTGGTCTACGTTTATCTCAGTGTTCAAACAAATCAGCCTTACAGACACGCACACACGATAAAGGTAACTCGGAACTTTTAACTTGACTGCATTTTTGCTATTAGCATTGCTTTCTTTCTTACTTTCAATGGAAACATCCAATCAATTTGCAGCATAATGTCGCATAATGGCGATAAGATTGAACCTGGCACACATAACCAAAATGTACAAAAAAATTACCAGTACGCAATTGCAACAAAAGAATGTTTTATTGCAATGTATGGCAAAAGCTTGATAATGTCCAGCTGCACACGTCTACCCGCATATCGTGTCAACTAGACGCTAACGTGACAATAAACTGGATGTTGATTTTCACACCATGTTGTTATTGTCAATCTAGAGGTTACTGTGGTTATAAAGGTTTTAAGAACTGCAACGAGCCATGTTCATGAGGTTTAAAGAGTACAACCAATCTAAGGTACACTGATCAGTAGCTGCAGCACTGCGATAAATTTGTAAGTACAGACTCCAAAATTCCATTTGTCTCATAATATAGAATGCCCAACTCGATTTCTGCATTGTTATCCAGATGATGTTCACTGAATGTGTAACCCTCCGTTTGTCTCGCACTGAAATTGAAGCTCCAGCAGCAGAAAGGTTATAAGCAAAGATTTCAATAATGGTAAATTATCTCATGCTGCACCACCCATGAGATCTAGTGCAACCGTCAGTTAAGCATATAAAGGCAGCCTATCAGGTTTACTCTGATCTTTGGGCAAGATTAAACAAGGCCGACATCGTATAATAAACTTTGGAAGTATATTCCTAAATGAAGCAGAGAGATAATGTATTTTATGTCTCATTATTCACAAGGTTGTTTCCTGTAAACCTGTTGCAGTGTGCTTCGTAATCAAATAAGCCTGTCTCATTGTGTCCTAATCCGGTTTACCTTAGGTTACCTAATCTTAGTATACGTAATATGATTTTGAGTTACACGCTTCTGTTTGCATGACTTAGTTGTATAGCAAACTTACAAAATAAAGCCACTCGCACAGAGCACGTCTTGTCTTCACAAAAAATGTTCATTTAAAAATTAGTAGGGCGTATGCCGGTAGTAGACAGAGTGAGACACAGTTAAGACCAACTCTCAGGCGACCTGGCTAAATGAGCCAAATTTGGCTTAAGAGCTATAATTTGTTGAGCAAGTAAATATGTTGGCTGAGTGGACAGATTTGATGACAAACTGAGCAGGTATCAATTTTATGCCGCTGGAAATACCATAACTGACACGATTTCTTATTTTAATCTCGCCGCAACAGAACTATAAACTTTTCCATGCAAATATGAAAAGAGTGGAGTGTTAATGGGCATGTTGCTCTACCCATGTAGAGCTAGGTAACCTACCATACAAGGCATACACGTTCGTTGTCATTATTTGTGGATTGCACAGGCTCAAATCAACTTGGCAGTCAGCTTTTACCTGAAGCTTAACTCTGTCGGCTAACCGGATGACAATAGACGTGTAGTCATCAACTCCCACTGATAATGGCGGTTGATAAGAGTGGGAGGAGACACCAAGGTCATGAAAAAATGATGATAATCACATGTATTTATATTAATTCTATGAAGAAACTCCAGAGCTATACGTGATTATATGTTTGTCTTTACCCACCCGCTGGATTGTTTCGTAACTGGCTCTGAACGCGCACGGGATTGTTGAACATCTCACCGGACACAAAAGGCAGTTCCGGCAGAGGAAATGTGTACCTCCAAAATCACTCCTTACCAGAGTCGAACAATCAAGTAACTAAGCGTCAAGCGCAAGCCAACAGTCCGAAGTTTTCAATGGAATGGTGAACGGGGTTTAGACGCGGAGTTCCGCATTGTACAAGAAATCAAGCAGAAAACTCCATCTTTCAAGAACCATGTCAAATACTTGGCTGTCCATCTTTCGGCCAGACATAGTCATACAAACAGGAACAACAGTGTCACATCTTCCGTGCAGTCCCCCCCCCGCCCCCAATATATATATATATATATATATATATATATATATATATATATATATATATATATATATATATATATATATATATATAGCAATCAAACCTCACTATGCTCTATAGCAGTTCCAGCCCCCGTTTATATCTGTAACTATACATTAATTAACATATTATCACGTTCCATTCTACATTTAGAAAGTCTTGGGCTTCAACAGCCAAATGAATGTATCAACGAGTCATCAGCGGGAAACCACCAAGGAGGTTTCGCAGCTATAAATTCCCGGCCATGCTTTTAAGGCTGCTTGCTTTTACCTTGTATATGGTAAAAACAACCCAAGTTAATGTAATTGTACCGTAAATTTGGTATTAGAAGACGCACCACGACTTTGGGACTTCTACAAGATTTTTAATATCCGTCATTTTCTTCAGCAGAAAAACCCTGATAGAAGAGGCACCCCGACTTCAGGGTGCTAATTAAAAGTAATCAAAATGATACCTTTCCGCTTGAGTTTCATGCGTGCAATTCACAGATCATTTTCTACGGCATTTTATTAAAATTACAGACGTAAGTTACTACTAATTTTTTTTGTCTGTAGTATTTTTATGAATTCAAGGTATGTGTGTCTAAAACTAAGCCCTTCTATTATTACTTGACTTCATGATGGTATGTGTCCTCGTTCTACTCATGAATCTACCATAATAGCTCATCAGGCTAGGACGCGGGAAAACTCTCTATTAGAAGGCACACCCTGACTTCATCATCTTCCATTTGTTAAAAAAATGTATTCTAATACAAGCCCCGGCATCAATTTCGAGAATTTACGATATATATATATATATATATATATATATATATATATATATATATATATATATATATATATATATATATATATATATATATATATATATATATATATATATATATATATATATATATATATATATATATATATGGTTGTTCACGTATATCCTACTCCATGCTATAAAACCATGAAAAAATGGAAGTCAATGAAGTGATTGATCAGATCCCCATGCGTGTAAATATCGTATACGGGTTCAATGATGGTGTGATTTACCCAGTAAAATGGTTTCCAATCTGCGCCAATTGAAGTATCACGCGCCTGTGGCATGGCATGACAAGGACAACTGTTGATCAGGGAAGATGGAAGATGTGCAAATTGTAGCCTTAACGTTTTTCCATGAAGATATATCTTTAATCTAACTTGGAAGGCTTGTCGGCTTTTTCTGAGCCTGTAACATTTTCCAAGCGCAAGGATGGTATTATATTGCTACAGTTGTGTACCTGAGTAATACAGTGTTCATACTGGCTGGAAATGATCTGATGTTGTACTAGGTTCTTGTACGAGTTTTTTCAGGGATTCAGGTCTATCTTTCTCTAATGTGTTTTTGTCTTCGCAATTTTTGCGTATGATCTGGTGTGTTGCAACCCCTTTAGTGCTGACTTAAATGCTGCATATAGTGTTGACGTGGTTTTAGCAAACATTCATTCCGAAAATCCATGAAAGAGAAGTGCGGAGAAACCCAACTTATGAGGCCTGTGCCGGGCACACGATCAAAATGGTATGCTCGACACCACACCTTTCCACAGTAAAAATACTGCCCGACCATAGAGTAGACTCATTCACGATCAATTGTTATTTTGCATGCTCTGGAATGTACACACTGTCATCTTACGCAATCTGGAAAAGTATATGGAAAACACAAAGATTCGCCTGGTCGAGCTAACCAACACAACAAGACATCAGCTGCTAAATACAGTGCAGAAATGTGCGACGACAGGCAGACGTGTGAGAATATTATCACTGGTGGAAACTATACTCAAAGCTCCACATATTTCAAGAGTGAAAGCGAATTATTATATATGTTTATCGTGGAACAACACAAAGAAATATACACAACTAACTCACAAAAGAGCAGCGTTAAACCCCCATCTAATCCCAGGTGCCTTTTGGTTGCTCAAGATAAATGCTTGCTTTCTCAACATAGACAGTATGGGGATCTTGCAAGCATGGAACTGAGCAATCCTCATGCAAGTATTATGTGCATAATCACCACATACAGTGCGTCAGACAGCAAACATCATCCCGTTGTGGTTGCTGTCCTTTCATCAGCTCTAAAGTATGGCACCCAAAATACACTCCTTGTCAAGCTCAGAGAGTATTAAAAGATCACAAAAAGCTAGACCCAATGGAAGAGATCCACTTGAAATAATTACAGACGGTGCGCCAAAATCACGTTCGTGTGCATCGTGTATTCCTGCAATAATAAAGTTCCTAGTCTGCTGCCCTGCAATTACATGCACAATCACCAAGTCCTCTGAACAAGGCTGGAAAAATGTCCTCAATGTGACTAAAAATATTTTTGACTCATAACCTTGGGATTGGCCCCAAGTGCTACAGTAACATTCATTCCACGTACAGGTTGCCTCCTTCTTAGACATGGAGTCTCTGTCGCAGAATGTAAACGTAAGGTCCAACGGGGTGAGGGGTATCAGAAAAGGAACAGAGCAGTAGAACACAGTGACGTGTACAGGAACATGGACCAGATGACTCAGAGAAGAGTGACAGAGATAAACGTAACATGACGAACAGTAAAAGTAGAATGAAAGTGACTCCTCCGCGATGGACCATAGGTGAGGCTGACCAAAATCAGTCCATTATATGAGCTCTTCATATACCATTTTAAAGGAGTTGTGTTTCCATTTTAAAAATTGTCTGGAAAGTGAGAGCAGGTAGGCCTACCATGCACATCTCCCTTTGAATTAACGTTTGAAGATAAATAGATAAAGAGACGGTTAGTTTATCGTTTACTCTCATGTCACCCGAAGATAAATCATCCTGATGCACACACGTGAAACATCAGTCCACAGCTTTTCTCGGCGCACACCCAAAGTGCACCGAGGATAGCTATTGACCTAGGCAATTATACTCTATGTCATTGCAGGCCAACTACTACTTGAATGAAAGGTATTTTTACGACGAAAATCTACCTAGCACCCTTTTTAAAAGTCAGAGCAGTTCGTTTTGAGCGGCTCGACTTTATTCGGTACTGAAAGAGGTAATCCTACAATGCAAAGAAAATACGTTCAATCCATGTATCATAATATGTCTTTTTGGACTTAGATGGACGGAAGGAATCCTTCAAGCGGCCAAGTTTATTTTGATCGAGGGTCAACGGTATGAAACAATCATTGGTCATGGATGCCCTCAGGTCCTTTGTGTAAAAGTGTTTAAAATCTATTCTCTCACATTGACATATAATCGTCATTACTACCCGAAAATTGATAACAATCTGTGAACCATTTTTTTTATAAATTGAATTAGCTGAATTGTTTATACTTAGCTCTGGTTGTATGAACCACTTTTTTTATCAAAAAGTTAAGATCCTTTTGTGTGAGACCCTAATGAAGCCAGAATGCCACAATGCCAACCCACCACCAATTTTATTATGAATACAGAGAACTGTTCAATGGTGATTCAACATTGCATAATGTTTTTTATGTGGTTAAAATGATGTTACTTATTCCTAATAACCAAGACACAGCTGATCTTCTAGCTCACACTTAGATAATTGTATGGGTCTTTTTTTCTTTCTTTCTTCTTCTTCTTCTTCTTCTTCTTCTTCTTCTTCTTCTTCTTCTTCTTCTTCTTCTTCTTCTTCTTCTTCTTCTTCTTCTTCTTCTTCTCCTTCTCCTCCTTCTTCTTCTTCTTCTTCTTCTTCTTCTTCTTCTCCTTCTCCTCCTTCTTCTTCTTCTTCTTCTTCTTCTTTTGATTCGCTAGAAAGAATTTCAGTAAAACGTATCTGGGTACTTTGCTGGTTTCAATTATGTCGTACTGTAAATAAAAGGTTCATACTTCGACATAAATAGAATCTTTAGCAGTGGCTAAGCGGCATTGGATGAACATGCAAAGACTATAGATTCTAATAAGTGAATGTACTAACGTACCCTTTCTTTCACCTTTACTCTTCTCTATTAGTGTATAGCATCTTCACTGATCATTTCTTATCACAAAAGAATACGCGGTTCAACCAAAGCTCCACAAGGGAGTTGGCATATATTTCAGTAAAACGTTGAACAATTTAAGCACGTGTGCAACCAATGTTCATAGTGTACAACCAGTTAAAAAAATAGCCAGAAACTGAAGCATAGTGACAGATGTTATGTAAGTACACACCACAAATATTCAAAAAAAAACACCAGAAACATCATTTTCGTAATGACACAGCACGCCAAAATAAACTTCTCGGTGCACAATCTCTATGTGAGGGAATTTATTACATACGTGGAACATTTAAAACACAATTTTTATGACTACAGCAAACTGATAGGCATAAATACCAAACTGTGAACCAATTATCATTAAACAGATAAGCTGAATTTTATTCTTTGCTGACGTTTTCATGAACCACTTCTTTATTACAACGGCCAGCTAAGTTTATGTGAGACCCTCACGAGGCTAGACCGCAACAGAACCAACCCATCACATGCAAAACTACATCTAAGAAAGTGGAGAACTGGACACAGCAAATCAATTTAGAATTGAACGGCGTGTTTGTGTCATCATACCCGGCATGGATGACACAAACAAGCCGTTCAATACTTATATTTACATTTTTAGCTAAATTTTAGATTAAGCAATGAGTTTAAATAGTGTGAAATTTAACCACAGTTCTCGGTGATAAATCTTTGTTAAGTGGGAGTAAATTGGTTGATGAGAAGAGCCATCATGTGGGGTTTCTGAATGAGAACACAACAAAATATAGTTCCAATAATAGTATACATTTATTTTGATATCAAAACAGATAATATTACACTTATAGCTGTACAAAATGTGAATTTATTACATACAGTATCAGTACCTTTTTATCTCAGTAATACGACCTAAAAAGACGAAATTTGTTAAATTGTGAAAGCACGTCATGACACGCGGATGGAGCCTGAAAGGGGTGATTTGCCCAAGCTACCAGAAGCGTCATGCTTTGAAACTGCTCGATTAACGTTAACGTTTAGTGAGAGAAGGTAAGATTAAACGTACAATTGTGGAAAGTTGAGCTGGAAATCATACCGGATGACAATGTTTGGTTTGTGAGCGAGAGATTACTGGTGCCTGTACAAAGAGATGTTGGAATAACAGGAAGGCTGGGCGCATTTGAACTGTCACTGGCGACAGTCATGGACGTGGTTTTGTGTACATTGTTAGTGCCACCATTGTCCGCCAGGGGAAAGTAGTTCCCATGTTGTCAAGCGATGTGTTAATCGAAAATTGAAAGACATTTCTTCTCCTATTTAGTCTATGGTAAGAAAAGTGCCGAATGTAAATAATGTGAGTTGTTCCCCAAATACCTTCAAAGATATGATGTTAAATCCATTGTACTTTACCTGCATTTCGCATTGAAACAAAAGTATATGTATCATGCCCCTAGTTCACTTAGGTATTTCATAATGAAAAGATCACATCTTTCATTAGCACTCTTTAATATGCTTCAACGGCTGGATAAAGAGAGGACATCCATGTTTCATTAGCTGCTTTAAATATCCAAGTGGATGCAGTGAATACCTTGAAAAAGTAGGAAGGTGAAAAAATAAGATAGAGTTACCATTCCTTGAAAATCCTACTTTGAAAAATGTACTTTAGAAGGAGTATAGTTGATTTTTACGGATCAATTCACCGCACAGCCAAATTGAGCACATCTTTGCAAATGGTAACTTGATAAGAAACTTTCCCATGATAAGTATCTGCAACAGGTGCTGCTTCATTAACCTGTCACAGATAACAGTTGCTGCCATCATATAGATAAGAAAGTCTGACGTGCCCCAGTTGTTAACTTACTGCACAAATGATAATTCCTGCAAGTAAAGATGACCTTGAAATGGTAGGAGATCTCCAAACTTGTGTAGCAATGAGAAAAAGTTTATGTTTGTTGAAAATTTTAACACAAACCACGTATAAGTTTGTCTTCTTGTACAACTTTGACACTTGTAGTCAAAGATGGTAACTTCGGAGATCATAAGCAATTTTTCTACATATAGCTATTCAGGCCAATGACACAATACGCTTGAAAATGTCTTAATTACATTATGTAGTCCTTAATAACAGCTTTCACAGGAAGTCTGCAAATACCTCAAATCAGGAGACAGTCACTTAATGACTTCTCGGAATGACAGATTGTATGATCGTTCTACATATACCTCTTGTAAATAGACCTCCTCCAATGTTTATATACCTGACTTTTTTTTTTTAATAATGACGCTGGAATCTATATGTTCTGCATTGTATATGAAACATGTATAATGTACATGTCCTTACGCTTTCTAGAGTTTTGTCCCAATGAGTGGTTTATCTCTAGTTTTGGTGCGGAGGACATAAATTGTAACTTATAGTCACTATACTTATTTTAACAATCGAAGATTATTTGATTGATAATTAGGATACCTGATTATTTATATATATTTTGGACGCATCATGGAATTTCCCCCGTTGCGTTGGTGCCCCCGCTGTAAAGGGGAAGTTTTCCTAATAAATTATTATTATTATTATTATTATTATTATTATTATTATTATTATTATTATTATTTATTATTATTATTATTATTATTATTATTATTATTATTATTATTATTATTATTATTATTATTATTATTATTATTATTATTATTATTATTATTATTATTATGAATCAATAACCATTCTACATTATATCCTGATCAGTTCTCAGAGATTTTCTACTCCAATTTGTATTCACTTATGGTCCAGAAGGGTCAGCGGCTCTGCCTTTAGGCATTGTAAATACTGAGCACCTGATGAAATTTTGATCCAGATAATAAAGAGTAAAGCATTGGTTTCCTAACTACAGGACGTGGCCACCTATAAGTCTTGACACTACTACTCAGTCATGTATTTGACCTTCCAAGAAACAGTGAAGAGCACTTTCTTGTTGATGTTGCAAGCAAGACCACCCAACAGTCTTTGTCCCATACAGCCGTGATGAATGGTTTTGGAAGTGTCTTTTTATTTTTGCTTCGTGCATTGACCGTCCACTCCAGATTGAACACAGGCAAAGCCAATGCTATATTGGGGCTGAAGCGTGTTGAATTGCTTTCTACCATGCGAAAATGTGAATACAACAAAATCTATTGTAGACAACTTCTGATCTAGCAAAGGTGCCCACAATAGACATATGCCCATATTAGCTAGGGACTAGCCGTACTGTGCTGCAGGGATACAGTGTACTCCGATGTCTGATTTGAGCGCCAGCTGGCACCCACACTGAAAAAACAACCATTTACCTTGATTTTATACTCACACAGACATATGTGTATGCATTGTCACTGATACATCTAACTGAGTGTCACTATGAACTTAAATTAAAAAAGAAAGGAAGAGCTGTGAACAATGACACATATAATACTTGAAATCACAGATCACATAGGTATTTGGTACTGCAACAAATGTCTACTACATACAGTCGACAGGTCTCCACAGTCGACAAGTGTTCGTAGCATGTTATCGAAAGAGATTTAGGTTACGTGTATATATATATATATATATATATATATATATATATATATATATATATATATATATATATATATATATATATATATATATATATATATATATATATGTATATATCTATATATATATATATATATATATTTGGGGGGTCATTTGGTTCATTGCAACATTTTAACGTAAAATTGATTTGATCATAGATTGAAAACCTCTTTCAAATAGCATGCTAGCTGTCCGATGTGGCAATGGTGTATACAAATGGGGTCAGATTGTGGGTGCCATTTGTGATGGGTGGTGAAGGGAATGGACGCAGATACTGACGATGAACGACGATTCGAGAAATCAGCTGCCTGACCAGTCAGCTACTGAGCTAAGCCAAACTAATGATCAAAATCCGAGGGTGATGAAGATATATGAAAAGGAACTTGTCAATTACCATTCACAGCTTACCATATGTACGATCGATGTGGTACGTGCACGCAGTTATTGGTATACTACGCACTTTCGGAAAAGTGGCACTGAAAATATACTTTTGCATGTGAACACGATCTGAATTTAATGAAGTTGTAAATGAACAAGCTGGCCTAGAAAGTTCGATCGACGACAATAGTTATAGAAAGAATACTTCCGTGGTGTGTGTTTTATTTCTCTGCAAATAAAACTGCTTAAAACGGTTTAATTTGTAGGGCTTATGGAAGTTGCTGAATCTCTGTTCTTGGCAATGATCTTAGCTGGTCTCATTAATGGGCAAAATGACTGTTGGGATTTGACAGCTTCCTATCAGTAACGCAGTAGTTTGCTGTGAAGCTAACTTAATTTCTGCAATGAGCTTTACCGACTAAAATATACTGACCTTGACATAAATGGTGACCTTCGTCTGTGTCTTGTTCGTGGAGGTATAGCTGTAAAACACCTGTGTGAAATACTGCGTTTCAAGAGCTAGGGCAGTATCCATGGAAAAACATCCTAGTGAAGCTTCACGTAGGAACAATGGTGGACACAGAAAGAGGCTGCCTTCCTCTCCCCAGTGTACTCCTGACGGCATAACCTACTGCGGGTAAATCGTGTTCTCATTTTGAAACAAGTCAGCTCTCTCCTTGTCCCAAGCTGATGCAAAACTTAGCACTTATGTCCATGTGTAAGTTCAGATGTAATACTTCCTCGTCGCACTTCATCATAAAGTCATCCGCGTATGTTCATCAGCTCTTTTCCACAAGTGCTCCCTTCTTTTTTCGCCACTACTGTATTGATTTGAAAGGTTCTAAATAGCAATTTGTACTGTATTCCATCATCACAGCATAACCTTTGTGACCTTTATGTCGGAATATGCGCTTCGGTGTCGTCGTTTATATACTTAGACTGCTTGCGGATAACAATAAATTCTCGTGAGTGAGAAAGACTAGGAGACGCTGTTCTAAACACAGGCCAGGGGAATGGATAACAAAATAAAACAGCCTGTGCTCGTACAGAAACAGATGTAAGGCACTAACGCCGAACAACTAAACTGATTTTTAAAATACGTAAATGCACTAAACAATTTAACATCAATGCTGTACCATAACTACAGAGAGGAATCCAGTATTTTAGTTACGAGACTGGCAAATTTAGATTGGTGTTGTTTTGTGAAATCAAACAGGTTGTGAACTGTTTTCAAGTTTACATAAATAAGAAGACATCATCATCATGCTGTGTCGGAAATACCGGGCTTTAATTTACCGAAAGACTACGTCAAAACCACATTTCTATTTAGATCTGGGAAGGGTAAGGTCGGCAATATAAGACAATGTTTTGATTCAGACATACTCAGCATAATCATATACTGAGAAAATATAAACATATGAATTAAAACATTATGTTTATGCAGGGAAAGAGTCAATACTGGTCAGCCTGTTCCACTGGTGCCCTGACTGATCAATTAAGTGTAACTACATCCTGTGTTCCTTTGATGGCTCGTTTCAACGTTGAGGAAACCCTACATTATCGTGTATAACTTAATTATTTGTGCACGAAAGGCAAGCCGGTACCCATATCAATAAAACAGTATACGTCAGTCAAAAAATTGAGAAAGTTGTTACAGACATATGAGAGATATTGACCAACATGTCATACCGAAAAAATGCCCCTGATTATTTCTTTTGCAATTAAAGGAACAGTGCTCTTGCGTCGAGTGCGCGTTTTGGAGCATGCATATGCTGTATCTGGATTTATGGATAGCGTTACTAATGCCTAAGATATATGCACTGGGCCTGGCAAGTTTTGTTTTCTGGCGATCAACCTTATTATACAACACATATCCATTTCAAGATCGTTATTTTTGTGCGTAATTTACAATAAAGATACCTCTCCGTGTTATTCTTATTGAAATTTAGAATGGATCGACACGGTTGCCTATGGTTTAGTGGTTACATATAATGATTCTGCTGGGATGCGAAAAATGAGCATATCACGGTAATGTCATTTTGTGCTTTTAAATCATGCAAAGTTCAGCTTGTGAAGCGTTGATGAATTTGATTTCGACTCAAACTCGACTGTTAAAGTCTCCCTTACAAGGTGGATCACGTTATGCATTTAATAAAATGGTACTTTTTGACAGACGTATGTACGATAGTGCTTTGAAGCATGTAAAATAAACAAGTTGGCTATAACTCGGGGGAAATATGGTGATGGGTAATGTACAAATCTGTACTTTATAGCTGATAGAGAGCATTATGTTTAAATTTCATCTAATCTTGTTCCCTTGGTGTTGCACTTCTGTCGACAATTTGGATAAAAGTGCCAAGAGAAACTTATCATACATTCTATAATAATATTAGAGTTGACCCTAATGAAACAGCCGTCGACTTAACTGCCGGGATTTTATGCTTCAAAACATATAATAATCCGAGTATGTACTTTTCAAATTCATTAAATATTATCGCCCTTAAATATTGCAATACAATATAATGCCTCATATTTTTTATTCTCCCACGTACGCCTCTCGTTCAGCAACAGCAGCAGTGATAGTCATGAAGTATCGTGTAAGTATAAGAAAGTCGTATTGTCCATTAATTCATGAAATCCAGGGCTTTAGGTACAAAACACCGGGTTTCATGATACAAAATTCAGGGTTCTGTTGTGAAACGCTCGGTTTTGTACTTGAAACTCTGGATTTTGTTACAAATTTCTGGATTTTGTGCACAGAACCCATGGTTGTGTTCTGTTATGTAGCATATTTTACAAATCCATGGAATCTTCCCAAACTCCAGGGATTTGTAAGCAAAACTCGGGGTTTTGTGTTTGTAATGTTCAGATATTAACAAATCTCAGGGTTTTGTCAACTATTTCATCACGAATTTCATGACTGGCTCATTCCATTTAACAATAAAACCCAGGGTTTGGATAATGATATCTCAGAGTTTTGTGCTTGCAATGTTCAATACTCCACAAACCCCAGGAATTCGTAATATTCACGGTTTTTTTCTCATGCTGTATACAGCAACCAATCAGAGACATCATTTCATTGTCTGTGCAGACCCTGGCCATTGCCTTGAAGTTGTTTCCTGTTGTTTTATGCCTCATAATGCAGAGTTTTGTTGCTAACCCTATTGTTGCATGGAACAAACCCTGAGTTCCACTAGTTTACCCTGGGTTTTCTAACAAAACGCAGGATTTCCTTGCGAAACCCGGGGTTTGTCGAAAAACCCTGAGTTTCATCACAAAACCCATGGGTTTTGCACATGAAACGCAGAGTTTCGTTGTATAACCTTGAGTTACATGCACATAACTTAGGGTTTTGTACATGAAACAACTTAACATCAATGGACAGGGTCAGCGCAAGGAATGAAACACCGCTCCGATTGGTTGCTATATACATATTTACAGTGTTATGATATGTTTTGTGACTTCACAGAACCCAAGGTTTTGTGAAGTTTCCGGTACATATCATGACGCTGTAAATATATATACAACAATCAGATATTGCATTTCATTGGCTGCCGAGTTCCTGACCATTGACTTGAAGTTGTTTCATATAGAGAAACTTTAGTTTTGCAAGACAAAACCCAGGGTTTTGTGGACAAAACCGCGAGTATCATTACAGAACGCCATGCTTTCTCACAAAAACTCAGGTTTTTGTTACAAAGTTTGGAGTTTCGTGATTAAAATCTACGGCTTTCTGACACAGGTGGCAGTCTAAAGACCCCGAGTGGTTAGTGGGTCTTCATTGTTTGAGGTAATGACTTTGATCCACAAAAACTAGAGTTTGGATCAAGCATGCAGTTTTTGTGACTTGCTCAGTTATTTACATTCTGTATAAAGCCTAGGCTTTTGTGACGAAACACTAGGATTTGTTTGCGAAACGCATGGTTTCATGTACAAAACTTAAGTAGTTCCATGATAAAACCCAGGCTTTTCTACCAGAAACCCTGGATTTCGTGATTTATTTCACAATACAACTTCTATATACAAAGCTGTTACAAGTACTTTGCAATATAATCTGGTAGTTCTACTCATGTCAAAAGTGGTTGGAGCAGTCTCAATTTGCCTACCCTATATGGCAATCAGGTTGTGTTTACTTCAATCCGCTATTTCCCGCATTTCTAAAACTAGTGCAAATCAGCCACTTGAAAATTTAATGATATTCTTTTAGGACTATACGTATGCAGTGTTAATATAACCTAGGTGGTACTCTTTTTTTTTAATAGGATATTTTGATCTTTACGCAAATTAATTTTGGTGTAGATTATCAACATCACGATGTTTTGAAACATCATATATAACATTTTTCAGAGTCCCCTCGCTGAATATAAAAAAATGGTATGGGACCTACTAAAATTACCTAAAAGCCTCTGAATGACTTCGCCACGTCCAGTCTGGAAAAGGTCGAGTGCTCTATCGATCCAAGGATCTGTCTTAATCACTACCACGATACGTCTTCATTTTCTTGCGAAATAAAGTTCATCTCTGCCACATGTACGATCATCTTGTTAAATCACCTTAGCTCCGCACCACTCCATTTACCCTACTCTTTTATACTTTATTAAGCAGCAGCTTTGCCGGGCGCTCTCTGGGCGCTCTCTGGACGCGGACAGCTCCTGGTAGAGCTTTAATTACGTACAAAACGCGATGAGTAAAGCTGATTCACTTTGTCGTGTGAATATTATGGGCCTCCTGTCATTATTCTGTTTAAAGTTGCCGATGAAAGGTCAACCTTAAAGAAAACAAATCAAAGCCGAAAACATTTAAATTATTGACCAATTGCTAACGTCTTGTTTGGGCGGGAAAGTGTTAAGGGTATGTCGTCAGAATGCTGGTCTAACTGTGACGGAAATAAAAAAACGAAGAAGTGAGCTTTCATCAGGCTAGTCAATTGTTGGAACAAATGTAATCTGGATTGAGGACTCAGAAGATTGGCAGACCAAATAAATGAACTGAGCCATTCCCTTAAATTGCAAGCGCCACTGTATATCTATTTGAGTGCATGTACATAAAAGAGTAGAACAGCAATAATATGAGTCAGTTTTCAGCCATGTTTTGAGGGTCAATGATCGCCCTATAATTTATATAGCCAGTCGTATATTACCTTTAATATACATCCAGCCTTTGGTCCTTTAAAGGTGAATTCGGTAAACAACACTAATAGTCTCACCCGGGTCTCACACCCCCCCCCCAAAAAAAAAAACAAAAAACAAAAAACAAACAAACAAAAAACAAAAAACAAAAAAACAAAAACAAAAAAGAACAAAAAACAAAAAACAAAACAAAACAAAACAAACAAAAAAAAAAGACAAAAACAAAAACACAACAAACAAAAACAAAAAAAAAAAAGGCAGCTTCCGCCTATGATCGGATTAGAAGCTTATAATAACAAAAATAAATCCACAGCTTCATGACCAACGGACAGCTTATACACTAGCCCTTTTGACTATTTATTTCTTGTTAGTATATTTATTTCATATACATCTTTTTGTAACAAATAAACGGTTTTTGTAAAACAAGGCAGACATTTGTGTGAGAGTAGAACATAAGACTTAGGTAAAGAATGTCTGCAAAGAAGTTTACTTGAAAGTTCCCCCAAGGAAAGGGCCACTTCATGCCGAAAATGTGTCACTTTTGGCAATGATAAGTTCGATTTGTCAATTACTTGCTATTCAGCAAGTGCATATATGTTATTATTACGTCAAATCAGTAAAATGATTTGGAATTGGTTGAAACTCTTAATATTGCAGCGTCGGAGTACATTTCGCATGGAGCTTTAAAATGTCACAGTCTGTTCTATTCTAGCTCATGTTCACAATTCACAATATTTGGTTTAAAGAAAATTTTGAGTAAAAGGCGATCATCCTTTATAGAGTTGGCCTGGCCATATTATTTGTTCATTTTCTCTGTAAATGATCACGATTATATGTACAATATCTGGACCTGGGATGGGCGCTTGAGTTCAAATTCCCTGCTGCAGAGAGTAGCGGTAACATCTAGTGCCGCATCTCCAGGTCTGATTTTGATATTACTGCTCAAGACGTTTTTCATTAACGCGTGCCATTTTATGACCTGCATTCTCTTATTATATTGGTTTTGGAATAAGTAAACATTGCACACCTATGAGACATATCATTAATCATATTATTACAAAACCATTCAATTGAATGCAATTTTAATGCTCAAACGCGTGTTGTGTATCTGGTCATCCTACATGTGCTGCTGCGCAGTATGGTGACCCTTAGCCTCCATTCACTACCTCCATGTGACCACGGGATGGGAATTGTTTTAAGAGAAGTATGAACTATATATTAAAGTAACAATATATGAAGCGATAGATCGATATTCAACAGTAAAACACTGCTTGAGACCCAAAGCAAACAGCTGGCAAGTTAAAGTATCACCTTCAAGTGGCACCAAAGCAGGACAGCAGAAGCAGAGCCTCTCTCGGCAGGTAACCGTAAATTGGTATGGAGAACGAGAGGGTGCAATTTAGCTTGTATCTATTGTAGACAGATATTCAGTGAAATATTATAATTGTGTGAGAACCCGTTGCATACTCTTCTATTTTATGGGTTTTCATATACAAGTTGTTTCTGATATAAAAGTATTTTATCTTATCATGTGCCTGGGATGGCACTAAAAAAATATCGTTTAAGCCAGTGAGGCTAACTTAGCTTAAAGTTCATTAGCCAGACTCAACCAAATTAATTTTCAAGGTACTACTTGAGGCTAGCTCTAAGTATTTTGTTACATGAGTCATTTTTTGATAAAAAATAATTGAAAATACTTTACTTGCCAAAAACAACGATCATTTTCTAATAAATTGTGAGCTTATAGCCACATTTTACTTGCGTATTACCTTAATTTATATGCGCAACATCCTTTAGCCAGTTTGGCTGATTGATGACAAACACGATTACGCAGTACAAATTTTTAAAGCAATTTGGATACATTTATGCATATGTGTATGTATGTATGTATGTATGTATGTATGTATGTATGTATGTATGTATGTATGCATGTATATGTATGTACGTATGTATATATATATGTATGTGTGTATGTATGTATGTATGTATGTATGTATGCATGCATGTATGCACGCATGTATGTACGTACGGATGCATGTATGTAAAACTCCTGATTCTAACGCACAATAAAACAGAATAATCTCCGTTGAAAAACATCATCTCGTAATTTTTGTAGGAAATGTCTGAAGGTGGCCCCATCATTAATATTGTTTGAGAAACAGACCCTTTTCTCTCCATCCAAAGCATAACCCGCTGTCACCAGCTAACTCTTTCAGCGTCAAGCTATAATATCATGGTGTCATAAGCTTCTTCCGGTACGCTCTGGTCACTATTAGGACCAGGGACAACATCAACATGCCAGACTTCCTCTCATATCTTTTACCAAAACTTGTTTGGAAAGGGTAACATTAAAGAAAAAAAATGATGCAGAAATCATTTGAAATACTGGTCGCTGTCGATAGACTGAATTGGGAAAGTGTTGAAGGAAACTGAACGGTCCGGTCGATGCCATCGACTTTCTCTTCGGACTCCAAACTGACATCTGGTCCAATTAAGTTTCCGACTTTCGCGCAATTTGCACCACCACCCATAGTTGAATGATCGACGATTTATGCCCGAGCACAAATGAGGAACACCCAAAAATTGATCTTAAAGATCTAATTCAACATTACTTCAATGTGACCAAACGCTGGTGTTCCCTGACTAGTTGGGTGTGTTGCAACGATGTGCTTGCTTGTGGTGCCATTGCTGCTCACTATGATCACACTTTACATGTGTGTACACCGACAGGTTTTCTCCCAACTAAACATTGAAAGCGACACGTTTAAAAAAAATATCAATGTAATAGTCATCAAAGTTATCGACACGCTATCAAAGCATTCACGATTACCCTCCCCCCTCCCTCCAGCAGTGTTACACAGGGGACCAAATTGAAGCACTCACAATTACCGGCAATATACATTTCCCTCGTCTAAAACACCGCGAGATTTGCTATAGATCCTTCTTTTAAACGTACTTTCGACCCAGGTGTTGGTTTTTGTATTACATGTATTCCACTGAGCACGACCAGATGTGCATACAACATGTGGTAAAACGTATTTACTATGAAGGTTTCCGATGATATTTTATATAGACAATTGGGAATTTATCTCAATTGCGTAAAATTGCAAATGCAAAACAAATTCAAGCGCAGGGTTATTCTTGGATTCACCATCTTGGCACTTTCGGCAGTCGGCCAATCAAAAGGCGTGAACAGCCTGCACTGACAACCAGAAGTAGGGTCAAACAAACCCATAGCAACTTATATATCATGTGTAAAACATGCCGGACTACAGGCGTCAAAAGTACAATTTCCGAACATCAAATTTTTATTAAGCCCTATGTTCTTATAGAGCAGAGTATAGATTAAAAGCGGTGAGTCTAATCACCGAAGGACACCAGATGACACCGAAAGACACCGACGGACACCGAAAGACGGCTAATTTTGTGTTTTAATTGTAACCTGGGGATAAGCAAGCGCGCTTGGCGCGCTTGCTTGTCCCCAGGTAACAATTTGTGGGCCAACTCAGAGGATTTTTGTCATTAGCAGATTCAAGATTATCTTTCCTCTTCATCTGTAGGCCAACAATTTGGTCCGACCAATCTGATTTACCGATCAGACTGCGCCAGAAGCTACGTTGGCACTAACGGTTCGGATTCGTGGCATTCTAAAGTGGCCTCCGTGAGAGGGGGCGGGGGCGGTACGATGATGCTAAATTTTGTGTTCGCAATTGTAACATGGATCAAGCAAGCACCCTTCGTTTGCTTATATTATTTGGCAACAGTAAGCGTCAATTAAAACTCACATTTTTGTTCACTATTGTACCCATTTTCCCAAAAGGAAACTTATACACACGTAACTTGATTTTTACAGGTGTAAATGTACCCAAATTTTACGAGATTATAATACATTGATGACAGATTTTACAATAATAAAGCTTAAAAACAGAGAATAATGAATTGCAGAGAAAAGTTACTAGATTAAATAAATGTAGCCACCACTCCCGATGTATGCCATATGTGCAGACAATAAAAGATTAAAAAAAATAATTAGGTGGTACTAATGTTAAAATACGGATTCCTGAGTTCAGAAAAAGAATGGAATTACTATATGTAGCTTATCATATTGGACAAAATAAAATTAAACAAAGGCAGGCAAGTTGAGAGAGAGAGAGAGAGAGAGAGAGAGAGAGAGAGAGAGAGAGAGAGAGAGAGAGAGAGAGAGAGAGAGAGAGCACACGGTTGATCAAACCAATCTAAGGCTTGAATGAATAACTTAATTAAACAAAAACATATTTATTGTGTATGGTATGTCAAACCATGTCCACAGCCAGTAATGCAACTGTAATATTACTTTAAAATGTTGCCAGGATCCGGATCAATCCAATTTTGTGGTGCATGCGATGGTTGTAGGAGTAAAGACATCAGGTTAGAAATAGCTATGTCAAACTGTGAACATTTCATTCAGCTGAAAAAGATATTCTTGGCTAAAAAATGCTAAATACAATGCTTTAACACAAACAGAAACGCGCACAGGTCTACACTCGTATTTTTACTGTTCACAAGTGAACAGAACAAAGGCATCGCAACGCTCATCGCATGTGTTGCGCGCTGCGGCACCATGGTTCAATTTGCCATTATGTGTCTGTGTGATAAGCCTTTTTCCAAATATTTCGGAAAACTGAACGCAATAGTACACGAAAAAATTTAGGCGCTATTCTACACTTCCTGTTGCCATATAATACAAGCAAACAAACAAACTTATCGGTGGAATTGTTTATTTTCTTATCTTTTTTCTTCTTTACAACACAGGCATAAATTCTGAGGGAGGAAGCCTGTGAATCGTTTATTTGACGTCGGACGGAGATGACATGCAGGCTGCATGCCTTTGAACTTGTTATAGTTTGGAGACACAACTCAATTATATTAACACTCTGCTTTCCCCGGGAGAGAAAAAATCCTGTCTATCTTGGCTGCACTTCAATCCTCAGTCTTGCAATGTATTTTGGTATTAATTGCGGTTTGGGTACACGACTTCGTAACGCTGTATGGCTGTACGTATTTTTACTTGGTCAAGCTTCTATTTCAGTAATTGTATCATTATGCGATAGCTACTATGGCGTACTTACATTAAAATGTGGGACTTTCAGGTCATGGAATGGTACTAAACTTCATTTATACAAAGTTAAGTTCAGATACGCTGCATGAGTGCACAAGAAATTTTGTTTTTGCACTAAAAGGTTATTGAATTACCCAAGCCAAAAATGCACATGGTTGATAAATTTACGTAAAATATTTGTCTGCTGATGATCGGCAGTAAGAAAAATGAGAGAGAGAAAAAAAAAATTAATAAAACATATAGGAATGCGTAAAAGAACCCTCTAAATCAATCAATTGGCCAATCAGTCAATCACATGTGGTAACTGACACAGAAGTATAATTAACATACCAAGTTCCGTATTTATCCAACAATGTCTGAAAAAGTGCCCCCTTGGGCGGAAAATGTAAATTATATTGCACATCACCCTATGTCACTTTCAAGGCTCAACTAAACCTGAGAATAATCAATTAAGTTAGTAAGTAAAGATTTTCATGACCAAAGTAAAGGGACAGAGGACAATACTGACCTATCATATCACTACCTGATCGAAAAAATAAACATTGTAAGAAACATTTATCCATATCTATTTCCTCAATGATGGGGTGAAAAAACACAATACATGCGATGAAAATTGAATTAATAAAAATAAAATTTATAAAAAATATATAAAAGAGTAAACAAACAATCTAAATCAATCCATTGGTCAATCAATCAATCGACTGTGGTAAATGACACAGAAATTGAACATGTCAAATTCCAAGTTCCGTATTTAACCAGCAATGCCCGAAAAAGTGCCCCCTTTAAGCGGAAAATGTAAATTAGAATACACATCACGGTATCAAAACAATACAAAATAACTACGATACCAATACAGTTGATTCTAAAGTGAAAATGAATTAGATATGGAAAGCGTTTCTTTCAATTCTATACATTGTTACTAGGAAATGGATGCATGCAGTGCTCAACAGACCGTCTGCACAATATTTAGCTACCTCTCGGACTAAGTCCACTTCACATGTCAATAAATATATGCAAATTTCGTCTCTTCAATCGGAGAATTAAAGATGGTGACAACATTGTACACGACTCCTGAGAAAAGGATTCACCATAAGCGGTAGATAGGTAGGGGTCAACATGGTCAGTGTATAAACACTAAACTCTCATTCATACGTCGAGGACTGTCGAGTATCAATTAAAGAAACGGTTTGTTCAATCTGTTGTGTTGTGTTGTATTGATGTACGTTGACATGCCGAGAACACATATGAAGGGCCTCATAGACATAGCAACAAAACGAATGCAGTAAACAACATATGTACACATGATATGGTACCGTGCAGCAGAATATATAGAATCATGTATGTGAGATCTCATGCTATAACCTTTAGCATCGCTCTACCCCCACGGACGGCCTTTGGCTTTAGTATGCCATACGAGTCAGAAGCGTAACTAAGTTATATAATTATATAAATGGTGTACGTAGTTTCTGGCGCATCTGATAGGTAGATCACATTGGTCGGAATTACAACTTATTGGTCAAAAAGAAAAAAGGAAAGAAATATTGAATCTGCTAGTGACAAAATTGATCCGAGTTGGACCACTAATTGTCCCCAGGTTACAATTAAAACACAAAATTAGGCGTCTTTCGGTGTCCTTCGGTGTGTGTCGGTGTCTTTCGGTGTCCTAAGGTGTCCTTCGGTGTCATCTGGTGTCCTTCGGTGATTAGACCCACCCATTAAAAGCATCATTGATTTGCAACTCAAAATCTATGTCTAGCTCTGAGTAATTTGCTTCCAAAGAAGGCCAATTTAACATGGGAATGAGAGGAAATACACACTTGTATCCACCGAGTAGAGATTAGCAGGTCAGTGCCTGTGTTATCATGTTGAAGCCGAGAATGGGTAGAAGGGGTCCCGATGCGATGTCCAGGTAATAAATTTGGCGGCCATTTTGAATTACGTAATTTTGAACCATTTAAGTACAAAGTCAAAATTGGTATCCACCCAGGTGGTGATCTGAGGACTATAAAGAGCACTTCTTGCTGGTAACTTGAGCTGTAACATGCAAATGCCATGTAACTAATTTTAAGCACTCTTTCATAATGATTGCGCTGATGAGCTGTATAGGAATTTGACTCCTTATTAATATTGTTGTTAACTTCGCAGTGCAGTTTGCAGGTAAAAAACCGAAACAATAGCAATAATTATAATGTTCAATTTACTTCTATTAGAACTTCTCACACATATTTTTCTGGCCGTGGGGCCAAAATTTGGAATGAAGTACGCCAGCGTGTCCGGGATGCGCGTTCACCCTACAGTTTCAAGAAAGGTTGCACCTTACACACTTTTTCTTCGGTAATTTGATAAGCATTTGTTAAAAATACGCTGCGTATTTCATGAATATTTCGATTGTACGACAGCCTACCTCTGTTCAAATAAATATCAACGAATCGAACTGTCAGGCCCATAAAGATTAATCTATTTCTGTTGAGCCTTTGTTTGAAATATGAAAAATTAG
>OZ026624.1:67949761-68054761 GCA_964020975.1 Hermodice carunculata
GACCACCTCTTCGACGTAGTCACCCGTGCAGGCAGCAGAGTGGCTCCTCCAAAGGGGACCGCTGCAGTATGGCCGTGCAAAATGATGTATAGAGTAGCACAAACAATCATGTTATCCTTATTAGCCATTATTTACTATTAGTCATCTGCCGGAAACACCATCTAACTATTTGCTGCTGGATTACAACAGTGTTACATCCACATGCAGGTGTAAGGAACATATTTTTTTTGCATCTGCAAGCAGCAGGCTGACATTTGGTTCGGCAAGTGCACGAATAAAGAATAAGAATGTATAAGCTTCAGAACACGACAGTCTATTTCAAATATAGTTAGCACAAATTACTGCCCCATACCAGCTTTCAATGCAACAATGATAGGCAACAAGATAAATGAACATCACAACAACGCTTAAGTTATCATCATTTTGCCGTTAAATGTTTCTGATCTGTCGTGATCCTTTGCATATAAAAAATGCAGACGCATGTCCTGTTTTTATGATGCATCATGTTTTTCCATGTAGTTGGCATCTACTTTGATATGGTTCAAAGTTGTTTTTAGCCCTTTTTTGAATGTCTTTAGAGCAAAACCTGATTAAAGTATAAAACACTAACATGCATCTCTACTTCTTTAAATTAATCGGTATTAAGATGACAAACAGAGGAATTGAATCCAATTTTGTTGCCACATATGGCCTTTTGTAGACAAAACCCGAAACAAATTTATGTGTTCTTTAGCTTTCAGACGAGGTGTACATCCATTGTTTTTATAATGAACCTTTCCCCTCTGCAGAAAGATTTCATGAGTGCGACTGATAACTGTTTCTAAGATTATTTAAAACAGCACAAAGAAAAGCTATTACAGTTATGCCTTTGTTCTGCGATAATACTGAACAGAAAAAAAAAACTCACCCTAAATGAATTTAGGCCAATGTTGGGACTTCAGTGTGACTTGCTGATTCAATTGTATGATACCACTATTTATTTGCCTGGCTTAAATATACATTATATGGCGAATCCAAAATGAGCACAATTTGTCATAAATATCCTAAAATTTACATATAACACCCAATAGAATACGTGACCTGCTAATGAGATGCCGTGTGACCATAGGACCCACAAAAAATTGCTAAGTTGAACATATTGTACACGTTATTGGCTGAAATGTTAGATTTGTGCACTTAAGAGTGCCATTTTTCGTGGCCATTTTGATCCTTCGTTCTTTAATTATTTAAAGCAGGAAATGCAACTGGTATCCAGCCCTATGCAATCCACTACTATCCTCGGAATAACTGTGGCAAGTCACTTTGCCTGTAACACAGAAATGCCATTTAAATGAACAGGTAATTTGGCTGGCTGACTAACTATGGAACACACAGGTATGACACAAATTCTTCTCGTATCACTTGTATCGAAACAGAGAGCCGTTGATGTTAACCTGTATGTTGTATCTGACAATTTACCAAAAAGTAAATAAAAGGTATAAAAAAACAGACCGAAAAAAAAGAAAGAAAAGGACCATTTCCTTGCCATTCCTAACACTGCAGTGAAGACATATATGGTATCGGAACTGCAATTTATCATTTTCAACAGTTACACTTGGACATGACACCAGTGTTCGACTCCTAATCTTACTGCCGCTACACTTTATTCGTCTAGCGCCATTCTAGAATCGTTCTGCCAGATTCCGGGGTTGACGCGCGCTTTGAGAATTACCCCAAACCGGAACGCTATCAGGAATCGTGCACATTCACATACTGCGCGGAACATAACTGTAAATCCATTTATATTTTTCTTCATCGATCCAAAATACAAGATAAAGGATGAAAGGCTAAAGGAACAACACATTTTTTTGGTAAACAAAATGTATTCATACCCTAACTATATTTCTTAATTCAATACCTTAGGCCTATAAAAACTTGATATAGCCCACGTTCATGTCTCCCTCCTCCCCCCCCCCCCCCAAAAAAAAAAAGAAAGAAAGAAAAGAAAAAAGAAACACACACGTACACCTTTAAAATCCTGGGAAACACCGAGAAAAGCAATATCATAAGGAATGACATCTTGCATCAGGGGAGGTCGCTATAGGAAAGGTCAGAATTAGCTCTGAAGTGTGTATTCGCCCCAACACATAACCGAATACACAAAAATTTGGAGGGTTAGAGCTGTGTATTCCCATTGGTTTGCATGTTAAAGTAGCCTTAAATAAACGGGTCACTTGAGTAGCTGTGGCTATATGATTTTTGTGAGGTATTTATAGCTACGCATCTAGATTTACTGTGCGAAATTTGGTGTCTCTGTGTGAAGTTGTTTTCAATTTAATAAGTTGCAAATTACAATGCAAAGTAATGGGAATACACAACCCTTGGAGGCCAACAGTCCGAGGCCCTCCTGTCGCTTCGCCCTCCAACTCACTGCGCCATACCCTGCTGCCCCCTCGAAGGCCACATATCTGCGGCCAGTGAAATTGCTGACTTGTAGCCAAAATTTGCGTGTGGGAATTCTGAAGGTCTAGAGACAAACGTGATGGATATATATATATATATATATATATATATATATATATATATATATATATATATATATATTGGCCTGAAATTAAACCGTTTGTCCTTGTCCTTCCGAAAAAAAAAGGACCAAGGCACAGGGCATAAACGGTCGACGCTTCTTCCGTGGTCAGATCTCGGGTCTATCACTGAGCACCGTTTCCCAGCAGGTCAAGCTTCTCACTTGATTAAACATTCCTGCAAAAGGGAACCCAGGACAGTTTGCCAGGTGCTACATTCTAGACAAAACAAACGCTCCATATGATAGATCTTCTTACGTGTAATTAGGGGTTTAAATACTTCTGGGGCGGATTGGACGTTCAACTCAGCCCGCACCATGAAGACTTAGCAGGTTTAGTCCATGCCCTCCTTCGTCGGGCAATGGACGGCTGCCAAGCCTTCATGGTGCGGGCTTAGTTGAACGTCCAATCCTCCCCAGAAGTAGTTAAACCCCATTCTATCCCAGTTTCCAACAACATAGTAATGTTGCAAGAGACAAACAAGCAAACCTGATCAACTGAAATATCAAAAAATGCCTCAAGTGACAGACCCATCCCCCCTTTTATTTTTTTTAACGGAAATAAGCTTTCCAACTTTGGTTATCACGCGGTGCGTGCGGCGGGTGCTGTTCTAAGAGCAGACTTCACGTTATACTTCGTTTATGTACTTCGTTTATGAAAGCAAGATCGATGAAACACAATGTGCTGGGTGCTGACGTAACAAGCAACGTCAGCAATGCACGAGAGGGCATGGTTGCTGGGATTTGTTACAAATTAATGCCCGGAAAAAAGACGAATTTTTAACTTGCGCGCGCATGTGACGGGGTAGAATTGATGAACAATAGCTTTCTTTTGTAGAGCTTTGCTTTGTGGCTCACGTGCGGCCCACGTGCGTCCAGCTGGTGTCCGTCGTGGTTTTCTCAAAGCTAAGCAGACACAATTAAGCCACAAAGATGGAACAACACAGACCTGTCTGGATTCGGATTGTGTGGGCGCATGCATGCGTTGTTCATTTTGTATTTCACAAGTTTTAATGAAGTTTTCACGGTAATGTACACGACATGAACGTAATTGTATAAATTTTTCATTTTTTGCAGGAAAAGTTATCGTAAAAGACCGGAGTTCGTTTTGAAAGTGGAAAACCACAGAGGACAGGTCTATCCGAAATGGGACACACGCTGACAGCAAGCGAGGGTGAGGGAGACGAAGCTGGTGGGCATCCTGCGGATAGTTGGGAGGTTTGACATTCAGGAGAGTATATTTTATCTGCCATTATATTCCCTAACCAACGCACTTTATTAAACCAGTGACTATATTTATATATTCAAGAGAGATCACGTTGCAAAATATTTGTGTTTTGGGGAGCATTTTTCTCCCCCCCCCCCCATTTTTTTTATTCCTAATCTTAGTACACAGTGAAAGTCCGACTATAGTCGAGACACAATTCATGACTTCAATTTTGTGACATGCTTTTAAAATTCAGATTAATTTTCTCCTGTTGGAGTTGATTTATCCAGTAGAATGTAGAAGTGTGTAGTATAGTAATTTTGAGAAAAAAAAAAAAAAGAAAAAAAATGCACACACCAAAACAGGAATAACAGAAACCATTATTTTTGGAGTGTAAATACAAGAACCAGAAATGAGAACGCATGACCACTAATTGCATGTAGGCATCAGGCCCTTTGATTGTTCGCATTAGGAGGCAATGTGTACGGAAGTATTCTACAGTTTGGGGGATGCCAAGCCACTGACAATCTCGCAAACCATGTTTTTCATAGGATACAATACGCGTTTCATATAACTTTATGATGACCAGGTGGCTTTTTGTACCTGGGAGGTAGTAAGAACAACTCTGCAATTCCTCACAAAATATAGACCTGAACCCAAAACTAAAGCAACGGATCCATTTATCCCAGTTTATAATAAATTGCTTTTGTGTTGCAGGCTATAGTTTGTGTTTGTGAGTTTTGAACTTACTAGTTCTTGGTGTAAAGGAGCTTTCCCAGCCTACATCAAGAAACTTGGTCACTTCATTGGGAATAATGTTAATACAGTAAGTTAAAATCTATTCCAGATATGGATAATGAATACTATCGGATCAACCGATAAGCACACGAGGGATCAACACAGGCTACAATATGCGTTTCGTATATACTATAGGCTAACTTTATGGTGACCAGGTGGCTTTTTGTACCTGGGAGAAGTAGCACATAGGAGGTAGTAAGGACAACTCTGCAATTCCTCACAAAATATAGGCCTAAACCCAAAAGCAACGGATCATTTCATTTTAGTTTATAAGTTGCTTTTGTGTTGCAGGCTATAGTTTGTGTGTGTGAGTTTTTAACTTACTGGTTCTTGGTGGCAAGGAGCTTTCCCAGCCTACATCAAGAAACTTGGTCATTTCATTGGGAATGTTAATACAGTAAGTTAAAATCTATTCCAGATTTGGATAATGGATGCTATAGGTTCAACCGACAAGCACACGAGGAATTATCATAGGCTACTATGCGTTTTGTATAGCTTTACGGTGACCAGGTGGCTTTTTGTACCTGGGAAAAGTAACACATAGGAGGTAGTAAGGACAACTCTGCAATTCCTCACAAAATGTAGGCCTGAACACAAAAGCGACGGATAATTTCCTTCCAGTTCATAAATTGCTTGTGTGTTGCAGGCTATAGTATGTGTGTGTGTGAGTTTTGAACTTACTAGTTCTTGGTGTCAAGGAACTTCCCCAGCCTACAGCAAGGGACTTTGTCACTTCATTGGGAATAATATTGATGTGATAAGTTAGAACATATTCCAGATTTGGGTATTGAAAAAAATTGGATCGATCTATGAGCACATTAGGGATTGTACACATTCGCAAGTTGAGATAGAAACGGAAACGAGACTCGTCGGAGATCATATGTGCTCCTCCCGCTCCCTATTCGCTTTTCAGATAAATAACGTGAAATCAAATGTAAATGTGTGACATTACTTGCATGTGACATAACTGAGATTAGCTTGTAAAATTAGGGACTCTGTATAGCAGGAGAAAGCTTCGGCAATGATGTCATCAGCTGAACGTTAAAGTCTTAGCATGCATTGGATTCCGTCACCATGATCATAAAAATCATACAAAATTCTGCGCCACATTTAGTCTGAAGCGATCATTATGGTTTTGGTTTCTTAGAGAAAACTTCAGTGTACAAAATTGACAGTTTGTTAGTCACGTATAGGCCAATTCATGCTTTAGTGCTTATTTTTGGGTCAAATCACAGTATATACTACAATTCAATAATGGTTTTAAAAATCTGTGGGGCATCTGAGTACGCAGATGCAGTTCAGAAAAAGACAAACCATATTACTTCAATATGAAAACACAATTATGAGACTGAATTAAAAAAAATACGTCAGCAGTTTACATATGACAAAATGTGTCGTTCCACAATTTCAATTTTTGTCTTAAAATGCAGGAACATTTGAAATCTTACCTGGGAGGCAAATTAAATGTGGTTGTAGCAGTAAGAAAGTTATGATAATTTTAATATCAACTTCATAAATTAATTTTTACATCCCGAGTTATGGTTTTTGGATGATAGATGATGTTTGTTTTGAAGTATTTGTCATTGGAATGCTCTGTATTTACATTAGTGACAGTAAAAGGAACATTACAGGTAAGCTCATCAGACTGTAAAGTGTGTGAATGTTCCACACGCCAGATTTAAACAGGTAAAGAACGTGTAACTTCGAAAATGTTTGCAAAACTGATGAGTTCGTCAGTGCTGTTTAAAAGAAAAATATTGCGTGTCAGTACCGTAACAATAGTTCTTGAAACTGGAATGTCTTGTCATTCTTAAATCTACCGTCACCAGTATACCAGACAGGCCAGTGCTCATTCAAAATATTACGTGTAAGATCGTTTTTTTTGAAGCTAATTAGTATCTCAGTTGTTATATATTTGCACATAATGTTCTGTTGTACCAAGAACAAAGGAGAAAATTTTGTAAAAATATTTTACTTGATGAAAATCGAGAAAATAACGTGGGAAAATAGACCAGAAAAAAGTAAATACATGTATAAGCAGTGAATGTGTTAAGCACTGTAAAATCTCGATGAAGATACCAGTTGCTTTCGCGAATGAATGACATATTTTCCTTTTTTTTGGGGGGGGGGGGGGATGCGCTACCATATAGGAACAGCGGCTCGCCGGAGAGCCACCCGATGCTGTTCCAGTGCAAGTTAAATCAAGTGAAAGTCACCTTCGGGTGTACGCCATGTTTGGGGTTCATGATACGGGGAAGTATGGTGTAGTAATGGTGCTGTCCAGCGGCGTACAGTCCTCGTGCTGTCTTGCATGGTACAGACGTCATACTGTCCAACTTGCTCTAACGTCCCCCTTGCACTATTTTATTTTTTAAAATCTTGTTTCATGCGTCACAGGAGTGGGTGGGATGTGAAGCGTTCATGTTTTCACCACCATAACTTGTAATATTTTCTTTACGATGTCTCATTTCTCAATGTATCTTGTTGCAGATTACCGAGGCTTGGAGGTGAAGACCAGCTACAGATAGACATAATTTGACAAATTGGGGAAATAAATGTAACACCGTTTCGATTTTAGCAATTGAAAGACAGCAATTTAAATTGCTAATGACTATAAAACTGTAAAGACCTGAAATACCTGTGATTCAAATCTGAAAAAGTTTAGGATTCAACTTGAGAAAATATCAAGTTCTAAAAAAAAAAAATGGAAAACAAAATTTGGAAGAAAGGATTACATTTATAATGTACATCAAAAGGCCTAGAAATATGCTATCCCGATCAATGGCCCCATTTCTTCAATTAAAAGACAAAGCTGCCGTTAGAAAAATTTAAATATCCATAATTTTTAATATTTTTTTAATAAAAATATTATTTCTTCCAGACATTGTATTTAACAGTTTGGAAGAACATAACACTTAGTGTATATACCATGAAATAAAGCTCTTATGTATTGAAATGATATTTCACTTGTTTCACATGATAATACTGATGATGGTGATGATGATGAGGTGATCAAGCAGTCAGGTTTTCGTTGTCTTACTATCATCATTTTTTTCAGTACAGTTCCATGAGAGCAAGACAACAGTGATTTGTACCATGTAAATTGACTTGGTTTCACTGTGCTGTAATTTTCACTGATGCCCCACATTACAGGAATTATTGCAGAAAATAATTTTGATTAGCTGTGCATCTGTGATAAAATGAACAATTTAAAAAAAATATTTTGATGCTGTAGTTTAAAGAGAAATATGCTGCGATAGAAAATGAAAGATTGCATGTCCAGCTTCTTAAAAATCAGGCAGATTTTATATTTTGACGAAAATAAATATAGGATAAATTGTGCTGAATATTGTACAGAATATCACATGGTTGCACTTTCCAAATGGACTACCCTCTTTCATCTTCAATCTAGTCGCAAAGCGAGGAGCGAAGGCGCTATAGACGGCACAAATTTAAACTGCTGCAACCAGTGGTCTTTTAATTTTCAACATCTGGTGATCAGATTAAAGGATCATGACTAATGCTTCAGAGACTTAAATTACTAAAATGATACAAGTACGCGTGGTTAAAAGTCCTGAAACTAAATTGTTCCAATCTTAGGCTGTATAGTTTCCATTTTCCTAGTTAACAAGGTAGTCTTTGAAAGGGAATAAAACTAGGTCCTCCCTTACATGTTAATTTTTGTTGTTGCAAAATTCAATATCAGTGACCTTGACCTTGTGGCAGAACATAAGTTACGTAATTAATAATGATGATATACAAATATGTGTTTCTTTCATATACTTATTTTACCTATTTTGTAAAATACGACTGTTATGACAGGTTTGGACTGACATACTTGGAATATAATTGTGTTGCTGTTTTGACCTATGACGTCAATTTTTTTAAACTTTCGATCGTTATTCCATTTTAGGATGCAGCTTCAATGGTTTTGTGCATAAGGATATTGTCTATTAAAAAGTACAAGCTTATCCTTTGGACGACCCACACAAAATTTCAGGATGAATTGAAAAGTCATTCGGCTAATTTCTCACGTTTTCAGCTTTTAAGGTCAATTATGATGACCTTGACCTGCAACAGAATGACTTACCATTAATGTAGGGATGTTGTCTATCAAAAAGTACAATTTTATCCTTTGGACGACCCACACAAAATTTCAGAATGAATTGAAAATAAGTCATTCAGCTAATTTTCACGTTTTCAGCTTTTTAAGTTCAATTATGATGAACTTGACCTGCAACAGAATGACTTTCCATTACTGTATCCTTGACTTCCTTTACTTTTGTGAATGTATTAAAAATTCGTATCCGTATTTTGTAAAATTATCTCACAGTTGCAACAAATTTTAGTAAAAGATGGCACGTATAATATTTTCTGTATTTTTTACCTTTGACCCCAAATTTCCCAATTTTTACATTTTTTTTAATCTTGCCGCATATTAATATGACCCAAAGTGTTGGCTATCAAACAAAATTAGTTTCATCCCTGGATCCACGTGAGCAAGGTTACTCGAAAACTAAGACTTTTCTCGATCTGGCCTCTGGACTATTTCGTGACGTCATGACCCAGTGCCCTCTTGATGGCCAAAAAGGCGCAAACTTCGGGCACGTCATGAGCAACAAAATTCTTTTGCAAATAAAGTTATTTTCCTGTGTGAATATGGAAAATTTTCTTCAGAAAAGAGCTGTGATAGTCTTAAGTCCCTCACTTTGAACAAAAAAATAAATCTTTTGACGTTTGGGACCTTTTAGCAAGAGCGGCGATCACTCAAACACTTCCTGGCATGCCGTCGCCGACACTTGACATTTAAATCTGCCACGTCCCAACGGTGCTTTCGCTGTAGCTTAAATATGCAGCCACAGCAATTTTTTTTATCACAGATTAACTTGCATGTTTTTATATTTACAAGAATGATCACAAAGCTTATAGAAGTGCACATTCTAGCTTTGAAGTATAAAACTCAAAGATTCTTCTCATAAACCAAGATTTGAAAAAGAAATTCTCTTCTCTTTGTTAGTTTAAACTTATAATCGTTGTTCTCGTCAACCAAGGAAATACATCCTGTCATTTTAATTCTCTTCTCTTCACTTGTAGCCTATAAGCTACTCGCTGTTGAGAGAGAGAGATTGGAGAGAGGAAAAATTAGAGTTTGAATTCATGACTTGTGAGAAATAGGGCTTGTTTAAACATATCAAATTTTGGGGTTACACGGAAAAGCGCCGCAGATCAGCGATGAACTTTATGTAAAAAAAAGTACAGATGTATATTTCCGTATAATACAAACTCGTGTAGTGACTACTAACTAAATCGTAATATCTTATTTGAATTCTGTTTGAAACTACATTTCGTCCATGCTAATACCAACATGTATTAGTTTCATCACACACACACACGTACGTGTGTGTGGGTGTGGGTGTGGGTGTGTCGATGGGTGGATGGGTGGGGTTTTCAGTCCATAGGTTTCTACGGCGCACTTTGAAGGCAATGATGCCGAGGAAAGCCGTCGACTCAGTCCAAAATTCAGGATTGAAAGATTCATTTTTTTTTCAAACATATTTATTTCAACTGGATCGTCCTAGGCCTGTAGTACATCGAGATGTCACTATAGTCGGGGGGGGGGGGGGGTCTCCAGAACATGGAGTGACACACAAAATGTATATTACAAAACACACAGGACAAAACATGAACAAAGTCACATAATTAACAAAGAAGCTGTACACACCTGTTTCAGATTTGTACCCGCATACAAAAATCAAAATAGTTGAAGTCGCCAAAATGCAAAACAAAACAATTTTTGGTGACGATAGTAGTCGCACACTTCTATTTGATATGCTTCGAGTTTTTGTCACATACAACCAGCCAGACAACACCTCGTACTGCGTGGAAAATAAAACCAGGGAGGTGTTCTATGATATAATATGCAACATTTTCCTTTTTTTCTCTCTAATCGAAATTTATTCACAGATTACTATGCGAACCGTGGAATGCCACATTGTGAATGCATGATATATACATATTAGAGGAGATATAGCAATTAGCAGCAGCGTGTGTCTTCAGTCGAATATACACCGCCGAATACACTAAAAAAAATTGTAGGGCTACTGGAGCTGTGTATTCCCATTGAGTTTTATTTTATAATGCAACTTTTATTATAAATTGTAAACCTTGCTTCTTCTATTAAATGCCTTCTATCAACTGATTTAAGATTCTGGATTGTAGCTGTTATCAAAGGCTCAACAGTGGTATTTTTTACCTTTTGTGGAAAATTTTACCACCAGGATGTTTTTGAAGTTTGTGCAATGTATATTTGACTTGACGTTTTAGGCTGCAAATTAGTTTTGAATTTTTTAACTTGTAAATACTTCTTATTTTAAGAAAAACCTTGCATTGCTGAAGTGCAAATCACTTAAAGAGCGAAAGGCCCAATTCCTGCGTGTTTGTGTATCACCGGTTTATTTTGAAAGCTGTAAATCCAGCAGATTTAAGTAGTAAGTCAAGTAGATTTAGACCTGATTACTCTTTCATTATGATTTGTGCATAATCTATACGCACATACAACATAATAATTTATATAGATTCGCCGTTTATTTGCTTTGAAAAGCATTACAGGCCCAGTTTAAACCTCGCGAGTAAAGTATATTGTATTTTGGAATGATTTTCTCGGTTTACATCCCTTACATAATTTCAGTTAACGTGCCTAGTCTAATTCAAGTTAGCAAGTTACTTGAAGTCAGTCAAATGTCACTGGCATGCACTCCTGAGATTAAGGGTAAAAGTCCATCATTAGGCCTATATTTACATATATCCCCCTATAATATGTTTGCCATCCAGAAGTGTCCTTAGTGCTTTCCTGTGTCTCAGGGAGAGCCTTTCGGTGTTGTTCCATACTTTAGTGTCCCATTCTGTGCTTTTTGGCAGTCGCGGATTTATGGGGGGAGCGCCGGGAGCGCGTTACTCCCCCCACCCCCCCCTCCCTCTCTCTCTCTCTCTCTCTCTCTCTCTCTCTCTCTCTCTCTCTCTCTCTCTCTCTCTCTCTCTCTCTCTCTCTCTCTCTCTCTCTCTCTCTCTCTCTCTCTCTCTCTCTCTCTCTCTCTCTCTCTCTCTCTCTCTCTCTCTCTCTCTCTCTCTCTCTCTCTCTCTCTCTCTCTCTCTCTCTCTCTCTCTCTCTCTCTCTCGGCCGCTGGAAAAAAAAATCTGGCGCCTCCAAAAATTCTTGGTTATCTCCGGTCACACGAGAAAGTATGGATGGGTTACCTATTGCATCTTTGGTCCGAGCTTTCCGATTCACCAATTTCAAAGACACAGATTCGATTAATCAACGTGGTATTAAAGATCGTCAGGCTGACAGGCACAAAAACAACAAATTATACGGCAGCGCCCTCCGTCGAGTGCAGCAAGACTGGTTCCCAACGTGAATGCATCCTCTGATAAGCAAGATGATAATTAATTGATTTCATGACTACTTTTGCTGCTGACTGGAGATTTATACTTTTTACACATCTGTGAATTCAAAAAGCACAATATATATATATATATATATATATATATATATATATATATATATATATATATATATATATATATAATATTATATACCGGTACGTAACATATATATCATAAGGTCTATTAAGGATTAAAGCTGCGCTCGCTTTTCACCGTGCTAGCCGGTTACATATTTTTATTATCATTATTATTATAACGGCAACTATATGGTCTAAGGCACCTATATCATATTATCAGTAATGAATGGTTCCAGGTTGGGTCATTCGGCAAACAGGATGTTCTATGTTTTGATTAGCGCTATAGTTCCATCCAAGCAGAAACTAAGATACTTTAGAACTTGCTCTTGTGGTCAGTCGGAAATTCTATCCTCTCTTTGATGCATCTATGCGATTTCACCAAGTTGTTTTGGCTTTGTAATTTTATTGGGTAAAAGATGTGGAGGCAGGACTTTTCTGATTTTTGTTGTGTGGAAGAGCAGTGTGCCCCAGGACACCCTACCTATGGACTTCAACTAGGCGAACTGGTGTATGGAGCCATGTGAAATAGAAGGACAAGTATACATTGAAGGCAGAAAAATTGATTCATCATTACATACATGTAATTAACCCAATCCCATCACCACAATACCCCACCCCACCCCCATAAATTTAAACAAAAACGAAGATACTTCATTGACATGAATATTATTACTGTACAAAAACAGACATGATAAAACAAACGCAGAGAGAGCGAGAGAGAGAGAGAGACCCCCATGGTTTATTGATATAAGAACCAGCCAACAGGGACTTCTATCATCATGTATACATCAGATACTGAGAATAGGGAGTAGGCCTATATAGAGTTACATATGGTGCATACTGACTGAGGACAGATAATGCGCCCTCCTCCCCCCTCCCCCCGGGTACGGGCCTGCAACACGCAGTTCCAGCGTTGACAGCGCTGTGTTTATGGTTAGTATGTGTTATTGACAACAGGTAGCGCACCCAATCTATTTTGATCACAAATTGAGTGCCTCGTCAGGTTGTAGTTGTCAGTGCCATATACAAAATGTTGTGGAATTAGTCAAAAGCAACCTATTGCACAACAAGTGCGATGGAATGGAGGATGACAGTTGTTAAGATGGCGGTATGTTTAGTTTTTTACATGCATTATGACCCAGTACAAGAAAATCGACTTTATAGTGGACCATGAGGGCGATAATAAAAGACGTTGACAATGGAGATTGTTTTGGCATTGTAAACTGACTAGATTCGCTGGAGTTTCAATGTAAATTTGTGATGATGTTGTGGAAGTCCACCGAAGACTGCACATGTCATGCATATTGTTATACATATATGCAGATGATACAGTGCCAACGATCCGAATCAAATTAATGGAAGATGCAAGGACTCCTGAACCGGCGGCTGGGACGTGGTATTGTCACAATGTAGACTATAATTTATAGTACTACTAGTAGTAGGTCCATGGTATACACTATACTCCAGGGAACCCAACCCATTGTTATTGTGGGCGGTTGTTATTAGGGTTAGTAACAATCGGCAACAATAACAATGGGTTGGGTTCCCTGGAGCTATCTATACTATAGGGGCTATCGAATTCCAGACAGTTTACAGCCAGTTCACCCTGGTCCTGTAGCTGTGCAAACCTGATTGACACTTCTGATTAAACATGAATATTATACAATTGTCAGATCAATGGATACCTCCTGGTGGGAAGCTTGGCTGCCCCAAGGAAACACACTTGCAAAGCTGGTCATTCACCCAAGCATGTTGGGCTACAGCTCATATCCATGGCAGGATGGATTTCAAACAGACAGCTTTACAGCAAGAAGAAAAAAATTCCCTGTTGTGCGTGCATGTTTTTTGCCTTTTTTAACGCTACGCAATATTTCTTTGTGCGTACATACCTGTTTTCGCCTCATTTTGTACTAAAGTACCAGAGTCGGGACATAAAACTTCATAACAGCAAAATCACATTTGCCCGTTTACCACTATTTATGGCAAAATCCTGGCAATTATCATGACAATAGGGGAATGTTCAAAATTTTGTTCTGTTTGAAATTCAATCCTGTAACCATACGTTTGGGCCTTTGCATGCACTACTATACTGATTATAAAGTCTGATGTTTTAATACACAGGAAACAAAAAATGTAAATGTAAGAGGATCAAATAAATATACTTATTTCTTTACTTACATGTACAGGACTAATCATACTGAAATTTTACAAGGCTAAACAGTACGGAGTAAATTTTACAATTGTTTATTATGCCACATCTTTCGTAGTGACAAATATGACACAGAAAGTATACCTCTGAGCTTTGCCTTGCTGAAGTCTAGCTCTAACCATTGTGATCTGGCACTACAATGGAAAGAATTAATTTCTGCCGTATTGCTATGATTACAGTGAACAACATTAGAAGTAAAGCACCAAGTAAAATCTGCTAACTATCAAAAGGTATCATTACTCAATGTTCATGCCTTGTGTGGTCATGTTTGATAATCAGCAGGGTCTCTTGGGGACTACCTGCAGGGGATGCAAGTTTATTACCAATAAGCCACCAGCTGGCACTTAAAGGCCCAAAGAGTGTTGGCCACTGCTACTTTAGAAGGTGAAAGTCCAATTTTGTCAGGAGGGACTGACATAGTTATTCCATATATTGTAGATTAGGGTCACTGGCTGGTCACGTTGCCATGCTGCCAGTTGCTTCCAGTTTAGATCTTTAAGTAGCCTACATTGTGAACGAATCTTTCATCATGTTGTGATATTTACCACCACTGCACAAAATAATATCTTGACTTGGTCATATTGGTTTCCCCAGATTCCTTGATTTGGAGAACAGGTTTTACAATTTTAACTTGTATTTGTCCATGTTGTTGCACAGTGGTCTGTCTTAAAAGACCCCATCTCAGGGCTGCCAACATTCATATCACACAATAATAAAAAAGACATGACTGGACAGATCTCAACTTCTAGCACCTAATAATCACAAACCCATATAGCACCTGAAAATAGAATACCTTAAAGTAAAACAACTAATTCACATGCAATTAATTTGACTCAATCATAGAGTAGTTGTATATTTCTGGCTTCCAGGGCTCTTTCGTAGCCAGTCTTTTGACTTAGCGTGGTCTTTGCGATCTTTCTTGCCAGCATATTTTATGCTGATATTCTAAATGCAGGATGTGCAGCGGGCATACTCATCCCCCAACAAACTTTTTACTGTCCATTCCTTGATGAGGGTGGGTAAGGGGTTTCCCGTACTGGGGCTTTTAATTTACTGTACTGGTGAACTGGAAGCCCTCTTATTTTACGTACTTCGTACTATCCAAAATTTTGAAAGAGGGCCATATCATTAGAACTTCCAGTGATTTTCATTTATGGATACTTTGTCCTTCACTTGGGACAGAAGTATCTAAGGCCACATATGTAGTATCTGAGGCCACGTGTAGTATCTGGTGTTGTATCTGAGGCCACATGTGGAACTTGTGGCTCACCTCATGATCTTGGACAGTTGGGCTGTTTCTCTTTTAAAAAAAAATTCCAACTGAAGCTGGTGCATGATGTTTGCAAATCAAGACTATACCTTATTCATTCCAATTGTAGCATATGCCCTAATCATGATAGAAGCACACCCCCTACTTTCTAATTGGGGGGGGGGGGGGGGGGGGGGATTTTGAATTCCCCTCTACAGAGGCCACTTCTCCATGCCACAAGAAGTATGGGATTTTCATTTTTTCTGCCCCCTCAAAAACGGCCACCCATCTCATAAGGTCACAAATCTGGTGCACTTGAGGTGGCCTTAGGAGGTGGACCACTGTATCTTCCTTATCAGTGTTGCTAAACTTGTCCAGTAACATTGATTTTGTATGGTGAGGAACCACCAACATGGTGAAAATGATATATAAATGTTTAAAAAAAGCCCTCCTGACTCATCAAAATTATGTCAAAAGTGTTTGAGAAACACAACATTAATTTTTGTGGCCTTATGCTGTACGATACTAACATGCAACAACAATTGCCAGGTTTCAAGAAGTACAGCACTGCAACTGCTATATGCATTGACAAATGACTATATCGCATCATATTTGTATACTAATTATATATATATACAGATATATACATATATATACATGTCTTGGGTGTTTAATGGGCAATTATACACTGCCCACAAAAAAATTTACAATGGAATAGGTCCTACAGCCGGTTTGTGGGTCATGCCCATTGTCTGCAGGTCAATTATAATCCTCAAACCAGACCGTGGGCAGTATATACAGGGTTCGCACAGGTCCTTGACATGCTTGAAAGTACAGTGGTACCTGCTATTTAAGACCACCTCTACAGCCAACAAAAAGTGGTCTCATACTGCAGGTGGTCTTAAATTGAAGGTGTATTTAACATGTAAATACAGCAGAGGGTCTTGAAAGAGTGGTCTTAAAAAGACATGCGGTCTTAAATTGGAGGTGGTCTTTAGAGCAGGTACCACTGTACTTGAATTTGCTACATTCATTTTCAAGGCCTTGAAAACCTTGAAAATCCAGAATTTTGGACAAAAGTCCTGGAAAAGTCCTTGAATCTTATTTTAAGCATCACCCAATGAGGCAAGTTCCCAAGGAATATGAATCTTTTCCACAAAATTTAGCATTTATGAACTTGAATCACATTAAGATGAACACATTCTGCTGTCATTTTCCTTTGAAGTGGCTGGCAAATTCCATTTGTCAAAATGTAACACTGCAAATTACAAAGTATCTTTTTGCTTTAAACCCCCTTTTAACCCATGTAGGTTTGACAGTTCTTATCAAATCAGGCCTACCCAATTATGTGAGCCTTATTTACATGTACAGCCTACTTTCTGGGACAAATACACTGTATCAAACATACAGGTAACAAAGTACATCACCATCCTAGAAAAGAAACTGGGGCATTCTTGTGAAAAATGTGCATGGGGATAGGTACATCTTCAGATCTAATTTTACCCATATGTAGTTGTAGCAATTTTGTAGATTAGATAGAGTCAATTTCAGGAATACAACCCATACTGGCTGTAGGCCTACATAAGTCACAGTAAATTCATAAAATAATCCATATTGAATTTATCTTTAAAAAGGACTTTAAGTAATATGATTCACATAAAGGCTTCTTTGTAAGTTTGTGGAAAGTCTACTGCCTGCAGTGCTCCCTCTTTATAATGCTGGTGTTGGGATCCACAGAACAGACTGTGTTATAACAAAACTGCCTTATAACAGAGGGACTTTTAACATAGAAGTAATGGGAAAACTATGTCAGTGGGGACCATGGTACACACCATGCTATATCAGAAACAGCCTTGTAATGAGGGGCATTATAAAGAGGGAGCACTGTATTTCAAAAATTGAGTCTGATTCATACATGGTTGGAATAAATAATAAATGTGGAATAAGATGCATTGGTCTTATTAGTAGAGGGTTGAAAAGTGATGATTTAAACAATTTGTCTGTTGTGTTCTATTGCTGGATCTGGGCCTTGAAAACTTGATTTAAGTGCTTGAAAAAGTCCTTGAATTTACCTTTCACGAACCTGTATGAACCCTGTATAATATACCAAGTATAGCTTACCCACAATTTCTGGGCATTTATAGCTTCCCATAATATCTGGGCAGATTTACTAATTTGTATGTTTTTGTAACCCCCTAGGTAGTGCATTGAATTTAAGGCAAACATGGTTTATGGGCATTTTTCAACAGACGGTCTGAGGATTACAATTCTGCCCATAAACCACCCAAAACAAATAATATCTATCTATCTATCTATCTATCTATCTATCTATCTATCTATCTATCTATCTATCTATCTGTCTGTCTGTCTGTCTGTCTGTCTGTCTGTCTGTCTGTCTGTCTGTCTATCTATCTATCTGTCTATCACACTCATATATATGTGCGTGTGTGTGTGTGTGTAAATACATTGTAGATAAATGCACACACATACACATATACATATATTGAATAAAAAGTGTACTGATTTCTGATTTTTACTTGCAGTTTTCATATCGCACAATGTTAGGCGCATGTTTAATTTTTCACTTGTACCAATTGATATGGATTGATGGGAGATATCTGTGTCTGAAGTCATGCATCATGTACAGAGTGGATTTTGCTGCAATCTCCAATGAAAAACATTTATAAGTTGCACTAGTTTTGTTTTTATGCCACCCTGTAAGGGTAGGGTGCATGATGTTTTCAGCTCCCTCATTCTTCTTTTTGATCATTGTTTGTTACCATTCTCCATGATATCTTGTGGCTGGACATGTACAGATTTGGTGCAAATTTGGTGCATGTGCATGGACATGTACATACAATACAGAAGACTAAGGGGAACTTATTAGAGTTCTTAGACAGTGTACCAAAATTGGTAAACAAGTGCCTTTTAATGGTAAAATGAGTTTATTAGATTTGTGGGTCATTGGGACTTATTTCCTTACTGCTGTATATTTGGCACATATTAAGTGATAAATATATGCGTTAAGTGTTTAGAAAAGATCAAAGACCAGACTTTCCTCAAATTTTGTGTAGCACACTTCATAAAGGGTAATGGAGTTGACAGAGTGAGAGACGCGATTCCGACCTGGGGAGGGGGGTATGAAAGAAATATTTTAATGAACACAGCTGCAGCCATTCATGATTTACCCCGGGGGGGGGGGGGGGGTATTTCCTAAATTTTTGGTGGGGGTGTGCAGCTCGACCATTCAAAAACCCACCCATTGTTAGGGAACTTTTTCACAAAAATGATACCTTTGTTAGGGAATTTTTTTAAACCAAAATAGCAGAAAATATGGTCCCAAATTGGCAAGAAAAGTGCTCCAGGAAGAAAATTTTGAACTGACGGAAATTTTCCAGAATTTTGGGCCATAAAAAAAAAATTACCCTTTTTTAGGGAATTTTTGGCAAAACACTGGACTTTTGTGACGGAAATTTTGCTGAAAAGAAGGGCCTTCAGAGTGGCACTTACCCAGTGTTGCCACTAATGGGAATACCCCCCCCCCCCCATTCATCCTCGTTTAATTAAGAGTAAAACCTCATTGTAAAAATACTTAGATATCAGACAAATTCACTTGACGCTCAAGTTTTGAGGGACTTAAAGTCAAATTCTTTTGCTGTCTGACATCATTTATCTAATATATTCTGATATGACAGATCTTTTGTAGGAAACAGAGGGTGTCATTACTACAAGGTTTCCCTGTATTAAAATCACATGATTCCAGCTGTATTTTGTTTTCATTCTAAATATGTTGGTGGCACAAAATATTAGACCAAAAATGGAAGTTAGAAATGAAAATCAAAACTTTAAATTGTTGTCTTGCATATATGGCTCTATGCCTTAAATCAGTGGAGTTTTATAGCAAAAACCTGGTGTATTTTTTCTTATAGATGTCATTTTGCTTCAGACTGGTCAGGCTTGCTGGTATTTGAATGAAAGGTATTTTTATGAACTTGAATTGTTTAACCATTATATGTTTAATGGTAAATGTTACATGTATGAGAAAATGACTATAGCCATGATTAGCACTTTAAGTGTTAACACTTGTTACAATTTACATGTATGTGTTTGTAGGTAACTTTGATGATCATTCTGTCATCAGCTGCAAATGAGTGCCGCAGGGATCTGTCAAGGATTATCAGGAAAGTGGTGAAAGATGTGAGTATCTGCATACATGTACATGTACACTCATGTCAAGTTCCTGTCACCATCATCATGCATATGGCCGATGTCAAACTATGATAATTTAAGTTGAGGGTTTTGTTGAGTCGTGTTCCCCTGCCTCTTACCAATTGGCCATTATGCTGCAAAAATATGAAAGCAGCTGTTGGAGTTCATGGGTAAAAGGGCCAAATGAGTACATGTATAAATATATAAATCTAGGAATTTGCCTCTAATATAAAATGTCCAGGTGAAGCCTGTAACACCTTATTCATGACCAGAACAATATTTATGGTGAACACCAGCATGTGCAGCATGAAATGTAATGCAGTGAAACCTCATTATAATGACACTCAGATATCTGACATATACAATATAATGACACAAATTTTCCTGGGAAAGAGTTTGTTTTCTTTGTTATATGAGTCATTTATCTGACACATTTCTTGGGAACAGATGGTGTGTCATTATAACCAGTTATCACTGTACCTTCAAAAAAAGTGAAAAAGGGTAGATTAAGTTCGTGCTGTTTTAAAAGAAAATACTACTCTGTGCAAATTCTTAACATACATGTACATGTAACTATGGTTGGAAATTCCAAAAGGTGCTATTGATTTGCTTTTCAATGTACATGTACCTCTATTGCAAAGCGATGTGAAGTCAAACATTGATACAATAAAAATCATGGCCATTGGAAGCACTATCCTGAATGTAGATTCTGACTTCTTTCTCACAAAGAAAAATTGACAACTTGCATTCTTGTATCAGCATGCTTTAGTTGCAGAGAAAAGATCCAAGTGAACAACGTTTGTTCCATGCACTACTTCTAAAATGTACCATGCATTGGGTTCAAAGTGCAGTATTTAAAGGGAATGTGTTATCTCAGTCCAGAACTTATCACTGAAATTATTAAAAAGGGATTAAAGCTTAGTAAAAACTTTTCATATGTACGGCTCTAAGACACAAATGAATGGGATTTGTGCACCTTTGCTTATCAAAAGAAACTGCTGGTAATTTTTAAGATGACTTCAATGTATAGCTTATCATTTTTGCACTTGTAAAAAACAAGATGGTAGTCAATCTTTAAAAAATTATTTGTTGTGCTATGATGGGAAATTTTAAGCGGTACATGTACCACACATTAATTTAATGTACATGTGGCTCTGATAGAAAATTTCAACAGGGCTCCATCTATTGCTCAGCAACAACATCATCAAAAGTGAGGATCTGCTTTCTTCAAAATAAATAAATTCATGATGTTAATACAGGGAAATTCATACTTTATTTCTTAATTTTTTTTCACATATATATGTTTATTTTCCAGGACCTGGAACCATTATATGAGGAGCAGGGCCTGGAAATGCCACCATCATGTCCCTATCACCACAGTAGAGACATGTACCGCCACCAGGAGTCGCTCAAGTATGAAGGGTCACCAGCACAGTGGATATGCCAGATATGTGGCAAATCGTTCTATGATGAGTCCTATTTGGACATGCACTTTGATAGCAGACACCCAGAATATGTTAAAAGGGTAATGTGAAGGGTATATGCATATGATTTGAGTGAGGGTTAATAAAATAATACCTCAGTCTCTGGTTACGTGACCTACCTGCCTAAATGCCTCAAATCTCAATTTTTGTGGGAGGTCGATATAGGTAAAATAGGGGTGTCTTGTTTTACACATGAAAAACCTGCAGTAAAAGTTCATGAAGCACAGTAAAAAGCCAGTGAAATTGACTGGAACAAAAGTGGCAACCCACCAACATGCACCTAAATACGTGTATGTAACAGGGAACTGGTAATATTTTGTTTGGCCGAAAGTGGTACAGTGTATATATTGTACAGTGAAGCCTCATTATAGCGACACTCAGATATTCGACAAATTCATTATAATGACACAAGTTTGGAATGGCAAAAGTTCATTTTGTTGTTGTTGTTTGATTCATTTATCTGACAAATTCAGTTATCTGACATATTTCTAAGGGAACAGATGGTGTCATCATAACAAGTTTTCACTGTAAATAGGTTTGAGAAGCTTCAATGCACAGCTTAGTACAGTAAGTAACAGGGTAGTAACAGATTTTAAAAATATCATGAGTAAGATATATGTTAGGGTAGGATTAATGCAGGGGAATCAAGTGCTGTATTTATGAAAACAAAGATATCACTAGTAACTTGTTTCGGCGTTAGTGGGTGCGTTTCGGCGTTTCAGGGCGGTTCCCGGCATTACTCAGTGTTTGCCGGCGTTACAAACGCCGGCAAACGCCGGCAAACGCCGACTAACGCTGGCAAACGCCAAAATCCAATTAAGCCTTTTGGGGCCTCGGCGTTTGCCGGCATTAGTCGGTGTTTGCCAGCATTAGTCGGCGTTTGCCAGCGTTAGTCGGCGTTTGCCATCGTTTGACACCCTTTCAACGCCGGCAAACGCTGTGAAACGCCGACTAACGCCGGCTACCGCTGGCAAATGCTCTGTAGTCCTCTCAACTAGCAAACTCAATGGGATACATGTAAAATTTGAATTCAGTTGAACTGGGATTAGAAGGATCCATGGAAATTTGTGTCTTGTACTTGTACTAATCATTAATATACTTTTATTTTTTATACTCATGGGCAATACAACATAATTATCTTTAATATTATGATGATGATTTATCCATTGAGGTGTATGTGTATTGAATGACTTTGCTCATGATCACAGATATATATATATAATTATATATATATATATTTTGGTCACCCCAATCTTGGTTGCAAAGTAAAGACAAACAAACAACCCTGTTTTCAATTTTTATTTAAACACAGCACAGCAATTTTTTATTGTTTGTACCGCACAAGTCAGCAATGCAGTCGGCGTTTCACAGCATTTGCCGGCGTTGAAAGGGTGTCAAACACTGGCAAACGCCGACTAACGCTGGCAAACGCCGACTAACGCCGGCAAACGCCGAGCCCCAAAAGGCTTAATTGGATTTTGGCGTTTGCCAGCGTTTGCCGGCGTTTGTAACGCCGGCAAATGCCGTCTCACGCCGGCAAACGCTTGGTAACGCCGGGAACCTCCCTGAAACGCCGAAACGCACCCACTAATGCCGAAACAAGTTACTAGTGTATGAACGACCTTGTACAAGGTGAGGTATCTGTGCATGTAATGTGAGTCTGTTAGGGTGTATATTTTTGCATCCTATATACAGTGGTCCCCCTCTTATAAGGCCCCTCTCACCAGAGGCCACCCTTCTTGAAAGGCCAGCATTCTTGTGCAGAAAGTATGGTATTTCAGTTATATTCTCCCCCGCAAGAGAGGCCGCGGCTCTTTTAAGGCCACTTTTAGGCTACATTTGGGGTGGCCTTATAAGATGGGGACCACTGTATTTCCCACTAAGTCAAGTGAATGAGTTTATTACTTGCAAAAAGACACTTATTTTTGAAATAAATATTTACATACATGTAGCTAAAGAGAAAAATAGACTTTGATAACATACGTTTGGTCTTGCTTTAACCCATACCTGGCCAGAGTATGACTCGGTCAATAGCTTTCCTTGGCCCTGGTGAGGCGCATTGCGCCCAACCCACGTAAAGGAAGCTATTGACCTAGTGCATGTTATCATGTATGGTCAACATACAAATCCCAGCAAAGACGTTTACCAGTAATGAGAAGTTGAAGTAAAAACGTTCAGGCAGACAAGAATTTACATCTGGATGCTTTCGGATGAAATGAACGGGAAAGGGTTAAAGGTTTGTTGGTTTGGTTCAATGTCCATGGGCCGAAGTGTACAAGGGGAAAGCATGGATTTCTCTAGTATAACAAACTAATTGAAATATGCTGGAGGTAGAGAATGGGTTTTCCTTCTAAGTAATGCTCGTAAATGTACTTTTCTTCTCCATTTGGGTGCTCAAGTGAAAGGTCCTTTCCACAAGCAATCTAAGTCTTCAAACTTGAAGTAATTTAGATGAGTGCAAAACTTTTATGATGAACGGGACTATAAAGTTGATATAAGATGGGAACTACCTAGAAGAAATTTGAAATTACTGATGGTTTTTGACAGGACAGTGAAGCGGTGTGCCTGGCAGATTACTGTGATGTTTTTCGCTGTGATATCCTGTCTGGAAATCAGAAAGAGAACTACTGGGAGAAAGCCCTGTGCAAGGAGAGTGAGCTGCTGGGAGTACGCATGAAATGTCAGGTCAGTGGTCTTGATGAATTCTGACATGCAGTCATGTTGGCCCAGGTACAGTGGTGTTTAGAAGTAACTTCCATCCCGAGCGCATATTCGCGTGATTAAATTCAGTCGCTTCAGATGCGCTGTAGTTGCGCTTGGGGCGAGTTCAAAGCATAAGCGCAAGAAGCTCAATTAATACATTGCTCAAATTTTCCTATTTAATCAAAACAAAATCGTGCACATGTAGAAATGTAACTGCGTCATATTTGTGCATAAAACAAAACTTGCGCTTATGCGAGATCGTCGACCAGTCGCAATTAAACGAGAATAAATGCAGCCAAGGTTGACAGGCAACACTGCCAACAGATTATTTATCGTGATGCAACAGGCTGGGAAAGTTTCGAAGTGAAAGTAATGCGATCAAACCTTGTTATCTTGGTTATTTTACAAGTTATTTACAATTTGCAGTTGGATTTTTGAAAGCAAAACTGACATGTTTGGCAAATGCTTCCGATGCACAAAAGTCACAACACGTTGCATTTACTTTATGGCCATCACTCATCCACACCAAACCTGGTAAATGTACACAGTAGTCAGTACAGTGACTATCCTTCCATAGGCCTGTGTCTTGCAATCGAAACAGAAAGCTTCAGAAATATTGGAGTCCTAATCCTATGGACATATTACATTTTTTTTACACTTTAACAGCATCAAAACAGCCCAATTTTCTGCCTTTAACATGCTTGGCAAAAGGCCGTCATCCATGCTTTCACCAATTGCATGTTGAGACCTGGGCAGAAGTCCCGGTAAAAGTGATGGTCTGGGCCATCTTACAGCTCATATTGCCTTGGTCCAAGTGACTAATCTTTCCAAGTCATTTAATAGATTTATAGTAAAATCATGAAAACCACCTGCTGAAGTATACATTTTTGCATCATTCCCGTCATATCGCCATACCAACATTGTAACTAAAAAGCAGAATGGAGCGTTTGTTCGGTGAAGTTACTGATCGTGCAAAGAAGACCATCGATAAACATTACGCTGTGACTGGGTACAGTTTACAATGCATATTCAGCGCATTCCATGAATTTGAGTCTTCCCGCGGCTTATGTCCACGTGGTTTGTTCACTATGTGCCTTTCCCCCTTATTAATGTTTGTATGGTATGTTTCTCCGTCACATTTATCGCGCCCGTTTTCACGAGTTCATCTGAGACCGGCATCGATGTTTGTTCTTTCAATGCATTGCTCGGCAGTTATCGGAAATGAAGTAATTTTCGGCTATCGTCGGCAGCCTGTGGTGCTTTTCTGAAGTATTCCTATGCCATGTTTGGATCCATAACTTCGAACAAGTTTCCAAATATGGATATTATCGTCAAATTTGACTGATTTTTACAGCGGGAAATATCAACACTCATCAATCGGAGGAGAGTATCCCAAAATAGAACAGGCTTTTGGACTTTCCCAGGGTACCAAACATTCCAGACATTTGTAAACAAACATGGCCCTACGGGGAGCGCAAACTTGTGGAAACTTGCATTTTGTTCTGTGAATTTCAACACTTTTACTTGCCCAAAACGACTGTTAATGATTATTTATACTGCATGGACAAATAAATGAAAAATTCATTCGAAGAGTAGAGTGGACCGAAAGGCATTGTTATGGCAAATTAATAGTAGACAGTTATGTCTGTGGTAGGCCTTATTCCAGTGCCCATCGATTCGTGTCCATTTTGTCACGTTTAAACTTAATGAGGATCTGACACAGACTAGACTTGAAAACGCGTGGACTCACGACAAATGCGCAACCATGAATAGAACAGGAGCAAGCTTCACAACGGAATTGACCGATATGCATATAAGTGCGCTGGAAAAGAAATAGAACAACAAGGCAGAAAATTGACACTTTGAAATTTAGAACCATTTACACTTGAAGCACTGTGTTTGGCAGGGAAGTTAGTTCTAATCACCAAGGTACGTAACAGTGGGATACCAAAATAATGTTTATGGCTTACATGTATATGATGTATTAAGTTCAATGTAGTACAGGTGAAATACATGTACTATAACAAACTAAAATATCGATAATTTTTTCAGCATTTTGTGTCTTAACCTTTTGGACCCTTAAATTTATTTTCATGCCTCTGCCAGTCATGGGGAGGGCACTGTTTTCAGATTGTCTGTCGAGTATGTCTGTACCCCTATATGCCTATACCTGTGCACCAACCTGTTTTTACTGCAATATCTCCAAAATGTGTGTGTAGATATTACAGCTCAGCTGACTTGTCAGTCAGCTGAGCTTATTGGATGGTCAGTTGTTGGTCATCCCTTTGTCTATCCACAATTCACATTTTTGAGTTCTACTATTAAACTGTTCGCTGGGCTCACTTGAAACTTGGTGAAGACATATACCTTATAATTAGGTGGGTCTCTACTGAGTTTTGTTCAGATGGTCATGGTCCAGTGATTGTTGGATTTTTCTATGCATCTTTTTGTTTGTTTTTTTGCCCCCCAAAAATCTTAAATATTCTTCTTCTCTGAAATTGCTTTAAAATTGCATAGGAACACTTCTGAGGACCCCAAGACCTTAATTTGTGACCCAGGTGGTGCTGCACTTTTTGTGTGTATTTTTAGCTTGGCTTGACCTTTCAGTCAGCTGAACTAATGTGATGGGTGGTCTTGATTTGTCATCAGCGTAGGTCCATCGATCTGCTGGTGCCCACCATTTACATTTTGACATCTCCAAAGCCATCAGTCATGTTCACTTAAACTTGGTGGGGATCTACCTTGGGTGGGTCTCTGCCAACTTTGTTCAAATGGTCATGTTTAAGTAATCTTTGGATTTTCTGTGTATCTTTTTCTTCATTTTTTGGCAAAATCCCCCCAAAAATCTTTGAAACCCTTCCGCTAGTTGCTTTGAAAATGGATAGGGACAATTTTAAGGACCCCTAAATCTTGATTTGTTGAACAGGTGTTACTATGATTTTTTTCCTTTTTTGTTTTTTTTGTTTTTGTTTTAAATTTGTTGGTGTTTTCTCTATTTTTCACTTCCCCAAAAGTGTCCATCCCATCGGATTGTTCTGAAACATTGTGGACTTGTAGCTTGTGAGAAAGTTAAACAAAGTTGTTCAATAGGTGGTGATACTCTGGAATCAAAATTTCAACACATTTTGGATTCCGGTACTTCTTGGTTAATGCATGATACATTCCTATATTGACAAATATGTATGTATGTCCATGGGGATTAGGATGGTAATTGACATTTTCCACTTCTCCAAAACTGTCAACTGGATTCACTTCAAACTTGGTGAAGATGTACTTTAGGTGGGTCTCTACCGGGCTGGTTCAAATGGTTTGCACAGTCCAATAAATTTTGGATTTTATTATGATTTTTTTGTTCATTTTTTGGAAGATCTTAAAAAAAAATCTTCTCTGAAACCACCAAGCAAATTGCTTTTAAATTGCGTAGGGACACTTCTGGGGACCTCTAGACCTTAATTTGGTTAACAGGTGGCACTGCAATTTTATCTATTTTCCCTTTTATTTCTTGTGTGTGTGTGTTTGCTACTTTTGATGTCTCAAGAACCATGTCTCTGATTGTGCTGAAATTTAAGGGAAATGTATGTTGTGGAAGGGTCAAATACACTTGTTAACTTGGTGATGCTGTAGAACGCTGATTTTAATGCATTTTCACCCCTCGGCCCATACAGGCCTGGGGATATTTCTATTGCCTGTGTTTGTTTCTGAATGTGTGAATCTGTCTGCTGTGCGTACGTGTGTCCTCTCTTCTTACACGCAATTTCTGACGAACCAGATAAGCATGGATCATGAAACTTTTTTGGTTGATCCCCTTTTTGAAGTTTATATCAAGTTTAAAGGACAATGACCTTAACCCAAATTTAAGGTCACCTAGGTCAATTCTCTATAAATTTCTTGCAAGCAATATCAGGAGAACCAGAATTGCTAGGATCAGGAGATATTTATTTTCTGACTAAAAGAAAGAAATGCAACAGATAATGACCCTTGTAATGGTCTTGGCCAGTTTCGAAAAACAGTGACCTTGACTTAATTTGAAGGTGATCAGAGGTATCTTAAGGTCACCTAGGTCAATTCTCTATTTATTTTTTGCACACAATATCAGTACAACCAGAATTGCTAGGATCATGAAACATTTACAGATAATCACCCTGTAAAGGTGTTCATCAAGTTGAAGGACAGTGACCTTGACTGAATTTGAAGGTCACCATAGGCAATTTCTCTTTAATAAATGTATTGTACATGAGATCAATAGAACTGGATAAGATGATCATAAAACTTTTACAGTTTATCACCCTTGTAAGAGTATAGCTCAGATTTGAATGACTGTGATCTTGACCTGATTTCAAAGTCAGAAGAACCAGGTAAGCTGGGATCACAAAACTTTTACAGTTGATCTCCCTTTTGAAAGGAGAATTTAAGTTTGAAGGACCTTAACTCAATTTTAAGGTCACCAGGGTAAATTTTCTCTGAAATTCTTGCACAGGATATCAGGAGAACCAGATTCCTTTTGTGGACGGCCAAGGAGTTGAGTTTTAAGGTGTTAACCATTATATTTCAATTTGGGTAGTCATCATTTGATGAGTGCAGACCTATTGATTAGTATGCAAGTCCATGAGGATTGCAATGGTGATTCACATTTTTGGTTTCTTCAAAACTGTCATATAGATTCACTACCAATGATTGGTGGTGCTGTACTGCTTTTTTCTTTCTTCTTTTTAATAAGTAATTTTCCGTATGTGTTTTTGCTTTGATTAACTGCTTATTCTAGACTAAGCTGGGTCATCTTCAAACATATTGGAATGTACCTGGACTTCATACCCACCAAGTTGTGCACTACATGGTGATTTTCTGATTTTTAACAAATTATCAAAATTGGGAAAAACTGATAATGGGTAAGCAGCATGCAGTGATGATAGTTTTAAACAAAGCTGACCTGAAGTTTACAGGACTACTCAAGTGGGTAAATGTAAGGTCAGCTGAGCACATGACTGTTACACTCTTCTTGTTCCTAATTTGGTAAGAGAGTCATTACAAGACAAAGATCAGAGGATTAGATTTTCAGGTCACTGTAACCTTTTGTGTGGTAACTGTGATCTTTTGTATGGTTAGTGTGATCTCTTGTGTGCTAAATGTGACCTATTGGTTGTCAATTTGGACAGTATCCCTAGGCCTGTAATATCTTCAAAGTATGTGGTTAGATTTGTCTTACGTTGGATTGGAGATGCATTATTAGACATATATTAGGTTGTGAGCTAAACTCTAATATAGCTTCAGGTTTACTGTATGGGTACTAAAAATCATTGTCAATTTGATGTTGTTACCATAATATCTTTAAGTGCTTGATTGAGTCCTTCTCTACTTTGTGACATAAAAGCATTATAAGATGAAGATTTGCTTATTATATGTTATGTCACTGTTATGATTTGTGTCAACCTTAGTAATAAGATAAGATATTACAGAACAAAGTCAAATTGAATATAAAAAATTGATGATGATTAGGTTTTCAGGTAAGTGTGACCTAACATTTGGATAGATTAATCTGACCTACATGTATTTTCCCAGTCATCAATATGCATACAGCCAGCATGTTAATTAGTAAATGTGCGTGTATTGATAAAAGTACCTTGAAAACAAAAACTATCAGTGATTAACATATAGTAATGCTAATATAACACCATTATGATTATGTTTTTTTTCCCTTTTTTAACTAGGCAATTCTGAAGGATTGTATCCCAACAAGTCTTCGGGGAAAGGAAGCCACAGATTTTCATGGTAGGTGTAGAGTTTTTTCTATGACACATAAATTTGTATCAACCTACCAAATGTAAAAGAGCTATTCCTCCTCCTAAATTTGTGTGCAGTTGGATGTGTACCTTTGATATATACACATCTACATATACATGTATGTATAGCTTGTACAAAATGTATGTAGATCTTAGCTTTTCGTCAAAGTGGCAGATGCTGATGGGGAAAAAATTCACACGAGTGAAGTTCATTTGCGGACTGGTGATTTTTCCCATTATTATATCAAATGAGAAACAGAAAAGCACCGTAACGTTTATTGAGACATTTAATTAGGTTTGTTCAGTGTCTTTAAATTTACACATTTTGCAACACCATAGCCCTATTTTCAATGCTGTGAGAAAACCAGGCCAGTGCCTGAAAAAAAAAATCAGTGCTGACCGAATGGTTCATGTTTCTTTGTATTGGTCGCAGTCCATAGGGAGCATCAACGACGTACAACTTATCCACCACTGTGACTGTTGATTTAGTCTGAGGGCCCTATAGCTGGTACACTTTCCTGGTGGTTTCAGTGTGTTTGAAAGTTGTACAAGTTTTACCCCGAGCTCTGCAAAGGCCAGCTAGGTTGTAGATAACACCTTTGTTATATTCCTATTTGTTTACGCATGTTATTTAATCTGATAAGGAGAGTCATTTTTCCAGCTGGGGCCTTCGGGTTGCTGTAAGAATGCTGTGCACAATTAAAATGAATGGTTCATTTGGTTTCCCGCCATTGAAATCCCGAGGAGTCTCAACTGTTTGTTAAAGATATGAGGGCCTCACAGGGAATTAAAAAATTATACATCTACATGCATGTATATAAAATGTGCAATTCTTGTTTGGAGTTTTAAAGGGATGTCACCAGCATGCTGTAATTTTAGCTAGCTGTGATATGTCACTGTGCAATTTTTACAATAACAGGTTAACTCTTTAAGTGCCAAATTTTGGGCTGAGTCAACAGCTTTTCTCTTTGCCCAATGCGTGCCAAGAAAAGCTGTTGACTTGGGATATTTTCTCTGGAACTATAGGCATGCTGGTACTTGGAATGAAAGGTCTTTTTATGAGGAAAATGAATCTGAGATCCTTATGATAATTCAGACTAGTTTCACTTTTGTAGATCTACTTTGGACATGATTGGCACTGAAAAAGTTAAAGCACTTTTTGATTTTTCCTCCAGGAATATGATTTTTTATTCATTAATGTATCAATTTATTCCTATGTTGAAAGATCAAAACTAAGGATACATTCTGTCAGGCTTCTTAGCGTTGAAGGTGTAAAATGAGTGTCTCGAGTACTGTCTCCATTAGTTTAGAGCCTTAAAAAAAAAACCAAAAAACAAACAAAAACAAATAAAAGACACAAAATACCCCAAAACAAAACAAAAGAAAGCCAAGAAAACGTAAACCTGTTTTACCCTTTGTGACAAATGTTTGTAAAGCTATGTAGTAAAAATGCACCACCAAACTAATTTTGCTCACAATGTAACAAATTACCTTGCTATTTAACATGTTCAATTTGCGAGGTGTTTAATTATTGTGTGTCCATTGAGTACATGTAATTATAAGTGTCAGAAGTGTACATGATAAAAGGTCAGCTTGTGTGGCATAATAGACATGATTCAGAATCACAATTTTTGCTGTATGACTAGAGGGAAGCAAGCTAAGAGATTACACTTCTTACTTTTTTTTCAGAGAAAATAGGAAGAAAGATGTGTAAATACTTGGAGTGTGACCAGTACTGGAAGCTACCAGACTCTGATGTAGGTACTGTGTGGATGGTTTTATAAAGCAACTGACATGATTAAAAAAGTATTTGTTCTGTGTTACTGTGTGTACAGGTGTGAGCCATTTCTCGTGGGGCTAATATAAAACCATTGACTGGATCAGTCACTGTGGTGTTTTTTACATAGCTTAGCTGAGCTTATAGGATGGTCATTTATCTGGTGCTTATTCATCTTTACATTGTCAGCTTCTCCAAACTGTCAGCTGAATCCTCTTCAAACTTTGTGGGGATGCACCTTGGGTGGGTCTAGCCAAATTTGTACAAATGGTAAATGTTCCAATGATTTTTAGGTTTTTCATGAATTTTTAACTCTGGTGACTTGTCAGTCAGCAAAACTAATAAAGTCCATTTATGTCCATTTATATATTTTTTATTAATTGCTAAATTACTTTTTGTAAAAATAAAACAAATTGTCTGCTATGATGTTTTTGACACTTTTTCTGGTCGTGAAAAACAATTTAAATGATTATTGTAGGTGAGACAAAATGGTTCAAGCATTATATATGTATAGAATGCATAATAGTTATCATAGCTTTAAGTGAATCTGAATGGTTTGCCATGTACAATCTCTGGGTTGCACGTTCATTAATAGATGAATTGGTTAGTATTGGAAATGTCAAATGCAATTCCTGCTATTTGTTGATCATTAGCTGAACCTATGCTCAAATTGGAGTATTTGTTCAGAAAATGTATTCAAAACATACTGACCAAGAGTGAAGCACCTTGTCATCTCAATTTTTTTGATACACACACATGGCATGAACGTTCAATCAAATACAGTGTTAGGTGCTCTCTGTCGCCATATTTCTGGGGATGTAAAAGTCAGTGTCTTTTTAAATGTACCCCTGGTGAAACACCACCTGCTATATATGACTAATTGTTCTTAGCTACAGGATTGGCCACATACCACAGTTACTACAGTAACTGTATTTACATGCTTTCCTAAGAAACAACCTGACTTTTGCTGTGTGATACCAAGAAAGAAAGGTTCACATTGGAAATTTAAACTTTCTTCACATTGTAATAATATTGTACCAAACAAAATAAGATCATTTCATCTTGGCAATGTCTAATTTGAAATCCTATTTTTGGCAAAATTTATCAAAAAAGTAACTTTGTATACCTGAGGTGTTATTAATATGCAACTAACTTTTGTATATGCCTAACTTGCTTTGATTTTGCAGGTTAATCCCCTGTCCATTGCAACATACATTGTGGTGGGCATGATCCTGACATTTGCTCTGATGGTGTATTACTATGTGGCCTATATGCACTTTTAGTGAGTACTTTAATTTATGTTGTTGATGTAATTGTATAGTCCCTTTTGCATATTGCCTACACACTAGTTGTACAAAAAGAAATAGTCTTGAAATCTTGCAGGAGATTCCTGAGACCTGTCTAAATTCATTTTGAATTAGTATTGAGTTAATAGAGTTGTTACTACTGCATGTGGCTCAGTAGGTAAACCAGCAGCCCAGTATTTCAAGGGACAGTATACCTGCTCAATTTGAAGCTCCAGACATCTGTAAAATTTAATCAAAATTTAATGAGCGGAGTGAAACCACAAAGGTTGTTTTACAGTGGAACCTTGTTAATCCAAACACCTTTGTACCCCAGTGAACTGTTCAGATTAATGAAGCATCTGGATTACTGAATCACTACTACTTGAAATGAACAATTCTGTTCCAGGAGAAGTATTCAGATTAATGAGACATACAGATTAATGAGGTCCATATTAATGAGGTTCCACTGTATATATCTGCTATAAAAATAAGATAAACTTAAACTTTTACAAACCATGCTTCCTACTGAAATTTGAATGTATTGAGTGGAAATACACATCTTCCATGGCATTAAATGTTTCAAGTACCAAATAATATTGCTGCAGTCATTTTTTTAAACTGATATTGCCATTGCCCTTTTTGTGTGTGTTTAATTTGTTTTGATGAGGAGTATGCAGATGTATATATTTCGTGTGTGCTGCTTATTTTGTGCCTGATGTATATTTATATAAGAAAACAAACTGAGGTTGTGATGAGGACACCTGCCGCTCAGTTAAATATCGTATGATTTTACTTCCAGCACCAATGACCCTGTGTTTGAGTATGCAGATGACCTGGAGACTAGAAAATACAGCAAGGTGATTGGCCAAGGCATGGAATTACGACACAGATCAGTTCAGGAGAGGTGACATACTCTAGGTAAAAGAACAGGTCCCCACAGTTTGGTCTGTGCACGTGTATGTCAAAATGTTTGATGTTTTAGGAAGGAGAATACTAATATGGCATTGCATTAATATTGCAATTGCAAGAGGTAGATACAGTATTTCCATTAAGAATTGTTTTTTCCCAAGAAGGGAAATTGAGGAAAGAAGACTAGATTTTTACCAATTTTACATAAAAATCTAGTCTCCTCACCTAAAATTCCCTTCTTGTGACCCCCTCAAAAAATCCTAATGGAAACACTTGACCAAGAGGGAAAAGATTTGGGGGAGACAGCCTGAATGCAGGTCTGCTGGGTTGTGATCAGAACACCATGGCAGGGTAGTGTACATTTATGTCTATACATTCCATCCAAGTCACCAAAATACCAAATAATGTAAACCTACTTATTTTCACATGTATAAATTTTCACAGTTTTTGCATGCATTTAACTGAAATTTTAATCTCACTATTTTGGACATAATCCCCATTAAATGGAATAGTATCATGTGAAAACACTGTTTTATGGTGGTTTCATTGTCACAGTTTTGACCCATCACAGCAAAAGCAAAAATAAGTATACAGTGAAATTAGGTGAATTTACATTATACATGTACATATACCAAAAGGTGCAGGCCATTGGGCTGATGAAAACACACAACCATACAGGATGGGAGGGGATGACCTTGTACATGTACATCATATTATGGGACAGCACATACAAAACTGGGAGACAAATAACAGTGATGATGATCCATGTGCTGTGTTCATGTATGGATTCATTAAAAGTGACTATTATAAATTGTACCTGGGGCAAGGATATAAAAGTTAAAGACACATACATGTAGGCATTAATATATTAATGTAATACATAATATGTGACCTGTCAGAATTAAATGAGTGTGAAATATATCAGAGAATGGAAGTTACATGTGTTACATGGAACCTTTGGTAAATGAGGAATCGGTGTGAAAAAAAAAGCTATGCAGGTTTTAAAAAGTGAGCAAAGATTCTGGGGCGAGTTTGGCTGTCTGGGAAACTGAAGAGCTTCTTCTATCATTGTGGGAAATGGGGTTGCTCATGATTTAGCTTGAGCATTACTAGGATAATACATGTATGTGTTTTTGCAAAGGGTTAGTAATTTGGATAACCGATTTTTAATGATTTTGGGGTGTGAAATTGGGCAGTTGTCAAGATAAATATACATGGTATAAGAGCCAATAGACAGCCACATAAGTAGTCATTGTGCAGATAGATGTTTGAAAGCTCTTGAAGACGATGTATTTTCAGCATGGAATTAGACTTCTATGTTGTTATGGTAGCTAACAGACTCACAGCTAATTGTTGCAGATATGCTGAGGAAGTCAAGCATGAAGAGATAAAGTGGCGGGATTGATTTTAGGACTGTATCATTCGAGAAGTCTGTGTTAAATTTCGTCATTTTGTACACCATCGCATCATTGAGTCATTGTCTGTGTGATAAAGCTCAATTATTTGAAATCTTAAAGAAGGGGTCCCTGTATCGCATGAACTTGGCTGGGCAGAAAAGGGTCTGTGTTCTGAGGAATCAATTATTATACATTAGTGGAAATTTTTAAAGAAGTTTGTGTGGAAAATAATGTTCCAATGATCAGGGTAATTATATGAGGTGATGCAATACTGCAGGGCTCATGAGCGGTCATGTATGGGAGGTGGCAGAACACCTGTTGGTAGCATTTTTAAGATCTGTTCTTTCATAAAGCTGCAGCCTTCAGTGACTCAGTCTGGCCATGTGCATATTACACAAGAACAACTAAAATTAAACATGTTTGAGCAGAATTTATTATCAAAAGCAAAGTTACTCTGTAACACAAAAACTACACTGAAGAAAGATATAGGCTTGTCGTGTAAAAGTGAGAGTTCACTTATTTTATCTTAATATATGGGAATCAAAAGTTGTGATCTGAACTTATGGAATTTGCTATTATCTTGCCACTTCGAGTTGGAGATGGTTGCCCCTATACAGGGTTCATACAAGCCTTGGAAAGTTTCGAGAAGTTTGGAATTTCATGTCGTGGCCTTCAAGGCCTTGAAAAGTCTTGAATTTCACACTGGTGTCTTGAAAAGTTGGAAAATCATATTTTGTATAGCTTTGGGTATTTTAATTCATTTGGGACAGAAATATGGAAGTTTAGTTAAATGATACCTGTTATTTTTGTTACGTGTTGGCCCTGATGTTACTCAAAGTTAGTTTGGAATTTTGGACAAATCAGTCTGGAAAAGTCTTGAAAAAGTCTTGAAATTTGTGGCCAGACAGGTGCATGAACCATGTATCTATAATATAGATAATTAACTTATTTTGAATTTTCTGAGTAGCCAGCCTAGAAATAAAATCAGAACAACTTGAAGCAGGTACATGTACATTATAGGCTTGTACTTCTCTGTGGGAAGAAAAAAAAGAGGAACTTCAAGTCATCTGATTTGAAAATTGCGTTGTCAAAATACAGTGTACATATTAATATTGGTCTTATTCGGGTCTGGTGTAATGCTACAGCTGCCTGTCATCATAGCACAGGACAATCTTGGTCCTTTTGTCTCAGTCTTGTAAGATAATTTACAGCCAACCAAAATATGGTCACAACTGGTGATAGGAAACAGTAATGTATAAGGTACTGGTAACTTATTTGCAATAAGGTTTGCATTTTCTGACAAACACTGTTATTTCTCACTCTTGATGTGGCATGTGGGAGCAATTTGTTATGTTTTGTGTTACCGTCAAATATCAGCCGTATGTAATCAAATCACATACAAAATGAAAACAAGAAGGTTCAAATGCAATTAGATAAGTGTTTAAACTTTAAATATAGTACTGATTTTGCATGAGACATGCAGCACTGTGAAACTAGATCACATGACCAGAGAAAATAAGAGTAGATAGCTCCAAAACACAGTTTTGTTAAGGTATGGTTGATAAACTTTCATTGTCATGTAGAGAATATAAAACATTCTTCATGCTTGATGTTATTTTTGAATGATTCAAACATAGTTTGATCATGAGCCTGTCTCTTCATTGATGTAATTTAGTGCCCCTGGAATGGTTGAATATCCAGCAGATACAAATGACTCGCCGTTGTTTGAATCAGGTCATGCTCAAATATTTGTGATGTGCAGTGTGTACAAGAATTACTGGAGCAGCATTATCTTGTATATTGTAGCATGCCAGCTTTCAGATTTCCCAGCTCTTGGTGTCTTTTCCATATTTCATTCGTCAGGGTTCAGCTCTTCACTGCCATTAAAAGCTCAAAAATTTGATGCGTTCAGCACTTTATGTAACAGGGAAACGTGATGCAAATGTAGCAAATCAAAAAGATACAGTCTTTGTCCAAGGACTTTATTAACAGTGGTATCCAGCTGTGTTGATTATTCATCATATTGTTTGATCCAGCAGTAAAGTTTATCAGTCACCATCTTGATTACTTCAAGGGAACTTCAAGCAAACTTGAATTGCTCCCAGAATTGTATAAGAGTCGGATCATGTGATCAGTATATCATCATTTTAACAGAAATATTTTGAGGTGTGTGTGTGTATGTACGGATTGTTTGTTGTTGCTTTACAAGTCATGTGACCAAAATACAAAGTAGCAGATCAAGCAAGAACAAACATAGAACAAAGATGTATTATATTACTTTATTGTGATTCTATGAAGTAAATTAATTCAGCACAAGATGCTTATTTTTTTGGTAGTACATGTAATTAAAACCGAGTAGACAAGAATCCTTCATTATGAGGTAACTCATGGTAATCCCAATGTCATTTTTTCATGGCCTCTTGCAACACAATAAAGGGTTGTGTGTCCCTATGGATATGTGTGCATCTTGAGAAAACTACATGTAAATATAGCTGTATTTATGGAATAAAATGAATCTTTTACAGGTACACATTTGCCTGTTATGTTATATGCGTAACGTAAAGTATGCCGTACACGTTGTCAATGTCCAAAGAGGACAGTGACTATACAGAGCAGGTAATACTTTATAATTGGTCTCTACCTTGACTGTGAAATTTATATGCGTATGTGTATTTTGATGGGGAAACGTGTTAAACATGAAAAAAATATATGCAAAAATATATAACTTGCAAAATTAGAACAATAAAGAAAGCCACAAATTCTCAAAATTGAATACGCTTTCGCACACATGAAAAAATCTTATCAATCTTGAATAGAGTTTACACTGAACCACTGGCTATTTAAGAAATGGCCTATCGCACCTATTCATGTTCCTGTTTGTTATCACAATGTCTGTCCATTTTCGATTTTCCGTTTTAGCTGTCCTTGATGCTAGGCTAAATGGGCAAGAAAAATAGCTTTCAACTATTCAAGAGATGCTCTTCAGTGCTGTGGAGTATCAGCTTTAAATCTGTCTTCATATTTTTGAATGCAAAGAAAACTAATCAGACATTAAAAATTAGAGCAAATCAGAGCAATTGATTTCTATTTTTGAAATTTTAAATTCAGAATTAACTAAAACGTCTATACATCATATGTTCGAATTTTAAGTTGACGTTATGTAATGAAACAAAATTACATCCGCTTTTCAACATAACTAATTAATTTTCTGTTAGACGTTTCTGTCTAGAAAATGCCTTTCCGTGTGCAACCATCCCATTTTGACACCTGCTCCTTTAGACTATGTTCAGAAATGATCTGTCCATGAAGCAGATGTATTTCATGATATGAAGAATAAAGACCCTACCTTGTCTTGAAACGACCTAGACCCACTCTTGCGGGCGTATGAAAATTCAGCAAGGACATACCCCTGCTAATGCTATTCACAGAACACAGTACTGTCAAATCGCATACATATACATTCGCAAGTTCAAGCAAACGCATAAAATGGCAATATGCTGCTAGAATGGTCACAGGCTTGAAATAAAGTTTCACTTTATGATTTGTTTTAAGCATATTTATTCAGAAAAAAAAAATGATGGGGAAACAGGCTTTGCCCATATAAATCCCTCTTGCGTAAAAAAAATAATAAATAAATAACAGAAAAGAACAATACAAAAACTGTACAATAGGTAAAGGCGGGCCACAGGACCCCACACTGGTGCAACATTGACAAGGGCACACATATAAGAAGATAAGACATTACAGTAACAATTACAAGAAGTACACATTATCATTATATCAAATTTGACTTGGCCAGACAATTCTGTACACCAAGTACTCCATATGCTGCATGCGGAAACCTTTATAATACCGGCCCGCACGTGACCCACCACCCTTCACAAGGAAACCTTGTGCACCAAACCTGGGTGGAAAACACACCAGCCTTACTTGAATCTGCCAGTATTTAACATATATGTGGGTACTGTCAAAAATAATTCGGTTCACTGCCTTAGTACACTTGGTATATCCAAAAATAATAGTTTGTAGTGTGAAATGAGCCAATACTGGGAGCTTTTGGTGCAATCGATTCTGCTCAGTCGTGTATTTGATACACTCAAAGAAGAATGATTACGATTGGATTAAAGGAGAAACAAAAAACGAAACAACCCCCCCCCCCCAAAAAAAAAAAAACAAAAACAAAAAAACAAAAACAAAACAAAAAACAAAAACAAAAAAAAAAAAAAAAAACCCAAACCAGGTAAATGAAAAAGAATTGTTGTTGTCAACCGTCGGTAGGGGGAATAAGCAGATATTCGTTAGACAAGTAGTAATCTGAAATACACAGCATCAATCAAATCGGTTGAAAAAACTTTTGAGTCAGAAGCAAAAATGTAAACATTGGTTTTGAAAAACACGGCCAGAGTTTCATTTTGGAAATAAATGTATTTACACTGCACAATATGAGCTAAACATCACTGCTAAATCCAATTTCAGGCACTCCAAATATTTAAAGATGGGGCTAAAGTGAGGTGCCACATCACACTTCATGCAAAATAATTTGTCCCCTTCATATTATCCCAAAAATAGCTTCATAATCACCATCAAAATACACGGGAAATAATTTGGCTGCCTCGAAATTCTCTCGGCAGTAAATAAGACAGATGTGCGTCAATTTCACAGAAAGTATAAACAGCTCCATCAGGCATCACAAAGTCCACGACATCAGTAATTAACACACTGAGGTGCAAAGATATTAGGCGAGACCTGATGTCCCTGACTTTCAAACGAGATATTAAAACATACAAGGCTCCACGTATGTCGCCTCGAGTGAAGCTTTCCATGCAGGGACCGTTTGGCCAGATTTTTATTTTCACTGCTTCATTTGGGACCCCTCCCCCCTTTCCGAAAATTGGCAACATGCCATGATTTGTGTTAATTGATTAAGACAATGGAGTCAATATTTTCATCATGTGTGCTTTTCACTCACACATAACAGCAAAAGTATCATTCTGAAACACCCAACGAAGTATGACAAAAGGAGAATGAAAAGGTATGAAGGAGTGAACAGATGGAGATCGAGGGATTTGATTCAATTGTAATATAATGTTGTATTTTTCACTACCATGAACATGTCTCTGTACTTGTGCCAATACATTTATTGTCTTGTGAACCATTCTGTGAAATGCATAACATGAGAATACATTGGATGCTGACATGAGCACATTTTTTCCTTGTTTATATTGCATATATGGCCACAAAACACGTACTGCTTGGATCTGGAGTACTGCAAACCGGCTGTATTTTGTCAACACTATCATAGACCCCATATTAATAATGCATGGTTGTCAAAGCACCAGAAGTATTAGATACTGTTTATTAACAAAACATTAAATGGTTTTATGGTCATAAATCGTCTCCTGTTTCTTCATGGATATCCTTTTCTAGATGCTTGGCTTGAACTTAAAGTTAAATCTCAGGCAGGGAACTGAACCTGAAAAGAAAATGCATCAGTCACTACAGAGATAGTTTAATACATTCCGCAGTAATCTGTTGCTGAAAAAGGTACATAATCCCTATAACTCGGTGTAACCTATGTGCCTTGAAGTTGCGAGTAACAGAGTCAACAAAAGAAGACTTGCCCTGCATGTTAAAATGGGAAGATGGATATAAAACAAACTAAATTTGAACATTAATTGACAACTTTCTTTGACCATTCCATAACGTACATTTTAATCAATTTTCAGAACAATTTAATTGATGCTTTTGGAGTTGCTGAAAATAGCAAAAAAACATAACGCAATTCGTTAACAGTAGATAAAAATCACAGTGCCACCTGTTGAACAAGTTAGGGTATACAGGTCTCCAGAAGTGTCCCCCTTGCAGTTTCCAAGGCAATTGACCTAGCAGTTTCGGGGAAGCTTTTCTTAAGCAAGTATGAACAGCAAAATCAATACAATTCAAAAATAGCTGGGACGTAACTATTTGAAAGCTTGGTAAAGGGCCATCCAGGGTACATCCCAAACAAGTTTGAATTGAATGTGGCATTTTGGAGAAGTCAAAAAATGCGAATTGTTGACAGATGATGGATGGACAGATGGAGGACCCTAAGATAAGCTCAGCTGACTGATAAATCAGCTGAGCCAGGCAAATTATACACATTTGGACAGAGCTGATATCTCTAAATTCTGAATTTTGAAAAAGTAAGGCTGTGAGTGTATCATTTGAAACTGGGGAATGTATTAGAACATTTATATTTGTTAGTATACATACCTATCCAACACCTTTGGTACACTCCAAAACTTTATCCCATCAGAAACCATTCATTGCGTGCATGTTTTTTTTTTTTCCGGACTGAAGGCCAATGGGGCCAATTCTGTTGGTTGACTTCATTGTCATGTACTTGACCTCAGTTATTGACCAGGCACATCTGATTTTCACAGTAAACTGACCTCCAAATGATCTGATGTAGGGTTGGCTGGAAGGGCTTTTGTGCAGTGAACAGGTTAGTATTACTAACATATATGAAAAGTATAAAATATTTCCCAGCTTTGTGTCATAATACAATACCTATGCTACATTTAGTAGATTCATCAACTGATTAGAAGTGGGAGATCATTTTGGGCTTTCAGGACAGACACATTATTTCTAAAAGTGCTCCACTGGAAAGAACAAATCCTAGAAAAGGGTGAATAGTTGATATATTGGCTAAGTAAACCAGTCCCCAGAGGACACAGTAGCCAGGAGATCCTATGTATATAATCTTTATTCGTCTACTAATAGACACAATGATACACAAGATATGTCAATGGCATATGTACAGATGAACCACAATGAAATATCTCAGTCTGTTTGAATAGGAGAAGAAGAAAAAAAAAGCACAATGAGTCGATACCCTAGCTCGTACAGATGATCATAGCAACAATCTCTTATTCTGACAAAATACACCCACCAAAACCATCACGAATGCCTACAAGTTGTTTTACAATATTTGCATGGGTCTTGGTGATTTGGTCGAGTGATTGAAGCCATTCACTTTTGACCTTATGAAACTTTAACGTTGTAAACATACTGTCTCTTGACTGCAGAAACCTAACATTCCTGCCACAAACTGACAAGGGATTATGCATGGACAATTGGGCAGCAGTTTTCACAATGTCTGTATCATGATTAACTACATTTGTAAAAAAGTTCATGAATCTTTTTTCAATCTGTAACTCAAGTGGCAAACTATCTGATATACAAGCTAAAATGTTTCTATGTGTCATGTTAGGCAATCGCCATATTACCTCTAACGCTTTTCCTCAAGCCACACCTCTGTCCATTAGTTTCTTACTATCTAGAGACCACAAAGGAGAGCCATAGTAACTAGTACAGTATTGCTTAAAAAGTTTACATTTCGGGAATGACGAAATATGGCCAAAGTCAGATATAAAGATATTGAATTGAGACCAAAAGGCCCTCAGAGCTGCACTCATAACGCTATTTTTGTCAGAGGTGGAAATAACATGACCTAAATGAACTGCTTCCTCCACAAGTTTTACAGACTCACCACTCACAAATACAGTAAAGTTAAACTTATGTGAAGTAGGGTTTTTGAAAAAAAAAGCAGCTTACTTTTTGAACTATTAAACTTCACATTAAACTCACGAGCAAAATCATCACATATTTGAACCATCTTTCTTAAAGCATGTACAGAGGGGGCCAGTAGTGTAAGGTCATCTGCATTGGATATAGCCCCTGCATACAAATTACCTATGTGACACCCAAGGCCACTCTCCTCCAGTCTCAGAAGCAAGGCATCCATATATACAGCGAACAGGACAGGGAATAAAACACCACCCTGTTGAACACCATTACTTACACAGAATTTATCAGATATGGCAGTACCCCATTTCACCTGTAAAGTTTGATTTGTATACAAATTAATCATACGTCTAAGTATCAATGGAGACATATGGCGATTTATAAGTTCCAGAAACATTTTACAGTAATGAACTCGATCTAAAGCTTTTGTAGCATCGAGAAGTATGCAAAAGCATTAGAACCTTTACTATTATAATAACTTATTGTTTCAAGCATAGTGAAAGTACACTACATGGTCGAGACTCCGGCTTTAAATCCAAACTGAAGCTGATTACTCATAAGTACACTTTGTCCCTTCTGTATAATGATTAAGTCTACAACTTTACTTGCAATGCTGCTAAAAGCAATTGCATGGTAATTATCAGAATTATTGGCAGACTTCCTTTGGTTCTTATGAATAGGTACCATTGTGCCACTGATCATAGAGCTAAGGCAGACTCCATGTACCAGCATAGCATTAAAAATTAAAGACAAAAATACACTCAGTGAGGTTGAACCATGAACAAAATAATTAGACCATAACTGCTCTTCACCACTGCCTTTACCCAGCTTCAAGTGTTTTATAGTGGTAATGACATCATTCGTGTTTATGTAATTATGGTCAAAAGTACTACACTTGTTCTGTAACTCATTATGTAGCAGTTCTTCAACCGTTTCCATTTCCTTTGGATCATAAGGAACACTATTATAAAGCTCCGAGTATTTAGTGGCCAACAACTGAGAAATATCCTCATCACAATTAGCATTATCAATACAGGAGGCAACTTATACATTTCTAACTTTAATTTTCTTCACCTCTGTCCAGAAATCTTGAAAACTGTTCTTACTGATGGCTTCTGCCATCTTCTCCATCTTTAATAAATCAGACTCATGTTTGACCGACTTAATAGCTTTATGATACTGTGCCCTCATAATGCACCGCATCTCGGCCACACAACCATCATGAGGACGACTAATAGATTTCCAAATATTATGCCAAGATAATGCTTCCTGTCGATAAACAGATACATGTTCATTCCAACCAGGTATTACTTTATCATAAGGAGGTGAAGTAGTTGGTAAAAAATCAGATGCCAACAGACATGCTTGTATAACCTTATTGTATAAATCCATAATAGCATCATAATGTTCACCTATGCTAGATCATGGCTTCCATATTGACGATGTTGGTATGCTTTAGAGCCAGTTGTCCATCAACATAGCACAGGTCCCTCAAAAAAAGTCTGAGAAAGTATTATGGGAACTCCACTGGCATCCCATCATTTTGTTGCTAAATGCAACTTGTTTCAGGGCATCCCGGTCAGAAGCAATGGCTCTGAAGTCATGATCTCTAATCTGGTGCAATTGTTCGAGCTCTTGGATTAGGACTGCCACTTAATGGGCCAAATTGATTGCCTTAGTGAACCAGCTAGAAACTGTTCATGCAGCTTCCTGGAGAATCTGCTGAAACTGAAGTGTTTTTCTGCAGAGGTAGAAATAATGGGCACCTACCTTTCCTGATGGTATCTGTTCTTTTTAAACAGAACTCAAATAGTTAAGAAAATTATTACCCATATTCATAAATTTCAACCCAACAATGAGAGCAAAGTTAAATACAGCAAAGGACAATGACACAATACTGATGTGCAGGCATAAATTTCACTCCTGACTTGAGACAGGCCATCACCCATTAAAGGTAACTGATTTTTGCAACAGAGATAGCCATGGTTGTAGAGCCTGAGGAGGCCCCAGACTAAGTTTGAGGATCTCCACAGCACATGAACTATTGGGCTACCACGGGGTGATTAAGATTAGTTCCACCCTGACCTTCTCCAGAACCCTTGGGATCAGTGGGCTCATAGAACAGGCATATGACCACTTTTTCTCCCAACTTATGGGGAGGACTTGCACTGCCCAAGCTTGATCATCCAAAATCAAAGAGACAAATAATGGTAACTTGTGATTGTCTCTCGATGTGACAAGGTCTATGTGAAGGGTCCCTCAAAGGTCCCATAGGATCCGATGGTCAGTGGGTGCAGCAACTATTCTTCTGTGCTGATGGCATGGTGCCAATGCAAGTTGATCAGCTTTGACAATTTAGACTCCCTCCATGTGCTCACAGTGAAGCCTTATGTCCCAGCCTACACAGCAAAGCAGCAGCATTTCAGTTAAGCACAAGAGGGATGATGACAGAGTTTCCCGCATTTGTTTATATATACAACTGATATCTGATTGTCTACGCAAACAGGGACATGTTTGTGAGACAGATCCTGCTAGAAACTCTCCAAGGTGAGAGGATGACCTCTAGTTCTAGCAACCTGATGAGACAGGACTTATTTTGAGGAAGCCAGACTCTGGCTACAGTTTTTGACCCCCCTGTAAGCTCCCACCTTCATCCCTGGAGTGGTGAACTTTGGTGAACTCCCCCCATAGGGGTCTGAAAGTCCAGGGATTTTAATGTACCTATACAGCTCTTCCACTCAACAGCAGGAAGATTGGTGTTGGAAAAAAATGTTTTCAGTATCATCTGAAGCCTGCTGAAGTGATCTTCCAATGGTTTGCAGACGATAGGTAGTGTTTGGTAAAGCATGCTCAGAAAGTAAACAAATTCTTGAGATAGTTTTAGGCATGTTTTTGGAAAATTAACTAGTAGGCCTATATCTAGACAAATCATCAGTATGAGGGCTGTGCCCTAACACAGACCCTCATGTGAACGGAAGCATATCATTCAGTCATCCAGGTAAATGTGAATATGCACACCCAGTTGTGTGCATATTTCCAAACCATGCTCACTTTCCTCGTGAATACCAGGAGTGCTGTAGACAGGTCAAAGAGGAGTGCCCAAAACTGATAAATGGCTTTGGCAGAAAGGCAGGTACTTATGGTTGGCTTCAGTAAACATGAATTGACAATACAAGTTTACTGAGGTTGCCCAGTTGCCTAGAGCACACTGCTACCATTAAGAAAGCTGGTGTCTCTGTTTTGAGCTTCTCGTTGTGGACAAAATTGTTGAGCATAGAAAGAGTCTGTCATTGACCTTCACTCTCGTCTTTTTGCAGAACTAGACAAAAGGAACTGTATAACCCAAGTGACTCCAGGATTAGGACTCTCTCTACTGCCCTTTCCTGTAACTGAAAACATACTATTGTTGTAGGTTGTCTATAGAAACTGTCACCTTTGAAACAAGGAAATGAATAGGGAAGCTTTGACAAGTAGGAGCCTATTTCAGTAAAAGTAAAAACATAGCCTGCATGTACTAGATATAAAATATACAGATCTTTAGTATGCCAATGCCATCTAGCTGTGTAGCACGACAATTTAACTCCAACCTGTTGGACTCAAGTGATAGGTACATGTGATATGGAGGGTGAGTGGGGTGCACTGTCAGGCATGTCAGATGGCTGACTGTGGACTTGGGCCTGCTGCCTCTCTTCTGCCGACACCTCCTTCTTTTGTGGCCAGCATAATCTCTGCTACCTCAGCCAATGGTACACTTGTATTTCTTTGGTTTGTCCTTGGGATTGCTTCTGTTTTCCACCAGCCCTTCCATCCTTTTCCAAGCAATAGTGCTGTAGGCAGGCCTGCTGCATTTGCAGATGGGACTCAACTGTCCTGTATTACTGACTACAGGATTTGGGTTCAACAACCATGTTTGATTTATAGGCAATGTATATAATTAAAAGTCCATATGTGGGTTGGTTGCCAACATATGTTCGGGTAGGCCTGTCATTGGATTAACATAGTGTTGATGTCCTGGTGCACCATATTGTTGAGAGCCTGGTGCAGTGAGAGAGCCCTGAACTGGTCCAACTGGCACATAAAATTGAGGACCTTACTGATATCAGCATCCAGGTTGGAGTAATCTCCAAACCTGCTCAGCAGCTGGCTCTGGATTAGTGATTCAACATCAGACCGGGATGAGCCCAATAGGACTATTGTCAGGTCCAAGATAATCCTGTTGACTATCCTCTGCAGATGGTAGACACTGCATGCAGAGTTGTTTCTGAGACAGGAGGCACCAAACTCCTCTTGAGATTGGCAAGGCTTGAAGTCCCAAGTAGAAGTCAGAACCCAATACATCTCAAGGGGCAGGTAGGCTTGCGAAGTAGGTCTGGTAAGTTGAACTTGTGGGACCAGCTGGCCTTCAGAGTCTCCAATTGTTCCAACATGGCCTTGCTCTGGTCCCCAATATGTATGTGAAGAAGGGGATCACTATCTGCTTTTGCCTCTATGTCATATGAGATATCACCTTTGGCACTGGGCGTCAAAGCTTCCTCAACAATCCCTGACTCTGGTATGAGAAGTGGTCAACTATTAAATCTATGCTAGGGGCTGTCACAGTAACAACAGGTAGTTCTTCTACGTCTTCACCATTGGAGCCCTTTCACCTCCTCTTACAGATGCTGAAGTGGTGCGTATTTCATGGAACCCCTCCTTGGCTGTCTCTGCTGCTGATGTACAAGGCCTGGGTTTTGGGCAGAGTTGCTGATGTTGATGCTGGAATTGCTCTAAATCCTTGCACAGGAACTGGCTTCGTGGATGGGACTGTTCCTTGTCCTCAAAGAGATTCTGCTCTGATAACATGGAGGAGAGAGAACATGACTGAGAATACCAACTTGCATGAGCTTTTAGGGATATCTGTTGACCTGGTAATGGTGGTACAATAGTCCTACCTATTATTTCCTATTTCTCTGGATCAGCAGCCAAAGCAACTGTATGGGCTAAAAACACATTACCCATACCTATAAATTTCAGCCCAACAATGACAGCAAGGTTACTGCAATTCAAGAATTACCAAGCCATCAACATTCAAGGCGGGTAGTCCGCACTAAGGATGGCTGTGTAGAACTGATGCCATTAGCCTATTGTGTAAGTGCAAAGGTCTCTGGCTGGGACCAGAGACAGGGACAGCACAGGAACAGTACAAAGGGCTGGGACCAGAGACAGGGACAGCACAGGAACAGTACAAGGTTGGTCTCCAGACTGGAATTGTATCTGGCTCTGCAATGATGGCCTCAATTGCGATACAACAAAGCACATCTGTTGGCTTACCATCCCAGCCAATAAAGCTTGCAGTGAAGATGTCAAAACTGTGTGCGATGATCATTGAGGCCTGTGCCAATGATTGTGGTATTGGAGCAGCTAAAGCAGGGGTTTGTTTGGCTCCTGGTATAAGTGGTGGATACTGGTGAAGGTACCTGAAGGGCCCATCACAGTTGCCATACTGATACTGGTGAAAGAGACAGGTCCCAAACCGGAGCCTGGAGCTGGTCTGGTGAGAGAAACTGAGGTTGTTGCATAAATCAGGGATCATTTCCTCCTCTTCTGTTCAGCTCTGAGAGCAGCTGTGGCATTTTTGCCAGTGTCCCTGGCAAATTTAAGGTAGCGGCATCGTTGTGGCGTAGGGGGCTAACTTTCCCGCATCGCAAAATGGGTTTTTATCATTTCCTGAAAGCACAATACTTGAAGTATATCGTCACCAAAAATCAGATTAAAAAATGAAATATTTATATGAGAAAATTGCGTTTAAACTTTTGGAAGTTTAGCTGTCTAGTATACGTGCTGTTTTCTGTTTGTTTGGATATGGTAATTTGTGACGGTGTTTTCGCAGCAATCTGCGATCGTCCACATACCTGGCAACGGGAAGGGGCACACGACCGTCGCCCAGAACAATGGCGGCACGCTGAAGTGGAACGGAGCTGATTAGGCTACAGAACCGATTAACGTTATGCAAACAGGCTGTTCAACGATGTAAAACTGGATGACTTTCATGTTTTTGGGGTGTTCCTATTTGTGATATGAACTTCGGGATGCGTGATTTCTCCAAATGGAACATAAACGATGCTGACTTCGGAGTCCTTTGATCTTGGTTTACGATCGTATACCAATACGCAACACCCGGAAACCATTACCGTATTCAGCGAAATTTAAAAAATATACTGGTGTCCTTCATTATGTTGAATTTCATCATGGGTTTCCTATTTATTGTCGCATTCATTTGAACTTGAAACATTGTGAGTTCCGTGGTTCTCTGGTTCAACTTTGGTGGTGCCAATGTGGCATTCATATATGATCTAGCTGACTAACTTACAATCAGTCTCCGTTCATGTTCACACAGTGACAGTACAGTCAAGAGCACAGAAGGTGTAAAATCCAAAAATCAAATTCAGAAAAATGCCTAAAATGAAAAAAGAAACTAAAGCCCAGCAACGTAAACGTCAAGCAGCCGAGTTAGTTGCAGTGGGAGAGACGGCACTTACAGACGAGATTACGCAACTGGGGTAAATATATGTGTGTTTGTTATTTATTTGTTTGTTCTTTGCGCAGCATTGATATGACCATGGATCGTCGATATTATGACAGAGAATGAAAAGTAATATTTCTGTAGGCCTTGTTCTATCATATTACCATAAATGTTTCCGTTCTGGTAATTGCCCATTGAAACTAATACATCAACCATGTCAACGTACGTATGTAAGTTCATACGCAGAAGATTTTTATTTCATCACGGTCTACTTTCAGTTGACAGCTATTGTTTGGCTCTCGCAAATAATGAATATGGACATTTTCAAAAGGTTGTGGATCATGCCGACTTTCTCTCCCAGTTTTTCCATGGATGCACATGGGAGCAACTATACAACATTTCAATATTCAACAAGTAGCCGGAGCCAGACAATGCTGTAGGATCTATTTCTGATTTTCAGTATTTGCATGTATCAGCACAGATAGGAGTAAATCTTGGAGTTTGAGTAGTAACTTTCAAATGTTCCCTACCAAATAAATGCAAGGAGTTCCCTTCCAACTAAATACAAGGAAAATGATATTCCGAAAATTGCATAAAACCCCATCACATTCGGGTAAAATATGTCCAGCAGTTTACTTATCATTTTGAACACGTACATCCCCCCCCCCCCCCTTCGTATCGGGAGAGTACCATGAGTCCCATGACGAAGGGATTTTTTTTTTTTTTTTTACAACACATGTGTGACTAAGTGTTATACAGTCAGTTTGGCCCGTATTGTTACCTGGACTGATACTTTTATTAATTTTCTTTTGTAGATATGACGGCCATGGATTTGTGAGTCGGCGTACAGGGTGAGATGGCAGAGCTCTGCAGGGCTGTTTGTACCAAGTTGGATTAGAATACAGTGAACTTTTCTCATGACAAAGCGATAAGAACATGGACAAAAAAGTTTTCATGTCAAGTTGGATTAGAATACAATGGACTTTTCTTACGACAAAGTGATAAGAACATCTACATAAAGTTTTCTTGTGAATAAAATTTGTAAATATAAATATGGATGTAGTTTATGTTGATTTTTTTCAAATTGTGCAGCAAGGTCCTTATTTTCCCAGGCTATATTATTTCAACTGTAGCATTACAAGACCAACTGGAGCTTTTGAAAAAATAGATTTGACTGAACTACGGCTGATGCATTGCCTGACACGGACGAAGTTCTGTGTATGCCACATACAGTAGTTATGTGTAATAGATAAAAACCAGAGCTTGGTCTGCCATATGGAAATCTATATACCCCTCCCCTTACTTTATTTGCATGAAATAACTTCTCTGGATTAATGTTGATTGTTTATTACAGGTCTGTCACATATCTAGATATGAATCTTGCCAGTCATTTATAATTCACAATCTAGTGCTACTGTTTCTGAAAATATAGTCGTTACATATATATATATATATATATATATATATATATATATATATATATATATATATATATATATATATGTGTGTGTGTGTGTAATGCATCCTAGTTGGAAAATGATTTATTGGCTAAAGAATCAAGAAAACAATCAATGAGACAAACAACAAGAAAATATTTTATTCAACATAAGCTGGCGGTGGTGTACATCCTCGGGTGGCAAAGGGTCACACAACACAGCCTCCTCCGTGCATTGATCCACGTCTCGGGGCTGGACCGCATCGCTCAAAAGTTTTCTACCTGTTGCACAATTTGCCTGGAAACATACTGCGTCTGTGTCTGTAGTCTGTTTGTCTCTCCTCTTTGCCAGTAGTTGCTTTACACTCCCTTTCATCCGCTTCTGCGTCCGTTGATACTTCAATCGTAAAAATTCTCCAAGTTAACTGTTACTCGCTCAAAGCTTTCCAAAACACTGCAGGCCGAAGCACCAAACCATCGCCGTAATAAAGGCATTTTTGTCTTTGATCGGAGGTGATGAGAAGTGTGTGAGCTAATCCTGCCAGATGAGTACACTTTACCGAACAAACTGTCAGACCGCTCCCCGCTCCACTAGGCAGTCGCCATTTTTAAACAACCTGTTGCTTGGGTCAAGGTCAGGTGACTCCGCTAATCCGCTCACTGTACCCTTTCGTGTCGGGCAGCGCGTGTGAAACCAGCCACACAAAGCTGACTGCATGGTGGCTTTTGAAGGATTTGACTACAAAAAGTCCTTTTTTAAGCCACTAAAAGGCCGATTTTTTTAATTTCAAAGCCAGATATGAGAGCCTCTACATGTTTGTAGTTTGTGCTAGAAACTTTGGGCCGCGGGAGTGAGTATTCTTCATGCAAGAGCCTATCAATGCTTCAAGATTGACAATCATGCCTTTCATCGCCATTTTCTCAAAAGCAAGTTTTTCATAAATCGATCCATTTTTCTGCAGTCGTGTCTTGAAAACGGATCAAGATATCTTCACAAAATAAACGGCTCTGACAAGATACGGATCTGCTCTGGGAAACGTATTTTTTAATACCTTTCCAACCCTTCCTTCCGTGGCTTTTGTGGCCCCCAAAATGAAGAAACTGTACAGTCTTACGGACCAAACTTAAAAATTGCATATTTTTTTTCCTATCATATTTTTTGTCAAAAGCAAGATACGGTTCCTGCGTATTGGTGTATAGTTTAATTTTCGATAGTTGTCACTCAGAATAAAATAATATTTTATCAGAAATCCTTGCAAAATGTGTGATTTCATACCCATTCACAAAACGGCTCCAAACAGCATCAAAATTAATTTCATGACATTCAAATATGATTCCTGATAATGCTAACATCTGTGAGATATCGAAAATATATAGTTTTGCTGGTAACATAAGAAAAATAGGCAAGTTGCATCAGGTCAAAGTCGCGAGTCTGTGTTACGCGCTCGTAACGGTGCCGCCACCTTAAGACATATTAGATGAGTTGATTACAGTGGTGAAAGTTTTTCCTATGGAGTAGAAACTGGCAAGGATGCAAAAGCAGCCAAACAAACAAAACAGATGTGATTGGTCAATACAGGAGGTCAAGTACTGGGCAAGGAGGTCAACTGATAGATGTCACAAGGTTAGCCTCCACTTCAGATGAATATATCCCAAGAAATGGTCTCTGATGGGATCAAGTTTTGCATTGGATGCGATGTGAGGAGATCATATACCAAATGCAGTGGATAGGTAATGTATCATGACCCAAATATCCAGCTCTTAACAATAATTTCTAATTGTGATATATATATATCTGCACAAATGTCAGGAAAACATATCCATACGTCAACAAAATTGAATGTTAGCACACAGTTTTTAACATGCATAGCCAAATCGCCTGTTGAAGTAATCTAAAGTGCAAAATGGGAAATTTGAGGTAGTTCAGTTACACATTTAGCTTTAGCTTCATCTGTAATCTGCGTACTGTGTAATTTAAGAATCACTATCTGCTTTAGAAACAAATAAATCTTTGCAATTTATGAATCCATATTTGGAAGACCATCAACAAGTATTTGTTTGATTGGATACAGAAATTTAAACACGTGTTGAAGTTCCCTCTTTAAATTGAGAGCACCTGGGGGCTCAGAATGGATGTTCCCATAGTGCATAAGCTTTAAGTTAAATAACAGCAAAAATGTACTATGGCTTTGCTCTAAAGATTCATAGGTTATCAAGTCCTATACTTTAAGTCTTAGTTTTCAACTCCACTCGTTTTCAACTTGTTCAGTATCAAAGCCCTAGTTTTCAATTAGTAGTTAATTCAAAACTACAGACCTATCCACAGCAAATAGTTAAAAATTAGTTTTCATAGACTGTAGTTCTCAAATGGTAAGTTAGTTTTCTAACTGCAAACTAATAGAGCACAGATAGTTAAACTAAGGACTGCCACCACGAGTCAGCTAAGTGACTCATATTGGCAGTCCTTGAGAAGGACCTCACGAACTCTCTCCCATTGTGATATAGCTGCTCAGCTAGGTATTCTATATCTCAAACATCGCCAGTTCAGAGGAATTTCACAACAGATCACAAAACTCAGCACAATGCATGATGATGTATTGTCACTAGTATTTAAAATCAAAGTGTACTGTCCATTCTCAACAGTAATTTTCAGAAAAGAATGATTTCAAGATTAACACAGCTTCCTAAAATGACGGGAAACTGCATCTCAGTTGTTCATACTGTATGCAGAGCAGCAGCTGCCACTCCATTTTAAAAAGCACTTAAACAGATGTATCGACAACATTAATTGAACGTTTCGCAGAACTGCAGATTGCTCATTGCCAGAACTAAAATTCATGTTTCGCCAATCGCATCTCTCTATCATAAGACCGGCAAGTTATAAATACAACATACTACATTTTTGCCACAATTACGGCATTTTCAAACCATATTTCTGACGTTTGTAGTGCAATTTTCCTGCAAATTGTGATACATCATCACTGAGAACACATTTTGACAACCACATCTTTTTCTCAATGATTGGTGGTAAGAGCCACCATTGTCTTAAAATACGGTACCAGTGTGACACAGTACCGATCATATGTTTTGCTAATAATTGCCAGTACATGTAATGAAATGCAAGTTCGTTTATTTTCCAGTGTCAAATGGTATGTGTTGTTAGTTAATTTAATAAATTATTATTGACCTACGTGATTATGAAAATAAACTGCTTGTTTAATATTTTTAAGTTCGTCCTCACTGCAAAACAAGCATTGATACAAAAGATTTAAAGCAGCGATGTTGGCTAACAATGTGACCATCAATATTCTGTAACTGTTTTGAAATTTGGTGCACTGGTAAGTGGTCATCGTTGTCGTTGTGGTCATCATCATCATCATCATCATCATCATCATCATCATCATCATCATCATCATCTCCTGCTGCTCCTCCTTTTCTCCTCCTCTTCCTGCTCTTTCCTCCTCCTCCTCAGATGAGGTGTCAATTAGCTGAACTAGTATGGATCCGTGCCATGTGTCTGTCTGTCAATCGTTCCTCATCAATCATGTGTTCACAATTACTTTTGCAGCTTCTCCAAAATCATAAACAAGACTCTCTTCAAAGTTGGTGGAGATTTACCCTAGACGAATCTCCACCAAGTGTGCTAAAATTTAATTAATTTATTTATTTTGTATTATCTATTTATCATTATTTATTTAATAATTCGGTTCATTTCTTGCTAAAACCTGAAAATGTTTCTTTCTCAAAACCGCTTGGCCCATTGGTTTGAAATCACATAGGAGAACTTCTGGAGAACCTTTGACCTTAATGTTTTCAACAGATGGCGATGCGAATGTCTTTCTTTAGTTGTAACTTTTTGTACGTTTTTGCTATTATCGAAGTCTCTCAAATCCCATGCAGGGCTTCCCTCCAATTCAGTAGAATTGACCTTGACTCGATTTCCACTAGACTTACACAGTACGAAGTGGTTTTTAAAGAATTTTCTAAATCCCAAATTCTTGGTATGGTTTCATGTAATCATTAACCTTATATTACTGAAAGAAATGAAGCATATCTGACATAATGGCTTTTATCATGATAATGGTTGATCCTAGACTCACGGGAAATACCTATGGAGTTTCTTTCAGTGCTGTTAATTTTCACCATGAGTAACCTTGGAAAGTCAAACCCTCACATTGGCTTATATCTTGTTAATTGAAGATCCTGTTGGTCTGTATTAAAAGAGAGCGATGACTCACGAAGTGTGTAAGGAAAAACCCTAAGACAGCAAACAATGATGATATTCCATAAAGATCAGCTTGAGTGGGCACAAGGGCGACACTAATGAAACATACTGTAAAAAAGTTAAGTCCCACCCCTTAAGGGGAGGGCTTAACTTTTTTCTACAGTATATATTCAAGGTCATAGTACGCTATAGTTACTCGATCCTTTGTAAAATCTAAATTCAAATGCACATGGTTGATCTTAACGTAATTCCTAAGGTGGCACAGCTAGAGAATTTAGTGTTTTCAGTGGTAACTTGGAAATTCTTCAGCCATTTTTGGAGCAGTAAAAGGAGAATTATATATATATATATATATATATATATATATATATATATATATATATATATATATATATATATATATATATATATATATATATATATATACATATATATACACATACATATATTTAGATATACATATATATATACATATATATATATGGGGATGATGGTGGTCTTAAGGAAAGGCGACATTGACCTAATTCTTCAATCTGTATATCCAAGGTCAGGTGACTGCTGGACTTCTTGTTATTATCAAATGGATGGTTGTATATTCCAACAGTTACGATAATATTATTACAGATTATATATATATTCAGAATCATTTCATATTTTATACATGCTGAACAAATCTTTCCTTTGCTGTTTGTGTCTGACTCAATGACACACTCTTTTCGGTGAAAATTGTATAAGTGAGTTTTGGTTCAAGGTTATGGAGAGAAAAACAAGGTACGACAAGGTCTTTACCCTGGGAAGTTAAGTTTAAAAATGTTCGGCAACGGGTACAAAGGCTGGGGAATAAATGTTTTAAGGCAAACAGTTGCACAATAAACAAAGACAAAACAAAAACTTGAAAACCAATACAGTTCTGACTGCCTTGTCCTGTCGTCTTTAAACAGGCATATGTACGATTCATAATTCATCCGGGACGGAATTGTCTATCAACTTTCTGTAATAATGAAGATCTTGTTTCAAATATAAGCGGGTCAAATTACACCACTGTTGACGTGTATATGTTGACACCTGTATCAAGTTAAGGGTGGATCATGTAAGTAGTGCGAATCTTGGGGTCCGGTTTGGTGTGTTGTATCATGCTGAAATGATATTTGACATGTATAGGGGCTATTTTTGGAGTCTACTACATTTTATTAGCATTGTATGACCGGTTTTTTTCTCCACTTTGATCGTACTATATAAAGACGGGCCGTGCCGTTGCTCAAACCTGGTTTATTTAATACCGTATCCAAGACGACGGAAAAATGTGCTCCATTTTCAATTTCCCATATGGATATCAGAGCATCCATAACAACATGTCTTCTGAACCATGACTTAAACAGGTGTTTTTTTCAGCTGAAATAACTTCCTCGAGAATTTTTAACAATATTTCCTTGGCCATTTCTGATGAAGCAAAATATATCTTTTATCTTTATAGCTACTTTGCGATTAATACTTGACACTTTCTGAAAACACCTTGCAAGCAATAGAACTGCCACACAATACTGAAATTATAAGTTCTTATTGACACACAAAGACGTTAACTGCTGTTTTCTTGGTTTCAAAAGTAATGCCTGATCAAGCGAACTACCAAGGTATTGGAAGCACACTTCCGTAATAAATTTAGTTACTTGCCTCCTGCTTGAGAACAGTCCCTCCAGTCCACCGACGTGAGCGAATGACGTGTTCGAATGCCTTGTGTGTTGATTCCAACTGCTTGCCCCATCGGCTTTATCAGCAACGTGTCTGTTTTATAGCCAACTACATGGAACAGACCAAAATGAGTTGAAATAAGTGTACAGTTTACCCAGCTATACATCTGAAGTTTACCCAGCTATACATCATCCCACAATATCAATGAAGAGTAATGTTACAGATTATGCAAGTAATGCCAATGAATCCGTATACTCACAACCTCGAGGATGGATGTATGCTGTAGGCCCGGAGTCGACCAGTTGTCACAGGGATAAGTTTTTAGACGCTTCTTGTATAATATTTGACAATCATCATTGATCTCTGCTGCCGATCAGTCATGATGTCCGTCCATAAAGTTTGTATTTTTTGGTTGTTGGTATTCATTTTATTGTAAGCACAAAAGCACATTTTCATTCCCAACCTGAGCCAGGTAATGAAAAGCGTAATAATAGGTATATTACAGGATTGTGGACCCTGAGACAACCGGTTTCCTTTTAAAGCTAGGTTTTCATGTGCGCGTATTGCGCATTGCGTACAACGTATTGCGCAGTTGGGGGTGCGTATATGGCAAGCCAACAGGGCCATAACGCATTGGTCTTACGCGTTGCCGAGCCTCCACTACGCGTAGTCGGGCCAACCAATCAGATTTCAGTCTCCACTACGCGTAGTCGAGCTTCGGCTGTGCGTAGTGGAGCAACTTATGGCACCTTTTGGCTGAAGAAAAGCAAACCAATCATTTACGTCCTTACAATCATTACTGATATTAAAATCAGTAATTTCTCAACGTGTAGTCGAACAGGTCTAATACAGTTTACAAGAGAATCAGTGATTGGATAGTTTGGCTACACGCTATGGGAGGCATAGTTTCTCCACTACGCGTCGCCGAGGCTCGGCGACGCGTTCTAGAAGAACATTTTCTCGGCAACGCGTAGTGGATACTGTAATCTTATTGGTTAGCTCGACTACGCGTTGCCGAGCCTCCACTACGCGTAGTGGAGACTGTGATCTTATTGGTTGGCTCGACTACGCGTTGCCGAGACTCTACTACGCGTAATGGAAACTGTAATCTTATTTGTTGGCTCGACTACGCGTAGTAGAGACTGCAATCTGATTGGTTTACTCGACTACGCGTTGCCGAGCCTCGACTACGTGTAGTGGAGGCTCGGCTAGGCGTAAGACCTATGCGTTATGGCCCTGTTGGCTTGCCATATGCGTATTGCGTACAGCGGATACCATTTTCCATGTATCCGCAAACCAGGCGTATGCTGTACGTATGTATGTTTACTTTGGTAGGATTTGGGGCTATTTTGTGTATGTTACGCGCGTCTATCCTCAGTGTTGCCAACTCTTACGGAATTCCCGTAAGTTGTACGGAATATCAGGCTTCTACACAGTGAGCTTACGTCACACGGATCAAGAACAAAACATTCCGGATTTTACAGAAGATGTTACGGATAAAAATTATAATTTAGCATATAATTGAGATGATGGATATCACGTCTTAGTTATATACGATAAGATCATATCAAGTAATTATTATTGATAATTTGTTAACTTTGCTGTCTCTAAAATAAAAATATATATATATTAAGGAAAAATTTATTTTATATTATGGTATGACTTTCAGATTCTGCACAAGAAATGGCATAGTTTTAACTTTTAAAAAGGAACTGCAATACTTAAAATATAATGCTTCAATTGGCTCCATTTCAATTACATTTTCAAAAAATTCGCCTTTGACCCACCCGCCCCCCGGCTCGGTCGCTGCGTTTCCTCGCTGAATCTTACTGATTTACAGCACTCTAGGGTTGGCAACACTGTATCCTGCGTGATGCGCACAAAATCGCCACACAGAGCGATTGAAACGCATAGGTTACACGCAGTACGCACTACGCATACATGGAAATGGGGTAGTTAATTTTAAGTCAATCAATTATTACGCACTACGCAGTACGCAGTACGCAATACGCGTACATGGAAACCCAGCTTTATGGACCCAACCAAATTGGAACATGATGCATTACACAATGTCTGCAACGCAGACAAGTACGTAACAGCAAGTATCATGTGTCGAACAGCAGGTCCGAGACTCTTTAGTAACATACATGAATGTCTACTTTTTGTGTCTGCAGTATGTAAATATTTACAAATGTACGAGGAAAAAATGATGGGCCTAGTATTAAGTGTCGGTTATGTGCTTGAATACATAGGTATGGATACAATGGAAGTGTATGGAGCGTAGCCAGCCTAGTTATGCGTGTGCTTTGCAGTCTGATCACCTACATACATTATAAACCGTGGCACGATTTCGACACAAAGAGACATGTGACATTTTTCATGCCTGGTCAAAAAAATTAACAGACGGAAGTTTTAAGGTGAGCCCAAAGGTTGCATTGAATAACAAATGCAGCGCAATTTTATCTTTATATTCACATTTGCACGCCTGCACAGCATACACGGCCCCGGACTGTTGGACTGGGACAGGCCACCAGCCATATACAACAATGGCCTGAGATTCAGCGAAGCAGGCAACAAATTGTTTTACCCACTCAAAGTTTGTGCATCACAATGCATTGCGCACAAGTCCACGAATAAGCTGCGTTGTCTTTACGACTTTTCGTGAGCTTGCATTGCTTGCCGCAATCATACAAACGCATGAGAGCCTGCGATTCATGCACTATTGAAGTACAGTGGTAACTGCTGTATGTAGCTACCCCTTCTGCCAAGAAAAAGTGGCCACATACAGCAAGTGACCTGTCACGACAGGTAATTTTTACAAAGAAAATGACTCCTATGTGCGAGTCTGGTGACCAAAAAAAGCAATGCGGTTGCTCACGGCATTGGTTACATACAGCAGGTTCCACTGTATCCAATTTTTAATGAAATAATGAATAATCGTCAAATGTGTTCTGTTGGATTAAATGGAAAACGAATCAGCGATTTTGAAATTATGAGGCGCATGTAAACGCCATTTCTGTTTGAAGAAAATTTGTGATATAGAAGCTGGCCTTGTTGTTTGAATGAGAATTGAATAAAGGTGACTGTCATAGCTATATCTTTTGAACAAAACATCCGTGGTAGTGCAGGTAAGGTTGAAACTTGGATGACTTCATAGCTTATGCTATTTGCTCGTAATTGTGACATGTGCTGTTGTTGTACGAATCTACATTTCAGAATTAAAATCTGCTAAAGGTGTACTGATAAGAATTCTAAATTCTATTTATACTGAAATGCGACAATTACTCACAACTCTCAACGAATATAGAACACAACTGTGTCTGTCCAAATACAGTACTGAGGCCGGGACACCAGACACCTATTGTGAATCTAAAAGAAAAAAAGTCTTATCGAGACTTCACGAAATATTGAACATAAATGAACTGTGTAATAGTGTCTTTTCTATATTTTTTACTTTATTTCATAATAACATCCCAACTACGTATGTTTGAATTCATTAAGAGTATGTCTTGTGACCGTAGCATGAAAAGCATCAACACAAGGCATGACACTTAAACGAAAAGTGTTCTTAATGCACGCCAGCGGCCAGTTTATACACATAATATAAAGATGGATCTTGTGATACAAGGAATTGGAAGCGGGTAGGGCGTCATGAAAGTGCAAGATGACATTCAAATGTCATGACATGTTCTGCAGGATTTAGTTAACATACTATAAACTGTTTCCTTTGCTTGTTGATATGCTTGTCTCGCTTAATTATACACGTAATTCAAAGCGACCAGGACATTTTCTGTTTAAACATATGGTAAAAAGTCTATTAAACAAGTAACACGATTTGTTCCTATAGAAATGTGTGAGATAACTGAGTATGTCAGATAAATAAATCAAACAACAAAGAAAATGAACTTTTGACTTTCAAAATATGTGTCATTATAATGAATATGTCGGGTATCTGAGTGTCGTTATAATGAGGTTTCAATGAACTGAATTGAATCCACTTGGTCTATCAATTAAGGGAAAATATTTCAACTCAATCACAAGAAATTCATACCTTCGAACATACCACACGTGACCTGTTGCATTGACCAAACACAAAACACCCGGATCCATGGCATCATTGGACACGACATAATCTCTGTTGCGAATAAACAAATCCGGTATCCAGAGAAGTTTGGATTCGTGTGGGAACAAACGTAGAATCGCTTGTCCGGTTGGTAAAGCTAGTCTCTTATCTTGCCAGGCATACCTCAAGAAAGCATCCAGTCTCATGACCTGTTCAGTGACAAGATATCAAATTATACACACACACACACACACACACACACACACACACACACACACACACACACACATACATACATACATATATATATATATATATATATATATATATATATATATATATATATATATATATATATATATATATATATATATATATATATATATACAGGCAGACATACAAAGATAGATAGATAGATAGATAGATAGATAGATAGATAGGTAGATAGGTAGATAGAAATGCATAGTATCACATACATTGCATTTTAAAAGTACGTACGCAAGGACAGGTATACATGTAGCACGGGGGGGGGGGGGGGCACATACTCAACATCAGGGTGAGTGTGTGCCTCGGACATTTTTATACAGTACCCTATCTTAATCCTAGACAAAATAGAAAAAAGTACCCTTTCTTAATCCTCTAATGTGTTGAGTGGGAGTGCTGCATTGGTGCATCCTAATTGTTACCCCTATCCTAATCCAGCTGTGTTTTGGGGGGGCTTTTCTAATTCTGGGAGTAATGAAAACAAGGCCTTTCCCGCGGCACATACCCAGTACAATATCCTACATGGAAGTAACCGCCCCCCCCCCCCTCCCATGTAGCACTCTTGAAGTCAGGGACTGGTGTTATTTGCACAAAAAGAAGTGCATGCATTATAAAGCGATGGCGATGCGCACATCCTTATAAGATTCATTTAATATCAGTAAGAGATGATCAAGACCAGGACCAAGTCACTTATGATGAATGTAATAAAATTTCAATAGAACATACTTTTACCTGAAGTGAGAAGCAGGAATTTACTGGCCTACATGTTCTAGATTCCTTTACAGGCAAACGCCTGTATTGCCTCGAATTCACATCACTTACACCAAATACCGCTCTTCATCAAAAACAAAGAGCAGATCTCGACCAAAATTGGCAGTCTACCAAAGATACATGTGTCAAATGTCACATGATAATTTGATTAATATTGCAGGCCATATGTTTACGTAGAAAATATATGGTCTGGGGTAATTGCTCACAAGATAAAAAAAGTACAAAGTTCGAGTCCCACTCGTCATAAACATAACATATATAATATCGGCATTTCCTTTATGCTGACGTGGATTTTAGTCCCCGATTCTGGAAATAAATGCCGACTCAGTACATATACTGCATAATCCGTGTTGATATGGCACTCGCACATAACTAACTCCATTGAACCATTCTTTTGAATGGGGATTTGGTCGAGTGGATATGTGCGTTTCCCAGGGACTGGTGCCAAGGTTGCAGGTTCGAGTCCCACTCGTTCGAAACATAAAACAAACAAACAAACAAAACCAGCACAAAAACCAAAACAAAACAGATACAAAATCACACAACAAAAAACCAAAAGCAAAAAGATTAAAAGAAAAGGGGGAAAAAAGAAAAGAAAAGAAAACCATACCCCCACCCCACCCCCGCCAAAAAGTGGGGGAGGGGGACATTCCTCAAACGCATTATTACTACAGATGTGTCAACCTGGAAAGAAAAAAAATGCACTTATGAACATTTTTTAAGGCTTCTCAAATTCAGGACAGATGGCAATCGTAGAAACTTAGATTGTTTACCTTTCTGCCGGAGTCCACTTGAATATTGTTTACATACATCCCAAAGTACACCGTGGTTGCTTTATCTACAAAAAGAGAAAGAAAAAACATAAATCGTGTCTTTCTGTATGCCCATCAAAAAGTGCAGAAAAATATGACCCATATTTATAAATTCCAAACCCAACAATGACAGCAAAGAGATTCCAGGGTTACCAAAGCATCGACATTCATCTTCCAATGCCAATGTGAAGAAACAAATTTCACTCCTGACTTGAGACAGGCGGTCATCCATAAAAGGCAACCGGTGGTTTTAAACCGGTCTTCTCAACCTTTGGAATATTCTTTATTAACTACAGACTATAGTGTTTCCAAAATGTATCGGCCTATCCACTCAAAACTCAAATGTTATTACTTCTGCCAAAAATAAAAAGAGACCTGCTAGGCCTACCACTTTTTGGTTCTTCAGATTTTCAGTCAGATGAGGTTACAGCAAAGAAGAAAGTAGGCCTACATCGTTTTAATGATATTTATGCATCTGGAACATTATTACCACATTCTACCTCCATTATAACCGAGTCGGAGAACACAGCCCACAACAAAACCGTAGCCAATGAAGTATTTATCAAATAGTGCAGAAAAACACGACCCATATTCATTAATTCCAAACCAAACAATGACAGCAAAGAGATTTCAAAGTTACCAAAGCATCAACATTCATCTTCCAATGCCAATGTGAAGAAACAAATTTCACTCCTGACTTGAGACAGGCAGTCACCAATAAAAGGCAACTGGTGGTTTTAAAACGGTCCTCTTAACCTGTGAAATATTTTTTATTAACTACAGACTATAGTGTTTCCAAAATGTGTAGGCCTAACCACTTAAAACCCAAATTTTTTTATTTCTGCCAAAAGTAAAAAGAGACCTAGTTGACCTATAACTTTTTTATTTTCTTGACTTTTCAGTCAGCTGAGCACCAAAACTAGACTCAAACTTGTGGGCAGCTTCCCTGGAGCTTAACAAAAATATTGTAAAAGCGTAAAAAGGAGTCAAAATGAGAAATTGACAACATTTACGACACTGCACGCTTTCTGGTAATTTCCAACAAAAAAGTTACATGTCAATACACTCGCATTAATCCCGTCACTTTGTCTGCAAAGTAAAAAGGCGAAAGCCACAAGTAAAACATTGCCATCGGATAGTACTCTTCAGTATTATCTTTCCTCATATGACTCTTTTTATACAATATTGGCCTAATATATCATATTTCTATGGAAGCGTATTAGCGCCGAGAAGAAAAATATATTTATCTCGTACGTACGACATAAATCACGTACGTACGGGATAATATGTCACACGTGCTAGAAAATATGTTGTACGTATCAGATAAATCTCGTAGGTATGATGTAGTAAGTTGTAGCTACATACGAGATACATGTAGCAAGTCAAACGTGCGGAATAGGAAGTCATATGTACGAGACAGTAAGTCGAACAAACGACATAGTAAGTGATACGTACGGCACAGTAAGTCGTAGTACAATGACAAACGTATGAATTTGGGCCACAACACGTCATCTTTCACACTGAAAATGGTGTATGTGATTGAAACACGTGAGCTGGTATCGTTCTATTTCAATTTTGTATTGAGGTAGTCAAGAGATTCTGGTGTCCTTGGTACACCATTTTCGTGCGATAATAAGTCGAAAGATATTACACAGGATTAAAAAAGGGAGGGACTTTTTCGCCGAAAGTACACTTCCCATACATTACAGTTGGCCTTATTCATCATGAAGGAAATCGAAAAGTCCAGTACTTAATCTTTATGGCTATGGACTGATGCATTTAAAATGCGTTCAACGTGGCTTTGCAGTATCACAAAACACAGCGAGGAACATGCTCCTGTTCCGAAAACGGTGTGCCAACGACACCAAAATAAACAACTGTCTCAATCGCAAATTGAAACAAAATGATATCAGCTCAGATGTTTTGATAAGGGACGTCATTTAAAGTGTCAATGTGACGTGTTGTGGCCCAAATCCATACGCTTGGCATTGTACATACGACTGACTATGTCCTATGTGTCACTTACTATCTCGTACGTACAACTTTATATCTCGTACATATGATTTACTGTCTCTTACGCGCGACCTACTATCTTATATGTACGAAATTTATCTCGTGCGTACGAGATTTATCCCTTACGTACGATATATTATCCCATACATACGAGATAAATATTTTTTCTCCTTGACGCTAATACCCTTCCGTGTATCTCAGCTGATTTGTGTGTGGAAACAGAGGCATAACTGGCAAGGCAAAACATCACAGTGCTGCTGTCAGAAACGTGCAGTTTTCCTTTTATCCTTTTACAGCAAGACTAAGAGCAAATTACCTGCCGAAGTTTGCCACTAGTTGTTTGTTGAGTAGTACAGCTATTGTGATTGATTTATTTTCTGTTTGTTTCTTGGACACACCTTTGTGCTCATGAAGTAAGCAGCTGAAGATACGTTGCATTATTTTCTTGTGTGTCCTTTGTTTACTCTTCAAAGATAAAAATTCTATTCTATTATTTCCTGACTTGCCACACTTACTTTACAAACAGTACTGCATGGATCTTTTGAGTGTTCCTTGTTGGCGAATAAACTGATTATAATAATGTATCCGCATGAACATCTTTCTCATAAATATGCCAGAAATGGTGCAGTGTTCTAAATGTCTGACTTTCCTCATCAAGAATGACGTAAAAGGGAAGCCTGCAATTCTTCTGCAAGCTCTCGGTGCTCTGCTTCGATGAAAGTCGGTCCTTCGTCACCGTCGTGCTAGTCTAGCTAACCTCAAGTAACATGTAACAGGAACTTAGTCACAAACAACGCTGGAAACGCATTCAATTTTTTAAAGCGCATTTCGGCAATGTGTTAGAATCCAAAATAGATAGTAAGATAGACAGAGAGAGACTGAGAGAGAGAGAGAGAGAGAGAGAGAGAGAGAGAGAGGAGAGAAAGAAACAAAGAGATACAATAAATACCCTGCAAATTAATACCTCTATGTTCTGTATATGTGATGCAAAATTCACAAATAAAATACACCCACGAAAGCGTAAAATGACGGTTTCCGGAAATTAGATACAAGCGACTCGAAATCAAATTTGTTTATAATGAATAAACGAAATGAGTGTCTTGACCTGTTTCAGGGGGCTGGGTTCTTTCATAGGTCCTCATCAACTTTTTCAGAAGTTCCTGTGGTCTGCAAACAAATGATTAGTATATGAGAATGAAAAACTGTGAGTTCCCTTTAAAATTTTCGCATTACACAGCGGAGTTAAAATACTACACAATCCTCTGCGTAAGTTTGTCAAACCGTGTCCAACATGTACTGCCTGGCTAATATTAAAAGCAAAATATACAAAGAATTGTTTAGCGTAATGATGTCAAATTTTCTTGTTTACTACCTGTGCTGATACTTGAATGAAAGGATGTTCTATAAAGAACAGGAATCCGGGGGCGTTATGTATATTCAAAGCCCATCCACTTTCGTCAAAAAGCAGCAATTAAAAAAATAGGGGTTAATTGATTTTCATTCATTTACTTTTGAAAGGTAATCTGCTTTTTTTTTTGATATGCAGAATTTTCCAACTGTGTATATCCTGTACTTCATTTGCAAATTGAGTGACAAAAGCTAGAAGTTTTGCCTTTTTTGGATTCAAAATGAGCGATTGAGAAAAGTGACTTACCCGGCAGAGCAACGTGAAAACCAAAGACTACAGACGAGGACCAGTGTCACAAACGAGGTGGTGATATCCATACTTTTTGCTGTTTTCGGCAACACCTCTGAGAAAGTGTTGGTCTCTGCAAAGGCTTATAACTAATGAGGCAACTTAAAAGTTTGCTTCAAAGTATTTTGCACACGGGAAATTAGAACATCAACATGTCTATTTGAACAAATTTACCAGTACAAAATTGTCAACAATTGCAATTCATATTATGCATGCATGGACGTGACAAATAATAAACGTCAGCTTAATGTTCCGTTGTTTCAGTCATACTTTGCCCTTGGGAGGCCTCCGTGTGTGAATTGTGAGTAGGCTGTTCGCACCAAAGTGGCGTAATTTTATTCATGAGGTCGAAAGGTGAACTTCTGCATTGTGCGAAATTCATTTCGTTTGTTGTGATTTTCCATGCAGCCATCATTTGTATAAAATATTTTGCGGGGTTTCAGCGGCAGTATTTCTGTTTACAACTTCGGAGAAAGAAAGAAATAAGGGGCATTCAAAATATATATATGAAGTTGTGTCTCTTTTGCCATAGCCTTCGTCCAAGCACGTTTGAAACGTGAATTTACTTACGGTGAAGTCTGTGCAATTATGAAGAGAAGAAACTTGTTTTTGAGTGATATTTCGTCATGTTTCGAAGTAGTCCATCAAACAACACATTTTATTAATTATTAGGACGCCTTGGACGACTACGGAGAAAAATCAACTGACTTCATACCAATGGGACTGACAAAATTTATAAGTAATGTCAATAAGACTGAAAAAATATCTGAGTCATGTCAATGGGACTGAAGAAATATATGTAATGTTAATGGGACTGTTTTAATTTTGCAGCATCTAAAATAAATATTGTACGCAAAAGTAAGTCAATACTGTCTGGTAAAATTTATATATATATCTAAGGACCTTTTTCGCATTTTGGAAAATGTATTCAGTTTTAATAATTGCCTCTCTGAACTATGAAAATATTTGCGTGTTTTTTTTCACCTAAAACAAATTAGCTGTAATGTTGAAGGGATCAAAGCCACGATAACTTTTAATGATAAGGAAAAGAATTTTTAAAAATACTGTTGCCAGCAAACATATTTATGTTGATATTCCAAAAGTTTAGGAATGATCAGATGGAAATCTTGTTGCAAAGCTCCCTCATACTGATCAATATCTGCTGACATTTACATCCCTGGCAATACAAGAAAAGTATCATAAATGTAGTATTTCAATATATCTGAAATCGTGAATCCCTACAGAATTTACATATGTTTGAGGACACTAATGTTTCTGATCGATAACAGGATGCTTGGATCCCGTCTTGACAAAAGCATTCATGGAATAAAGACAAAAATGGTGTCAGCGTACTTGTCATTAATATCTCTCTCCTTAAATACTCGATTTGACTGTTTCATTGGTGTTAACGGCATAGTCTATTAACTATTAAAATATTTAACACCGGCAAAAGATTATGTACAGGATTTTTTTTTAAAAAGTGTGCAATTATCTCAAGCTTCTTGGAAAGGCATACAGTATCATTCAATAGGGGGTATCCGTATATACAAGCAGATCACTGTATCAAGCTAGTATGCCTCTGTGTGTGTATATATATAATATAATATAATATAATGTAATGTAATGTAATGTAATGTGATGTAATGTAATTTAATGTAATGTAATTGTACATATATTGCCAAACTAGCAATTTTGATAAAAACTAACACCAGTCATGGTCATGTTCTCCCAACACATATTTATTGCACAGCTGGTAGTGTCATGTGTATTTTGTAGATTCATGATGTTAAAAGACCTTTGCAGTGCAGATAGACATGATGCATTAGTTATTACATGTATTTGCTCAGATTTGGCAAACGAGTTATGACTCGAGAGGACTGCAACAGTCCTGTGCGCAGCTGACTTGTACATATAGCCTTGCTATTTTTTAAGAGTTCCCTCCCCCTACTCCCCCCAAAAAAAGAAATAAAAAAACATATAAAAAAACGAAAACAAAACAAAAACAAATACAAAAGAAAAAAAAACAAAAACAACCCCCCCCAAAAAACAATCATAAACCCAAAAACTAATTTTTAAAAATCTGCTAGTAACACACCCGAGGTACTTTGCCACCAAATTTGAAGTGAATCTGACTGACGGTTTTTGAGAAGTCGATTGTTGACGACTGACGAAAGACGACGGACGACGACGGACGAAGGGCCATAGATCAGCTGCTGAAAAGTCAGCTGAGCTAAAAATAGGGATGATATGCAATTCACTATAGAATGTGCTGTAAGTGACACGTGTAGCTGAAATAAGATACACTCATTAAAAGCAAGGCAATAAATCAGTCATGTATAATGTTTATATGTTATACCGTGGTCCCTTGTCCTGTCTCCAAGATGTAGGGTGATGACCACGGACCTTACCTCTAACCTTTTTTGGAAATAACAGTTTGAAAACAAACATATTGTCAGAAAAATACAATTTGTTTGGCATTTATTCGAGGCTTTAACACAAAAAGAAGGAAAATAGCCGGCCCAAATTATAGAATGTAACTTTCAACTCGAAACATTTTTCCGCTCGTGAAATGTTATATATTCAGACAATGTCAGCACGTCGAAAAATAAAATAGATATTGATACCATTGCGTTCACACAGATACCAACACACAAACTTACAAAGTAATGTGATGGCAAATCTGCCAAAGTATATTGCTGTATATTGCGGATCTATCTGTAATCTTTATATGTACATCCAGTTGTCTTATATTTGTATTTATCCGTTCCCTTTAACTGTATCGTTAACACTTGATGCAGTATTGTAATCTTCATTGCATCTGGCAGCAAAGCTTTCAGCAGCACGGTCCTGTACGTACATAATAACACCATAGTTTCTTTTTCTTAGGTTTTAAATTGGGTTTTCATGAAGGTTTTGTTGTGTTTTGCCTTTATTAGAGTGAAGCTTAGTTTAGCACATGTTGGCATGGATCCCAGCAGAAAGGAACAAACAAGCATAATAAGCCGAACCAAACCAAAGCCAAAACCAAGAAAAACGAACAACCGCCTCTGCATTGTAAACTGGATAGTGTGTTCACTGACCTGACTTACGCTATTAAGCCAGAAGTGGGAGACCCAACCTGAAATGCATCAAGCTTCAGCTTCAGCTTTATTTTGAAGATGAGCAGGGCAAAGCTACGCTGACGGAACCTGAACTTTGAGCCCATAGTATGAATGTGACGGATCCACGATCTTAACCTATGTGTCCTATTTTTACCGAGACTCCTGCAAGTTAGAGTTGATACATGTTCGTACAAGCTCTTATTAACATCGTTGAAGGGAAATATAATAGGCCAAATGCAAAGAGTCGATGGATATAACTTTGACTTAGATACTTGACCTGGTGACATAGTCTTACTGCATAACATGCGTGTCGGTCATTATATACATATACATATATATATATATATATATATATATATATATATATATACACATATATATATATATATCTGTGTGTGAGTGTGTGTGTGTGTGTGTGTGTGTGTGTGTGTGTGTGTGTGTGTGCGTGTGTGAAGTTTCATAAAACAAAATCAAAGCACAGAAAAATGATTGTCACTCAGATGCGTGACCTATTTGGGCATCAAATGTATCCGTGACAAGATTTACATTCAAGGTTCCACGAGGAAATTATGCCTGTGGTGAGGTAACATGATTCGAGAGTTCTAATAAACAATGAGGCCTAAGAATGCAAGGGGCCTTATTTTCAAACATTTTGCTAGCAGAAAGGCGGATTTTGGCTTGATAGTGGAAAACAATGTGTACTTTGGGCTGAAATGAACATTATGAAGGTATGTACACTGGCACCAGTACACACATTAATAGCCAGGGCCATGTCCCTACGGTACCTAGTCGTGACATGAAAATTCTCCGTCCACCTCTTGGTTCCTAATTTCTTGGTAGTTGTAAATGTCGGTTCTTGTACCAGGATGAGTCGATATCATTGCAATCTTATTGCTCCCCTGCCCAGCCACGATGGACGTTTACGTAATGGGACCTGATTTCAGCATTTTCTTTTCCTTTCAAAAATATCCAAATCCTTTGCCATCAAATTGGAATTCAGTGCTGGGAGTTTTGTGTTCTGAAATCCCTTTTAGAGTCCACTTTGAACTGACGTCACTTTCCTGAAGACTGAGAGGAGATGTATTAAATGTCTATAAATATTCCCGTGGTTACTATATGAAACGCCTAAATGTTTGATCCCCCCCCCCCCCCCCCCAAGAAATGAGGACAGTTAATATCTAGGCCATGAAGTACAAAACCTAAAGGGGTCGGCCAAAGTTAGCAACATTTTCAAAAAAATACAGAGAGTATTTTTCTGGTAATCTCCCCCTCTCCTTAAAGATTACCCTGAAAACGCCTCAGTATTGATCAAAATGTCAATTTTTGCCTAAATAAGAAAGAAAGTAGTAGCCCGGTGGAACTTGCTCCCAAGCAATGTAGTAAATGTACCATTTCGTCACTCAAAACAAGGATAGTCCAGAGACCATCATCTAAATGTAATACAAGCCACTGAACCATAATCACAAAACTCAGATTTGTGTTTACTAACGGACAGCTTAATATGGAAATTATATGATTTCTACCTAGCTAAAACAACTTTATTTGTTTGACGTTATCTCTGTGGACTTTTGGCACGAGAACTGTTGGTTTAATCAATAGTGACATCTGAAAGGGAATTTAATGGATTATAATGAAAAAGGAACATACCTGGAAAATATACATTTTTATGCATTTTGTGACCATTAAAATGGAGTCTTTGCCCAGCAAACATTGAAGGCAAAAGTAAGAAGAAAAGTGCAATCAAAAGCCTAGTGATAAAAAAACTGTGTACATGTTTCAGTACTGCATTTTGCTTCAACGTACACATAAGCTCATGGGCTAATGGTTGTCGGGTGACATGGCTAGGTGTGAACGCTAGCAGGTCAATTAGCCAATATCCTAATCCACCAACTAATGTGGGAGAAATCAGAGGTCTTTGTTGTGTTTAGTAATTAACGGCATGAGGGAACGTATCAATTTTTGATTTTTTTTTATCAAAAAGATTAAATAACCAAGTCTATTTATTTCGCTAAAATGGTATATGATTAGAATTAAATGTTTACTATTAGAAATAATTTAAGTGGATCTTCTTTACGCCTTGGCGTCACTTGACGTGACGCTGTGTACAAACCCGTAGCAACGTTACCGTTTGCTATACAAGCAACGTTACAGTGTTTTCAGTTATCCCCTGATGAGTTTGACGTACAAACGAAACCGGACGGGACTCTGACCAAACAGGACGTTTTCTGTCACTGGCATGCAAAGTTTTCACACATATATTATTGAGCCACAGCACCTCATGTTATTTATGAGAAAAGACATCCAGAATTTGGTTCAAATTATGGAGTTGCACATGACCATGATAATTTTACAGATGTGCTGAATATGTTGCAACTGGGACAAGTCCTTATGCTTTCAAATAACCCCTGCTACCCTGATCCGAAAGTTTCAACACAGAAAGGTATCAAAGTTAATGCACTCGAGGAACCTGAAACAAAGAATCAAAAGATAATTATGCTACAGGTCTCCTAACTCGCTTGAATACAGAGTGGTCGAACTCCTGACAAAAGCTTTTTAATTCCATGATTTCAGCTGGTGCCCTAGCATTTCAGTTTGAACTTTCATTATGATACGTTTTGTGTGAGATTAATATTTAATTAGCATATCATTTGTATTTGTGGATGCTTCAGTTGTATTATTATACATGTACTCTTTGTATTTTTATTTCGATGTATTTTATACTTTTCCTCGAGTCCGGGGGTTAAATAAACTATTATTTTTATACACCAGTATGGTGGGACTGCGGGCCATGTATCTCAGGTGTAATGTGCGGGGGGGGGGGGGAGGGGGGAGGTCGCCGGGCTAGACGTGGCGGCTGCTCAGCGAGTCATGGGCTGGCATGATGCCGGCGCGTGACTCGCTGGAGGCGGGGCCGGGCCTAGTCTGCATCTCCTGCTTAAGGGGAGCTGAAGGTGACCATATTTTTTATTAAGTATCTTAATTTGGTGTTATTTATCATTATGCTTATGTTGGTCTATGCATATTAATTCTCTTTTATTACTATGATTATATCTACACATTGAGTTATTATGATTCGTGATATTAGTTCGATGGTCCATTGACCTGTTTTTAACTTTCTCCGTTCGCGGAGGTTCAATAAACTAGTATGATTATATATAGATTAGTGACAGTTAACCACTTTGCGCAGAAAGAAAACTCCACATTTAGCGTGTGTGTCTATATATATATATATATATATATATATATAATCTAACCCAAGGGTGCTGTACTATATTATTCTATTTTAGTGCCTGCTAGGCTTGGGGAAATTAATTTTAAATGAACTCCAATTTTCGACCTTAATTTGGAAGAATTTAGCTCTCAGTATTCAAAGATAAATAATCATCAGTTAGCTATACATGTACATAATTTTCCAGTATTTTAGAATTGTTGTATCATAAAAGTGGTGTGTAAGGCTTAAGAGGGCAGGCTCATTTTTGAAAAGGAATTATTGATCATTTTGGGTAATGTGTGGTTATTGAAACATGGATACCATCCGTTAGATATGGATTTTAATCAGTAATATACAGCTATCCTCTCGGAGGAATGAAAGTCGGGTAAGCACGGGTTATCCCTTCAGGTGTAAATTCAAGGTAGCATGTTCAAGATAGACCATATATTTACAATAATCTGGCATTGCTTCTTTTGCAGTATCACTGGGGTGTGCTACCTGCAAGATCAGAAAGCTGAACAGGTTGTTGTGGGTGGTTCAGTGTGACCAGAGAAAATGTTGAAAATGATGCCATGGTCGCTGCTTAAAAATGACAAAAATTACAAAAACCGCATTGAAACAATCACATGGCTGTGACCAGCATGCCACGCTTAGCCGCCAGGTGGCTGCATTTGATCCACAGAATTAAAAATATTAGCCACCCGTAACACATAAATTGGTGCCCTGCAGGATGTCTATGATCATGACGGTACCTGTTTTGATAATTCTTGGATCTTTGTCTTAATTACCTTATATAATGCTCGAATAATGGGCAACCAGTACCAGTCTGATTTTAAAGACAAATATAATGCACAAGGGCATGAAATACAGAAAATGTGGCAAATAGAGGTTTTGCTAACTCTTTGAAGACAATTATGATAAAAACAGTCTCGAGTGAATAGTAAATTTTTCCAAAAATTCTGAGACAAAATGATTAAAAGTGAAAGACCATATGGCGTAGTCGATTGTGGCTAATTCTAAGGGCTAAAAATACAGAGTAAAGAAAACATGTAGTGAACAGTCCTACTTGGGAACAATCAAAGGTTAAAATTATCTTGCAAAATTATTTCCCAAATTGGGGATAAAAACTGTAGTCTTTGGGGGATTTTACATTGAAGCAAAAGAGAAAACAACACAGCTATTACTTCTGTGAACACAAAAATTAACTGTGGTATCGATTAAACCAATGAACAAGTCTGAGAATTTCTTGTCCTTAAATCATGACATGTGACCCAGTCATTCAATCTGTTGATCACGTTTTCGCCACAGGGCAACCAACAGAATAGTTGTCCTAATATTCTAGTGGATAACTACCCATAGATCATGGCCACTAAAGGCACTGTCTGCGAAGATACTTATTAGGGTTACAACGGAAGAGGCAAAACCAGGCGTCTCAGATGACGGTCTTCTGCATTAAACAACTTTTGCTGTCCAACACATATAATCCAATGTTTGGCGTTGAAAGTAGGTGTTATATACTTTTTTTCCAGAAAACTGCGTAAATGTGCATGTACTCTATAAAATGCTTCCTTACTGGTCATAATACAGGTTTGAAAAATATCGAAAAATCAGGAAATGCCAGTGCCGCCATCGGAAGATGCACGCATGACGATTCGCTTCCCAGAAGATCAGCTGACTGACAATTCAGCTGAGCTGAACAAAAGCCCAAAACAAGAAAGCTAAAGCATCCCATCCTCCCCGCACCCAAACCAAATATTTATATGGAATGAAGGAAAATGATTATGGTTACCGCGTAATGATAAATGAGTAAAGGAAAATATATAGATACGAATAATAAAAGTCGCTTTGTTGTCTTATATATAAAAGGAGAAAGGTACAGCTTACTACAGGTCCCAACGCTTCCTAGAATTTTTTGAAGTAAGTAGTTTATCTCTTCTTTAAGTGCAGGGTCACGAAATATGAAAGATGTAGAATTGACGTTTTGACAAGCACAGGAGGGCGGTAAATGCAGCATATGGCTTCAAGCTGAATGTAAAACCCACTCCATCTGCATTGATAATTCTTGTCTTCTAGCAGTGAGCCCGATCTTCCTCCTCCTTCTTTCATTAGCTTTCCACAAATGCTGACAAAAACACATATTGTCAATCGTAACAGTGAAAGTGTATTATTTTCTCAGTCACACTGTAAATAAATGAAAGATAATTTAAACAGTGTAGTTTTTGGTATCTCCTCTTCAAACGATTATTTTACTTCTGGTAATGCAAATGGATTGCTGTATATGCTATATGTGTATACAACTATATGGGGGGGGGGGGGTATTATGGCACATTATACAGAGTCATTGCGTTTCCTTAATCCAAACACCAACATTGAAATAAAAAACGAAAAAGATCCTACAGCTTCATTGTTTACACTGTTTACTCACTACGGGTAAACCGTTATATTGGCACTTCGAACAGCCATTTTGAAGAAACTCACTGTTTGCATGGGAATTTCTGGAGTTTGGAAGTGAACAATTGACCATTACCTAGTCTTTATTTAAGAAGAAGATTTAGACAATGCTTTGCTTAACGTTTTCCCAGCCAAACTGGACAACGGCGACTAGTTAATTCAAAACTCTTCTGTTTCGTCCACTTTATTCGATATTGTCCTTTCTCAAATTATTGAAAACTTTTCAATGAAAATGTCAACGAAGGCCCGCCAGGAAAAACATGCCAGAAGCCAACAGCTTTTCACTGCGTAATCTGGGCGCTTAGGGATCCAAAGCCCACCTATGATTGCAAAATGCACGTACTTAAGTACACTCATTTTTAGTTTGCACTATGTTTTCCAAAATATAATGAAATGTAACTATTTTTTTAAGTTACCTGTACTTTGGGTTGCTTATGTCTATTTATTTGGCACCTTGCTGAAAACATTCGTTATGGGAGTGAACATAATTGTTCACTTTGGTTTAGAAAGGTCATTGAGTTCACTGAATGTTTTACAGAAGCACTGGCTTGACCTACATCCATATGGGTATGACTCGTGATTGTAAACAAAGGGAAAGCCCTGATGTGGTCTAGAAAAGTCTCAGAGAATAAATATGTGTGACTTGTTGGAAAACTCCAGAATACTGGTGAGAGTTTTCAGCATGGGTGAATGAAGCAGCTCCCTTCATGACTGAGAGAGGAGAATTCGGAGATCTGACAGGAGCTGTGTGTTGTCAAGCCAGTGGAACTGTGAGCTACTGCTACAGCAGATAATCATTTGTACCTGTGAGGCAGTGCCTTTGAGTGGACTGGTATATTTGGGGTTTTAGTGTACCACATTGGAACCAAACTGTACCTCTGTGGGATTTGGGCCAGCATCGTGCCTTTGTGTACCACATTGGAACCAAACCATACCTCTGTGGGATATGGACCAGACTATCTGGCACATGCCATAGGTCTTTGAACTGTGGGACAATAACTGTGACGAATCTCCCATTAGGGATTAAGATTTACCTGAAGTCTGTTCACTATTGGAGTATCCACATAGTTAAATGTATAATTTCATCTACCTACTTTGCACTGGTTGTTGATTGTGAATATATTGTTACAGCTGACATATCCTCATCTTTGTTATTCTTTGTTGAGTTCCGCTATAGTCTAGAATATTCTGAAAGTGGGCATCGTAACAATATGGACAGTACTGTGCGCAAGTTTCTTCTTTTACTGTTTTGTTCTTTATGATTTATGACCAGTCTTGCATGGCATTATAACGTGTCTGCTATATGACAATCACTCTTAGTTTTTAACGGATATGCCTCAAACACACAAATGCTTTAGAAAGTTGTTCGAATGATATGATGTAAGAATGTGTTATCTTCATGGTGATCTGTCGATTGAACTTTTTTGCTTCAGGTTTCAATACCATCCACGCTCATGGCTTCTGCAAAATGAGGAACATTGGCAGTGAAAATACACACCATTTATGGTGTCAGTTGCAAAATCATGCAATATGTACGCAAAGTACAAAAACACTGTATGCCATGAACGAAAATCACAAACAGTTTGCCATTGCTTAAACTACATAAAGATACGCTCGAATGTTGTCTAGATATATATCAAGGCTTCATCTTCGTCTTGTTATTGGTGTAAAAATTTTGGTGGGCGGCCAGAACCTACTATTTGCATCATATTTATCCATAGTATGTTCAACAGCTTTTACAAACCAGATACCCGACTCCGTTCGAGAAAATGGACTTTGTAATAACATATTCGCCCTGTATGTCCCAGGAATTAAACTTCTGCACTGTTTTGCACTTGGCACGATGCACATTTTGTGCGCATAGACGCAAACTAGGAATCGTCTTGACTATTTCAAACGCGAGGAAGCGTTTATTGGGTGTGATTTTTTTTTTTTTTTTTTTTTTTTTTTTTTTTGGGTGTTTCTTGGAAAGACAGCCGATATCTATATGTGGACTCTAATCCTTATGCAACTTTCATTATATTTTTCAGGATTATGTAAATTTTTTATATCACCCTGGTGTATTTTGGCATTTTTAAAGTATCAAGTGTACTATGTCTCTAAACTCATGGTTCTATCCAATATTTATGCCCAATTGCACGACAATGGTGTTATGGTGTCCTTTTCTTCTAACGTGTCAACTTATATAGTTTTATCCGGACGCAACGTATTTTGATGCGCAGAATATCTCTCAAAATAATATTCTAAATCATCCAATACAAGGTAATCTTATTTAACGATAAGACTGGGTGTTGGCCGGACCTTCCGACGGACAGTGGGAGTCGGCATGTGAGACATTGTGAAACAGTTCGTGAATTTTGAGAGCTCATCCTCTGCTACTCAAAAGATGTGACAATATATCTTTCCAATGCTTTGGTACCATCGCAAACGAGCTTTAGCCGCACTCTTTGTGCTGTGAACTTACTGAAGCGTACCGAAAGGACAACAAAATTACTGTTTCAGCCAAAAAATATTCCATAGACTGAAAAGGTTCCTGTTTCAAGAGTGAGTTTCACAAAAGGGGTTGCGGTGTACAAATGTCTTTAACGTAACGTTCAGGCGCAAGATTATCTACAAATTTGAAATCGCTATCCGATCAAGATTGAAATTATCGGATTACCACACTTCACTCACTATCAAGGCAAAACTTGCTTTGGAGAGTAACTCCCATAGTTTTATATTTCATAATAATGGACTCTGGAGTTCTCTAGTCACTGGAGTTCTTTTAGGAAAGTCAACGAAGGATTTTAGGCTGATTCACTTATACGCAATATTGTCAGCTCACCAGCTCTCAAACCACACTTGATGTTACCTGTATACAGCTCTGGAATATTTATAACTGCTATCTGATCAAGACCGAAAAATTCTCAGCTCACAGGAACTCAGTCATTGTCAAAGTAATTTTTACTGTATCGAATTATACCCGTAGTTTCATAAGTGATACTGCGGGACTCCCGGAATTTTTTAATCACTGAAGTTCTTTCAGTGTAAAGTCAACGAGGGCTTTTATTCCGCTTTACGTATAGGCAGTATTGTAAGCTCTCAAAACACAATTGATATTACCTGTACACAACTGTGGGGTATTTCAGAAGAAATTCACATCAAGCATTTCAGATCAATATTAAAGTAAAGTTTGCGATTGCTCACAGCCAGCATAAAGTCCATGCTTCAGCAACTATTTCCTCATTGGTGCATTTAACTATTTTTGTGGCAAATGTTGTCCAGGGGGTGAGCAATAATGACAGTAGTGGGCCTTGACTAAACGTGCTTGTAACCCAGGATTGATAAAGGATATATATCTACCTGTTTCTTCGCCTGCTGTCCAATTTCATGAATGCTATGTAATTTTTTAAAAAAATAAAATTTTGCTTGATTTTGTTAGTTTCGTCTCGAATTTGTCACTCTGTTGGGTCCCGGCCATTTGCACTCGTGCAGATTAAAAATGGGTGCACTGGAGTTTCATGTCTATCAAAACGGTATTTATTTTTTCAAAACAGAGGAAACAAAGCACAGACATTTTCTTTAGTTATGCGATCTTCAAGAGCGGTTGTTATCGCAAGGCGCAAAATGTCTTGAACACAGATCTTGACATGGACGTTTTTATGCAGAAGGTTTGTTTATCATAATACCCACGAATTTGTTACTCTTTTGGGTCGCGGCCATTGGCACTCGTGCAGATTAAAAATGGGTGCACTGGAGTTTCATGTCTATCAAAACGGTATTTATTTTTTCAAAACAGAGGAAAAAAAGCACAGACAGTCTCTTTAGTTATGCGATCTTCAAGAGCGGTTGTTATCGCAAGGCGCAAAATGTCTTAAACACAGATCTTGACATATGGACGTTTTTATGCAGAAGGTTTGTTTATCATCATACCCACATTCCAGATGCTAGCTCGACAAGCACTGGTTACTGTCCCGACATCAAACAGCACAAAAAGGAAACATTTCGTAGAAAGATCTTTAATCATTGTGCAAAAATACATGTGTAAAATGAATAAATGGTTTTAAACTGTCACGAGACTACACATAGAATCTGTCATGCTTTGCACATGTCTGCAGTACAAGAAACAAAATTCAAATGACTTTACAACTGTACGATTTAACGGTCACAGACTAAGTCATGACAGACAAAACGCCCTCAGGCAAGATTTGCTTCTGACTACCATTTGCCCATTGATATGCGAGTTCCGTTTTCAGTAAGATATTTTCCAAAGACCAAGCAACATACTTATATAATTGATCCTTTTTCAGTTTTCTTCATATATTTTCCAATAAATATGTTCTTTGTCATATGACATGTCCATTTCAAAAAGTTCTTCACCTCTCCTAACTAGTGACCGGGGACCTTGAGGAAGTATAAATCACAAAGAAAAGTAAGTTGCTTTAGAAGCTTGATTGTTGTGGGCGGTCCGCTTTAGTACATGTTTTTTGTTTGGTTGGTTATTTTTTTTTTTGGGGGGGGGGGTAGATATGATTCGTTTGTTAATAAAAGACATTGTGCAAGCAACAGAAACATTCTGGAAAGTATCCGTGAATTTATTTACTAACTTTTTCATTGTATCATGGGAAATTGGGTCCTTTCTCGTGTACAATAACATGTTGAAATTAATCTCAATTTTCGTCCATGGTAAAATAGCATCACATCTTCTGTATGGTGGACTGATCTCAAGTTTCCTTGCAGGTATCCTCCGGAACTCCTAGCGTTAGGATCTGAGCCAGTCTGGTGAAATATCCTGCAAAGCAAGCACTTCCTGAATCTTTGATTTAGATTTGTAAGACGTTATTTTGTGTTATCACCGTCAACGTGGAGAAAAAAAAATCAACCACATTATATACAAATTAAATATTCACTGCTGAGATATTTCATGATAATGTTGCTTCACAGTCATGAATTTAACTATGATTTTAACTCTGTTTTTTTTTCTTTTACACTGGCGACGCGTCGGTATGCTATTTTAGCAACGCAAATAGTATCAAACAGAAAGAAGGTAACATACCGGTAGTATAAATAATCGAGATCAGGTTTTAGTGATTTTATCTGTCCATTCTGCAGATTTATAAGTTTACGTTAAAAAATACGAAATTTGCAAAACATTGTTCTCAACAATTCCGTGTAAGGCCACATGGTACGTGATTACGTTGCTCGCCAAGAATTAAAAGAAATATTAACACTTAAAATTGGTTGGCATGTAAAGAAAACTCTAATCAACAATATCGTCTATTTCCTTATCTTCCAGTAAATAAGAACTGGTTTGAGACTGGCTTTATATGACTTTACTGTTTTTCATTTTACAAGGCACAATAAAAGCGGCGGTAAATACTGTATATTCAAGGGATAATTTGTAGCCCTATATACCACATACAGCGAGGAACACTATTTACATTTACATATTCAACATATCATAAGGTATGTTTTTTAGGTCTATAAATATCACACATCATAAAATATAACGAGCAGATCTATAAGTACTATATAGTGCGGACAACTAGCAGGTGTAACAAATATCATACACTATGGGGCAAAACGGCTGCCTCTGGGACACTTTAATCTCGATACCGGGAGGAAGGAAATGATTTCAGGTTGCCACATACATATTAGAATAATAATGTGTAAATCAGATTATTATATGGCTATATTAACAAAAGTATCCATCATAAATTCGAGAACAAAGCGTTCAGAAAGGATATAAGTCGAATTCAATGCAATGTTTCAGTATTTTCTTGCAGACAAAATTGTTAATGTAAAAGCAAAAGTGGGACACCACCATATAATTTTATTGGGACAACCAGGGGTTCGCTAAACATGATTTAAGAAAAATACCCATATTCAGAGAAAATATTACCTAATTGTGAGTTCACATAAAAAACTAGTACATAACATTAACATAAATTACCGTGTATATTAATTTGGTATTCAATGTTTAATTTGCAAAAAAATGCGTGTTATATTAGATATATTATTGTTTCTACATTGTGATTTTGATCGTGAAAATATCCTATTATCTTACTAATAATTGACATAATTTATATCGGCTATATTCATTTTTTGTTCAATATCAATTATATAAAAACTCACATTGTGACATTTGATTGTAAAAGTAGATGGCAAAAACCTGTTCTTTTTAGTTTTTGAATGTCTCTCAAAGTATGAGAAAACCAGCGGTTCTAAATACGTAATAGTATATTTCAATCTGGAAAATTTACACAAAACGAAGGGTTCACAAACAGGTTGAATTTGTGCCATTTTCTAACTCACGTAAGCCTTTGTGATAGCAAGCCGGTTTATTTTTCCACCTGACGCCCAGAAAGTAGACTGGAAGACCGGATAACAGGATAGCCAGAGCTACGGCCATATCCAGCGGAGTTTGGTAGATAGGAAACACAATTAAGAAGATAGACACCAGAAGAAAAATGATTGGTAGAAGAAGGTTCACCTGGTGGGAGAAAAAGATGCACAGGTGTAGTGTACTTGGGATCAACGATGATTAAGTATTTTGGCAACCAGTCCAAGAGAAGGACTTAGCGAAAAATATCATTGTAAAATGTATCAGTGTGAAATAATTCATTCACTGAGAGATTTAATAATAGTATTCACAACAACACAAGCCGTTTAAGAATGTTACATTTTGGAACGCCAATTGTGGACCACACACATTCTTACACTACTATATCGATTCAAAGTTGGCTCAGAGGGACATTTTGCTGCTACGGGTCAATTGTATCGATTTGATAGGTCTTGTTTAGCTATAAATATAATGCTTTCGCTCTGCAGTTATCAAGTAATCATTTACAAAGGTCATCTTTGAAATACTTCTATTTAGTACATTGACAAAAACCCCTGCAAACAGCTTGGAAAATAACCATGTTTACTGTGAAAGGTTTATGAAAAAATTTCCTGCACAATGTTGTAAGAGATAATACAATAACAAGTAATATCAATGATTCGATCTAGGCGATTCAGGGGGACAAAAAAGTATTTATGTTTTTGACCAAAGGCTTAGTTGAGTGCCATAGTTTCATTTTTTTATGATTTGCCGTCACCTAATTAACAAATTGAGGAATATGTAAAAACACTCAAATTGTTTTACTAAGTTAAGGTCGATTTTTAAATATGGTAAGCCATTTCACCAAATCTACTGTTATATATAGATAAATCTCTTTTTCTTATATGTGAAATTTTATTAACATATGTTACATGAATGTTTTGTCATATGTGAAACGATTTACATATGTTTAAAAAAGGTTCATTACCAAATATAGGTATAAATCGTTGGCATATGTGTGATTTTTTCACATATGTAAATAAAAACAAATGACGTTTAGGTATGTAAAAAGATTTGCGCACATGCAAAACGAGTTATAACTTTAGTTGGAAGGATTACATTCTTCAGTTGATGGAGATAAACCGCCTTTTTGATGATTATGAAGGATATTGCAATGACATATGGCTTTGGTCAGATATCGCCTCCAATGCATTAACGACACCTTAAATTGGCAATTTTAATGAAGCATTGTAATTATTTTAAGACAGATGCTATTGCTTTCTTCGATTTTAAGAAAAAATTATGCTGTCATGTTTCAAGAACAGAAACTACTGATCCTTTTGTCGATAAATTTTTATGAGCTCTAATACAACCTTCTGTGCACTCTTCTTAGATATCATCATAATCATCATCATAGTAATAATAGAAACGTAGATGCTACTCTATTTACCTTGATTGGTCTTTCCATGTTTGGTTGTTTCCATCTTAAATATAGCAGGACCGCAATGCACAGGCCAAAACTGATCGACTCTATGAGCGTTATGTAATTTATGAGCAAATATACGTCTGATGTCACCAGGAACAAACAGGAAACCAGACCCTGGAATAAAGTATAACTTTTGTTAAATGGTGTAGGCCTTGGCTAGCAAAGCTAACCAGCATTAGAATATTGAATACAGTGGTGTTTTAGACGACATAAAAATGCACAAAGAAACCCAACGTCAGCGGTTCTATCATCACCCATATTTGATTCCAGCGTAATATTTTGCCTCGACCATGAAACATAGACTGCTTTTTGTTATGGCTACTGCTTAATTTGACATATCGTTATAAGGTCTTTATAATTGCCAAAAATTACTTTGTTCTACTAATGCCGAGAAGATTCGCTAAATCATCCTGAACAAGAAACAAAACACACTTACAACACACTTATAAACATAAAAATCTGGCGTTCAGCATTATGTCATCTATTAATTCTTGTTTCACGATCAATACATATTTTTCCAAGAAAACTGAAAAGAATGAAGAGAAATGCTTACCTGTGCCAAGACGGCAGGGAACGGAGTCAAAAGTTCATAATTGATGAGTGCCATAAGTGCCGGTAGATGTCCTTCGCGTGCGCCAACGTAAAATACTCTGGATTGTCAAATGAATAACTTAAATGCAGTGATATGTGACATATTTTGAGTGTTGCTCCACTAGCTCCATACGTAAAATGCACTTATGGCAATAATAATAATAATAATAATAATAATAATAATAATAATAATAATAATAATAATAATAATAATAATAATAATAATAATAATAATAATAAATAAATAAATAAAGGCGTACATCAAAAAGAGGTGCCCCAATAATGATAGAAATTCCATTCATTTGGCCTATATTTGTGTCCTGAATACTATTAGCTACTCCGTGAAGGAGCCCATTGTACATAAATATAAACCAGTGAATGCCATCTGTATCTTCTGAGGTCGAAGGCCGAAGGATATACACATGTCATCCACCGGTGTATATTTCTGTAGACTGGGCTCCTCCACGGAGTAACGATTCTATTACATTTCGTATTATTAACGAACTGACAAAATTATTTATTCTGTGTTTGAGAGTGAATTATCCTTTTCTAGAGGGAACTTCAAAAGTGGTAGCCCACTGAAAATTATATGATCCAACCATCATTACTGGTAGATTGTGACACGTCTGCATCAGTGACGTTATACATTGAACTATAGACAAAATCAAATGTCCGCGAGCGATGTTTGATTATTTAAGTCACGTGTGACGTGAAATAACTGTGACAAACGTAAACAAACACGGCACACTGGGTCGGCGTTGAAAGTAGGCCTCGGGCATTTTTTTGCGATGAATACCCGATTAAACATACAATAAACAAAATCGTGCAGGGCTGGAGAGTGAGTTACTATTTTTCTCTCACTTGGACTCGTTGTTGGTGTGGAAACTAGTAAGTCACTCTCATTCATGTAAGATTCCCTATTTCCTCCATTGATAACGTGGGAAACCTGCGGCTTGCAGCCGCCATGGTCACTGTCGTCTACAAAGCGTAGAGTGGCGTCACGGTTCCAGAGCGAGGGTTTCCGAGGTTTGGAATCAAGCCGGGGGTATGGATTGATACACCCAGCGCGTGCAGCACGTTTTAACCAATGGCGTTGTTTGTTAGTTACCAAAACGAGATCATTTTTTTTCTTATATTTCATTTTGTCAAAATTAATTATCGTGAACATGCTTCACGTAACAATAAAATGCAGAGTTAGAAGAAGGTAAATCATAAACCATTCTGATTCCAAGTAAAATGAGAGCCAGGCATACCAATTGGCTTCTTAAAGCTTGAATTCTTTATACTGAAACTTTATTGGCACTTTAACACACTTTCATGGTGTATTAGGTATATTCACATATGTCGCTACATGCATAGCAATTGAATCATAAAATATTTGCTTCATAATTTTTTAAATTGTCATCATTTGTAGCTATGCCTGGAATGGAATAATCTTGACAGCGTTTCTAGACATTGTGAAAGCTTACCTACTGACAGATAGTAGTCCGCCATTCAGACTCCCAAAACTAGAGCAGGCCACAAATATTGGCATCGTCCACGCCATAACACCAAAACACTTCATGGCGAAAGTCTGAACAGAAAAAAATACAAAGAGCAGAACAGCGTATTCGCATTTGATTGTATGGCATAAAATTTTGATAAATATGAAGTGTATCTTCATAAAGCCAAAGCAATGTTTCAATAATATTAATTGAAAATGGTCTTAGCATTACGATAAGATTACCGTTCTGGGAGCAAAGAGGTTTAATTCTGCGGTAAAACTAGGGGGAAATATCCACACTGCTAGCACATGAAGATTAAAAGGCACGGTGTCCGGAATCAGAGATGTCAAAATATGAAGACATAAAAACATATAAGGTTGTTTTAGTGCGAAATGCAGCCAGTTGATGATCCACTTAGTTTCTATTATTGTTAAAGCCGCTATGAATAAGGTAACTGAGGGGGCTAGATGTACCGTCAGGATCCCCAGACGAGGCACAGTTTAATTACAAAATACAAAATAATACGCCCTGCTTTCAACTGTAAGCACTGTATACAAGAAGGTCAGATTTTTGTATTTGTGGTACTGTAAGTCTTAAATAGTAGCCAGACAAAAGTATCAATAATTCTAATATTATTGTAAATATTTTACATAATGTTATCTTTGAAAGTGAGACTAGTTTTGATGACATTATTGCTGATATCTTTACACAATACCAATAAGGACAACACGTTTAAAGCATATTATCTTGTATAGTACAAGCATTGTTATGAGCACTTATCATAAAGTAACCACCGTCAGGTCATAGATATAGATAGAAAACACATTGCACATGAATAAATCGTGGATAAAGTTTTAAGTCAGTGCCTTTCTGCTTGTTAGTGACTCTGAGTACTGGTGGTGGATCCTGGATTCAAGATACTCCATCCAGTGACACCCAGTTGTTCGCAATATTATTGACATAAATACACAAAAATGTGAAAATGTAATCATGCATAAAGGTATGAACAATATCATCAACTGCCGCAGTTTGGAGAATGCGGTGGATGAAAGAAGCATATATTAAGACAATTGCAATGTTTAAGATCGGGACTTTTAGCTATCAAATTGTTAAAACTGTTGTTACAATTGAAAGTTTGATCATTGTGAAGATATATTACATTGTAAGTATCTATTGTTTTAAATACGTGAATGTTTTGGTAATTTCAGTATTGGTAAGTATACTTACCTCTCTACCACCATTGTCAAGTAAGACCTCTATGTATAAGTCAAACGTCCAAGAAATCAAGTTGATTTCATTCACGTGATATTAAAAGTTGATGGTCCTGTGGTGCCATCTCTCGGTTCCTATGGAACCAGTGGTGACTTCCAGTGCACATTCTCTGCATATCATCCTTCCTCTTTTCATGAGTGGTCAGTTGAAGGCAGCTTTGAGAAAGGAAGCAGGGTGGTCGTGTTGGCTTCTTTGGTAGACAAGAGGTAAATATACTTACAAATACCAAAATTACTAAAAAAAATTCACGTATTCGTTAAAGTTACCTTTCGACCAGCATTGCCAATTTGCAGACGCAAAGGCAGAGGGTGTAACCTTACTGGCATACTGACTACATATAACCACTGGGACTGGCGGCCTGGGAGAGAACCATTGGTCCATGTGAATGGCTGATTACTGAATGGAAAACTTGGTAGGTATGGGACTTGCAGCCACCAACAGCAGAATACAGTGGAAGCCAGAAACCCATCTTACCCACCAGCATGGGACCACACTGGACCCCCACGAAACTCACCCACCAACATGACAGTTGTTAGCCTTGTGGGTAGACACTATCTGTTTCTACTCCTTCCGACCTGGAGATCAAGTGGGACCTAGTAGGACTTCCCACTGATAAGGCAGTAAGTCCTGTATGTCTACAATATGTGGAGACCAAGGGTGAATTCTACCAGCTCACCCATCTGAAAACATCTTTCAATGAGCCAAATAAGCAGTCAGAGAGGAGGATCGAAGCCTGCCTCTGGTAAATCTATCTGTGACTGATTCTGTGAAACCTCTCTCACGGATATGCTGTGTGACAAGCTCCAAGCGTGGAGGTTGAGCACTTAAGGGTTCCTGTTGAACACACACATCCAAGGCTGCACCAGAAGTTTTAGTCAATGCAGGTAAATTAAATGTAGCAGGAGCTTGATGCTTAATTCCAGGAGGTCTATCAACAATCTATCCTCAGTCATCCTAGGGTTAAGAGAATCCAATTGCAGTTGGGTGACCAAACTTTGCGCAGTACCCTCAGGAAGATGTGTGGAGGTGGACAGGTGTATTCCCAAATGTTGTTCCAGTCATGACTAGAGCATCCACTGCTAGAGCCTGGGGGTCCAGGACTGGTGAGACATATAAAGGTATGTTTCACATTCACGCGTGTCATCAACAGGTCCACATGTGGAGTTCCCCATCTGGTTCACATGGCCTGAATGACCTGTGCATGGAGCAATCACTTCTTCCCCACTGGCTGACCTCTCTCCAAGAGTTGGTCAGCCAGGACACTTTGCTGTCGAGGGGCATGCCTGTACTTTACCAGGTCCAGGGAGTGGAGGAGTGCCATATTGCTTCCAGTTCTGAACTGAATAGTGCACCATCAAAGGTGTGCATGGCCATTGGGGAGGACCCGCACCGGGGCATGGTAGCTCTCGTACCTCTACCATCTGCCCCACAGCATGTCTTGTAAGGTGCAATGGTAAAGATGGCCGAGTGAGATCTGGGAGTCCATCAACGGCGACCCAAAAGGGCTTGCCATTGTTGCAGCAGGAAAACTGCATCAGTCAGAAAGGCTCTGAGCAGGGACTGAAGTCTCTCCCACCTGTCCTCCAAGGGACGATAGATGAAGGCAACCAGGTCAAAATGGATGCTGAGAAAGGTGAAAGTCTGCTCTGGCCAAAGACTGGACTCACTTCATTTCACAATCAGCCCAAAGCATTGGCGAAGTTCTAGAATGGTGTGTGTGTGTGTGTGTGTTATGAAGCCAGGTGCCAAAGCACCAAGATAAGCCAATCACCCAGGTACACATGAATGTGAATGGCAGACTGGTGGAGGTAACTGTCTGTGTGAACTGGGCACCAGTGGCACTGTGACAAGGCCGAATGGAAGTGCCCTGAACTGGTCAGCTTGGCCTGAGAATTCAAACTGCAGAACATTCGTAAAGTCTGCATGATGAGCTATTGGAATAATTATCTTTAGGATCAAGGAATGTCATCCACTCCATGGGCCACAGGGTTGCGGCCACTGACTGGGGGTTTCCATCTTGAATGTTAAGACTGCTAAGATGGTGTTCAGCGTTGGCAGCTCTATCAGTTTGTAGAAACCGGGAGAATTATGATTCTCCACTGGCTCGATGTCGCACTTGCCCTGAAGCTTCTGAACTGCTCCTAGGAATGAAAATGCTTTGGGCATGACCACTTGTGATAGGCAGGTAGGCGAGGCAATCAAGGGAACAAAGATTGTGCAGGTGTGGTGGAATTTAGGATGAAGCTCATATCATGCAATCATGCTCCCTGGTGCATCAATTAAGACTTGAGCATAATAAGCATAAGAATGTTATATACTTTGACCTTGTAATTTTTGCAACGAAAAAAAATGAGCACGTAGAGGTGTGTTACATATCTGTGAGCCATAGGAACATTCCACCTGTAACCTTGACTGTGTATGACATACTTTTGTTTAGACGTTGCCGTCAAGAAACTAAACTTCTACTACTACTCCTGTTGAAAAAGCCCCAAAGTAGCAGATGTGGACTTAACTGGTAGACAAACATATCGTGCTGACCTTCATAAAAACATGGCAACTAAATCAGACACAACAGTTGTGAACACACCTCGGGGAGCAGATGCAGCCTTGTTTCACTCCATTACTTGAGTTTAACCAAGATGTTTAAATGTGACCAAACACTTCCTTATCATTTACTTTTTAAAATAGGTTTTTCAAAGGTCTCTGTGCTTTGCCCTGACCTCCAAGGTCACACAAGTTATAAACTAATCGATCCTTTAAGACCATATCTTACGTCTGAGAAATATCTAAAAACAAGTGATTAATTATTTTAGTGTTGCTACGAGGGTCCAGTATTTGCGTTGGGTAATCAGTATTCTTTGTATGTAAACGCCTAAGCATATTCTAGTAAGATTTGCTGTTTGTAGAGCCTTTATGGCAATTATGTACCACAATATTCACTTTACAACCAACCTGTTTTTGTCCTAGGTAAGTGAGTCCGTGCAAGTGTTATTTATGTTCAATGTATTCTTACCATGGATCTTTAATAAAATAAGGATCCACATCGACATGTTTACTCCAGTTCCCGAAAAATATGTTTGCTATATAACGATCTGGTGTTAATTAAATAGTTTTTTTTTAATTTTTTAAAAAATTTTTTAATCTCACATTTTTGCTGACGACCTTTTACCGTATTTCATACCAATTGCTTTATTGCCACCGGAGAGAATAATACCTTGTCAGCTGCTCCAGCGGCCTTTACTGAGTAAAACTTAGAACAGTCTCAGGTTTTCAAATTGGCATCTAGAGTTGCCTTGAATTTGCCCCAGTCTGGTTCCCACATCCCACTTTCGTTGCTTGACCATGTCATACACAACACAATCTTTTTGGTTTTTAACACAGAGACATTCAGGCATATATCTAGCGTATTGTTATCGCCACCAACCCCATACTGCTTAATATTACATTTTTCGGTATATATGCCCCCCCCTTTTTTTTTGGTTAAAAAAAATTGCTGTGGATGCAGATTGTTTTTAGAGTGACCAGGCTTCCGGGCATGACAATCTGAATCCAGAACAGGCCACCAGGAATCGTAGTCAAAAAAACACAAACAGCCACAAATTTCAAATGCACTAATGGCGCTAAACAAAATATTAGGTCAGCCAAATCTATGGTTGATAGGACATTTTTCAAAATACCTGGTACGCATACATATTGCCTGCGAAGTAGACCCAAGCTGCGTAGTTTGTCTAATCTGCAAGTGTAGTTGTACGGAACTCGTTCTGCTTTGCAGGCAAATATAGGCCCACATACAATTGTTTTATCATCCAAGATAAATAACTTGGCTATACTAATCTTTCGTAATGTTTTTTACCATTGTGATAAAAACAAGAGTGGCGAAAATATATAGGTATGAAACTTGTTATTCCCTTTAAAAAATAATATGTAAATGTATCATAGAAAAACACTGCCTGCGAAAAATTGCGCTAAATTCAGCCCCGTTCTGAACTTGTAGGAAAACACACTCATAAATCGAGGCATGTGCCGAAAAATACCAACGTAGCAACAGCTAAGCCACAAAGGAGAGTCTCTGACAAGACTTCGCACCCCAAAACAAGCAAACAAAGAACCACATCCCAGTAGCATTGTGGCAAACCGCAACAATGCAGTACAGCCACCTACCCTAAAGTTCTACGCAAGTATACCTTATTGCTCTGCTTGTCATGAGGGGAGTGCGTTTATTTATTTTTTTTTTAAACAATATTGTCAACATATTTTGCAATATGTACCATCCTTTGTGCCCTTGTACCAACTTTGAACAAACTATGTATCCATACTCTTTGAATTTTCCATGAGCTTGTCTCTGTATTTTCTTGTTTTCAGTGTTACTTACCACTGCTACAGCCTCGGACTTCAGTATCTCACTTTGCGGCAGCACCGCGAAGTAAGCCAGGTTGGTAAGCACATAAACCACGGTGATCAGGGGGAGGGCGATGCAGATGGCCAGGGGTAGATTTCTGTATTCAAGCAGAAAATTAAACATGGAGACAGTGTAAATCACTAAATAACCCCCCCCCCCCCCGAAAAACCCTACATTTTCCACAGGGCATTTTGTTTTCGGGTTGTCTTTCCGTTCGCCTGTCTGTCAGTCCACTGTTCATGTACACGATATCTGAAAGATTACTGGACGTTCAAATTTGACTCATTCGTACGTGGACATCATCCTTTACTTGAGGATGGTGTCTTTGATATGATTTTTTTAAGGCTACAGAATCCATGCCATGAATGAATGAATTTATTAACTGCACCATATACATACATGATTTTGTGTCAGCCAAAACACATAAATATATACATGAATCACAATACGATACAATACAATATAATATAATACAAAACAATACATCATATCACGACACTAGACTACATTCCACTTAATTCTTCAGAAAAAGAAAAAAAACTCTTCAATACATCGCCGCCCTGCCGCCCTACAACGCGGTGCGGTGGGCTTGCCGGCGTTGGCCCAAAAGGGTCGCCTGTAGAACAAAAACTGCAAGTGGATGTTGGGGATACTTATGCTATTTAGAAAATATATATCATCAAAATTGACCTCTAACTTTAGTCACTTGGTCTAAAAATGTCCCAGTATATTTGATTATATCGGCATCTTCTAATTTCATAATAAAGATAAATTTTTCTGGGTTCGAAAAAGTCAAAAATGTAGGGAAAATTTCGGTTAGTTTGTCGAAAAGGGTAGTTCGTTGCTGTGTAAATTTTTTACAATCGATTAAAATATGTCCCGCGTCTTCCATTTTTTCACAGGTATCGCATTTCCGCTCTTCTAAAGGTGTTTTAATAGGTCTTTTGTGTCTGCCAGTTTCAACTTTGAGGCTGTGGGCGCTTATTCGAAATCGGGTAAAAATTTTTCTAATTGTATACATTTTCACTAAATATAAATATTTTTCTGGTCCAAATTGGTATTTAAATTTTACATATGTTCGTAGTTTCTTGTCAGGTTCACTATTAGTGGCTAATTTTTTTTCCATTGGTTTTTAAATCTCCTTTACATTTTTTTTGAAGATTTTTGAAGGAAAGTCTTCATTATTATAACCTAGATTATGTATGTGCAAAGGTGGTCCCACCAGCTTAGCATTGGAATGTCCCTGGTTTTTATTTTTACGCATCCATAGTCTGTCCAAGATCGATGAAAACCTGTGTTTCAATATTTCAATAGGCACCTAAAACGTGGTGAAATCACAGACAGGACTGCGATAGATTTCTCCGATATATTGCTTTTCGCTGCATATATCTTTCAATACTGAAAAAAAACAAACAAACAAAACAACTGAGGTTTTTTTTTATGAAAAGGGAGGGAGTAAATCGCTAGATTTGGGCGCAAATATTTCGGATAAAAATGTGCAAGGTCCTGCGAAAAACAAATCACTGTTATGTTTTCAAACAAAAGGTACATGCTCCCCGTACAAGGTGAATCGTGGAAGTTTGAAAAAAAATGTGATACGTATTATCACGAATATTCTGACGACTTGCAGTTTATCCTTTTTTTTTTGTTTTTGTTTTTGTTTTTTATTATTATTATTTTTTTTGTTTTTTTGTTTTTTTTTTTGTTTTTTTTGTTTTGTGTTTTTTTTTGTGTGTTTGTTTGTTTTTTGCTTGGGAAGCAAACTGTCTCTTTGATAATTGATTTTCAAAGATTTAATGTGTAGGCTATGAATATATTGTCTCATGCAGGGATTTCCGCCTGTATGTGAACCGTCAGCAACATCTGTATTTATGCACCGAGTTGCCAATCCATTCATGGAGACCATGTGCGATAATTTTCCCGACTTTTAAACTGCATGTTTATACTTTTTTTTTGGGGGGGGGGGGGTAATTCTACGAAAAAAAACTGTTATAACCCCTCTCCCCCAACACCCACCCAAGGTAGTCAGAACAAGGAAACTATGCTCGTTTTGGAACTAAACGCCGTAGAATAAGGAATCTCCTTGTGTCAGATCGGCTTGCATGACAGCAAGACAGTGACGTCAGTGCATGGCCTTCATTGTCGCGCATGTCTGTATTAAGCAATTAGGCCAGTTGCTTTTTATGGTTTTAGGAATCCCATATAGGTGATATTGGCAGAAGTGGGCTTGCTTCCATCTGAGGCCATCTAAACATAACGTTGAGAGTGCGCGGCAAGGGAAAAGGTTGAAATGATTTTCTTCTGTCGACATATCATAACTGTAACAAGCTTACTTAACATATAACAAAATATCACGTGGTGCTTAACTTTTGGTTGTACTGTATTTAAATTGTCACATTAGCACAGAGTGAACAGGACATTGCAAAATATTGAGAAAAAAAAAATCCGCCATTGACTTGGCAGGGATTTTGTTAACTTGTGGACAATCCTAGTTTCTCTTCTAACGTTTGAAAAATTGTTAAGTGATGACCATTTAAACGCAAACGCGGCATTCGCTTTTTCTTGTGCATTAATTACAATATTTATATGACAAGTTTTGATGAGTTTGACCCGATGAAAATGAAAAAGTACATAGTATCATGCCTGGCTATATATTAAACCATCTTAAAACAAACATGAACTCAAATCTGGAAAAGATGTTAAGTGTCCAATAAAGGCCTTTTCTGCAAGCTAAAACTATGGACAACCAAACGTCGTCTCTAGACGACACTGCTTTTTCATGCACATCATGTTTTTGACAAGAATGATATCATAGTGTCACCGTTGTTAAGCTTTGCTCCCACCCACCCCCACCCCCGGGGGGTGGGGTGGTAATCCCATGTACGATTGTACTGGGTATGTGCCGCGGGAAAGGCCCTGTTTTCATTACTCCCAAAAGAAAAGTCCCCCAAAATGCACAAGGCTGGATTAGGATAGGGGTAATAATTATTTGAGTGAACTGAATGTCTTATTCATCTTTCAAACAAAATGTATAGATCTTGGATATAGGCTGGAGATATAGAATATAATTAGTAGGTTCTTTGGGGGCATTTTTGTGGGAAGTAAGAGTATGCTAAAACTTGTTGAAAATTGGAATGTTGGTCTCCAGAATGCACCATGATGTACCAATGCACTATTCCTTTGAACATATTACAGGATTTAGAAAGGGTACCTTTTAACACCTGGTGTAGGATTAAGATAGGGTATTGAATAAAAATGTCCGAGGCACACACTCACCCTGATGTTGAGTATGTGCCCCCCCCCCCCCCCGCCTTTGCTCTCACCAGGGATATTCGACGATGTCCCTCCTCTCACTGACAACAATATTTTATTGATTGATAATACACTCAAGTTTCCATTTAACAATCGTTACGACTGTCACATCAAAGCCTCTGGGATGCATGCAATAACTTGGAGAAAACTGGCCACACCGTACCTGTATGGGTCTTTCAATTCCTCTGTTAAGAAATTCAGTGTGTACCTGGAAGACACATGACACAAATAATGAAGACATGGATGTAACGTGTGTTCTGAAAATTTCAAGTGGCATGGAGGGAAAAAGTGCTGACCTTAAACAAATCCTGAGACTACAAGCTAATGGTTAAGCCTAAATCTATGCTCGCACTACTTAATAAGAGATGCCTTGAAGATAAAGCAAAGTATATTTCAGCTTGTCTGGAGGGTTAACTTGGGCGAGGAAACCGCATAGCTACATAGCCAGGGTTGTTGGGTGAAACAGCGTAGCCCCGGTTGAAAGAATCAAGAAAGTGTGCCGTTATTTTACAGTAAAGTCAACACAAAAACAACATGTTATTTCAGCTCGTATGGAGGGTTAACTTGGGCGGGGGAAACCATATAGCTGCATAGCCACAGTAATTCGTTGAAACAGGCTACAGCATAGCCCCGGATGTTCCGTCATCCATGGACCTCATGGGTGATCGCTATCGTAATATTTCTCTAGGTTCCAGTGTCCGTTCTCCGAGTTACCGAGGCAAACGGTCGCAAGGTACTTTTAAAACATTACTTATTGTATTAACTTTAATGTGCCTGAAGCAGCTATCATCATTGTTACAAATCCAAATGCGACACGATACCTTGAGTCGGCAAACTGTGTGATTAGTGTTAACGAAATGTTAATTTGTCCCATGAACGTAATGTACAACATATAATGCAACTTTTTCAGTGTGAGCAGTGCCTAAAGTGGGCATACGATGCCCTAATATTAAATTAGTCTGCCGCAGTGGGCTCCAGAATTGGAATATTGTATCAGACGCTGACGTCACCCCCCAGGCTATGATTAAGTGGCAGCACAGAGCACATGAGGCAAGCCCCCCCCCCCCCCCCCCCCCGCCGAGTCAAAGATGGAGCTTAGTGGAGAAGGTTGCCTCGATAATGGATACAGGTCCGAAAGTACCGGCGCGTTTTTATATGGTTGTTAAAAGGATTTGCAAAACTATAACCTTATTTCACACACACAAAATTGTATATAAGTAAAATCATTTTGCGCATCAATTTAACAATTTTGTTTTGCATTTCTAATTCTTTTATACATTTATGCAAAAGGTTTACACGCGCGTAAACGAAAGCAAATTCTGTGTAAATATTTTGGAATATGTAAAATACATGATAATTTTACATGTGCGAAATAGTTTCACACACACAATATATATATATATATATATATATATATATATATATATATATATATATATATATATATATATATATATATATATATATATATATATATATATATATATATATTCGTACTCATGTACAAGAACAGCAATTGCAGTTTATGTGAGCATGACCAAACTGCTTAGCCACAATGCTGTCTTGACAATGCGCAATGGCTCCAGGTATTACCTTTTCTTTCCAACGGCTACCATACGCCATAATACGCCGATTTTTGGAAATCTCACTCACCTAACGAATGATCTCATAACTTCCGGTATCAAACTCGATCGATTAAAAGCAAAAATAAGCCATCCCCATGTTGTCGATGTGGTAAAAGATCCAAAACATTTTTGTGAAGAAAGAATGTTTATGTTTTACTACATTATTTAAGCCACGTTTCTGCCACTTTCATGGGTAAACCAAGCACGTAACCCAAAATATCTAATTTGGCGGCCATGTTTGTTTACGGTGTTTGTTTATTTCAGCGCAAATGCTCATGGGCATTAAATCGTTTATGTTTCTGCGATCGCTTGCGGGCCTAACTTCAAAAAATCCACACGCCACATGTAAGCTATTCTCTTGACCGCAGTATTTGTCCGTTGACGCAATCTGGTGATAAATTTAGCATTAGAGAAGAAGGAGAAGGAGCGAAAGTGACATTTTTCACGTTTAAGCGTGCAACAAAGGAGAAAGACATAAATTTAAATAATGAACTTTATTTGTTAAAAATACAGATTACATAAAAAATTCCTTGCCTTATCATGGATACAAGTTACACATCACGTCACATTGAGGTCAAAACGAACTCCACTATGTAGTACATAGATATAAAATACTGTTTTGGATTTCTAAGAAGGGCAAAAATGAAAAGTCGTGAGCTTCGATAAAGTCACAGGTGGCTCCTTCAGAGATATTGTCGTTCTGAGAAAAATGACCAATGTCCTGTATAAACAGATCTTGCAAAGTCAAAAGCGCTAAGACTTAAATATGATATTATAATTTTAGATGAAAGGAAGTCTATTCGAACTCGCTGATTTTATTTCGCGAAAACTTTCCGGCCGAATTCCTTCAAATTGGGGTTGGAAAGGTTATTGTGTGGAGTTTATAAGTGTCCTTTTATTTTTCTGTGCGCCTGCTAGTTGGTTTTTAATCTTGTATAGGATGTTAATGTACAATGCATTCAGCTGATTAAGTGGTGCCCCCGTGTTTGAATGCTTGCACTTAACGCAAATAAAATCCATAAAGCGAAATAAAAAGACACGTTTGACTTTTGATATATTACCAATAAAATGACATACTTGTAACAAGTTTGATGTATATATTTAAAAAGTTATTAGCCAGGTGCGCTGGGGTCTGAGATAAACGTAATGCTCTTCTTCATGGTTTGTTCATTCAACAATAACAATCAGTATTGTCCCGACTTTTTTCACATATAGAGTTCAGAGCCAGGTAAATCCAAAAGTGTATATCTTTCCTATGTTCACGAAAACAGCATAAAAGTTACAGCGCCGTAAATTTGTCCATGCTGATTTGCACGACATTTATATATGGCTACCTTAATATTGAACTTTGTAACGGCATATCTGGCGTATATATGATTGACTATATATATATATATATATATATATATATATATATATATATATATATATATATATATATATATATATATATATATATATATATATATATATATTCTCCCTGATGGGTCAATTTCACTGAAACGAATTGGCAGACGAACAGGTCAGAGAGAGTGCTCTGTCTTGATAGAGTGCTCTGTCTTGATAGATTGCTCTGTCTTGATTGTGAATACTTTTTTAAAAGTTAAGCTTAACATTAATGACAAGACATTATGATTCTTTTGTCAAATGCATAAATAAATAGTTATACAATGTTTACTACGAAAATATTGCTTTATAAATCCAATGTTCCAACCTCCCGCATGGAGAAGTGGACGATGTTAAGTGCTATGGTCATGTACCCGCTTACTCCAAATAATCACAAAGAACTGAAAGATGCGAAATTCGACTGTATCTTTCATCGCTTGGTGAGGTATCGACATCAAGGAATACATTGATGTATCTCTTTACATATAATGATGATAAGCAAATAAAAGATGCAAAATCCAACTTTAATTATCCGCCTGAGAGGTTTACATTACTAAAGTCATTTCACTCCTCTGCTTCCAGGTCAAAGGTACCTTCTTTGCACCAAAGATGTTGTCTTTTCTCACAGTTAATTTCACACACGTTTGAAACTTTTTCACATATGTGGAAAAATCATATATTTAACACATGTGAAAAAGAAATACACCGGTGTTTACATCTTTTTCATATATGTGTAAAAGATTTATGTATGTATAAATGTATGTAAAAGAATTCCACGTATATGTGAATCTATTTCACATTATGTAAAATAAATGACAATTTTAAATTTGTGAAAAGTTTTGCACAAATGTAAAAAATTACCATATAATTATTTGAAACAAATTTATAGACTGGTAATTGTATTTTACTTATATGTGCAAACGATTTACACAGAATATAAGTATAAGAATTACACATATATGTGAATCTGTAGTTGGTAAAATGATAAAATGGGTCTCCTTAGTCAAGTGTAATATTTATCATTTATTTGGTAATAGCAGCGAACTTGATACTAACCAGCCAGAGTAGGAGAAAAGACCCGAGTAAAATGCTAAGGATATACGGCCAGGATCTGTGCTGGTACCTTCAAAACTGTTTTGCAAATGCTCGGTATGACCTTGAAGTGAGAAAATACAGAAGTGGCCAGCTGTATTGCCAAGGAGTTACTGTGTGGACAAATATACAATCTTAAGCATGTAAAAAGAAAAGATGACATTTTATCAGAATGTATACTACTCTCCACATATACATACATACATACATACATACATACTTAGGAAAAGGATGTTGGAAAAATAAGACATAATTTTATTTTGCTCTCTTTGAATATTTTTGCAACATTTCAAAGTTTATTTGGTGTTGCATGTTATCTTTGTGAAAGGGACTCGTGGTAGAACTGTGTGAAATGAGCGGATTATCTCATGAATATATGTTCCAACAAAAATATATAACTAAAATTCTCACAAAATAAACCCAAATAGGGAAATCAGGAAACATACTAATGATTCTTCTCACATTTAAACTGACGTCATTGAAAATGTGAATTTGTTACACTGGTATTTTTCTTTGGTATAACCCTGGTAAGTGGGAATGTGGACATGTAAACAAACAGGGTACCAGAGTCTATGTTACCTGATATAGAATTAAGCGGCCTTATTAATTTGATCCCCGAATGATATATAAATAACCAATGAAAGTACTTAACCTCATTTACTATGGTACACTATTATTGCGTTTTAACATGTAGGGCAAATGTATGTAGAGAACCGAGCATTTGATGAGCTGTTTTGTTATCAAATAAAAGATTCCATAATGATTAAATCAGCGCTGCTACGCTTAAAGTAAATTCGGATAATTTGTCATTCACATACACAAACGAAAGAATACCAGTCTGATTATCTTCAAGAAGTTTTGAAGGTACATTTATGGTGCTTTTACCACAAATTTTCCATCATTGTCAATCTCTGCTTAAAAAACTTTTGTGCTGAACTTTGAATTTTTTTAAGTAATGAACATGCAAAAAACTTTCGTTCTTACCAAAGCAAAGCCAGACCAAACCTGTAATGATGATAAGAATAAGGGCTAATGTCTTGATGATGGTAAATATATCTTGTACTCTCGTGGCCCACAATACGCTGGCACAGTTGACGTACGTCAACAAACCTGAAAAGTTCAACGGTTTACCATTTGAATTGTCCACAATGGCATCTCGCCTCCATCGAGCAAGCTACCCGGATGGTATCCTGCACACATGTTGTATCTTTCTTCCATCGATGAGGCTACATGGAATTTGTCATGTAAATATTCATGGGTTTAATTTATAGGTTCACAGGAAATACTTTGCGCAGCTAGCGTTGCAATGATATAAATTTAATGATACATGCAAGTGGTATGCTAGCACACAGTGGGCCTTTTACATTATTTTGAGTTTCGGGATCTACAATGAGATTACGTCTTCGCTATTATTTTTCTGCTTCAATAGGTTTAATTCACAGATGTCGAGAAAGACAAAAATGCAGTAGACTACTGACTGCTATGTTCCTCTCTGGCCCGTCGCAAAGTCTAGATTTTACAGCAACGGTACCGGCATCTACACATCCAACTTTTATTGCGAGAAAATTATGAGGTGCTAAAGTTCATACTACAATGCTCCATTGCGGTGCTCTGGAGTGAATAAACGTAAAATAGGAACACTTGCGGCATTGGCGGGGTATTTTAGGTACCTGCAATGGAAGAGATATAGTTCAATAAAGGGAGATGAGATAGAAAAAAGCGAGAAACTTACAGATTGACAATGCCGCTAGTAATGTTATCCCCATTTCGGGCGCTTCACAAGTAGGAAAGAATGGCTTGGATACATATTCGGCAAACGTCAATGCAATAACTGCATTCGCTGCTGGGTATGTGATGACCAGGGAAGACCATAAATACAGAAATGCTGGAATAGGTCCCAACTCTGCCAAATAGGTATACTGTCCACCTGAACTGTGTAAGCATGTGCCCAGCTCGGCAAAACACAGTGCCCCGAGTAAACAAATTAATCCACAAGCACCCCATATCACAAGGGCACAGCCTGGGGAGTTGCTTTCCTGCAAAACACCTTTCGGTGACACAAATATTCCACTCCCAATAATTGTCCCCATAATCAGACCAGCTCCGTTAAACAGCGTCAACGTCCTTTTTAATTCTACCTTTTGTATACTGTCTTGTGATTTGACGCTTGCTTCTTTGGGTGGCTCAAGGGTGTGGTCGTCTTTGCCTTCTGAGGACACGGAGCCATAATGACGTCGACTTCCACTTCTTAACAGGGGAACCTGTCAAAGACAATATATAGTCATTCTTGTGCAAAGCTATTTCAGTTTCATTTTAATTTGAATGTGCCCCATTCGGGAACATGTGTTCCATAAAATTGATTTTCAACAGATTCGACCGGAAACGACAGGGTTAAAATAAAGGTAGACGCCCAATGATCATTTTGATCACGGCACTTAGCCCTAACGTGCATAGGATACAGGTATTTGCTATTCAAAACCAGCTTTTCTTAATTATTCAACAATAAATGCTAGATTATGAACCATTTGCTAAACGCTGTAATTGAGAAGTAAACACGTACAAGAAATGTGGCTTTTGTATATCTAATACATGTACATATATACACGTCCCTGGAAGCACCGTAACAATTATTATTGTCTATAATCAGCGATTATTTCGAGAAAAAAAAAGAGGAGCGCAATATTCAAAGTCGATAGCCAATAAAATCATTATTGTTTCGGTCATATATGCTGCTATCATACATACTGGTAATCTATCTCAGTTCAAAGTCACAATAGGTCTAATATTCCGTGAGCTACTCGCGTGAAAAAATCATTCTTTGAAATGTCGGGGAAAATGTACAGTAATGTATCAAATGGTGATGGACATTTGAATTGAAGACTTGTATCTATATTATACCTTGGCACTATTAAATTATGGCTGAACTGAGTAACTAACTAACTAACTAACTAACTAACTAACTAACTAACTAACTAACTAAATAACTAAATAACTAACATATTAAATATTGAGATTTTTTTTCAAGTTGATGTCAATCTTCTGAATAGCATTCAGTATTGTATGCCTCTACACTCCCACCCACACACTCCCACCCACCCCACCCCCCACACACACTCAAGAATTTTAAGCAGATATATTCAATTTTAGTCTATTTATGCCATTGTTGAATCATTGCATTTTACCTGCATACGGATGGGGCAAAATATTCTTCAACATCCAAAATCAAATTGATAATACTCAAAGATTTGTTTGCGAGTCTACGAGCATGCATATACTACAGATAGGCTCCCAACGAAGTAAGGTGTAAGACAAGGGGATACGCTCTCACGTACATTGTTAAATTTGCATCTCAATTATTTTATTGATGGGCTTAAAAGCAATAGAATATGGGGATAAAATTGATCATGGTCTTGTTGTTGGAGATCCAATTTAGCCAGATAAAATTGCTTTAATTGCAGGAAACACAATGGTCCTACATGTTTATTTGAATGTTAATGTCACAAATGGAGACTAAAAGTGAATGTAGAGAAAACGAAAGCTATTCATATATACTGGATGATATTGGCTGAGTTACTTCAAAATATCGTACATGTATATCCTAATATGTTTAGTTTCTGGAATCATCTGATTCTAATGCAGGGTGATAGAATGGCTATATATATATATGTTGAATGGGATTGGAAGGAAAGGGATAATTGGAGTGCTGAAGTGGAACTCCTGTTTAATTTATTGATATGATGGATATTTTGAAGGAAAGGGAGTTTGTGATCAAGAAATTGTATCAACAAAATGTGTATTTACTACTCCAAAGGAAATGGAAAGAAAGCTTGGCATCAAAACTAAAATTTGGAGGGGTTAAATGCTGAAGAATATGGAGGAATTTGTTTACCACACTACCAAATGATGCTCCTACAGCAAGTCAGAGCATGCATTTTGTCTTTAAATATTGAAATGATTAGATATAAAGAAATACAGGATGAAAATATTTTTTTTGCAATGTTTCATGATCAATTAATTGGTAATTGCCATTTTTATATTGATCTCAGGGTAGTTTTTTATAATTTACTTAAAGAAAGACGCATTGGATTTGAAAGAAAAACAAACGAGGAAAGCTCGAGTGGTTAATAGCTAATGAAGGTACTTTTGAGGAAAAATATTAGAATGTTTAGAGCAGAAGAAATGGACCCTGTATATGCTTGACTCTTAAACTTCCAATGATCATTCTTTCAAAGTGACATGCAAGCCAAGAAGGCTGAGTGCTATTTATTTGACTTTTTTCTAAACTCACCGTCCTTTATGCACATAATAAATAAAATATACTACTATACTATACTATACTATACTATACTATACTATACTATACTATATTATACTATGCTATGCCATGCCATGCCATGCCATACCATACCATACCATACCATACCATACCATACTATACCATACCATACTATACTTCAATTTTGTGTGCATATGTGAAATGCTCCATAATCACACATACATGTAAAAGTTTCACAATTTTTGAACACTGACAAAAACTGCAATCAACTTTGCAATAGATGTGTCAGCACCAAGGCAATGTGCAGGCTTCAAGACTAAAACAACTCATTATAAATTATGTATGTTCACATTTCTATAACTTTACCTGATGGTATATGCATAGTTTATAAACATTTCTTAATGAAAATTTATGCGCACCACTGTTAATCTTAAAAAAAATGAAGAAGAGTGATGCGTTACGTTTAACATTAACTTTGTGGAATTTATTGAATGAACGCTTTGCACTACGTTGTTTTATAGATTTCATATTCAATTTGCAAATTGTTTTTTTTTTTTTTGAAATTTCATGCTTCAGGATAAAATTATGCATGTTTCATACCGACAATCATAGATGTGCAAAATATAACAGTGTTCAACTAAAGACCAGGTTACAAAGATATATGTCTTGGCATGGTCATATATGCAGATCATTGATGATCAAGGATCTCCCATGAAGCATCCGTACTGGAACTTTGATTTTTTTAGGTGGACAGAAATGATATTTTAATAAAAACTGGCATGACTCTGTAATGACGATAAAGTTTCAACTTTGTCATACCGATTGAACATTGTTGATTGTAATAGTGATAATCAGTGACAATCACAGGAAAATTGCGGTTCTTCAAGGAAATACACTCTTGGAAATCAGGGAACCCTAAGTCTGACACGTCTCAGGTGGGTTACTATATATTTATACTGTTTCAAGCAATACACCACTGACTGTACGGTGGCTGGCAATAGAGAGGGGGCAGTCAAAGATGCAGGCTGTAGTATGTCCTACTTCGTAGATGAAATGTCACCAGGGCATAAGAAATGTCCGCAGGGCATAAACTGGCTCCTCACTCTTGAAAAATTAAAAAGTCAATTTTTGTTTTCACATTTTGACAGCAACGGAAGAAAGTGATAATACATGTAACAATTACACAGTACTTCACTGCTTGTACTACTAGTAAGCTGGAACAAGAAGGGTTATCAAAAGGCTGCTGTGTCTTCATCATTTTCACAACGAAGAGGCAGTGTAGTCCTGTACTTCTCAAGTGGCAAAGAGATACACAGGCCAAACAGAGAGCTGCAAGACAATTCCTAAGTGCGAAGACATCACTAGTTTCATCAGTAACTGCACTGATGAATGGTTGTCACTGCAAAGTACTGATAAATCAGGCCAGGAGTAACTCGACTAATTTTCAACTAACAGTTATGCATGAGTAAAGGTAGAGGTGCCATTCCTGCTTTAATTCCTAGGGTTATGCTAGACGTGCCTCCAGTGAACCACAAACAAAACTTGTAGAATTGAATGCATGCTAATTAGGGGCACTTGAAAAGTTTAAATGTTGAATGTCTTCATAAAATTATTTTAGTTAGAGATGCCATTCTAACTTTAGTTCATAGGTTTGTGCTGTAGGCACGCCCTGTAAACCACAAACAAAAGCTTAGAATTTAGATTTACCCCTATTGCAGGGTCTTGATAAATTTAATTTTTGCACTTCAAGTAAGAATGGAGTAATCTGATTGGTTATGACATTCCATGTGGAACCAGGAGTACCCTTGAGGACAAATGACATTTTCTCGATATCACATGCCTAAGTGCATGACCTCCAAGCCATGCACCTGTCTTTAAACGATCATTGATATCGGTTTGGATTTTACCTCTTACATTTGAAATAGCGATTTATGCCCTGAATTTTTTTTTTTTTTTTTGATAGCTCAAAATACTTGATAGGCTGGGCGATAATTAAGCATGTTTTGTTGTCCTAGGTGAAAGATTAGGCAAATGAAAATAGCCAAAATCCTTCTTGACTAACACAATGTGAGTAAAATAGCCTAGACTTAGACTATAATAATTAAATATTTTAAAAATGCTATGTTAGTGAACCTCGTTTATAAGGAGCAAGTTTTTGGAAGACAATTTAAACCAAATTTATGTGTTTACTGACCCAATCTCCTGTCAAAAGAGAACAAGCATTAATTATCTCTTTTCTCTGTTTCTTTAATGAAATTCCACTTTTGGGTAATATATCAGTGCTAGAAACTCGCATCAGTTTGCAGGTAGCGCAGAAATCTCTTTTGGGACACCTTACTATTGTTTCTAATTGCCAGCTTCAACAAATTTGGGACATTAGTCACCATTTGATTACAAAATAAGGTGGTCCAGCCAGACATCTAGTGGCATTTGGCCATTGATCATTTCTGGTACTGTATATACATGTTTCAATGCTTTTAGTTGTCTAGTGCTAGGGTTTGTCTGACATCTGTCTTTATCTGATTTTACCCAAAAACTCGGACACCTGACATTGTTTTGTTTTCAGTCTGAATACATAAACAACAAGGGATCCATGTCAAAATATTAACTCAGAAAATTACATCAATATTTGTTGTATGTCATTGTGCAATAAAAGAACAAAAAACAAAAACAAAAAAAAAAAAGCTGGTTACCCAGTATAAACATTAATTGAAAGCCTTAGGTGCCCGGGTTTTTCCACAACGCCCCTATTTGAGATAGACCAGACATACAATAGGCCATGGTCTGTCATCAGCAGTCAATTGCATGAATATGTACATGACTAAGATTTCTTGTTGACACGCATGTCAGACATTACATTTTATGCTACTATATGGTGACCAGTTTCCATTA
>OZ026624.1:68059761-68157261 GCA_964020975.1 Hermodice carunculata
TAGAGAGAGACCGAAATTTATTTCTTTTCAGGAAAACAGGTGACATCAAATTTTATAATCCTTTCAAACCAATTCGAAACCTGGTACAAAGAAAAGTATATGGCATGAAGTAACTATATCGAGGACAAAGTAAAAAAAAAAATGGCGATTCGAGAAAGCTATGGAAATATCTCAAACTTCTTGGTTACGCAAATAACAAAGAAGTAAATCCTAGAATATGCCTCGAGGATAATGACGATACTGTCTTAAAAAATTCCAGCAAAGCCCAGCAGTTTAACGACTTCTTTACTAACATTGCTTCAGATTTAGTGGAGAAGTTGCCAGCCGCCTCTAAACTGTTTGACAGTGATCGTGATGATAATTTCTATATCTCGAAGGGAGTTCAAGCGGACTCCGTTTCCTTCACCATTATACGAGTACAGGACATACTGAAATTGTTAGGCAAACTCAAATGTAAGAGCACTGGGCTGGACAATATTCCCACTAAATTTTTGAAGGAGGGTAAACCAATTATTGCTTTGTCCCTTTCACACATCGTCAATCTATCCCTTTCAACGGGCTCTGTACCGAATGAACTGAAGTCAGGTAAATTTATTCCTTTACACAAGAACATAGTCGCAATGATCCAGGTAATTATAGGCCTGTTTCAATATTGTGCATCTCGAAAATTCTGGAAAAGAGTGTTTATTCTCAACTAGAGACATATCTGTCCAAGTCCAATAGCCTGTATGGTTTTCAGTCGGACTTCAGACGCAACTATTCAACAGAATCCTGTCTTATTCATTTGACGGATTATGTAAGGATGAATATGGACAAAAACCTTTACACAGGGATGGTCCTGCTTGACCTCCAGAAAGCTTTTGGCACAGTAAACCATGGTTTACTGTGTCGAAAGCTTAAATCTATCGGCTTGGACTCTGCATTAGTCGCTTGGTTTCATTCCTATTTATCTGATTGCTCACAGGTTGTTTATTACAAAGGTGCTACTTCTAAAGTAAATACAGTCACTTGTGGCGTGCCACAAGGTTCTTTACTCAGGCCACTGTTATTTGTAATGTATGTGAATGACATGCCCATGGCTGTCAACTGCAAACTTCTTCTTTACGCATATGACTCAGCCTTACTAGTCTCTGCCAAATTCATTCACGAAATGGAACATCTCTTTCTTCTCAACTTCACTACCTAAACCAATGGTTTATCGATAAGAAGCTATCTCTTCATTTGGGCAAAACGGAATCAATTTTGTTCGGCACAAAAACTAGCATTAAGAAAAATCCGTCTCTCAAAATCACATGCAATAATCTAGAAATAAAATCATCCTCTAGGGTCAAATGTCTGGGAATGATACTCGACCAGAATGTTTCTGGAGAACTTCATGCAGAATCAGTTTTGAATAAAATCACCTCTAAACTCAAATTTTTGTATAGGCAAGGATTCGGGCTGAGCACAAGAACAAGGAAACTTCTGTGCTCAGCGCTAATCCAACCTTACTTTGACTACGCGTGCGCGGCTTAGCGCAGCACTGTGACCATGAAAACAAAACAAAAATTCCAGGTTTGTCAAAACAAAATGATTCGTTTTATTGATAAATGGCAAGCAAGAACCCATATTGGTACTGAACAAATTTCCGATCTAGGATGGCTGGATGTTTCTAGCAGAGTTGAACAAAATAAGCAGACACACATGTTTAAAATAGTGAGGGGCACCTGTCCAAATTATCTGAAAGAAAATCTGGTCCGCACCTGTGACGTTCACAACCATTTTACTCGCTCAAGCGTGGATTCCCTGGTGGTCCCAGGAGTTGGCGGGGGGGGGGGGGCTGGACTGAAATTCTTCCTATACTCTTCTATCAAACTGTGGAATCAGTTGCCTTCAGAAATTAAATCCAAGGACTCGATCCTTACCTTTAAACCTGTAGTTAAGAAACATCTAACCAATATCATGCTATCCAGATAATACAATAAGTTTTAATGATTGCATATCTGTGGTATTCATAGTTTGTTGGTTCGTTCAAACTCACTATTCCGAGCCACCCAGTCTTGGGACTGCCAGGGACCACAATGGAAATAAGTCTTAACGACTTTATTGTATATATATATATATATATATATATATATATATATATATATATATATATATATATATATATATATATATATATATATATATACACCCAGGTAGTCATCATTTCATGAAAGCTTGGATGATTCACATGTTTTTTGTTTGACTCTAAGCTCCTTTTCTAAGATATTTTACTTTTTTTTGTTTGTTTTACTCTGTTCATTTATATTTTACGATGATTACCTGAATAAAATAAAATAAAATCAAAAACCAGTAATCACGAGAGCACATGGGTGAGATGCGTGGGCGCAGCCAAAATGAGTGATACTCATGATGGTCTGACAAGAGAAGGAAAAATATATGATTGTGTCGTCTTTCATGCTGCCTGACTGTCTTTGCTTCACACATGGACAAAGCCAATAAGGGGCCAGTCTCCAGGCAATACGTTGCGTTGCATCTAATGACTGTGATAAGTCAAATGATGGATTAAAGTCTGTGATTGTAGCCTGTTTGTCAGAGGGGGAAAACTGTTGCAAGTTCAGAGAACGTGCCAAGCATTAACATGTGACAGAATGCCTCCCCCCCCCTCCCCCCGACCAGAATGCACTTGGCGCACAAGAAGGTTTTGAAATTATGACCACAGAGCTCGAAACCTTGTGTCTAGACGATCATATCAGTTCATAAAGAACGATGCAAATCAAGTGTAGACTGGCGGCCAGATCAATTAATGTCAGCGCATTGATGACCAACGGTCTGCACTTGTCAGACTTTGGAACAAAGAAGCTTATTGACAGCCTGAATGAACAGTAACTGAACACCCGTCGCAAAGCCGCAAATAGTAATAACAATCGCGGCAAGAAATACAATGGTGCTAATGACATTTGTCACAAGAAAACCAATGGGCTGGCCGGTGTGTTGGCATAAATGGGAATAGAAACAGCCTGCATGGTGTGACGGTACGCAATGACTAAAGTTCTGATTCACATGAGACAATTAAGGAAAAAAATGGGAAACGGGACACTGGGAATCCTTATATTGGCACTCATGTTGTTTTCACCATGTTTGGCAAGGAAGGACATAAAATTGGATAATGGAAGGCCAACTAGGTAGAATATAAATATGAAATTCACCGGTCAAGGCAAAGTAACTTGTCATCACAGAGGTACCGTACAAAAATCTGAAGGCTTTACGGTAGCGTATTATAACGTAGTCTTTTCGGCGTAGGTGTGCCAAAACGAAGCGGTAATCTTTGGAAACAAATGAGATAGAATAGCAGCGTCGTTTAGTTCAAGGTAAATGTAGAGAGACACTGATAAACATTCGCAATTGATATTATTTTACGACCTAATTTAACTGATAAAGATTAAAGTGTAAAATAATAAGGAAAGCGTGTATTTTCTTCAGAACCAGCAACTAGTAGCTAAGGTAACTAACGTAACGCCAGTAGCAGTATTATTTGTCCACAATACCTGATGTAGCTTGTTTGCCGACAAATCACATATAACAAAGAAAACGGACTTGACCTGGAGCGAGTAGAGAGGCTACTCACGCTCACCGAAATTGACAATTCTTCTTCAGCAGTTGCCTCCATAGGATTCCCTTGCATTGTTATTTTTTTCTAACGAGCACGCACAGCAGAAAGCAATAGGTCTTATGCACGGTCAAGTCTGGAGGACGTTAAGAAGGCAACTTCGAGGACTTCGAGATGCGAATTATGGGCTGGGTCTTTAGTACTTCCGAGGGGCCAACACACAAGAAACGGCTACGTTTATTTCAGATTTGTGGCATACGTAAAGAGGATCCTACCCTTGAAAGACATGCAGCTTCTCGAGCCTAAACGCATCTCATGAAGGCCTCTACATCATGTTGTCGCTGAACAGGCCTTTAATGTATTGTAATCGAAAAGCAAAAACATCTAACAGTAACAGGGCAGTGGACGTCTTGCAATATTAGTCTATGCGTGTCGCCCGTTATTAAGTTTCAAATTTCTCATGGGCACATTCTGTGTTATCGTCTATCCCAAGCATATGCTACTTGATCACCTTATGGTAGTAATGAGTCTGTTAGCAATATGAAGCTATAGCTGACCGTTTTTTTACGTGATAGTCACACCGCCTTCGGAAGGGCTGCTTTCCAGGCCACCAATGCTGTTGCACCGACTCGCCTCTGGCGCTATGCGCGCGCATACTCCTTTTCTCACATAAACTGTCGGTGTACTCACGTATCACTTGTACCTTAATATGAATGAACCAATGCCAACAAGTGATACAATGCAACAAATATGCGCATATATATGTGTGCACTTCTCTGAATATAATTGTTAAACATGAAATCTTTGAGTATCTCTCAAAAAATTATCTTTCTCTGAAGCGTAATGTTGAGGAGCTTTTGTGCACGTTCAGTACAACAATTCAATGTTTTCTGACATTGCCTGGATCTATATATATATATATATATATATATGTATATATATATATATATATATACATATATATATATATATATATATATATATATATATATATATATATATGTGTGTGTGTGTGTGTGTGTGTGTGTGTGTGTGTGTGTGTGTTTGTGTGTGTGTGTACAAAGCGAGGTTGCATTCTCAAAAATGCGAAGCTCTTATAGCAGCAATATAGTTTTTAGATATTAACGATCTGATAATCCAAATCTTGCCCACCCTATCATCAAAAACACAAAATGTACAGGTGCATGTGCTACAAGTGTAAATAGCGCGAGTTTGAAAAAAAACCCTTTCCCAACAATATTTGTTATCTTGCTTTGGTTTGTGTTTGTGTATTGGTTTTGTTTTTGTTTTTGTTTGTTTGTTTGTTTGTTTGTTTATTTTTGTTTTGTTATTTTTTGGTCCCTGGAAGATAAGTAACTGCATATGTGTAATGACATCTAGAGCCTTTTTTCAAACAATCTTTGTGTCTGAAATATGAATTATACTTGACCGTAGGTCACTGACTACTTTTAGTTAATGTTTGTACCCGTAAATTTCTGAATCATTTTGTTTTCATATAAATATAAATACACATATAACATAAATCAGAATACATATATACATTTTCATCAATGAAAGTTGAGGACCGTAGAGAATATTTAATTTACTCTGAAAGGATTTCGAATGAGAATCAAATTTTAGACGCGGTGGGAAACTGTCAAATTCTCTTTACCTGGGTGTGAAAGCTAGGTGCAAGATTATCTTTATCCGTAAATTTGCCCTCTGACTCAGTATTTTCCGTGCCGGTATCTTTTGTCCAAAGCTGCTTAGAATATGCAAATTTCTTCATTAAGGGAAAAACATGAAAAATTCATAATTACGAAAGTCATAAAAATATTGTGACACCAGGGAAAGTGACACAATGATGGCGATTAATTTCTACTTTGTACATATACGTCATCCTGTCCCGTTCAACATTTGTTATGCTATAATAATAATAATAATTTATTAGGAAAACTTCCCCTTTACAGCGGGGGCACCAACGGAACCGGGGAAATTCCATGATGCGTCCAAGATATATACAAATAATCAGGCATCCTTATTATCAATCAAATAATCTTCGTATGTTGAAATAAGTACAGTAACTATAATAGTACAAGTAATAATTTATGTCCTCCGCACCAAAACTAGAGATAAACCACTCATTGGGACAAAACTCTAGAAAGCGTAAGGGCATGTACATTATACACGTTTCATATACAATGCAGAACATATGGCCTCCAGCGTCAATATTAAGAAAAAGAAATCAGGTATATATACATTGGAGCAGGTCTTTTTACAAGAGGTACGTGTAGAACAATGATACAATCTATCTGTCATTCCGAGAAGTCATTAAGTGACTGTCTCCTGTAATGCCAAGCCTCAACCAATTTTTTTTTTTACATGTTTGGTCAAATAATTCACCAATGTCCTGTCCAAGATCACATGCGTGCTCGCCAAGGAACCAACATACTTTATTTTTCAGCGAGGAGGCGGAAAAACGCTGCCATACCTGTTTACAATTCTCATTCAGAGAGTTGACTTCCAAATTTCTATATGCCTGTAACCTGACATCATTTAGTGCTGGGCACACAAATAGAAAATGTGATAAATCTTCTCTACTATCTTTACATAAAGGGCATCTTCCGTCTGATAAACCTCATCTTTCCAGATCTTCCCCGACACCCAGACAGCCAGTGCGGGCCAAAAATTTTAATCGTGCATCGGCAAAGTTATTTACATTAAAAAGATAAGTTTCACCGAAAGAGGACCGTTTAAACATTTGATACCATCTTAAAGACTTTTTCAAGTCTATTTCCTGGAAAAAGTCTAATTCATATGCTTCTAGCGAAAGCATCCCAGCCATTCTGGATTCCTTGATTCCAGAGCATGGTCTATGGCTACGTTATTAAAGACCTTAATTTCGTCAACATATGGCCAAATCTTTGCAGGTTTGTCATCATTTCTTTGCCAAAGAGTGTCAAAAATTTGCTTACATAGCCTTGTGTCTGGCATCTCAAATTTCACCCTGTGAAAGTATTTTATCCTAATGCGATCCAGAATCAGTTTTAGGGGGAGCCATCCTAGTTCACCAAGGGTAGCCACAGCTGCAGGTGAAGAGTTGACCTGAAGTATTGCTTTGGCTATGGTGTATTGAATGGACTTCAGAGAAGCCTCAGACTCTTTAGTATTGCATAGCCGCACTGCACCGCCATGAGTAAGGGACGGAAGAATAATACTTTTCCATATGCTATTACCGAAGCTAATACGGTTAACATTATCATGAGAAGACAGTATGCTGCATAAGTAGCCTCTTAAACGAGAACCTTTTGTTGCTACTATATCTTTCAAGTGTGCCGTCTCTGTTAGAGAATTCGAGATCAAAATGCCCAAATATTTATACGATTTGCATTCAGATATATATACATCTCCAAGTTTCCATTTTTTTTTGAAAAATCTACACGCTGACCCACTACCATGACTTTAGATTTGTTGGCATTAAACGTCATTCCCCATTTTTCTACAAAAACATGTGCAATATTTAACATACAAATTAATTGGTCTTCACTGTCTGCAGTAATCACAATATCGTCGGCATATAAAAGGCACGGGATATGTCCATCTCCATAGGGCACCCCAAAATTTTTTCCTTCAAACATATCAACCATATCTAACATAACTAGAGAAAACAGCGTAGGAGACAGAATGCATCCTTTCTTTACCCCATTGAATACATCACACCATGAACTTTCTAGGGGGCCAAATATTACCTTACTTTCCACTTTTTCATAGAGTAGTTTTGTCAAACGCCATGCCTTTCCTTGAATTCCCTTTATCCATAACATTAGGAAGAGGCGTTCCCTATTAACCGTATCAAATGCCTTCGAGATATCAAATGCTATGTGAAATTTTGTTGTTTCAGATCATAATAAGAAAATTTCAATTAAAGATTGGTTATATCTACCGCTCCAGCGATGTCACCTGCTACTCATCATCTGAGACTGGCCTTGATATCTCCTACGATATTTATGATATTCTTAAGATATTAGTTTCAATCTATTCAATTTTGCACTTTAATGCAGAACACAGGTTGCCATAGGAACTTGAAATCTTGTTGCTCTTGTGACTATGTGTAACCGAAAGTCAAAACATCAGTGAAACATATTATAAAGACACAGGAATTTGGGCGGTCCCCTGCGGCAAGAGGCTGTGATGAGTGGGTTTTTTTTTTATTTATTTATTGCGCGGCGTTGCCTCCAATCCGCTGCCTGTAATCATGACCGTCGCCTGTTGCCCAGCTATGACATTGCCCGCGGATCGCCAGATATATTCTGGGTAAAGCTTGGGTGGTGGGGGTGGGCGGGGGGAGGATATCCAGTTACTCAACATTAGCAGTGCGAATGACCACACACAATGTCAACGGTCAAAGTTAAAATACAGAAACACACAAAGAAAAGAAACTTTTTTTCCCCTCTCATACCAGGAAGATTTGATGTATTGTAAATCCATGGCGGAATTCTCCCGTTGCGAGACCCGCTGCATGGATACACCATAATAACATACAAAAGCGAAGTGCGGCCAGCTCTGGCTGGGGGAACTATACTTAACTTACGACAAAATATTAATATTCCCTACATTCGTTTTGGCTCATATAAAATTCATCAACACTAAAACTAATTACCTAACAGCTTGATATGCATTTGTGCCCTCTGTACCTGTACACAACCTTTTTTTCTTTGTGATGTCTGGTCACTCTCCCTCCCGCTGCCAGGTTCCCAACAGAGTGTCTGTTATACGAGCAGGGATGCAGTGCAAGATGTCCTACACATTTATGACTAAACACATTTTCCACCGAAAAAAGCACTAAAACAAGCACTAACCTCTCAATTAAATCTTCCCATCCCTCGGACTTGTTCTCATTGTTTGTTCTCACATCAGTTCCTATGATAATATAAAGGTATGGGAACGACTGCTATTCCCGGCTTCATATATCTGCAATGTCCTTCATACACATAGTAAATCTATACATTCCGATGACCCAAATCTAATACTAGATATGCATAATAATAATAATAATAATAATAATAATAATAATAATAATAATAATAATAATAATAATAATAATAATAATAATAATAATAATAATAATAATAATAATAATAATAATAATAATAATAATAATAACAAGTAAATAAATAAAATAATAAGATAAACTTGAGAAGGTCAAATAGTGGTTTAAACACACCGGAACGAGCAGAAGCAGCTATATGAAACTTATGTGTTTCAAAATAATTTGTTGAATCAGAAAATTGTTTTGTTTGTATCTAAATCATTCTAAAATGCTTCAATTTAATTATTTAAGAAAATCTCCTTTTCTAACAAGAGAAATTTGTTAATGCATGTGTCTTGATGTAGGTATAAAAACACAGTATCTTCATTTTTGCAGAAATATATCTTCCAGAAGAACCAAGTTTTCAACACAGCACTAAAAATATTTGAGCCTCAAGAGATTAGCGGTTAAAATTGTCTCCCCATGACCAAAAACCGAGAACATTAATGCCCAAGAAATGTCCTTATCGAGTTGGGAATCTATTGCTGTTCTCCATTGATAGCCATCAGGATTAATGAGTCAACACTGCCCATTGATCACAGTATCAGTTAAATTTGAAGAGCTTCCAATTAATTCTTCCATTGTATGAAGCTTATTACGTTACAAAAAAGAACAAATTTTTAGTTGTTAACTTTCTTTTGTGAAATCTGGTTAACAGTAATAAGACTTTCCTATCTTAGTGATTTTTCTCAACAAAATACCGACCGCCTTGTTATGAAAATAACTATAGCAATTGACTCGTGCAATATATTTTTAGTTGTTTTAAAAGGCAATTTCAATGGAAATATACGATATTTCACCAGAGATGTATGTGCACATTCGTTGCCAGGTCTTTCACAAATAGTGGTATAAAATGTCGGGAACTTTTCGCGAACTTCTCGCAGATCATTAATTTAATCAGGTGCAATTATTGGGTGTTCATTAACATATAGTCAACAACTGTATGCAATGGTTCTCTTTCCCTCCTCTCTCTCTCGCTCTGTCATTCACACTATATATATATATATATATATATATATATATATATATATATATATATATATATATATATATATATATATATATACATACATATATATATGTTTATGTATAAACATATCTTTATTTCGTGCTCAATAAGTACATATATTTAACATGATGATGGTGATAAAGACGACGACGACGACGACGATGATGATGATGATGATGATGATAAGCACTCATTTCAAACCGCGTGTCGTGTTTCGAGAATTAGCTGGGAATGTTTTTGCTTCACTAAATAATGACTCGTGATTATTTAGCTTACGTTTGCTGGTGGGCCCATGATCATAATACTCTGTTGTTGTGTACCCACACAGAGTAAAAATGACAGGACAAGTCGCACTGTCATTTTTGATGTGAAATAGACTGAAAACTGTAGTCATGTCCCCTAAAAGATTGAACGGGGAAGGTATTCTCAAAATTTGGATTCTAGTCCGCTTTAGAGCTCATACGTGAGACATGGTATCAGTTTTTATGATAACGCATTCCAAAATAAACTGATGCATGGACATTTATTGAACATATTCCTTACGCGTATTTGCATTAAAACCCAAGCAAACAAATATTAAAAAACTCAATAAAAATCTTTTTAAAACTACACATAGCAAACATTATGTGAAACCCCATTTTACATCGATGACATAAAGAGGCACATTGCAACTGCACAATTTTTCTCTTGTGTTGCAAACATGTTTTTCCTTTGCAAGTATTAGTTTAATTTAGTTTAAACGTATTTATTTAGTCTGGATAGCCCTATAGTACATCGAGATGACTAAAACATGGGTTCTCCAGAACATGGAGACAAACAGTAGGTATGTACAAGACACACATGACAATACAAATGTTATGAATGTATTATATCTGTGTAAACTCTACGAATATCAAGATTTGATCACTTGTAAGATACAAGTTAAACCAATATGAATTGAGTTCAATATTTACCCGTTAAAGAAAAAAGGTGTGATACAAATACATTTACATAGTCCAAACGATGATCACTACAGTAACAGTAACGGAAACATTTATTCCTTAAAGCGCCTGGTATCAATAATGTACTGATGGAGAGCATCACAGATCTGGATATTTAGGCAGTTAGAAAGCTTGTTACTGCCACGGAGAAATATTTCAACTAACCTATCACTACCAATATGAATTATAAGATGCGGGCTAACCCCCGGAGCAATCATAGGTATAACAGTATTCAGTAATTTGTTTCTCTGAACGATGTAATAGGGACAGAAGAGTAGGAAATGCTTGGAGGCTTCAGTGGGATAAGAACAGGCACAGGATGGGTCAGGAAGGATTTTAACTTTGTGAAGGTCGGAGTTTAGTCTAGAGAATCCTAGGCGTAATTGCGTGTGGCAAATATTAGCAAATTTGTCACCATGGAGATACATGTAGAACTCAGGAATAGTGTCTGTGGCTAAGAGAGTAGTTTTAAGTTTCAATTTGAATGTATGTAGAGAAAGTGAATCTCTAATGTCGGAAGGCAGGTTATTCCACTGTTTGATAGCATCTGGGAGAAAAGAGTTACACAGACGCGATGTTCTACATCTAATTGGGCGCACTGACATTGAATGTCGGAGAGCACGACCAACAGGAAGAGGGGGTACTAGAATAGATAGATAAGAAGGAGTCAGCTTGTGGTGCATTTTGTAAAAAGGACTAGCTTGAAGTATTTACGTCTGTCTGCAAGAGTTGACCACCCAAGTTCACGAAGTAAATTAACATGTGATGTATGTTTCAAGGCACCTGTACAAATTTTAGTGGCATTATACTGAATCGATTCCAATCGATCAGACTGCACTTTACCACAGTTGTCGAATAAAACACAGCCGCACTCAAGGATTGGACGGATTATAGAACAATATAGTTTGACCAGGAATTTGCGTGACAGTTTATAACTGAATTTACGCAGTAAGGAAATTCTTTGACCAGCTTTATTGGTAATTCGTGTGATATGGGCTTGCCAAGATAAGTCACCACTCGAGGTGATACCGAGATGTGTATGACTGTCTACCTCAGGAATCGGAGACCCACGCAAGAAAACCGGCGGATGATGATGTTTCACTCGTTTCACAGAAAATATAACAGATAGTGATTTAGTGGCATTGAATGACCCTCTCCATAGCGTGCCCCAGTAATGTATTAGAGAGAGATTGGTGTTTAGGTGGCGTGAGGGTTGAACAGGGTTATTGACAATCTCAAGTATGCTAGTATCATCAGCGAACAATCTCACTTCGCACATGAGATTGTCCACTAGGTCATTTACATAAACCAAGAATAGGAGGGGCCCGAGGATAGTCCCTGAGGCACTCCAGCCTGGATAGGAAGCCAGACCGAAGATTGACCTGGAATAGTAACTCTTTGGAGGCGATTAGAAAGATAACTTTCAACCCAGGTAACAAGATGATCCCATATGCTAAGCTGCTTGAGTTCGAAGAGGAGTCCAGGGTGCCATACCTTGTCGAATGCCTTAGAGACGTCAAGAAATACCATTCTGGCCTCTTTCGATAACTCTAGACCATTGTAGATAATATGAAGTAGGTAGACAAGTTGATCGATTGTTGAGTCGTCTGCCTTGAAACTTGAATTTTTGTGTGTGAGGAGATTGTTTGCAGTTAAATATTCATAAAAGGCATTAAACATTATGCGTTCAAAGACTTTAGAAACATTACGAAGTAAGGATATTGGCCTATAGGTACTTTTTATTTGTCTGTTAAATTTTTTGAAGACAGGACAAATATTTGAACGTTTCCAGGGCAAGCAAAAGTAAGTTTGGTGAGAGAAAGTTTAAATATTTTTGTAAGAGGATTGCAGATGGATTGATCAGAGTTTTTGAGAAGGATGTTGCCAATATCGTCAGGCCCGGTTGCAGAAGTAACTCTTAAAGACAATGATACTTTCAAAACGTCCTGCTCACCAAACGTGATTTCAGTTAGTCTAGACTCAGTGCGATGGATAGATTCAGGCATTGGTGGGGATTCAATGTCAGAAGAATTTGTGCACTGACTTGCAAAATAGTTATTAAAAATATCACATTTTTTTTTGCATTGCAAGATATAATTTGATCGTTTTCAATTATTTATGGAATCCCCTCGTGGATTTTAGATCACAAGACAGACTTAGATAAGCTCCATTGTTTTGGATTTATTTCGTTATCGTCCAGTTTAGAACGTAATTTATTAAAGTAAGAGCGCATCGATTTTCGAATTTTGTTCAGGACCTTGCTACGTGACTTCTTGTAAAACTGGTAAAACTTCTCGACCTTTATGGAAACCTCGAATGTATATGGACGTGGCAGGTTAGCTTTATTCTTAAAACGCTTTCATGCCCGATTGCGGAAACCAATCAGCTTTTTTATCTCGGTAGTAATCCAAGGCTTGTCTGAAGGTCTTATGGTGACTTCTCTAATGGGTATAAATTCCTTGGCAGTGGAAAGAAGCAATTCTGACCAGTATGAAACGATTTCGTCAAGGTTATCAAAGACTTCATGGGCTGTGTTCCAATGTGCTGTTAAGAGAGTAGAATTAAGCTCAGAGAAATTGGCTTTATTGTAATCCCAAACATGACATTTGAACGAACGGTCTTTAAAGTGTGATAGTGAGAGAGAGCAGAATACGATCGCATGATCAGAATTTGAAAGAGGAGTAAGAACACCACTGGTAAGTACCAGGCTAGGAGAGTCAGTGATAATAAGATTAAACAGGTTTTCTGAGTATTCGGTGGTTCTTGTAGGTTCCTGTATAAGCTGATAGAGGTTGTGTTGAAGAATCAGGTTTGAAGAGCGCTAAGACAAGGTCACTATCCTGATGTTGTGAATTCCAGTCTGAGCATGTATCGTTAAAATCGCCAGTAATAAGGAGAGAGTGTGGGTTACTTTCAAGCGCTATGGAGATTAAGGTATTCAAAGCCTCAAGAAGGGTATCCCGTATTTGAGCAGGCTGGCCAGGAGGTCGATTATAATTTCCAATCAATAGAACCCCACGTTTTGTTGTAATCTCAATCCAGATGCAATATGAGTTTAGATCCTCTAGATCAGTGCGCCTTCGACAAGGTAGCAAAGCAGAAACGTATGCATGGACTCCTCCTCCTCGTCCTGTGGGACGGTTTCTTCTAAAAGGAGGTTGAAAGTTGTCAATATAGAGGAGTTGATCAGGAAAATTCGCATCAAGCCAAGTTTCTGATAAAGTGATAACATCAAAATTTTTGACTTGCGCTAATAATCGAAGTTCATCAAGTTTGCCCGAACTCACAATACTACAGGCATTGGAGTGGCAAAGTTTTAAATAATTTTTTGCAGTGGGGTCGTTTTGTCCGGGATTTGGATGCACATCAATGCAGGACTGAAAAAAAAAATTGCAAGACTGACAGTAGGTGTTGTAGACACGTGAAACCTAGTAGAATCACATTCATTTGGACAAAAGACAAGAAACAGAAAGAAAGGATTATTTCGGATTCAGTAGCATTCTTGGGGCAATCATACTTTCGTGGGGTTGACCAACAGTTGACGCGAAAAAGTCCAGTTGCCACTCTATAATGATCAATGCTAATCCCCATGACGGATGATAGGAGGGAAGGAAGAAACGGCATTAACAATGTGCTGCTGTGAATGTGCAATAAGCACAGAGAGGCCAGAAGTGAGTGGCAGAAGACAGGGGTTAGTTTGGATGTGCGTTAAAAGGTCGGAAGGCGGATCTATGGTATAGTTTATGGGTGATCGGTGTATGGAAATATTTGGACGATATACCATGATAACAAAACGAAAAATACGAAAAATACAGAAGGAAATCAGAAAATATAGTACAAACTCCTGACATAGGAGTTAGTAAACCTGACGTTACATGTGAAATCATATTGAGAATACAGAGTAAGAAAAGGTGTATGAATACCTGTAATACAAGTAGTAGAGACTGCACATGACCACATATGAAATGTACTCCCAAGTACTGAAGTCGATATTGGAAGTTACTGGCCATAAACAAAGTAATATGCAAATTGAATGCTGTACAAACAAATAATTCATAGGTATTTTTAATAATACAGTAGCATGTGCATGGTAGCTGAGATAACTCCACCTTAATATGGATCGGAAAGGTCCGAGGTTAATTGATGCAGTAAGACGTGACAGTATTATGACATATTTGCATGTGACAATTATATTGTTGGAGAGCCGGGAATAAAGAATATACATGACAATCTTCCTTAGTAGATTGTTCATGCATTGAAGAGCTCCAACAAAGAAAGACACAGATAATGTACAGATAATACCCGTGAAATACATTGGAATATGGGAAACATAAAACACAAAGAAAGCTAAGAAAGGAGATAAACAGTTACAACCGACAACCATGGTTGAAGAACATCTGGAATACACATTCTATACCATGTGAGCTTATAAATATAACTTACAATATAACATTTGAGCAACGAGAAATATATGGTTTACACAATACATAAACATGGGATTGGTGATTCCAAGACTACAAGCACGTGATGATGTATTATTGTGTTTATGTGCCTCATATCACTGGACTAAGCTAACTGTGTCCTTACTGAATCCTATGGTGCACATCCTTGCTTAAGTGTGAGGCAGAGCATCGCTGTTATAATGAGTAATACAGATACATATCGATAAGACATATTACCAAACGATAATAATTGGAGTAAATTGACATAGGTATAGATAATAACAAATATGATTATCATATGCATACCAGGAACAGTTAAAATAAATACATATACAATGAAATCATCACACTAACATGTAATGATTTAAGAACGGTTGGCATCAGGAAGTAGTTAAGGCACACACCACTGACATAACAATTCTGTTCAAACGTAAAAAACTGGGAAACAATACATAAGTACATGCTAATGCAACGGAGAACAATATACAATATGAAATAAAGGAATAATCAGCGGTCGAGGGGAAGGGGTATCACAATCCACGAAACGTACATGAAAACATAGAGAAATGCAGTACACAATTTCATGGAAATACCTCTCCCCCGCATCATACCTCTGTCAGTGCGTCCAGATGAGAAAGCTGAAAGAAGATCAATTGAACTTTCATTACAGAATGTCAACCTTGCTGTATCGTTACACGTATATATGTATGTATGTATACATACATACATACACACATATGTATATGTGTATATATACACCCCGTATATACTACTCGCACATAAACATACATCTACACATGTCAAACCTGAGTTAGTGGTCAGGCGTGAGAGAGTATAGGAGTCGTATACCCATAAGTACAATCAAAATGATGTTTTCCCTGGTAGGATATGGTGGTATCATGAAATATTAGTAGAAGGTAGATTATCTCTTAACAGTTGACACGTGGCACAGTGAACTTAAGATTTCACGACTTTAATGAAAATAGGGTGGCAAACAACAAAATCATGGCATTATAGCTTGAGAAGAATCGAGTGAAAGGAATATTTAGGTGGTAACAGGGTGGGAACATAACGTAGAACAATATTTTTTTTCCACCTTCAGCTCCGAATCATTAAGCTTAACATCGTTCGATAAATTTAAATTTATAACAGACACATTTTAAGTGTAGTGACCAGTCTCTATGGAACCAAATCAGTCTCTGTATAGATCAAGGCTGGTCTTGTAAAAAAATTGGACCACACGACCTTGGGCTGGGCTTACACCCCAATGGCTGCGTTCACGTACAAACAAACGACCTTTTGACCAGCAGGAGTGAATTCTTATGTCTCCCGGTGGAAGCCAGGGGACATATTGTTTTAGTGCCCGTTTCTTCTTCTTCTTCTTCTTCTTCTTCTTCTTCTTCTTCTTCTTCTTCTTCTTCTTCTTCTTCTTCTTCTTCTTCTTCTTCTTCTTCTTCTTCTTCTTCTTCTTCTTCTTCTTCTTCTTTTTCTTCTTTTCTTCTTCTTCTTCTTCTTTTCTTCTTCTTCTTCTTCTTCTTCTTCTTCTTCTTCTTCTTCGTTCAGGTTCTTCAACACTTGGTTTCCGTGCGATAAGTCTTGAAGGACTTGACAGAATTTGACGAAACTTGGTAGGATTATGTATCTAGGCAAGACCTAGGTTGGGATTGTATTTGGGTGACCTTGACCTAATTTTCAAGGTCACAGGGTGACTTATGTGAAATGGTTTCCGTTCGATAAGTCATGAAGAACAGGATGGAATTTGATGAAACTTGGTAGGATGATGTATCTTGGCAAGACCTAGGTTGGGATTGTATTTGGATGACCTTGATCGAATTCTCAAGGTCACAGGGTCACTTATGTGAAATTAGTTTCCGTGCGATAAGTCTTGAAGAACTTGATGGAATTTGATGAAACTTGGTAGGATTATGTATCTAGGCAAGACCTAGATTGGGATTGTATTTGGATGATCTTGAGCGAATTCTCAAGGTCACAGGGTCACTTATGTGAAATTGGTTTCCATTCGATAAGTCATGAACAGGATGGAATTTGATGAAACTTGGTAGGATTATGTGTCAAGGTTAGACCTAGGTTGGGATAGTACTTGGGTGACCTCGACCTAATTTTCAAGGTCACAGGGTCACTTATGTGAAATTGGTTTCCCTTCGATAAGTCATGAAGAACAGGATGGAATTTGATGAAACTTAGTAGGATCATGTATCTTGGCAAAGCCTAGGTTGGGATTGTATTTGGATGACCTTGAGCGAATTCTCAAGGCCACAGGGTCACTTATGTGAAATTGGTTTCCATTCGATAAGTCATGAACAGGATGGAATTTGATGAAACTTGGTAGAATTATGTGTCAAGGTAAGACCTAGGTTGGGATAGTACTTGGGTGACCTCGACCTAATTTTCAAGGTCACAGGGTCATTTGTGTGAAATTGGTTTCTCTGCAATAAGTCTTGCAGAACTTGATGAAAATTGCTAGAGTCATGTATCTAGGTGAGAGCTAAAATAGGATTGTAATTTTCAAGCAAACTTGGTCATTTGTAATTTGTTATCACCTGCAGCTTATTCAGAGACGTAAGTGTTCCACCGGGAGACATTTGATTTTCTGTTGGAAAATCAGTCTGTTCTAGTTTTGTCACTTTTTAACCCACGAGCAATGAACATTATGTTTGCGCGGATCTTGGTCAGATCTTCAGATATGAATATACCCGAGTTGTTTTTTTTTCTCGCACGGTAAAGATTGTTTCTTGAATTGTAGCCAACAAACTTAGCAATAATGGCACGTGATTTCCCATGGATGCGTCTGCCTACCCTATGTGACCGACCTATCTCCTTTGGATCTAGCTGTACCTTAAGCTTGCTGGCCACATCTAGTACTATTTTGTCGGTGTCCTCCCCGTCAACTTCCGCTTGTTCAGACCATATACGTAGTGAATTGCGTCGCCCGTATTGTTCAAGTTCATCTTGACCCTTTTCCAATTATCATTAATTGAAAATATATAATTACAGTGGAACCTGTGCTTGTGACCATATCCATAATGCGACTTTTGTCTGCTGCTGACCTTCGCCTCTCCAATTTGACAGCCAGTCGAACGACGGAGTCTGCTATGGTTTAAACTGTTTCAATTGTATCGCGTTTTAAGGACCTTGAATGGTGGCTTTTTTGGGGTGTGTGTGTGTGTGTTTATGTTTCTTTGTTTGTTTTGGCGGTGGGGGGAGGCTCATTTTCAACAGTTAATGGAACGCACAGTGTCATTATGTTCTACTGTATTATCCCAATCAGTCCTGAATGTATCTTTGACTATTGATATTTGTATATGGTGATGGCAATATTTCCCATGTTCATAAATCGTTTGGTAACATAGCTCGTAACTGTCTTGTACGTACTGTATATATATATATATATATATATATATATATATATATATATATATATATATATATATATATATATATATATATATTGTGTGTCTCTCCATGTCTGGAGAACCCATTATATTAGTAGTTATATGTACTATAGGGTAATCCAGTATGAATAAATGTGTTTAAACTGAACATTTTGACGCAATTTGACACATGCATCTTCGGTGGACATTTAACCAGGCATTTTATGACAAATTGAATACGTGAGTGGAAATGCAGATTGTCTATATTTCAGCATTCAAAATACACGAATAACATAAAATTTAAAACAATGCTGTCTGAGTTAATACCTGATGATTCACACTGCAACAACAGTTCGATATTAGTGCCTCACGTGTAGCGCATGTGCACAAAATGCATAACAGTAACACAGTATAAACCGAACTCCCGACTACGTTGACCACTGTTTCCAGTTTTGTCAAGTATTGTCGCAATGGGCAGGTTCCACCTCGCTGGCATTGTGAGTGTATTTATCTGCATTTGTGTGGTGAGTGATCAGATGTAAAAGCAGACAGGCCAATGGTCAAAGTACATAATGTGATATTCCGTAACTTTATCCCAGCATTTGCAGCGCATTACTGTTTAGAGAATGACTCTGACCTTAGTGTGAGTCTACTAACCTACGATGTCAATGAATCCACTTCAACAGTCATTGGTCTGTTGCACTGACTTTGAAAGCATACCAGAAATTTACTTCAGCACAGTAAATAATCGTACTCGAGCATTAAGGATGCGACATCATAACAGAGTCTCAACTTGTTTACAAAACAACGAAGATTCTAACAAGCTAATTTATAAACACAATAATTCCATGTGCAGAGTGATTAAGAGAAGTATCAACAGGCACATTTGAACATCGACCGACATTACAATTGAAAGGCTGTTCCGGAGATCTGCTATCAAATCTGTATTTACTCGTAGTTATGGGTGGACCAAGACGGGACTCCGAAGCTGACACAGTGAGTAGACCTATCATCTTATCCAAAAAGGACAGGACAAGTCTAACATATATGATGATTTATCTATTTTCCAGAGAACTAGGAAAAATGAAGTGAAATGGAATGAAATAAAAGAAAAGGAAAGAGAGAGAGAGAGAGAGAGAGGAAGAAAGAAACAGAGACAAAAAAAGATATAAAGAAAGATAGATGCCAATCTGTGGTACAGTCTAGATGGATTAAACACAACCTCTTGGTACCTAATAGATACTGGAAGAGTTGTGTCAAGTCCTACACATTTTCGTTACTTGAAACGAGACGTGCTAATACTGACCAAAGTACATAGTTTGCCAAAAAAAAAAAATAATAAAAACAAAAACAATGATGATGATGATGATGATGATGATGATGATGATGATGATGATGATGATGATGATGATGATGATGATGATAATAATAACTTCGTTGCTTACTGTCAATTTCGATACGGTTATGCCTATGTCAAAAACATGGATAAAGATGTTTACAGGTTTTCTTAAAATTTAATCAAAACGTATCGACACTTACATGAAGTAAATCTTCATGGCAGGTTTGCATAAAGCTAGCTCTAGGGAGTGTTCATTTGGCCTAAGATTTTCACCAGCAGCTAGCCTGACGATGGTGATCAACACTCTCCCATGGCATATTGCTTGAATTTGACCTACTTCCAAACATGGCGCTCTTATGCCAATCAATAAATGACAAACACCCTTATGGACAAATGATTTGTCATTGTTACGAAAAAGGATGCATTGGAGTGTACTGTAGGATATGGAACTGATGAAAGATCATCGTAATATTGTGCTAGGTGCCTGTATACGTTCTCGAAATACAGACAATAAAGACTGAAATGGAAGGATTCGGATAAAGTTAATAATAAACATGCGTTTCAGTTCAGACTGAAATGGAAGGATTCAGGCAAAGTTAATGAACATGTGTTTCAGTTCTCTTTTATAGCTCCATGTTAAAAACCATGGCCCTTATGGCAACTCCAGAAAAATTATAATGTATATCAAACAGAACAGCCTGCTTTGTCATAAAACAGATCGCAGGGAAAAGATGGATTATAATAACTATGACCAGATGTTAATAAAGTCCATCATATGCATCAGCTGATTTTCCATCGCGTATGATTGAAGGTCATAATAATCACAATTACATATTTTTTCTGTTCTTATATAATCTAGGCACCTTTAGTTAGTTCTGGAGAGCAGACGAAATACTTCGCTGTTGGGTCTCAGAGAGATGGTTCCAGACCACGTAGGCGACCACGATTGAGCACATTAACAACTAGCATTGGGGAAGTAATCCAGCTTAAAAGGACATTGACTCTCTTCAACGGCGTCGCTCTGGTCTTGGGAGTTATTGTTGGCAGTGGCATCTTTGTTTCACCTAAAGGAGTCTTGCAACAGAGTGGTTCGATTGGCTTGTCCCTCGTCATATGGGCAATATCAGGTTTCATTGCATTACTTGGAGCATTGTGTTTTGCAGAGTTGGGAACATGTATTGGACGTTCAGGTGGTCAGTTTGCATACATAAAGGAACTGGGACCTTTGCCTGCTTTTCTTTATTTGTGGTCTGCTCTTTTTATCTCATTTCCTGCTACAAATGCAGTAACGTCATTAACATTTGCATATTACGTGATCCAGCCTTTTTTCCCAGACTGTCCGCTGCCTGATAGGGCTGTTACCCTCCTGGCGGCGGTTGCATTATGTAAGTTCATTTTTGTTTGTTTTGTTTGTTTGTTTGTTTGTTTTTGGCGGGGGGGGGGGCTTTTGTGTTATTTGTATATTGTTCAAACTGTACAGTAATTCACTGCATTATCCTGGATGCTTACAACACTCCCTTATATTCTCGGATGTACATATGCCCATGACCATGACACAGTGTAAAAATTGTCTTAATCGTTTTTATATTAATCTCCCTCCCCCTCTCACTATTATACCTCCCCACTGGGATCCTTAGTCAATAGTTAATAAATCATATGCTTAAGTGTCACAGCCATAGTTTTATATTCAAACGGCTTTTAGGCTTATGTATTAGAACTTCAACACAGTGTTGTTATGTTCTTTTTGAAACATTGACGTATGTATGAATAATAATAATAATAATAATAATAACAACAACAACAACAACAACAACAATAATAATAATAATAATAATAATAATAATAATAATAATAATAATAATAATAATAATAATAATAATAATTTTCATTTGAAAACTACCCTTTTTGCACGGGCAGCACAGGCCGGAGTTAGCTTTTGTTGACCCAGACAGATAAATACTACAATATATCCATACAAGTTAAAAACAGATTAAAACAATATGTATAAAACGTGCGTAAATATGTACAAATATACATCATGTTGTGTCCAACGCGACCCCCTGATCTGTGCGCTCTCCGCGCAGACGCTATACTTCCACGAGGTACATTTTACAAATACAATCAAACATCGTGGCAGCAGCTTTTGTCATAGGGAAACTTGCACAAGCTAGGAACAAACTTGTTTTGACAAATAATGATGCATTCATAAATTGCATCCAAAAATGGGCATTTCCGCTTCCAAATAATTTCGATTCTGACAATGTAAAATATTTAGCTCTTAAGTCTCCTAATTTTGGACATACAAAGAGAAAATGTTTCAACATATCGCTTCCGTATACACATAATACAACATTCAACAGTTCTCACGTTACATCTCAAAATACTACATTCGCTTTATTAGTCTTGTGATCTTGGGAACTGGGTCAAAAACCACGCGCATCTCATCTTGTCGGTTGCGCAGGGCCATGCCATGTGCAACGTTATAGTTCTATTGTAGCACACAGTTCTCGAGTCGGCAGGTTTGAAAAATGAAATGAAAAGTGACAGGATCCAGGATTACCTAGGTTTAGGTCAATATGTCAGTTTCACCTTTCAAGTTAACTGAAGGTTTAAATATACAACATAAACAACCCCACCGGAACTTCCCTATGAATGTTAGATAGTATCCATGTGCCAAAGATCTTTCGTGATCAATAACTTGGACAAAACATGTTTGTTTGACCGCTGGCTGACGGTTTTGGGAGAAGTAAAAAATAATCAATGGTGATAATGATGATGATGATCATAATAATAATAACAATTATTATTGCTGTCCTTATTGATTTACATTGTAATCAACAAGAATGTATGATGTATATCAACCCAAAAGTATCCAAATGGTAAAATTGGTCATGCACAGTAACACCACGTACTGAACAACGTTGTTTGATCAATCAAGATTTCACCATACCTGATTGGAGGTTTTAGATCATATGTCCAAAAAAGCCAAAAACACACACACTCATTAAACCATGTTCAAAAATATCGCAGCCAACAGCTCTAGAGAAGAAGTAAAAAATGAAATTTTTGACGGGCAGACGACAACGACAGGCGGAGAACCACAATACAAGCTCAGCTGACAGACAAGTCAGCTGAGCTAAAAAATTAAATGACGTCAGGTAATTTTATGCGACTTTTGCCAGTAGTCTTTGCCCACCTTCAATTATGTGCCTTCGATGTTGTCTCAAAAGAACAATAAAAGATTTTTGGAATAAGACCGTGCATCCTTTGTTATCAATATGTCCAGAGTCTTCCGTTGGTGAATGAGTATAGGACTCGTTTTGACATTCATTGATTTTCTTGGCTTTTTTCCAGGTTTGCTCACATTCATAAACTGTGTCAGCGTGACGTGGGCTACAAAAGTCCAGGATATTTTCGCCATCATCAAATGTCTGGCGCTCTTGATGATAATTGTGACAGGCATTGTTCTCATCTGCATGGGTAAACCTTAGTTTCATTAGAAGAATGAATGAATGTTCGTGTGTTAAGCACGTGTTATAACCTGAGAATGTCTTCACACCGTCTTGGATTTTAATATTGATAATATGTTCACCCTTTTTAACCTTTGTGTTCCAAATTTTCAGTTTGAGAAAACAAATGTTTAAATACATTTTATTCACTGCAAATGGCACGGAAAAAAATAGTAAAACACCAATTCATCGCTTTCAATGAGCCTCCTCTCAACCCCGATACCATTTCGGCGAGCCTGTTTCCTCGCATTTGTAACCGGATGGAAATTTTTAGATGGACGGGCATCTTTCACCATTAACCTTTATTTTGAGCCCAACATGATTCAAATCTGATGAACATTGACCAAACTAAGGCCATATGTAATCTTCAGATGACCTAATAACCTTGACCTTTGGCCTTTAGAGGTCAAACGTAAAGTGTATGCATGTAAATGTACATCCCTAGCGTTGTGTTTGTGTCTCTTTGCACAGAACCACTTCCTGGTAGTCATTACTCTATTCTGCAGTCCGAACTCTTTACTCTCCACAAGCTAACCTGTCACTGTCTGACCTAATACATACATATGGACGTACGATTGTCCATGTTACACATGTTCTTCTCTAGAATTTTGACATAGGCTGCATTAGCCCAAATAAATCAAAGGGTCTTGTCGTGTGCTTACATTTTGAGATCACATGATTAAATTCGGATCAAAAGTGTCAAAGCTGGGAATAAATAAAATAATATGAATCTGAAGGTAGCCTTAAAGGTTTAATCTTTTATCTAATAAAGTCATGTGAATTTGAACAGTTAAGCCTTGTGCTGACGTATACAACAAATATAACATCGTGCCAATCCATTAGTAACGTTTTGAGACATAGACCAAAATGTTTTTTGTAAGTAGCTCGTGATGCCCACTAAGTTATGTCAAGATCTCAAATTGTATGTATCAGATACGTGGGTCAGAGGATCGTGACCCTGAAATTATATGTTGAGGTGGCAAATCAAATATGAGGTGCAAAACTTCGGTACACAACAGTGATGCTGCTAGAATGACGGCTCGCAAGCGCCAGCCTTCTCTGAGATTTTGCGTGCACGAAATGTTTCGACCCCCCCCCCCCCCCGCCCACCACGCATTTTCGTCGAACGGCCATATGGTCTTTTGACCTTTAAACGTTATGGTGTAAATGTGATGAGGGTTCCCTGCGCCCTTAGTCCAGCTATGCATAGAGCTCAACATCACTCGAATCGATTGATAACTCTCCGAGCTATTCGGAAAAAACCCAGATTTGTTCAACATGGCCTATTGATTGGAGAAAAGTATGTTAAGGGTTACTAATCAAATGCCAAGCAACTTCAACGGTACAGCTCATTTGCGAAACAACTTTTTACAGAATTATACGGTACAAGGGTTATAATTCTCCCCTCCATAAGGGGAGGTCTTAAAAACAAACACAAAAACATGTATGGCATAAATTTCACTTATGGCAAGTTGCCCTTGACACGTTGCTAGTGTTATATTTGTGTGACCACTTTATTTATAATACTTCATTCATATTATGTAAAAACAAAAATCTCATGTAACAGTCGGTTATAAAAGTGAAATTTAATAACTCAGGTTTCATAAAAGAAATTTACTTAATAAGTTTAAAAAACGTGGCATAAACAATGTAGACGCGCTTTTATCTTCCACAAAGAAAGTCGACACAGATATTTTGGAATTTATACATTATTTCTGTTTGCAGGACGCACCGATAATTTAAAGAATGCATTCGACGGCCCACCGACTGACGCTGCTAAAATTGCCCTGGCTCTATACTCAGGTTTATTTTCCTTATCAGGATGGTAAGAATTCATAAGTTTGCAATCCCAATATGTTGGTACTGGATCTGTGTGTAATCATAGTGTCGCAGTCAATGTCTTCTGCGTAGTTGGATAACAGGTTGGGTTGGGGCGCCAAATTTGGTTCCTTTGTTGGGTAAATGCGAGAACACAAAGATCGGTTTCACATGTTGACTAACGGAAATATGAAATAGAAGAGTGGACATGCCATTGCATGGGGTGCCAAGTACAACATCAATTGTGTTGTTGTTTCAGTTCATTTCTTGGACGAAATTGCTAGTATATACAAATCGTGTGCTTGAAACTGTTAAATCTATTAATTTGGTCTACGAAATAGTGAAGTTTATCATTGTGTCCACATAATTGTAAGAAACCACCCTTCAATTTTGTCCACAAAATCATATATAACCTCTACAATTTCCGTTCATAGAAATGTGAATGACTTCAATTTCGTCCACAAAATTGTTAAATAATTTATCAATTTCGTCCTGAAAATTGTAAAGTAACCCCAATTTTGTCCACAAAATTGTAAACATGTGTGACATGGAAATGACTAGATTGTAGACAAAACTGAGAAAAGTCTTCCAAAATTTTAATGTTTACCACGAAATCGTGAATTGTCCAAGAAATAGTAGCTCCTACAAGTCTGTGGACCATAATCACAAACTTGTAAGAGTTTGAAAACCCAGTTAGCTTGCCTGATTGAACATATTAATATCACTGAATTGATTAAGTTATACCTCTGTGCACAACATCGTTAAACTTTACAAAACAAAATCACAAGTTGTGTCACGAAATTGATAACAATTAAATTAAGGTACCATATTGACTTGAATACAGAAACATTATGTTGTTTAAAAGGAAATGAGCCCAATTGTTTAAATATTCATACAGGTGTTACTCAAGGTTTAATTCTATGCTATTTATTATTCTTAATTTAAATAAATGATATAATGTCAGCCTCTTCTGTTTTCAAAATTCATAATCTAAGCTGCCAATACTCCACTAATTACCAGCTTGAGACCTTTTAATCTGTTTGGATTAAATGATGACATTCCTGAAATAATTAATATTGAGTTAAATGAGATTAAAATACAGTTAAAAGTTACTGAATTGTCTCTTAATTTTAGGAACACAAAATATATGACCTTTTGCCAACCACAAAGATCTGTTACAATCCCCATTTTTAAAATTGACAATATTATGATTAAATATTTAGATGGATTTACCTTTGTCGGTCTAGTAGTAGATAAACATGTCAGCTGGAACAACCATATTAAGATAACTGTATCAAAAATTTCTCAGACAATAAACAACTATTGCCTTCTCAGGAGGGGAACAGCCAGAATTGTCACCTCCCTCACCCAACCTCCCCTGGGGTGACAATTCTGGCAGTTCTTCTCCCGAGAAGGCAACTATCGTTTATTTTATACCAAAAATCACAATAAATAACACAAAAACATAGCCCAATAGTATTTAGCAACATTTAATAAATATGCTCACTTGTCTGACAGATTGTTTGCCTGAGAATTACTATTTCAGTTACGTGCTTTGTTTGTTTGCTTCATGCGATAGCTCGGGTCACGTCGTACAATGTAGCCTGGTTCCCGTGCACACCACCAGGCATGACGACATTAAAGGGCCCTCTGTCGTATTGGAGAGGGGGACAATAGTGATGTCTCTGAACTAAACATATGAAACATGGAATATTACTATTGTCACCCTCCACTGAAGATTCACGTGGATCTAAGGAGACAGTCATAGTTGTATAAGCCTGAACATCCAATCAGACTCCTTAATTTCTATTTGAGGTATAATAATTGGCATTATGAATAAGTTTACAAATTTTCTACCTTCAAAAATCTTGCAAATTACTTACAACTCTTTAATTTTCCCACGTTTCAATTATTGTCTTCTGGCCTGGGGGCATAAGTATGAAAGACTTATGTAAATCCAAAAGAAGGCTGTTCGAATAATAGATAAAAGCAACTACAATGCACAATGCATGTTTAAATCTAGGAACTTATTGAAATTAGCAGATATATATATATATTTCACAAATTCTTAAACTCTATAATGAATTTAAAAATAATTAAATGATAAATAATCGGCGTCCAGCTTACTTTAAAGAATTATTTGTTACTTCAACATCCCAAGTACATGACCATGATATTTGGCGTAATACCTTGTTTACATTACGTACCTCTTTCTTTTGCTAAGAAATATATCAGACATTAATAAGTACGTACTCTGAATGTGACACTTGAAGCTATAAAACAGAAAGTACATACACATAAATATTTTGATTTTTCCCACTATGTCAAGAAATATTTTATTCTGAATTATTGACTCGTGTACTCTTCTTGATTGTTATATTTGTAACTTTAATTCATTGATCCATTAAGCTGTTTTATTTAATAATGTACATGATCACATTTTTGTAAAGCTAATTATTTATTAATAGGGTGGCACGCACGATAGCGATCTGCTAAAGGTCTTAGTGCAAGTCTCCCTGACCAAAGTTCGTTGATATCTCTGCGCTAGTTCCATTTTTTGTTTTTGTTTTGACAATTCATTGGTTGTGTGTACTTGTATTGTTTGTATTATTTATTTGGTCGAATAAACATACTTGAACTTGAATTTGAACTTGTTGTCATAACAAACAAAACAAAAAACAAAAAACAAAAAAAAAATCCAATATGGCAATGCCAGAGGCAGTACTTACTGTTGGAGTTTGTTGTCCATCCTGGTATTTTGTTGGCTCACCTGTACAAGGCAGCAGCAATTCTGCTGTGTTTTGGAGACTTGACAAAACAGCCTGGAACTCCAACATTTACTTCCTTATGGGCTGGTTCTTTCTTGATGATGTATTTTTTCTTTTAATTGCGTTCCAAGACAGCGTGAGATTTATTAGTTTTTGATTACGTATTCAGGTGTGTCTGACCATGTCTGACGTCACGAAATTGCAAGACGTGTTAAACTTGGCACGCCAGGATATCATATTTAATACAAAGAGAAACTTAACAAACCTAATTGTGTAAGCCCATGTACCATTTATACACTCTCAAGTCCGATATTCTAAGAGCAAAGTCCTATTCCGTACGATTCATGTGTCATTTCTTAAAATTATGTGCACAGAATTTAAAATTAATGCAATTTGTGCACAAAATTGAGACACATAAGTATAAGGATTTTGTGGACAGACTTGTTAAGACTTTACAGTTTTGTGGACAAATTTGCGGGGTTAAAGTGCTATCATGGATTGTCTACAATCCTGCGAAAAAAATATAATTTTTTAAGATTTTATTAAAGAAACTGTAAGGATTTACTGGCTACTTAATACAATTTTGTGGACCAAACGGATAAAAGATTTCAATATTGTGCACAAGATCATTTATCCTTCCAATTTTGCGCACAAAATTGATAATAGATTCCATTTTGTGATTTTCATAATCTGGTCAACAGAACTGAAAATGTTTCAATTCCGTGCTTTGACCTCATTTTTGTGATATATGCTTATAATTTTTTGTACCAATTTGCGATATTTGTCTAAGAAGTTGATAAATTAGATAATTTCGCCCACGTTATCAAAGGTTCGACACTTGGCACCCCATACCATTGGATAATAAAGATTCTTCAAACAAAAAATTCATAATTTCATGTTTATAGAGAAACGGTTTTAAATGTCTTTACTGACATTCTGACGAATTTTATGTGAAATAAAAATCAATTCCAAGACCATGACTGAGTTATTTCAAAGTGTTACATTAAGTTTGCTGCCCAGTCTTGATGAAGTGCAGAGTACAACATCAGGCAAATGCAGCATTGAAGATACTCATTCATTCTGACGGAACCATGACTCTGCGGGACCACGGTGCATTCATTCCTGACTGGAGATGGCTCGTCTGCCTTTGTCCGCATACCAATTTACAAATGACATAGAGAAGATGGCCAGAGGACACTGGTCAGTAGAGTGTCAAAGACGACTACAGTCAAATAACGTAAAACGGACTGCCCTGAATTATGATAAGGATGCTAGAAACAGGTTCCTTTTGAAAAGACCTTTTGTTCAAGTGCCAGCATGCCTGTAGTTACATGGACTATAATAGTACATGCCTGTAGTTACATGGACTATACTAGTACATGCCTGTAGTTACATGGACTATAATAGTACATGCCTGTAGCTACATGGACTATAATAGTACATGCCTGTAGTTAAATGGACTATAATAGTACATGCCTCTAGTTACATGGACTATAATAGTACAGGCCAACAGCTTTTCTCGGCGTGCTTTCGGTGCACTCCAAAAGCAGGCCCAGGAAAACTATTGACTCAGTCCAAAATATGGCACTGTTATAGTTAATCCGGACTTACTTGGATAGTACAAAGATGACAATGAAAAACCAGATGAACCTTGTCATGTGAATGTCATGGGTAGTTGATGATTGTCGATACAGTAAAACGTTCCAACAGTTGCACTGTTTAGGTCCTGTACCTTATTGCAGGTATATACTTTGGTTTTCAATATAAATTTAAAAAGTGTAAGAAACATAGTTAATTTTTCAAAGTCGTGATATTTTTTCCATTTGCTGTTATTCGTGATGAATTCTCAATATGTTTGCAGGGATACCTTGAATTTTTTAATTGAAGAACTGAAGGACCCCTTCAGGTGAGACTGCTGATTAGTAACAAATGGTTTCTTTCAGGACCAAAGCTACGTAGAACTTGAAAATTCAAAACTGACACTTGATATCGATGTAGCTTGTACCTTTACGTATAAAACAATAATACAATGAGTTCATGTTAAATATGTACAAACTCAACATGCTGAACAATATACTGCATGACAAGTAGGGAAAGATTGTCTTTAAATTGCTATAAATCAAGCTGTGATATGTATCGAGTTGTGATGCTACCTGTACCTTGGCCTCTTATTCCTTATTTGGATAATGGATTTTTCCTTGGAATTTGGATATTTAACTTTGTTTCCAATTTAGACCAAAGTCTTCGTTCACTGAAAAGACATATTCTGCATATTCTTTGAAATACGACCTTTCATTCAAGTAGAGGTATGCCTACAGGTGCTGAAACCATGAGAACGGTGGAGGTCGAAAGCTTTGGTGGGCATGCTTTTGTGCGCAATGCGCACTAATCACGCCCAAGAGGGCTGTCGACTCACTTAAATCCTGGCTCTGAAAGAGTTGAGAGCGTCTACAAAATATTAGGTATCTTGAATGACCTGCCTTTTCATGTAGAGCCGAACACCGTATTACAGATTGCTCATACAAGAAAATTTTGTTCTAGTAATATTAAAATATGACTTTTTACAATTCTCTATGAAACCGAGGTTCTATGTTTTGATATTTATATCTTCAGAAATCTTCCCTTGGCTATTTGCATCGCCATGCCATTGGTTACTCTCATATACGTCTTGACTAATATTGCCTATTTTACTGTCCTGACACCAGAGGAGCTGTTGGCCTCGGATGCCGTGGCTGTGGTAAGGCTGATATTATAGCCTCCTCCCGATATAGCATGCGACTTTGTTGTCGCCAATGCAGACTTTGCAAGCAAACACGTGCCGCACGTTGTTAAAGCAGAAGAACTGAACGAAACAAAATGCAGCAAAATTCCAACTGGTCCATGGTGACAGTTTTATTGTACGTAAAATCACTTAGTTTCATTCATGAGAGTTGTGGTGTCCTTTGTTAAAATGCAAATTAGGCTGCACTCTTGATGTTCTACAATAGAACATTGTAAAAACAATTATAGGGCTACCTGAGAAATACACCTGAAGTTATAGTGTATAAGCAACGAGCCTGTGCAGAAGGAGGAACAACTGTTGCTTTGTGCAAAGGCTATCCATTTTGCGCTTCGTACTCTTTGTAAACGTACTAAATTTGTCTTGTGTATTTTTGATGTTTATATGAAAGACGTCCACAAGACATTTCTCGTGCACATCTGCTGCATGATTCCCAGGTTTGTAGACATGGTGTTCCCTGACAATGATATCTGCACAGTAAAATGCAGGGATGTGGAATAAAATTGCTGAGGATTCAATTTTCATTCAACGGAGCTATTCGCCTGGCCGCTAAAATGTTTATATTCTGAATTGAATGTAACAACATAAAGGAAATAAATGGTAGCCCAACAGTCATGTTGTTGCTGAAACAGGTTTCCCTCCTTCTCTCTTGGCTCTTCGGGACTGATTTTCTCGTAAAGCAGATGGGATTCGGTGACATTTATAAAGCCAAGGTCCCCGTGACTCGTCACTGGGTCCAGAATAAGTCGTTCTGTGCTTCAGTGACCAGTCGTATATTGTTTTTAAATCGAGGGAGAAATGTGTAAACAGATTCCACACGGAAAGCAACGTTTAGCCGAGGACAAGATTTAAACTACCTAGGTTTTCATTGATACAAACTGAAAGCATTTCAACGTTCCATGCTTGCTTTATCTCACTGAAAGTATTCCTTGTTGAGATTAATCAAGTTTTGGTCTACAAAGCAGTGAAAGCATCAACGAAATCGTGCGCTAATTGGTGAATAAATACCAAGCTGGAATACATACACACAAAAGGACACTGAAATTCAAGAGGTTTTTTACTCTCTCGTATGGCCCGTAGGTCAGCTGAACTTGTAAAGTTGCCCGTCGTCCCTCCTTTGAAATCTACATTTTGTCTTATCTGAAAACTTTAGCCATACTGTCACCAAACTTAGCGGGGACATTCCTTGATCAGGTGTCTGCCAAACTTGTTGCACACGTTATGGTACAGTAATTTTACATTAGCTCAGCTGACTGACAAGTAGGATGGTCGCCCTACCACATAATCATTCTATTTTTTTCGACTTCTTTCAAACCATTGGCAAGGTCCACTTCAAACTCAGCAGGGATCTGCGTTGGGTGGGTCTCTAACAACTTTGTTCAAATGGCTACGCTCCATTAATTTGGGGGGGGGGGGGTTTCAAACAATTTTTCGTTCATCACCAGACAAAATCTTTAAAAGGGGCTTAAAAAGTCGCCAAAACTGCGTTGCAATTGCTTTGAATTTATAACCATATTTTATGTGCAACCATAAATCTTAATTTGTTCAACAGGTAGCGCAGAGACTTATGTATTTATTTATTTGTTTATTAATTAATTAATTAATTAATTTATTTATTTATTTATTTATTTATTTATTTATTTATTTATTTATTTATTTATTTATTCACTCATTTATTTAACTATTTTTCTCTTTTTTGGGAGGGGGTAAACTTTTTGTGTGCGCTGCTTTTGCTATTGTCCACTTTTTGTTAAACTGGTCATTAAGATTACGCTGGAACTAGATGGAAATGTACCCTATAGAAGGCACAGGGAAGGTGTTCACCTGGTGGCATTGCTGTGCAGTCCTGGATGTTCACAATTTTTTCAATTCGGAAGCTTACTTTTTTATTCATTCCTATAGATTTTGTATAAAGCAAAGCAAAGGTGTAGACGAATTCAACAGTCGCGTTTGTATCTGTGACGCCTTGTGCTGTTCTATTTAACTGCGGTAGCTATGCCGCTGTATGATTCCTCCAAGCATGATGTCTTTGACTCTGCTACAAATAAATTAGTCCATGGATGCCCGCGTTTCTCCATTTTGTCCTCCTTTTGAAAGTAATTTAAGAATGAATGTATGTTATCACCATTATTCCAATCAATGTTTTACTGAAATATATCTAAATCAATTAAAAAAATCATAGATTCCGTAAGACAGAAACAAGACCGTCTGTGCTTAAGAGTTGGAAAACTACCTATTCTCTCAACAATATCAATTCTCTTGTTGCAACATAAAGTATCCAAATCAAAATTTCATATTTCACCACAGAACGTCCAAATGTCTGGCTGTTTGATCGAGCTTTCAAGAAAACACCATTATTGAGATAGATTTCAAATGGTATAGCATTTTGCCCCAGCTTTGTACATGTAGAGTAGGCATTACAGAGCGCTTCAGTATTACAAATTGTCGCATAACAGGCTCATGTTTTGGTAATGGCGGATCCTATGCCCATGTTGACTTGAAATACCAGACGCAAGGTACCTACATGGTTTCTTTTGGTGTTGTTAATTTTGACCCTGAGGTATTTTTGTCTGTATATGTTTGTGAACTGTTCTTCAAAACTGTCAACCAAATCCACTGCACTTAGTGGGGATGTATCTTAGTGAGGTCTCTATCAATATCCCAATAAATTTTACCAAAAATGTTTTTGGCGAAAGATTTTCTGTACTGCTAAGCCAACAGCTTTGAAATTGCAGAAAGCACTTTCGAGAACCCATATACCTTAATTTGTTCAACAAGTTGTGCTGCTATATTGTCAAAGTTTTTATGAGTGTTTGCATGTTTTTGTCATTTCAACTTTTTCCCCCAACTGTATGCTTGTTCTCAAACTTAGGATCAGCGAACTTTTACTCGATGTCCACCAAACATGCACGATCAGTCGCACAACTGATATATCCTAATATTTGACATATTTCAACATTACGTAATTATCGATCAGATTAGAAAAAAATTGTTTGGATGGCAAAGATTGGAACACCACTGTACATATCTGTTTAGGTTATGTTCTCCACAACAGTTGACCATATGCACTTTAAAGTTGGTGGAGATGTACCTTGACACAATCATAGTTATATTTGGGCACTGGGTTAAGATTCTGTATCAATTATACGCATCCAATAACCTCAGAATTAATCTCGGCTGAACTTTGCTTACGTAAGCTCAGGTCACGCTTGAAACTTAAAAAATTGGGTTGGAGCTTTTTCTTTTTAGCTCAATATATCAAAGTCAGCTGTAGAGAGCCTGTTCACATGACCGTCTTGTTATTTTTCGGCAGCAACTCGTGAAAAGTTAGAGCAGACAATGCTATTTTGTAAAGATCACCATGGAATTTAGAACTCTCTCATGGATGTTCTCCATGAATTTTACGGAAGGCAATATGAAGTTTAAAGGACAGATTTTTCTCTTTTTAAGAATTTTAAAATTAAAGCTTTGCAATCACATATTTGGGACTCTAGATAGGTACCCTCCTAAGGTCACCAGCTTATTCTTTTTGTTGTGGACAGGTCACAAGATCACATTAAACTAAGTCATTAAAATTCATTGTTCAAGGCATTTGTCACCCACATTAGTGGCTAAGGTCACCTGATCTCGTCTTAAGTCCTCCCGTGTCTCCAATCGTCAAATTCACATTTCAGGCCCCATATTTGTCAACCTAAACCAACGAATAACACATCCTCAGGGACTGTTTAGCCTTTCAAAGACACTATCATAGTTTTTCTAAGTTTTGCACTGGTATTATCTTTATATAACAAAAAACATTTATTCGTCAATATGTAATTCTTCTTGCAGTATTAAAACACAAGAGCCTACATTTTGTAGTACAAGATTGCATGCTTTAAATTGAGAAATATGCAAAATATTGTCACATTATAGTATACACTTTTCAAAATCAGACATTTATCGCAATGAATTCTGATTAGAAATGGGTGAATATTGTTGGCTATTTATGCGAGGTTCATCACGTGGTACGACTTTCTATGTTCTTCTCGGCCCTGTATCAACATGTTTTGCGCTGATTATGTTGTCTTTCTTTACAGGTGAGGTGAAGTTCATGGCATCTTGCCTTGTGCGTTGTGTCTTGTCTGTCCTGTGCATTAATATTTTGTATTTTCCGACGTCAGGGATGCATGGGCCATTGCCGCCCCTACCCAATAGCATTCTTTAAATGATATATAACCAATACGAAAAAAGTCACTACAAAGCTACACAAAATATTTCATGCCTTTATTTTAAAAATAGCGCTCCTTTGTTTTTATTATTATACCAATCTCAGGTTCAGAGCTTGGTCAATGTACCGATGTAATGGTTTCCAATACCCAAACAACAATTAAGTCAGCTATCACTCAGGTTCCTGTCTGTCTTACTCTGGGACTGAAGATTCTGTTGTCATTAGTCCTCTACCACTGTTTCAAAAAGTCTACTTAACAGACTCAACTCCGTGTACTTTAGCGACCCTTTGTAGAGCCAGAAATTGTTAAGTCGACACGGAATGAAAAGTTTACATTTAGCATTAACGTCAAACGCACGGAAACGCAAATGGCGACATCTGACGCCACAAAATGTAAAGTCAACGCAAACTGCAATGATGATAGCTGATCATTATCACCAGTGACTTCAATTATAGTCAAAGAATCAAAGCCCTTATTTCTGAGCATTCAGTGATAATGTATGACCACATCTCCTTCATGAAGCAATCACCAGAATGCTTGAATTGAATATATCCTGTTTTTGTTGTCTGCGGGCTTCGACATAGGAGGCATCGGAACAGAATTCAGTCGCTTTGGGCATGTTGCTGCACTGAAATCAGTGATGTCATACAATGTTTGAAGTTAAACAAATTGTGATGGTTTAATTGGATTTCTATAGGGTATTTAATTGAAAAAAAAATTAAATGGCTAAATTATAAGCACTATGAAACGGGTTTTTAATTCTCTTCTTTTTTAAACGTATCGAGAATATGTTTATACAGTTTGACAGCTCCTTAGTGTTGGTTCCTTATTACGGAATTCCTAGTCAGACATCCAGCTGGTCTATTGTCCCCCAAATTGATATTTTTTCCAATGTATTAAAAATCACCTGCATAAGTAACCAGTGCTGCTTTGGTCTCATCTGTCGTTCTTAAAGCTGTTTTCTTTTTGAATATTGTAGACATTCGCCATGCGTGTATATGGTAGTATGGCTTGGATCATGCCTGTGTTTGTTGCTTTCTCTGCATTCGGGAGTCTCAATGGGATCCTCTTGTCTGTTAGCAGGTACTAGCTTTTATATCGTCCAAAAACTGACATTCACAAAGATTGACGTATCCGTGTTATCCGAATTGTCCATAAACATTTACGTTATATAGCAACTTGATAAACCATGATAAAGAGATATTAATAATCAGTTGAACACCAACTGAGAATATTATTTTTAAAGAAATATAATGTTGTACACATAAATATTTTAGGGAACACTTTTACTAAAGAAAGGGAAGCTTAAATATTAGCTAACAACATATTTATTTTTGAGGATGGTGAATTTTGCGCAGCAGAGCTGTCTGCCAAATTTGTTGCGACAGCACTACTTGTTGATATCCACAATTGAAAAATCAGGAAACTGCGGGATTCAGCTTTCCACTTGTTTTCGTGAAACCACAGGCAATCTGCAGCTCAATAAATAATTCAATTTATGCTGTCATCACCCATGTTAAGACTTTCTCTAAAGATTAGGGGCAGTTCTTGCACTGAAACGATTAAGCTAGCCATAAAGCAATTGAGCGAGTTTCTCACCATTAACATAAATGTCCAACCTGCTTGTGTACTGTAAAAGTGTTAATCCCCGACATTCTCGGCAAGCATGAGCAGCATACTTTGACCCAAATACTGTCAACGATAAGAGAATTTCTCTGTTACACTGGGGTTGAACCCATTCGTCCTGAAAGTGCGATTGATTATTCAGGAAAGGCAAGCTGACGCAGCTTGATACAGTCACATTTGAATATTTCAAAGACTCGGTTTAAAAGTCAGTAGATATGCACGAAAATGACTTTCTTCCAACGTTTAAGGACAAAATGACGTCATTTAAATCCGGCTCTCTGAAAATATAAATACGAACATAGTGTACACGGTACCACTAGCCAGACGCCACAATGTATGTTTCGCTAACCTGTTTTATTTGCCGTGACAATCGTCTCAAATTATGTTTGAGACATAAGCCTGTTGGATTGAGTCAAAAATAGAAGTTTGAAACAGTTGACGGGGTTTGTCTAAAGAAGATTTTATTCACAAAATACAAATGGCAGAATTGCTTGTAAAAGGTTTCTGTCCCAGCAAGGAAGTAGCCATAGTGCAAGGCCTACCACGTGGAATGACTTTGACAAAACAAGACAATATGCAGCGCGCAGATAAAACAGTTTTATGTTATTTATATGAATACATCGGAACCTGCCCAAGCCTAAGGTCAGAGGGCAGTCTTCCTCAGTGGAACTAAATATCCCTTACTCCTAAATGCAGGCCCTTTACATCACAAAATCATTGTTGTAGGCTATTAAGAGTGTTACACTCAGTTATGTGGTATGTACGTCAAGGGCATGACCGTGGGTGTTTTAATGATAACATCCTCATTCCAGCTTTGCTGTATTTACTTCCTTTTGAATTCGATTTCAACGATGAACATTATCTGCAATATCCTGGTGTTTTTTATTCCGTGTATTGCATTGGGAAGGCGTGGTGCGTGCATGTACACTTAAATGATTAGCATGTTTAACTTTGATTGTCAGAGTGTATTTCGTGGGCGCCCAGGAAGGTCAACTTCCCTCTGTCTTGGGATTAATCAGTTATAAACTTATTACACCTTTTCCCTCGGTGCTTTTTCAGGTAAGACATGTCGTACTTTAACATTCGAAATGAAAGACCGGTAGTTGCTGAACCATCTATAACCCTAGTAGTTGGCATTTTAGCTATGAGTTCAGTTAAACCATTCATATAACGTTCGATGACACACATACACACACCCTCACATATATATATATATATATATATATATAGAGAGAGAGAGAGAGAGAGAGAGAGAGAAAGAGAGAGAGAGAGATAAATAAACATTACACCTATCTTACGATGAGTCTGTCATGTTCGTGCAAAAGAAATCCCATTATTTATTTTAGCATCTATTGGTTTAGCCGATGTATGCATCGATGCTTTCATCAACTGTTTCTGTGTACACACACAGACACACACACACACACACACACACACACACACATATATATATATATATATCTATATATATATATATATATATATATATATATATATATATATATATATATATTATGTTTGTGTGTGTGTGTGAGTGTGTGTGTGTGTGTGTGAGTGTGTGTGTGTGTGTGTGAGTGTGTGCTTAAGAATGACCTTTGGTACAACTCACGATCACAACTGAAAAATGGGAAATTAGTAATCTACGTTTGATACATAATCTACATTTTTTCGGGCGCTTTAGACATATTACACAAGAAAGCCTTACCTTAGTCGAGATCATAATATGAAAAACATGTTACATTATATGTCTTATTGAAAACAATCTTTAATCTCTCACCTCATGGTGTAGCAAATACTAAGATCACGTAAAATATTTGTGGCTATTATCTCGGCTGAACTGTGTATTGTTTCGTGTTTTAGGGTATTATCTCGTGTCTTTTTCTCGTCACGAGTAACGTGTACCTTCTGATCAACTATGTTGCACTGTTGGAGGGTATAGGGTTCGCAGCCTCTGTCGTAGTTTTGCTCAGACTCCGATGGACACAGCCACATATACAAAGACCAATCAAGGTGAAATACCCACTGTAGCGGTCAGTTACAGATAAGCTTAGAGGTAGAACTTCTTACCTTGCTGATGCAGCAAGCCATTTCGGCCAATAAATACATATGTGCATCCTCAAAGTCCCCTCAAGCCTAACGGGTCACTTTTATTACAGCGTATGATCCTTACCTTATGTACCTTGACTTTGGATATTAAAATTATACACCTACATGCACTATTTAATATATTTAAAAGCAAGATGACTCAAATGGAAACATTACAAGACCTATCGGTGGATACAGCTCCATACAAAATAAATTTAGCACAGAAGTGTAAAGCATCATTGTTATGCACACAGGAGCGACAGTGCCACATCTTCCGTGCAGCTCTGAACCTCCAAAATATCAAAATCTATATTTTTCTACGCTCCATATCCAAGTCAGTCAATGGCTGTGTCTACATATTATTCAATATTATCACATTCGATTCCACTGTTTTCAAATCAAGAATTTAGCAGCCAAATGAATTCTTTAACGGGTAACCAGCAGGAAACCACTAAGAAAGTTTTGCAGCCTGTTATTTTCGTGTGGGATCCCCATGTGAAAATGAAATAGTTGCAAAAATGCATTTAAACAGTTTTGCGTCCAGATTGACAGATATATTATTGTCTTTTAAAATATTTTGGTCGGTAAGAGATTGATGCAGAGGAGGTATTATTTACAGCCCCCATGCAATAAAATCGCATTGGCCCATGTGACTACATTTAGCATCACCGTCATATGACGTCAATGTTTTTCTAATGACACACGACAGGACATGTTTCTTGTACAGGCTCACTCTTTTTACCTTTCAGGTCAATATCTTAATCCCTATCATCTTTCTGCTGGCGTCAATTTTCCTGATCATATTCCCATTCTTTCATAGTCCAGTAGAGATGCTCATTGCTATTCTTATCTGTGTATCTGGTATTCCTTTCTACCTGGTGGGAGTGGCTTGGAAATCTAAACCACGCTGCTTGCAGGTCTTTATGGGTAAGATATTTCTCGTTCAATAATGGCTAAGAGCGCCCTGGATGTCAACTATGATTTCTTCCGCTGTTTGGATATATCTCGTTAGCAGACACAATTTTAATTGGAAATTTTGGATGAGATCGACCAGAAAAACCTTAATAAAATTCCATAATTGTCATTGCCACGGGTTGTCCATGTCTAACTAAAGAAGCTATTGAATTGATCAGTCTTACTTGGCTGAATGAAACGTTAATGGTAAACTAAAAATCCGAATTAAGGCAGCACAAATTTTTCAATGTAAATGAAATAAAACAACATTCTTTTATGAAACATTTATTATATATATATATATATATATATATATATATATATATATATATATATATATATATAATGCAATAACAAATGTGAAGGACGATATGTAGTTTTTTAATAATAGAGGCCCATTGAAAATCATTGTGCCCATAATGACATGGTTTACCGTCTTTAAATAAAGCTGCTATTATTATTGTTGTTATTATCATTATTATTATTATTATTGTTATTATTATTATTATCATCATCATCATCATCATCATCATCATCATTATTATTATTATTATTATTATTATTATACTCTGCTATCCTGTTTGTAATAGTATCTTTCGAAACAGTTTTTACATTAAACGACCAGTGTCATCCTCCAATGTCCAAAACAGAAATGTACGCGTCGAGCGATCCAGCATGAAATACCATGATGAACTTATGCATGATAAAAAATTAGCTCGTTACTTACAAATGTTTTAATTTTTGTTAATTCCGGCTGACCAAGCAGACAGTACATTCTAGCGTATCCTTCGAACCTGTCGGGTACCCAGGTAATGGTTTTGTCCGGGTATCCTATTCCAGCATTCAAGAAGTAGATATCTGATAAACTAGCCGAATATGATGCATATACGATATGATAAAATTTGTTCTAATTGGCTATTGACTGTTTATTGCATGTACACTGCCTGATGTTATTATACCTTTTAACCTGGCACCCGGATATTGCAGTACCCGAATGGGCGATATTCATATTTAACTGTGATCCTGCTCACTTCCTGTGTTGCCGGGGCAACAGACTGATGCCTCCACTATGATCAGAGCAGATTGGTATCATATACTACATAAACATCCACAAATAACACATTTTCAACCAAAACAGAGCTCATTTCTAATCAATTTAGGCATCTCTCATGTTTCAGAAATATGTCAAAACATTTTCTTACGATTATTCTGTGTTCGTGCTGTCATTTTATTGAGAAAGTACTTTTGACCATGCTATATACATGGATCTGCCCTGATGCAAGTGGCTCCCTCTTTTGCTCAAAAGGTGTTAGAGTAGGACCGCATTTAAATATGAATACATCTTATTGGTTGAACTTGAGTATTTACTATCAATCCCCGACGATGTTCTAGCAAAAAGTAATACGTACTTTAAGACCAGGACAATATATGACGTCATGGCATCTCACCTAAACATGGTGTACATTTTTGTTTTTTAGTGTGGCTAGTACGAAGGATAATAAACATATTATATAGACTGCTGCACATCGTAGTTACTTTATTCTTCTTTCAGATATGATCACGCGATTCACGCAGATCCTTGTGTTAGGGGTGCATGAGATTCGATGATATCCAACAATAAATGTCATTTTGCAGTCACACATGTACAGAAAGAAGCGACACCTGGCTACACTACTGTCAGTAACAGTCAGAAAGAAGCGCCACCTGGCTACGATCCTGTCACTGACATTCTCAAAGTGTCGCCTGCAAGTTACTGTACGGTGTCCATAATTTTAAACAAGTGTATATAAAATGGAATAATTACTGACATCATAATACCGACCGAAGAATTTTTGAATAGCTCTTTTATTATTTCGACGTGAGCTGTGGATAACTGATGTTGACAACATTTTTTTTTCATGGACAAGTGGTTTTTTAACCTATTGTTACTTCAATGAGTGTATACACTTTTGATGCAAGAGGACATGTAACCTACTGCAAAATGTTGATGTTAATAATTTTTTTCCTCAACATATACCGGTATTATATATATATATATATATATATATATATATATATATATATATATATATATATATATATATATATATATATATATATATATATATATGCGTACGTGCGTGCGTGCGTGCGTGTGTGTGTGTGTACAGCAGTCTGTCTTAAAAGACCGTCCCAAAATCATGCCGAAAGGCTGATTTTTCAAAACAAGTCTGTCAGCAGAGGAACGTCTAACAAAGAAAATAAATTATTTTGCCATCAATAGGTCATCTCGTAACAGGTATTCTTTCATAGGGAAGTACTTTTCAGCACGTTGTTTACTCTAAAATTGATTGGTATATATGCTGCTCCTGTACTAGTCCATACACATGTGAGGCACCAGTCGTCTTTATGTGGAGCTGAAAAGCACAAAATTTTGAATATATGTTGCATCCCAAACCCAAATCCAAGTATAAAATTAATTTAAAATCATGCTTAAGTTATGCAAAATACGTTTATATGAGCCAGTTTAATGTTTGGAGACCAGCGGTTTGACAGCGAATAAGGATATGCATATCAATTACACATGCACTGTTCTTTTTAATTCATTTGGCAGTCTTTTTCTTTCCTTTCAGTTGATAGGGATTCGATTTTAATAGAAATAAAAGTCCAGTAATATATATCTGCCTGTTTTTATCTTCAACCTGAGAACAATCCAGCAAAGTGATATTGGGACCTATAGCAATGTGCAATGTCCGCCCTTTATCGTAATCATAATCGTAATTATTTATATCAAATTATTAGTAAGCAACAATAAAATAGACAAAAGCTTTAGTATTTGGGTTGTGATTTGCCATACAGCAGGGGGGATGAAGGTGGAGGTAAGGAGGCAAGAGGCAGGTCTTATAGAGAGGGAGAAAAATTGCTCATGTAGTTATATTTGGAAAGTTGATATTGATACACGCCATATACAGTGCAAACCTGCCTATCGTGGATACCTCTGGGACTAGTAAAAATTGTCCATAGTTGGCAGGTGTCCACAATATACAGGTGTTTTAAACAAGAAAGGTGACCTTTCGGTGCTGGACATAACTGTCGACATTATACAGGTGGTCGCATTACAGAGGTGTCAACAAGGACAGGTTTAATGCATTTACCATGATCTCCACATACTTGCTGTCAGTTGTCCGATCGTGACAGACTGGCGGTGCACCGGTGCTGCAGTGGTCTCCCTGTGCTGCGCAAGTGGCTGCGCTTTCAGCATGTTCAGGGCCATTCTGGCAGTGCGTGGCGCCCATTGTTGCGCTGGTGTGCGGTTGGTCCTTTTCCCGTTTGATTGCAGACAGTGATATTGAGATTATTACTTAGTCTATTATAGGTAGTCCAACGATACCGGATTTTACATGCTTCTTCTTCTTCTTCTTCTTCTTCTTCTTCTTCTTCTTCTTCTTCTTCTTCTTCTTCTTCTTCTTCTTTTTCTTCTTCTTCTTCTTCTTCTTCTTCTTCTTTACTCTATATTTACCACTATTTTTGTGCACTAAATGTTTACTGTTCTGTGATATTTATATTGTTTCGTCAAATAAAACGAGTCTGAGTCTGAGTGATCAGCTGGGCTAGTGTAGGGGTATTGCTATTGCATCTAATTTGAGCAACAAATTTAGTGTACCAGGGACTGAGCAGAACAGTAGGGCTTCTAGGATAATTCCAAACAACTTTAGACCAGGAAGACAGATAGTCGATGACTGAAGCGGGTTTTGGAATTGGTAAGGCAAAAGCAAAAGACATGTTTCCATGGGATTTTAGGTGTGAGAAAGGCACATAAAAAGGTATGGAGATGCTGTATGGAAACAACGAAGTGAGTTAGGTTGCGGCGACCATTTTTCGGAAAAGGTGAAATCATTATACAAGGATGTAAAATTCACCCTTTTCACTGGGAAATATTGCAGTGAAAAATGCATAACTGACCATAGGCCTAAAACACGGGTGTGTTTTCCTTGATTGTGTTCACTCTGTATATTAAAGACAAAGGTAAGAGGCTACTGGATCGGGATAAGGAAGTAGCAATTGGACAACAGAAACTCCCCAGGTTGTTGCAGGTGGCATTTGTGCTCTTGACCGAGTATCAAAAAAATTACAGGGTATGCTAAACATTGTAGAGAAACATGGGAGAAATGAAGGTGCGCGTTAAAGCCAAGACAAAAGTCAAGTCAGGACACCATAGACGCCCATTAGAAGGATTTCGTCAATGAACAAAAGGAATACCTATTGAGTGAATGCTTTTAGAATACAAAATGTATGGTATGAACAGCAGTAGTTGCGATAGTCGTACAGAGATGAAAAAGTGATGTATTTTGCTAATGACTAGATAAACGATTTCTGAGCAAATCTAACGAGCCCTGAGCGGAAAGTCGCAAACCGGGTCGTGCTGTTGAACCAGAGGATAAAGTTACATGATCAGAGACTGCCTTTGAGCCATCTCATTAAATTACAATGTAGGTCCATTTCTACCAATATTCATCGTTTATGGGAAATGATGTGAAACTAAGTTTCCCTCATTCCTTGCTCACTTAAATCAAGTGTGTTTCTTATGAATTACATATGTTTTATAGCAAACATAGAAATCAACCTCAATGCAGGCTTCACCAACAAGGAGCTGAAACACCCTACTAATGATCGACACTAAAGAAATTAACCTTAACTTTAATCTTCATGAAAAAAATTTCTGTTCTATGTCTGATAAAAGCAAACATCGATAAAGGAGCATATCATGTTGATCCAGCATCAGGACAGAATGTCCACAGGTATTAGTTTTCATTTCTTAAAACCACGTACAAGACAAAATATACTAATATTTTTTGTTTTGTATTTTAGTTGGCTATGCATTTTGATGAACAACAAGCAGTTGCCGACCATCCTTTAAGCAAAAATTAAAAGGACGATGAAAGTTCTGTGTGAGACGTACAAGTACTTACCGTTTCTTGTAACAGGCAAAGCCACAGAACGCAATTTCTTTCTCAAATTGAATAAAAGCATTTCAACTTTATACTTTTAGTCTTTGTTATATTTAGACTGTTGCACTGATGAATCTGGTCCCGAGAACCATCAGACCGTGAGAGACCACCAGTTTCTAGGTTCGATGTTTTACAAACATGTAAATTAACATTAACCTATGGAATATATAATACTGTGAGCAGTTAGATAGCCAAGCTGGCTTCAGATAGCTTCCCCAGCTTAGTGACCAATACACAGAGATCGTTTCTTTAAGGCACACGCACAGCAGTTGTTTTACCAGTACTTATGTCGACGTTGCTAATCTCAGATTCTCGCCATTCTTTACACTTCGTTAATAATGAATATTATCAAAGGTCACACTCAGAACAGCTCACGCCATATGGCACCTAAAGCGGTTTTGGTTTGCGCGAAAATGGCCGGGGGTGGCGGTGGGGGATGGGTAATCTCACAAGTACTCACACTAAGTTGCAATTGTCAAGAGCATTACAGCTTGCAAACTTGACAACAGACGGGTAGGTGGACGTACATGTATAACGTCTGAAAGTGCAATCAGCACGAGCAGGTTTGAAGCGGGTACCGAGGCAGTAGTGGTTCCATCCTTTGACCATGTGGTAGACCCACTGAGATGGTTCGGAAAAGCCTGCTTATCGTATCACCTAGTTTGAATTGATAGAATTAAATTACCTTCGTTCTAATGGTCGGTTCTTAACAGAAAGCTGCCAATTACCAACGAGCTATGTTAAGATGCCTCTGGGCAATTACTGTACTGTGCTGTTTCACTACGGCAGATGTATGGAAGGTGGACACTTGTTTATTGCATCAATTTGAATTGTTAATGTGGATCGCATATCGTAATATGACCTATCATATATTTGTAAATTGACTTGGATATAATAGCATGAAGGAAAGCCTCTTATCCACGTCTAATCTTATGATATATTTATATTTTAAAAATTTCGAACTTCTTAAAACTGATGCTTCATTTCTTTTTTACTTACGATGCATTGAACCTAGCACAGATATACACGAAATGCATATTTGGATCATGTCAATAAACATACTTCTTCCAAGGTTGTATTTGTACATTTCATTTCAATCTATGGGCCATGCTACGTACAAGGCATCCAGGAGAGGTTTGTGTGTACACTCCACCCCATACCACCCCACCCCACCCCACCCCAAACTCACCTTTACTCCAGGCCATACCAACACCCTGTCTTCAGGGTAAGGATGTTAAATATGTATTTTTTTTACGATTTATAGAAATACGCCTCTGTATTGGCAATCTTATGTTGTGATAATCCAACTTATAGCACATAAATAGGCCACTCCATGGCACTGTAAAACTTTTTTTGGGGCAACATTTAAGAGAAAGTTGTTGCAGAAAGAGTCTCGGACAGCTCTGCTCCCCTTTCATACCCACATGCTTCAGTAATCACTCTCGTGAGGTGGACAATACCATAACTGATAGGCGAAGTTAAGTCCCACATGGTGAAATTGACTTGTTTCCTCTTAGCATGAATGAATTACAAAATACCATGGCAGAAAAGGACAAAAGATTAGAAAATAACTTTTGAAAAGTACATGTACTATTGTACGGAGAAAAAAACAATTCTGTATGGTATATTTGACTACGGAGACACGATCCAATGTAAACAAGCTGTAAGTAATTAAATTTAAAACTCAACCAAAAATAAAAATAAACCCACCCAGCTAAAAGTGTTAACCTCTCAAATTTTAAATTGCGTACTTCTAACAAGGATAAAATCAAAAAGGATGGCGAGATTAGACAGTCAGGCGAGAGGGTGTGCTCCGGGGCGTTCTTCGAAAAATTATGAAACAGATATAACCATCGCTTGAGAGCAGGTTAAAACGTAATAAAGGACAGCTCAGGGCCCCGCACATTTACAAGTTGTACTTTATGTAACATTTCCTTCTGCAAAATGACATTTTTTGGCACCTTTTGTAATTTCCGCATTATGTTAGTATGCCGACAGCCATATTGGAATTAACGAGTAGTGATTATATGGAGGTTTAATTTTGTATGTTACAGATTGAACCGAGCAAAGGCACGAACAGCTTAGCGAACAGTTTGAACAGATTATAAGGAACAACCTGCGTGAAAGATAATAAAATGAACAACGCATACTAAAAATTTGTTAAATATCTACTACATCTCCATCGTACGAACGCATGGACATGTGGCAAGGTGTAAATGAGATGAGTGTTTGTGTACAATATGTTGGGATTGCGACCGATAAAGAAAATTAAAGAACAGAAGCTGTCGAACCACCAACTGTAATCAAACTTATTGTATGCAGAAATAAAGTTCCGTTAAACTTATTAAAGGAGACAGTCAGAGCTTATGTTACCCAGCCAAACCATGAAGTGGGTCCTTAGATGTTATTAAGTAACAGAACTCACAAGGTGATTAGGTCTCTATCAAGTTTGTTCAACACGTAACAGTCCAGTACTTTTTCGCTAGATTGGCTGAATGACAAACGCAGACTTTCACGTGTTCGACAGGTGTCGCTGCGATTTCTTCTATGTCTGTAAATACAATTTTTTTATGTCTATTTCTTCGCTTCTCGAGTATGTATGTTGGATTCTCAAACTTGGCAGGAATATATCTAGACTAAATGTTCATCAAAATATTTCACTAAATGGTGCTACTGGAACTTTTAAAAACAATATGTCGAAAGTAGGAAAAATTGATAATTGTATATATATGTATATATATATATATGTATATATTAGCATTTACCATCTTCGGAGACGATTGCACCATAATCCATGACTTAATTATCAGTGGCACGTTGATTCGTATGATATGCTCAAACCCTCTGGAATTGGCATGCAATTGGATGCAAGCATATTCAAGTGACAGCGACCCGGCCATCGTTGCGACTCATTTCATTGATTCTGCAGAAGCCCTCAATGGAGGCCCAGCACGTATGGAAGCCGACTAGGCACAGAAAACGGTCATATAGACCAAATGGAAAAATTCTACGCAATGACCATAGGGAGGAATTTGCTCGAAACTGTTTAGTTTATGGTTCAAATAACCATAAAAAAAGAATAGACAGTTGGTGGCCGCTATTCAGGGGACAGCATGCACACTATTGAATGAACCGTCTTAAAGATCTCAAAGACACCAATGACTTCGCTGGAAATTTCCTCGACAAAAAATTAATACAATTTTGTTGCCAAAAATTGATACAGTTGAGTCCAAAAGATTCTAATAATAATGATAGTGTGGAGTATGAAACGGCCCTAATCACAAAACACAAAGTGACACGAATGGTTTATTCCACATATGGAATGTTCACATTAGGCTTAATTTGTTGCACTCTTCTAAAATGAACGTATGGTGACTGGCAGATTAATGTATAAATGTTTGAAGTAGGCTAATATTTGATGGCTTGATATCATTAGAGCAATCTGCATTTGGTAACAGCGGATAAAAGCTACGCAGAACGTGTATAAAAGGTACAAGGAAAGATGGCCATCAAAATTAAGTTACTCTCTATGTCAGCAAGATATTTCCACTGTCCCTACTTTAAAAAAAAATGGCCAAATTTTCCGTTAACGCTGCAGATGACGAAACTAACTACCAAGAACATCAAAAAATGTTTTCTAATTCAAATGATGCATAAGGAAAACATCTTATCTTTTGTTTCGGAGTTAGTATGAGCAATATATGTACATACAAAGCTAATATATTGGAATCTCTAATTAAGAGCACCTCCGTAAAGGGACCATTTATATTTTGAGATCACCAATTTACAGGCCCTTTTATGTTTATCCTTAATGATATAACATCCTCCATTCAGACCATATATTTTTAGTCTCTTAGGTGGTCTTAATAAGGGGATTCCACTGTATATGCAAAATATACTCTATTGCTATTTATCATCTCATTCAAACTTATCACTCCTTTTTCTAAATCAGATACAGTTGGAATAGTATCGGTAGATTGAAGCATTATGCACCAGCAATAATTTGTGATAAAATATGTCGTCATGATGAGCACTTTTTCACAAATTGTCCAGAAAATGCAGTAAAATTAAGCTGGGTTCCTGTTGTGTATAGATGTCAAGTTCTAAATCGTGCTTTAGGTCATTTTGATTGCATACATTTGGCCGTTTATTCCACAATAAGGAGTCACCGTAACTTTGCACGAAATATCAACATCATTGAAATCTTTCCATGCGACAATAGTAGCCAGCCTGCTTTAATTTATATGCTGTAATTTTGACGCACTGACAGCTTTGCTTTACGGCTATAGTTTGGTTTTTATTGTGTATATATACATGTGTATATATATATATATATATATATATATATATATATATATATATATATATATATATATATATATATATAATATATGTGTGTGTGCGTGTGTGTGTATCGTACGTTGTTCAATGAAGAGAATATGTGTCCACAAACGTTTGTGACAATGTAAAAATTTCATAATCATAGTAGATACGGGATGTTTCTGAAATAAGATGCATCACCGAAAGAGCTCATTGTTAAAGAGTTTAATGTAGAAACAGTCTTTGTAGTAAAATAAATGTCAAAATGATCAATTTTGCTTTCTGTGGTGTCAGTAAAGACATAAGTATCTTGCCCATAGAAAAAACACACACACAAAAAAAAACGAAAAAAAAAAAAAAGACAAACAAACAAAAAGCAAAAACAAAACATATCTTTATATGTACGCTGTTTTTGCAAGGAAAGGTAAACCTTTTGAAGTACATGTGGGTGCTGGTCCAGAAATGCTGGGGGGGGGGGGGGGGCAGGGGGAGGAGGGACAGGCGACCTCAATGTCCGGCAGCTGGATGGAAAAAATAATAAATTTCATGTCTGGGTGGGGGGGGGGCCGGCATTCCATGTCCGCGGTATGGGGGTGTCAGCAAACATACATATCCGGTATGTAGAGGTACAGTGTAATATGTTGACGCCCGGGATAGGGCGGTCTCTTAAATGCAAAAATTATAATTGTGATATCAAAAATCATATTTCTGCGAACACAAAAGAGTACATATATATCTCAAGTCATGACATTCACCAGTTAATCATTCCAGGTTTTCCTGAGGTGCTCGATTATGGATGAAGTAGACAAATTTTGTTTACAAATGCAAATGCAATGCAGCATCGTGCTATTATGAGTGCATTTTGACAGATAAAGAGATGTGTCTTGCAACCTCATTACTTGATTGATAATACCTTATTTTGAATATCCTGTATTGAATTTGTCTAATTTGTTCCTGGCGAGCTCAGTTTTTTCTGTTGATGTCATTTTTCTTAATGGTTCTTTTATGAACAGGGGTGTCCTGAGTGACTGTTGAGATTTTTACGCGGTGAGATATTCAACGTTGAAATGTGTCTTATTTTTCTCGAAAAAGCCATGTTTAGACACGAAAAGTACAAAAGCTTTGAATTTTTGGCAAGTACTTTTAAACGATAAATCTGAATAATGTTGTATACATTTAAAGATGTTTACATATAATATTCATCACAAAAGATCACAAGGAGAACTTTCCAGGGACGTATAATTTACTTGAAGTCAGGGTAGCATCACAAAAGATCGTGCATTTGTGTAACTATCTAATGCTGAGTTGGTCTAAATTTCCTGATACAGACGAACAGCCATCACCAATATCTGCAAACTTATTTGCAGAAATTTGATTAAAAACAAATTAAATTTTAGTCATAACGAGAAAACTTTTGCTTATAATAAAAAGTTTGTTAGTTATAATGCAAATCCTTTTTGGGAGAAAAACCTCTGGTTATAATGAAAACGTTTTTGTTAAAACATGAGAACTTTTGGTTATAACGTGAAAAATTTTGGTTATAATGAAAAGTGCTTCAGATATAATGAAAAGCATTTTGCTTATAAAAAGAATATTTTTGGTTGTAAAGAAGGTTTTTAGTTATAACGGAAAGTTTCTGTTATCGCGAAAACACTATAGTGACAAAGCGAAAACTTTTGGAACCAACGAACAGAGTTTTTTTTTTTAGTGATAACGCAAAGTGTTTTTGCTATCACTTGAAGTTTTTTGGTTACAGCGCGAAAATGTTTGGTTAAAACGAAAGTTGTTTAGTTATAACAAAACACTTTTGGCTAAGACGAGAAAGTGTTTGTTATAACGAAAAGACATAACATTTATTGAATCTGTAAACAGTTATTTCCACATTTGTAAAAGGGGATCTGACAGAGTGTCAGTTTGCCACAAAGCACAATGATTGCGAGCATTTACTAGTGGATAGGAGACGAGTGAAACCATAGTGATATTTAAAATCTTTGAATTATGTGCAATGCAAAAAAGTATGCCTTTCGTAAGTTTTACTGTTTTTCAATGTATGAGCTTGAGGCATTTACTAAAAATGCATTTGGGTGTTACCTGGCCTCAAACAGTTTCGTTCCTTTCCAAGTCGACCACTTGATATTTCAATGGATTTACACACAAAAATTGAAATTGTCATGCACGTAATCAATTGCTTGATTTTGTTCCTTTTCCATAACGAATCATTACGGTAGCCCTCAATTTAAAGTTGGTCCGGTCCATTTGAGAAATTTGGAAGTTTTATACAAATTTCTGCATATTAACATGGTTTTGGTAATACATCTAGACCTATGAATCTAATGTTGGTCGGACCAACCTCACCAATCTGACCGCAAGGCTACGGCCCTGCCAATACTGCATTAAAGTTCGTTTCCTATCAGAAGTCAATTTAGATACAAACGTTTCGCACATGTGAAATGAAATCATAATTACACAGGTGTAAAACATTTTCACGTATGTGTCATATTTGTGAAACAGATTTCCAGATGTGTAAACAATCAACAAATATGTGAAACATTTTTACAAATACGTATCTTTAATGTTACATATGTGTAAATATATTATGCATATGTAATACTGTGATGATTTTATTGATAAAAGATTCTTTGCAATGGATGATTCCTAGCCTTGCCACGTGCTCAGTATGGCACATTATTGGGAGCGCAGGACATTCTAATAACTGTTATATATAGGCGTTTTCAAAAACCAGCTTAGCTGTGATTGGCGTCGGACCACGTCACATTGCCTTGCTTATGAGACAAGTTTCGCAACTCCATGCCTGATAATTGTAAGCGATCAGTAATTTTTAGCATACATTATTATTTTTTTATATTTTTATTATTTTCTTCGAGTTTATTTTGCATGCGTTTATTATTTTCACATTTTTAAAATGAATTAAAAACTCCCATATGTGAAAACCATTTTGAAATATTTGAAAAAAATTACACATATGTGACATAGTTTAACACATATGTACAATTATAGTTTTATTTTACATGTGTAAATCTATTTCACATATGTGTAAAAGAATATCACATGTGTTAACATTTCAGCAAACACATTCATATGAAATTAATCATTACTTCACATATGTGTTAAACTATTTTGCATGTGTATAAAACGAACTCATATATGTAAATCTTTGCACATGAATAAGATAGCATGTGTTGAACAGGTTTACACGTATTTAAAATTCTTTCATACATATGTGTAATTATGTGTTTATTTCATATGTAAATAAATTTTTACATTTATGTATAAAAAAATTACACACGTAAATAATTTTCAGATATGTCAAAATTAAGCGCCATTTTACATATGTGTAAAAGATTTCCACATATGTGAAAAAGATGTGCACATTTGTGAAAAAAATGCCCATATGTGAAATACCTTAACACATATATGTAATCGTAATATAATTTCACGCATGTATAAACTTTCACATGTGTGGAAAGGAATTTCACATATATACATTGATTCGGCTTTTGAACAGAAATTACAAAGTAATGGATAATTTTACAATATTGACCGTGTGTAGCATGTGATAGTAGTTCTCATTTCAGAGCGGATATACTTCTTATCTACATTGTTGTTTGTGTCTTATACTTCTCTGCTGTATGCATTGAAATCTGCAGCCGGCTGGATTCAGCTGATGGTGATTTTAATTTCATTTGTGCCACACCCACCAGATGGCGGGAGTATGCAATAAAGATATTCGGTATGTGTAAATCGTTTTCAATATGTGATATAAATGCTAATTTCGCATTTATGAAAAAGAATAACACATTTGTATAAAAATCTATAAATGTGTCACGTTTCCCACATATGTGGGGAGAGAGAGAAAGAGAGAGAGAAAGAGAGAGAGAAAGAGAGAGAGACAGACAGACAGACAGACAGACAGACAGAGAGGACGGCTGGTTAAACTGCCTGACGCTAAATCAAAGACTGTAGTTTATGTTAGATGTCGTTGCCATCTAATTTTTGCTTGGCCAACATATTTTGCAGAACTGCACCAGAACTATGTTCTTAAATTTTCTATGTTTGAAAGGAAGAAATAGATTCAATAACCATTAAGGATTATCATACACGTGTTTTCCGGTTTAACATGCATTTGTGAGGCCACTGGATACAGTGTTTGGCATGTTCTGTGGATTGTTCTGGGTATGCCAATCCATGATCCAAAAGCACACGAAAATAACAAAACCAGATTGCAATGACTGACGTGAAAATGATTTGATGTGAAACTTCATGTCTGATGTGCGAAATTGTTTAGCATCACTGTCTTGAGGATATGTGGATCGGTTAGTGAGATGAAACATTACATATTGAACACATATTGCCAGAAAAAGTGACTGTATTCAAATATTCGAGGGTCTTTGGTGATCTTGGTCTTTGGTAGAACTAAATAATTAAGCACTTAGGCTTGGGTCCAATTCAGGAGGGCTTGTACACTGTGGCTAAAATGCTGTCAGTACTGTCGAAAATACTTTAATCAGTTGTTTCAAAATTACTTTTAAACTTAAATAACAGTATATGACAGACATTTTACACGTAAGGGCTTTCTATGATTTTTTTCCATATTTTTCATATATTCATAGACATTGAAAATATATCATTTTTTTTAAAGATAAATGTTGGACTATGACATTATACCAACAACTATTTTTCATCAAAGTTTTAAATTGTTCTTAATGAAAATAATCATTTTAAATTCTCATGATATGACTGCACGGTGTGGGATAAATGACTGATTGAGTACTTTTGACAGGGTTGTAGAGTAGGCAAGGCTTCTTGACAAAGAAGAGATTAAACAATTAAATAAATAAACAGAACCATTAAAACTGTGTATTTAATGCCTAAAATCCTCATTTGTTGGTGTCTAATATGACTATTAGAAATTTATTTATATCTTACCACACCACACTGACACGCATGTAATATCATCTAGCTTTATTATTTGATACTACATAACCAGAGTAAGTCGCACAATCTCACATGTCCATTTGCGTTTTGACAAGTTGTGGGCATGCCTATACAAAGAACCAGAAAACAGCTTATATTATCAGAGTTAGAAACAAGTTTTATAAGGTCAAATACTAAATGATGAGTTAGAAACAAGTTTTATCTGGTCAAATACTAAATGATAATTTATTGTTACAAGGAAGGTAACACCAGTAAAACCGTTTGGTGGCAGATGGTACATTTTCGGCGGCATTCAGCTGCAGCCATGCAGCCATCTGCCGCCGAAGATAAGTAGGAGCCTTTTATGATCAGCGGCACATGGCAGCAGGTGGCGGCACTTGGCGTCAGGCCTGTCTCGGTTACATTTGTGCCGCTCCGTGTCGCCATGTGCCGCAAGTCTCTGAGTGCTGCTTACTATTTTATGCATAATAACACAATTGGGTGGAACCTAAAATCAGGCAAGTAACTTAACAGTACTATATCAAATATTTCTATGCATATATACCAGCTATGTCAAGTAAAACAAATATTTGTATGCATATATACCAGCTATGTCAAATAAAACAAATACCTGTACATCTTGGCCCAGAATTAGCTGATCCATGATATTCTAGCAAGCTCATATAGTTTCATTTAGTCTGTGAGTAAAGCATCTGCAGGCACATACATGTATATACAGAGAAATCATTTGCAATTAGGGCACAGTCGGCCCATATATATATATATATATATATATATATATTGAACTTACACATTTACACATGCACATGGATGCATATATGCATGCACAATCACAATTTTACACCAATTTGTAACACATGTTTATGTTCTTTGTGAAAGATTTCGTCATGAAATTACCTTGAAACACCTACCTCTCAGCACCCAAAAAATATATGAATGGATGAATGAATATATGGAGGACTTTTCATTGTTTTTCATGCCTGTCAAGCACATCAAAAGAAAAGAAAATTTCAAAGGTTATAAAGGCTTGAAAAATGTAGAGTCATGTGCTTCTGTTAAGAAGACTAATCATTATGTCAGTGTGCAAATACAAACTGTTTTTCCTGAAGTTATTTCATTCTATTTCTCTTTCTTCTTTACTTCAATTCATATATCATGTCATGATACAACATAACCCCTCCCCCGAAAAAGAGAGAGAGAGAGAGGGAGAGAGAGAGAGAGATAGAGAGAGAGAGAGAAAAGAAAAGACAAAACACCCAAGTCATGAACAATGTCCCAGCCTTTATTCGCACATTCATGCCATATATCTGGGCAGGTAAACGACAATGAGGACTGAGTGCTGGGATCTATCTACATATTTATGCATGGTTAAAATATAAAAAAGCATCAGTTGCCGTCTAAATTTGTACACAGCTATGTTCTCATACTACATTCAGCATCCAATTTCGTTTTTTTTTTTACTTAATAATAAAGCTCTGTGAGTATGCCTCTTATACTTTATTTCAATTTATGCACTGCCAGTGTTATTGTTGATGACATTTTGCCCGTGAACCATTAATGTGTTTCACCTGTGCAAGAACGTGTGTGTATGTATACATGCATGTATGAGTGTGTGTAATTATTGATGAATAAATAAATAGGACTGGAACGGTAGGCCAACTCTGCCACATTTTCAAATGATTTCTCTGCATATATGTGTCTGTGTGTATGTTACCCACAGAACAGGGTGCAAACATTCCTATAATTCTCTTGTTCAGGGCAAGTCAAATCCTTTTGAGGACAAGTAATTGTCAATTTTTTTACCTATGAACAAGTAATTTTTATCAGCAAAATTCATAGTCTGTTAAATTTCAAAGCTTCTTGGCAAAACAGTCACATAAACTTACTGCATGACACAATGGTTTCCATTAAAACTTGTTTTTGAACCAAGAATAAGATACACTTTATTAGCACAAGTGATATTATGAGGGAGGACAAGTGAAATTTTGTGTCACTGGTCCTACACTCAAGATTTTTCAAAACAAATTTTTACGCCCTGCCTAACCATCCTACTTCTGGGCTTATATGCATAATACATGTACTTGTGTGTGTGTGTGTGTGTGTGTGTGTGTGTGTGTGTGTGTGTGTGTGTGTGAGTGTGTTTATTTTTTATTTTATTTTATTTTATTTCATTTTATTTTATTTTATTTTGTTTTATTTTATTTTGTTTTATTTTATTTTATTTTATTTTATTTATTTATTTATTTATTTTTACAGAGTTAGTACATATACATGGGAACATTTGATGTACTTCTCTTTAGTGTCTTGTCCGGTTTTCGATTCCACCTAATTTTCTAAGTCACATGCAGTAGTGGACAGCATTTAAAGACTTTCAGCAGATGGCGGCACAGAGAAGCAAACAAAAGCAGAAATGTAATCAAGAAGGGCCTGTCTGCCCCTGAGCCCAAAAGACCCCTACTTATTTTCAGCCGCAAACTGTGGCAGAGAGCGGCAGTGATGCCAATTGGGGACTGCCGCAGCCTGCCGCTTAAAATGTACCATCTCGCACGGAAACGATTTACTTGTGTTATGTAGCCTAGATGATTTCTGAGATCTTGTCAACCTGACCTAGTTTTTGTCGAGTTGAAAGGATTATTATCTAGCTGACACGCCAGTACTGCTGAGTTGACTGTATACCCATAGGAAAGTAATATTTCAGTACTAGGATGCAGAATAATGATGTAATATCTTCCAAATTGAATGTACCCAAAATGGAAAAACACCTGAACAACTAAAAAAAAAAAAAAATTAATAAGGAAGCCATCAACACAAAAAAGTTCGGACTGTGGAGAAGGTATTTAAATACAAATCAGTCAGGACTTTATCAAATACACTTATAAATGTATGCAAGCAAGCAAGTAAGGCTACCATGGAAAAGAAAATTAAAGAGCATTCAGATCCAAAATTGTCCTGGAGATCCATGAATTCTAAACACAGAACTAGGGAAAATGTTCCTGATTTGGACAGACAGAAAGTACACCCCACCATGACAAAGCTTAAGCTCCTTAATTTTTATTGCTGTTGATTTTTAGCTCAGCTGACTTGTCAGTCAGCTGAGCTTTTGTGAGAGTCCGCCGTTCATCGTCTGTACACTATTCAAATTTTCAACTTCTTCTCAAAACCTTCGACAAGATTCACTTCAATCTTGGTGGGGATGTACCTTGGGTGGGTTTCTACCAGATTTTTTCAAATGGTCATGCTCCAGTGATTTTTTGCATTTTCAATTTTTTTTTTTTTGGGGGGGGGGGGGTCGGGGGGAAAATCTTAAAAACTGTTATCCTCTGAAACCGCTCCCCTATTGCCTGGATATCACACAACAACACTTCTTGGGACTTCTAGTTCTTAATTTGCTCAGCAGGTGGTGCTGCATCTTTTTCTATTTTAAAATTTTGTGTGTGTGTGTGTGTGTTTTTTTACAATATTTGAGTTCTTCTTTAGAACCATAACTCAGATTAAGCTGAAATTGGTGGACCTGTACCTTGTGGAAAGGAAAAACAAATTTATACACTAGTTAGCACTGCTTTTGAATCCTAAATTTTAAAGTTTTCTTTCAATTCGATTACTTATCGGTAAATGTACTTTTCCTATTGATTACTATGTAAATTAATGGACATTCTAATGCTAATTCGCATTGATGACTTCTCCACAGAAACTGTCAAAGAGATTTACTTCAAACATGGTAGCAATGCACATGTAGCTTGGCTGGGTCTCTACCAAGTTTGTTCAAATGTGATTTAATTTTTTTTTTTGGGGGGGGGGTCGGGGTTATGGCTAAACTCGGTAGGGATGTACCTTTTTTAAGTGCCTATTTATTTCATGAAAATGGTCATGCTCCAATGAGGTTTGGACTTTGACCTCATTCCCAAGGTCACAGGACAACTGACTTGAAATTTACTGTTCACTTGATAACTTGAGATCTGATTTTAGTTAAGACCCTGATGCTGCACATATTAATGTTTCTCTATGATGGTCATCCTGAGACAGTACATGAGTGACCTTATCTTCATTTCACAGTGCAATATACATGAATTTTACTCTTTACTATAACTTGAGAACTGCTTTAACTAGGACCTTGATGTTGCATATGTTATTGTTCTTCTATAAAGTTTAGACTAACTCAGTACATGGGTGACCTTGATCCTATCTCAAGTTCACAAGCTGCAAGTGTGATGAATGTCTGGATAAGCTGAGCATTGGCTGTTCACACAGCAATCCTGTTCTTTTAGATAAGGGAACTGCAGAAAGGTTTAGGCCTCGGAGGCACAGCTAGCTAGCCTTCGAAAATGAAGAACCAGGTAGCAACTATGAAAGTAGAAAGAGGAGCTAGTACAAACGAGTAGATGGCAAGGTAAATAGTGACAAATAGAAACAAGTTAAGTGGAAGAGAAAGAATAAAAATCAAGAAATCACAAAAAGAGGAAAGCGAACACATAGGGGGAGGACCAAGAAGCAGTGTAAGGGGCGCACCGGGATGCGATTTATGGCTCAAAATGGGGCCAAGAAACAGTACCAGGATGTTAATCCAAAGACATACAGGATTGAAGGACCAGAGGAAATTGAAGACAGTGTACAAATGCTTTTTAATGAAATTAATAGTTTTTGAAAAGAAACAAGTACCCAGGAAATGGAATAGGAATAGAAAATCTTATATTCCCAAATAGGGTCACTGTGATATACTAGAACATATAATTTGCAAGGCTGAAGAGAAGCTCCTACCCACAAAAACAGTAAAATGTAACACATATGAACACAAACGCTCTCCCTGGATAACGTGTGGTATCTTACCTTCTATCAAATGGCGTGATGTCCTCAACATAGAAGTGCACAGATCAAGAAACGTTAAAATATCTTACTAGAAAACAAAATCTCAAAGTCTAAAATAACATTTTTGATAGAAATATTCGACAAGCAAAACAAGATTACTATAATCGTGATTTTTTAAACTTTAAATGTGCCACTCATAAAACATGGGATGTTATAATATCAGTTTTAAATCTCAATAAAAATAAAACAGTTTTCCCTCAATTCTTCATCATCGACAATTTAAAGACAGCTAACAAAATTGATATAGCTGCATTCTTTACACTTTCTTCACAAACATTGGTCTGACTCTAGCCACAAACATAAACTCATCAAATTCTCCTCTCTTTACTACTTAACTTAAAAACTGGCCACATCATACTTTTGCTTTCTAGCAAACACCAGAAACTGATGTCTCCAAAGTCATACAAAATTTCAAATCCAAATCAAGCACAGGACATGGTCAAATTTCCACGAAACGTCTTAAATATTTATCAACTATATTATTGTGCTACCTTGATGATAAATCAATTACTAAATACTTGAATTTATCCTGCTAAACTGTAGGCATACTAAAAGGAATACTAACCTTTATACCTGTCCAAGCACTTTTAACCCTATATAATTCCCTTTTTCTACCTCCTTTTAATCATGACCTTCTAATACGGGGTTACTCGTGCGAACGAATTGTCAAGCTACAAAATAAAGCAATTCCCCTAATTTCTTCTCTAAATTTTCAATTCACAGCGAACCTTTTTTTCCCAAGACATTTAACATAATTATGATTAATGATCTAATTTATCAAAAAGGCACTCTACTTCTATTTTCGTTATAAACACGAACTTCCAGATTAAATCAAGAATATGTTTTCTGCTATTCCTGTTGCCCACACATACCCGCCCCATTACCGTCTTGATCCCCGTTATGCCACCCCTTCACACTCTTCAGTTCAAAGTTCATTCATTATCACACACCTAAAAATCTCAATACGACACCCAAAAATGTAATGGGAAAAATTAATAGCCATTCATATTCAGGTATTTCATATCTTGTAATAGCCTAGTTTGTGACAAATCCCTGATGTAGTTGTATTCCCAAATTAAAGTTGATATTTCTTATTATTTTCTTCTACAACAGAAGGAATTTTAGGGGAGCAAGGAAGGAATAGCACAGAAATTGCCAAAACCAGGTTGACTACTTAAGATATTTACAATCAAGTAGATTAGAAAAACATGATCCATATTCACAAATTTCAAACCCAACAATGACAGCAAAGAAATTCCAGAGTTACCAAAGCATCAACATTCATCTTCCAATACCAATGTGAGGAAACAAATTTCACTCCTGACTTGAGACAGCAGTCACCTTTAAAAGGCTACTGTTGGTTTTAAACCAGTTCTCTCAACCTTTTAAACATTCTTCATTAACTGCAGACAATAGTGTTACCAAAATATACTGGCCTAACCACTCACAACCCAAAGTTGATCACTTTTACCGAAAATGAAAAGAGACCCAGTAAGAGGATAGGTGGTGCAGGAAAATATGTAATAAAGATGTTACAGAAAAGCCAAGATGGGTCAAAGACATGGATAAGTTAGCCAAAATGTATGAATTAAATGGCAATGATGAGGTTGAGCCCTGAAAAACATATATACGGAAGGTAGTGACAGAAGGATGGAATGGAGGATGGAAGTACACCAAAGGCATGCAAGGTTTTAGAGAAGCCGATGAAATGTACATGCTTGGATACTGGAAACGAATCTAAACGTTTGTTTCAGAGTAGGGCAGGAGTTATCAATTTAGTAAATTGAGTTCCCAGGAGACAGAAGAGATAGTTGACCATTGGTTGGTATAGTGTGATGCGTATGGAGAAATGAGCGAAAATATATTTAGGAAAGAGAGCGTGTGTCATGAGTTCAGGTTTGACAGGGGGTTGGTTTACTGGGAGGAAAGAATGGAGTCAGAACTGTACAGGACTTTCTGGTAGGGTATTGGGAGAAAACAAATTGGATATTAGAATTAGAAGAGAACAGAGTTTACTGGAATATCAGTTTTTTAGGAAGGAAAAGGAAAGGTGGTAGCCCTTATCAGGGTTCCCATGACTGTGTGGACAGGACATGCCAAATTGCTGAGCCTGGGAGGCGGGAAAGGGTCAAAAGGAAAGTGGTTTTTTTTGTTTTTGTTTTTTGTTTTCTTGCCACCGGTATCAGATATGATACAAGACCACGGCAAATTAGTGGAGTGTCACAGAATGATTATTATTGTTATCATCATCATCATCATCATCAGCATCATCATGGAATTTAATCTGTCAGTGATTGCTTTCTAAGCTGGTTGCTTAAAGATTACCAACAGGTATTAAAAATAATCTTCTTTTGGAAGTGAGGCATGAAATTTGTTAATTCTGGTGTTGCGTTTTTTGAAAGTTAAAGCGATTTCCCCTGACAATGTCTGGGGTTAAAAACAAGCGTCATTCTACGGAACTACTGCATATTACGTAACGTGTGTAGATCTCAAGACTTTTGCATCCTATGTCCGTTGTTTGATGAACTTTAGACTGTTGCTTGCTATTTTTTGTCATTTTCAATAATCCCGCTACGATATTAAACAGGATTTAGAAACATTTATTTTTGGAACTGACACATCAAATTTGTAAACTGTTGTATCTTCAGGGATGGTTTAAAGATGTCACACACGGATTGTATGTGTAAACAGGTAACCTCCCTCTTGGGCCGTTGCATATTGATTTTTCATGTACATACAGGTTGTATTGAACGTAAGCCTATCCAAGATAATATTACTCCATATCCTTTTACGCCTATAGTTGGTGTAATAACCCTTATGAAACAGTTAATGTACTCACCATGCAATGTAATGCTGTCAGCTTCGTGGCACTTGAACAACTTCAGAGTTATAGACTCCTACACAGTTTTGATTTGTGAGATGAAAAGTGAGGTGAAGCCACCCTACTCATATAATTTTAGGGCTCTACTTTTGCGCACGTCACATTTTTAGTTGACAGGTTTCAACTTGTTATTTTCCAGAATTTTCAAAAATGACACTGGGTAGAGTCAGTTATGAATAGCTGCAGGTAAATAGATTTTATGATTACGTAATTCAGTGAAGTGATAGGGTGGGTACATCTGGTTGGAACCATGATCCCATTTCTCAATAGACTGCTGTGAAAGTCGTGCCGCTATAATCATCTTATCGTGCAAATCTAATTGTGTCTTATTGTAAGAATATGTCATAAAATGAGTTCCCATGTATGGACATTAAGTTTAATCCCCACATATTAATGACTAGGGTTTCATGCTGAATCTATACTTTTTATCAACGATAGTCATCAGAACACACCAGTGCGTACCCCTTGTGTATTCCACAAATCCGTTTATTTATGTTAATTTAAATGTTTAAACCTAACAATGATTAGGGCTGTATACAAGTTATGTAATTTTTTATTGACGATTGGTGTCAGGGCACATCTGTACTGCCTATTGTGTATTTGAGAGACATATTCATTTATGTCAATGTTTAATTTCCACTTGCTGATAAGGGCTTCACGTAGGTTATGTATTTTATCAGTGATTGTTATCAGAACACACCTGTGTTTATTTTATGCAGGCTACATTATAAAGATGCCTTTATTTATGTCATTTTGAATCCCCACTTATCATTGACAGGGGCTTCCTGTGAATTATACAATTTCATTGTGAAATAGTAGAAGGCTTCGGCACATCTGTATTTAATTATCTACTATATCTCAATATACCCCATATTGGTTTTATATAGGTGGTGCCATTTTTATCAATGCTTGTTTTCAGGACACACCTGTGTAGTTAGTCAGCGCATCTCAAATATGTAATATTTTAGTTTTAACCAGTTTTCAGTTTATCTCTCTCATGTACTGGTTAAGACTATATATTTATAAACTCCTGTGGGAACCCCTTTATCTATGTTTAGGTTTTGGCTAAGATTACAATTTTGGAACTTTCACGTTATGATCCTCTGTGGAATGTAAGTGCACACAACAAGCCTATGCAGTCCTTGGTTGCGTACTTTTCAAGTAGTCAGTAGTCACAGATCAATTCAGAAATAAAATTTTTAAAAAAGTATTGATTAAGTAAGATGGTTTACGTTTTCTGAACAGGTATCATCGTTTTAACGACTCCAAATAACATCTATATATATATATATATATATATATATATATATATATATATATATATATATATATATATATATATATATATATATATATATATATATATATATTTTAAATACACATATATGAGCCCGTGGTAAGTTAACAGAGGAGAGTACGATAGAAATCGCATCATTCTCGCTATATTCCTGTCTTTGGAAAGGGCTTCTGAAGAATAATTACGTAATGACGCGCAATATATTGAACTGAGCTACGACAAGAATTAACGGATATCATAATTGAACTCAGAAACAATTATAAATCTGCATATAAAACATCATTGTTGTTTTTTTATGAACAACAGTGAATAACACCGAGATGCAGTTTTCTATTGAGAAATAATTGGGGGATTTGGTGGAATTTGAATATAGGACGATGAAAAGCCAAACGACAACTTTTTTTAGTATATCACAGATTATCGAGCTTGAATGCAAAAGTTGTAGGCATATTTGACATGCATTTGTAACCCTTTAGAAGATGGACCGAGATCACCATATCAAAAAAACTGCTAAGCATCCAGTAAAATGTTGTTCATCAATTTGTATTGAAATAATCCAAATACAAATGAAACCAAAATAATATACCACCTTGACTTGTCCCTTTAGATAAAACCGCAATCAAACAAACAAACGAAAACAATCAAACAAAGAACGAATAAAAAAGTAAGAGAAAAGACAAAGAAAACACATGTGGAGAAAATTACACCCCGTCTAGCATGAAAGTACTCTGTGGAATGCCACATGGCTATGATTCGAAGTATTACAATGGAACATCTCATTTCATAAAGAAGTGTTGTACAAGTTCAGAATGGGTTACTTGATCAAATTAATGCTGTGCTTTATGGGCGTTCTTTGAGCAAAGAAGAACTGGGGTACTCTGAGATCGATAAAAGATAGTTTTCCTCCTTATAAGAGTTTTTTGTTTGCATCATATTCCAGATTTGTTTACAGTATGTTATGCCACATGCCCAATAAAATATCTAATCTTCAAATCATGAATAATCCAAAAATGACTGCGGCTGAGGCGAATGATTGGGCACAATATCTTCAGAAAGAGATTAAAAAAAGGGAGTACCTATGCCAATTTTCAGGTTTTCACTCTCAGGCTTTCCGACACGGCATTGAATGAAACAGGCAAAGAGAAAGAAAGACATATCAGAAACTAAAGAAAATTTGGGACAACAAATATGTATATGTGCGTTGAAAACTTGTAAAATTTGAAGTGGTTTAAATATTGAATATATTCAAATTGTAACAGGCGCAAATGTAATTCTAACCACTGCTGGTATATACATGAGAACGATGTATCTTAGGGAGCACATATATAATTTGCAGCATTTATAATCATGCTGTTTAGACGCTTTTAACATTTTAAAACTTGAATATCAGTGAACGTTAAAATCAGATGTACACACAATTATAAGGCAGACACCAAAACCTCACAACAGTACATTGGCAACAGTGCCCTGTGTAGGTAAGTGAGGGAAAGGTGGTAAGGGTGCATGCTGGTTAAGGGATGGAGGGGCCTATTCTGGAAAAGAACTGGGAAAGAGATAAGAAAATTACTGGAAAATGGAATGAGGTGTTCTGTGAAACAGGGTATATGCTTCTTATTTCCTGGCACCTGCAGCTGCACCTTGACCTGGACATGGACCCTGACCTTAGTTCCTGCAGACAGACATCCTGAGCTGAAAATAGAGGAGTGATCATATCAGTATAATATAGGCATAGCTACGCACGAAGGGATATAGGTCAGGGTACATATACTCTTCAGTGCTTGTAAATGGCTGTTTAAATATTCCATACATATGTAAGTAAAAGTGCTGATAGTAGCGAATGTGTGTGGAGGTGATCACGTAACCTCAGCCGGGCTTTAAAAGTACTTTTTAATATATACTGATCAACATTTATCGATAGTATGGTTATGATCATGCTGGTTTGGACAGGTTTCCAAATCTTGTTTCCATGGCTACTGATGCTAAGAGTCAGTACTTCGCAGGGCTAAGGGCTGCATGGACAATGCTTCTATGAACTAACACTTTCTACAAATAATAAAATGAAAGGACCAGAACTGTGAAAGAGAATGTATACTTCAGGACAATTAAGTGAATTTAACATTAATATTATTTTTACATCTAAGTTCTTGGGTTGAGCTGCTATTTTGTCCTATTGTTCTGTTATACTTGGGGTGGAGCTTGATTCGCATGTTTCTACCATAGTAAATACAGTTTTGCATCCTGTAGTACAAAGATACCCTATTCAAAAGTCCCTGCCATATTTGGAACACTACTGACCTCTGGTTGCAGAAACCAGAATGAAGCTGAGGAGGGACACCAACACCAATAAATATACCTGTGACATCTAATTATACATCCTGAAAAAAATCCATATTCTATTCACTTGTTGCTGCTAGAAATTCCAAGAATGCATAGAGAGTCAGCTAAATTATTCTGGCTTTAGGTCCAACTGTATAGAGAATCAAAATTGCAGGGAGATGCATATCATTGGCATATAGGAAAGGTCTAAACACTGAAGATCCCTCCCCCACCCCCTTGTTGTAGTCCTAGAGTTTTCCTAACAGAATAACACATTGGTTATATACAAAATTGCTTTTAATAATAGATATGACCTAGCAAAGTAAAAAAAAAATCAACATGCAAGTGAATGGGGACTTGAATTGATGGCCCCCATAGCCTGACTGTGGTTTCTGCCACCAGATATCAGTAGTGTTCCAAATATGGCAAGGGCTTTTGAATGTTTCAAGGATATAAATGAAATTTAGTGGACTAGCTTAGGAAGCCCAAAGCTTTGTGATTCATGATACTAGTGGCACTAACTGCAGTCTGACGGAAATTATGAACCAAGTATGTTAAACAAAATAAAATTTATTGCGTTAAATGAATAAAACTAGATAATCGGAATTTAAATGACATATAGATTATGTCCAACACTATACACTAAATTTTTTCATTGACTTTGACCTATTTTGTAGGTTACGAGGCCCGCAAAGTTGAAATGATTGTTCTGAGAGGATATTGTGCAGCTTGGATATCAATGAAGAATATAATCAATCCCTCAGATCAATATTTCGCTTGAATGCATGTTGCATACAACTACATGGTGCCCAACCTTTGGGTTTATTGTGACCTAATTAGTATGTCATATAGGACTTACACAGTTAGCCCTTTTTGCTATGGAACCTAAAGAGTTGTTATCCAATTTTAAAATTCAGACCACAAATTTAAAACTGGACTCAGGGTCACCTTGTAAAACGTCACGATTTTTTAATCAACGATGGACGTCAAGGTCACATGGCCACAACAAGTATAGGGGTCAAAATATGACAATATCATATTCGATCTAGCACGTATAATTTTTTGTTAATCTTAATGAAATTTGGGCGGATTGCGCAGAGGTCGACATCTCGATTGCTTATGATACTAGGAGCATTATCGGCGGGGTCACGGAAACTTGGGCATCCAAATCAAACAATTGAAAGAAATTCACCCTCCCTGTTCTTGTTTTGTTTTGAATCCCTATATTAATGTAGCCCATAATAAGTCAACAAAGTACTAGGCCCATGGTCCATAGTTTTTAATTTTCAGCAACACGGGATTCACCCCTGAATATTTAGAGGGCTAAAAACTACAAAGATCAAGATGAACATCAAACCTTGTGGATTTATAAATAGACAATTTGCGTAGATGATTCATATAAAGACATTAAGAATTTTTCAAAAAAGTAAAATTTTCGCCACACGACAAACATTTAACACATTTTGTACCGGTTAAATGCTGCAAAAAGTATAGATAGGAGCTTAAAGGGCCAACAAAAAATGCCGAGTTTATAAATTACTGTCCTGTAAGAGAACTGTCCTTACTGTCCTTATATAATATACATGCACACCACACACACACACACACACACACATATATATATATATATATACATATATATATATATATATATATATATATATATATATATATATATATATATATATGTGTGTGTGTGTGTGTGTGTGTGTGTGTGTGTGTGTGTGTGTGTGTGTGTGTGTGTGTATTACGGAGATTAATTACCTCTATAAGCATTTTCAAAATTTATGCTGTCTATGAGATGGGATAAAGTTGTGGTTCAGGTGTGTACATTAAGCTGAACTAATAATTTTGCAGAAATACCAATGTGCATATTTACTCTCATCTATCCATTACCTCGATTTGCTGCCGGGTAATCAATTGGAAACATTTTCTACCAATCCGACTTTACTGGGTTTTTTTTTTCTAGTCCTTCGGGTTCGGGTTCCTCATGATAAGGGTGGGAACTGTCCGTCAACGTCTGTGCCATGGAAGAAGATTGATACAGGAATGGCTGCTTTGCAACCCACGAGAAACATAAGAGTCTCTATTATTTTTTTTTATCTTCGTCTAAATTATGAATCAAATATTGATTTGTATGTCCATTTTGTTGGGTGATACTTTAGAGGGTGTGATGTAGTTTACGCTGGAAATCTAAAACTGTTATAAATGCTGTTTGGCGTCGGCAAAGAGTGGTGGTCTGTGGCAAGCAGCGATAAGCACCACTGTGTGCCATGGGAGGCTGCTAAGGTCTTGTACGTGCACCATGGTATATATACACAAGAGAACTGCGGCTCGGCTCCCCTTGGCATTTAAAACATAGAAAGGCTCAGCCTGGTCTAGAGGTACCGAGAAGTGTTGCTCAGCAATTTTGAACACTACCCAAGTTTTTTAAGAAGATAGTTGTTAATATTTTACTATAAAATGAATAAATATAAAAATGTAAGCGTCCATAAAAATCCACAAATCACTGGAATGTGATTATTGGAACAAGAATTTGGAAGAAATCCGCCAACTATACGGACCCCTCCCAGACTTTTGAAGTAAATATGGCAGACAGTTTTGGAGGAGAAGCCAAAAATGTTAATTATTGTTGCAATGACCATTGACTTACATATAAATGAAAAGATAAGTATGCATAAAATGCAAAGTATCCAAATTTGGAAATTTATTAAAAATCAGGGAGCAACAGCAATGCCGCTTTTCTTTGACTATTCTACGATGTACATTTTTAACAATTTGCAGTACAATGTGAGTAACGGTTTGGAGAAGTCGAAAATAGAGAAAACACCCTAAAGCTGACAAAAAAAAGTTTACCAAAACTTGTAGCGGCACCTATTGAACACATTAAGGTCTTGGGGACCAAAATTTGTGATTTTTCAATTTGAAAGCAATTGGTTGAGTGTTTTTGGAGGGAAAGATGCGATCAAATGAAATGAAATGAAATGAAATGAAATGGAATATAGAATAATTCAATGGACAGTAACGCTTAAAATGGTGGAGGCTTACCTAAAGTTCGTTCGCAAGTGTATCTGTCTGACGATTCTGGACAAGGTGACAATGTTAATTACCATCGCAGCTTCCACTTATTGACATGGTAATAATAGGAATGTTGCATTAGCTACAAATACCAATTGAAAAAAAATCGTTAAAATCAGGAATCTATATTATCCCCACAGAGTGAACAACTTCATTTGACTTTTCCAAATGGTACAGTTCCTTGAAGTTTAAGCACAATGTAAGTGACGGTTTTATAGAAGTTCAAAACAATAAAAAACATGGTAAAACTCATTCGAAAAATGAGAAAAAATTTGCAGCACTACCAATAGAACAAGGATCTAGGGGTCCACAAAATTATACTTAAGCAATTTTGGAGCAATAAGCCAAGCGGTTTTCGAGAAGAGTTTGCCAAAAATGAAGAAACAAGTTCATACAAATTCTAAAAATTAATGGAGCGTTAAAATCTGTGATGAAATAGTAGAGGCTTACCAACGGTACATCCTCACCAAGTATGAAGTGGGGGTCTAGGACGGTTTTACGAAGGAAGCCCAAATTTGGAATTATAAGCTCAATTCCCATCGATTTATATGCCGCCAAATCATCACTCTGTTGGAAAGCATGCACAAAACACTGTATCATTACGCTCCACTCCTTTCCCCCAACGGAGTACTCTAAAAATATAGAATTTTGGCCAGAGATTTATTTATGCTTTCAACCTAAAATTGTACACTGATTTAGACCTTCCTCCATCCCCCGAGTACTCTGTGTACTAGAATGGAAAGGTTGAAAAGAAAAGGATGACCACTGTGTATGCCGTAGTATGTATTAACCGCCCCAGTACCCGAACTCGTTAAATATAAGGAATCCCCAGCGTCACCACCTGGTGAACAACTTTCTTTGACCTGTCCATAAAGTACATGTCTATCAGGTTTCAGCAGCAATGGGAGGGGCGGTTTTGGAGAAGTAGGATTTACCAAAAGCACAAAACTTCGTAACAAATAGAAAAACAAAAGAGACAGCTGTTGAGGTCTGGATATATATATATATATATATATATATATATATATATATATATATATATATATATATATATATATATATATATATATATATATATATATATATATATATATATATATATATATATATACAAAGGCTCCGAAACACGCTGAGTGGTTCCCCGCTGAAGACCCTTTAATTTATTATTTGGGCTAATACAGCCTATGTCAAAATTTTACAGAGGAACGTGTGCAATATGGACAATAGTACTTCTATTTATATAGGTTAGACAGGGACTGGTTAGCTTATGGAGAGTAAAGAGTTCGGACTGTGGAATAGGGTAATGACTACTAGGAAGTGGTTTTGGACAAAAAGACACAAATACAAGATATATACACATACAATGAAACCTCATTATAACGACACTCCGATATCTGACATATTCCGTTATCTGACAAAGTTCTTATGGAACAGATGGTGTCATTATCACAGGTTTTCACCGTGTATATATATATATATATATATATATATATATATATATATATATATATATATATATATATATATATATATATATATATATATATATATATATATATGCATATATTTAAAACATTATATACCAGATTTAATTGATCAAAATTACTTACCTGAGACAGTTATAACAATAATTGATACCCACTCCTTAAAAGGCTTCTCGCAACATGCTAAGAATTATATTATTAATCATCATTAACTGTAACAATATTAATTGTCACGTCTGCAACAGACGATAATTATTCATATTATATGCATTATTGTCACTTGGTCTATCAACTTAAGTTTTGTAATATCTACAAGCATTCAGCCTACAGCGTTATGTTAGAGATCTTACAGCTTACGAGTTTAAACATAGTAATTAAGCATAGTATATCTTTAGGGTGGCCTACATGCCACCGACTCCTCGGAGTCTTAATGTATGGTCTCCTGGTTTAAAACTTATCACTGTATTCTTGTACCACATTGTGTAACGTTGTTTAGACCAAATAAAGCTATACTTACCATCTATCTATCTATCTATCTATCTATCTATCTATCTATCTATCTATCTATCTATCTATCTATCTATCTATCTATCTATCTATCTATCTATCTATCTATCTATCTATCTATCTATCTATCTATCTATCTATCTATCTATCTATCGATCATCTATCTATCTATCTATGTATCTGTCTATCTATCTATGTTTCTGTTTATCTATCTATAGCTTTTCTATCTATCTATCTATCTATGTTTCTGTCTATCTACATATCTATCTATCTATTTATCTATCTATCATTCATTCATCCATGACAGCAAAGTTAACCGCACAATACAAGATAAGAAACTTGGAATTGAGATAAGGCCAGTGCAAGAGAAGGAAATTGTCACACGAAGGGCACTTATTATTGAGGTTTTGATGTAATAAACGGCCTGCTGCAAGCATACACAAACACACACACACACACACACACACACATACATACATACATATATATATATATATATATATATATATATATAATGTGTACAAGACTGTACGATGTAGGTATATAGCTAGTTAAACTATACACAAGATATAATCACCACAAAAAGCGCCCATTAACCCTGTACACAAGAACATTTATTTCATCGCGTGTAAGTCCTGTACAACTGAACCTGCCCCCAATGGTAGTCATTACATCTGCACACTTGTGGTTTCTCTCGTCACGATGCGCTCATGGTTTTTTATATACAGTTTGACATTGTTTCGCGAAGTGATAATTTTTTGTGCAAGAAAACGGTATGTGGCACTGATAAAATTTTAAGTAGGGCCTATTGCAGGTCCAAGATTGACTTCCCTGAAAACCAGTTTGTTCAAAATTTGCATGCAAAAACTCCTGCTGGTTGCAGCAAAGAAGTTACGAAATCTAATTTATGCTAATTAGCAGCATTCGAATGTCTTTAACACTGTCATAGATAGAGATGTCATTCCAACTTCTTGTAGGGTGTTATTGACCATTGCGCACCTAATGAATTACAAATAAAATTTGTAGCAATTTAAATTACGCTTAATAGCACCATTAGAAATTTTAAATCTTAAATAACTTCAAAGCAATAAAAGATATAGAGGCCATTCCAACTTCCACCCCTGTGTTATGGAATAGTTGTACATTGCCATACCAATATGCTTTGAAGACACACACACTGATTTGCTATGCAGCAAATCATCTTTCCTAGTTTAGTATCAATTCATGATAAAGTCATTGCAACAACTTTTTTCACCAACAACTACAGGCAACCATTACATGGATTAAACATCATTTGAAAACCCTCACTAAACTCATTCTGTAGCAATTGGTTCTCTTATTTTTGGCAGGATACAAATATCCACTCCCTTGAAACCTTTATAGAAGAAAACACATTTTTTCAAGGCCACGATGGGCGGCTGCTTACTGAATCCTTCTGCGTTTGGATGCATGTCACATGCACGCCAAGGTTGATAAATACAAAATTTAAAGTATGATTAATAACATAGTCACCAATTATATGTCAAATAGCACAATGCCGAAGTCAGTTTACACACTGATACTATGTGTATGGCATTTGCTGCTTTCATTATTTTATTGAAGCACAATTCTTACTGCAAGAGAAAATAGATATAGGAAAGATCTCTAATGATAAATTGACACACTGATTTGTGTGCATGTTGTTTTGTGTTTTCATATATCTACTGAAGGCACCTACTAGTTGCCAGAAATTAGTAAATGCAGGGAAGCGAAGCTGAGTGTAAAGATTGTATGACGTGGGTAAAGTTCAAACTATTGCAGGTAATACATCGACCTCCGGGAAGAGGTAGGCTATCACAAATTTGTATAAAAAGATGACTGCTGAGACAAGACGTATGCGCCCCCCCCCCCAAAAAAAAAACAAATAACAAAAAAACAAAAAAAAAAAAGGTTGTGATCGGAATCCCAACACTAGACATTTACATTTACACCCGCATCTATAAAATCTCTCGACGTAAGTATCAAAGAAGTCTTATGGAACTCAGCCATGTAGTGACATACAAAAAGTTTCAAATTATCTACATTTGGTATCTCAGAAAGCCTTGTAGAATTGAACTAACAGTAAATTAAACCTGTTATTCAGATCTCTGGTTATTGATTTGGCTTTTAAGTGATTACTTCCAAATTTCTTCCCAAGGTGCTTATCCCTAATAACACATACTATTGATTCTCAATTTATGGTAGTCATTGCTAAAATCCTTTGCGGCGGGTGATTAATATTGTCAAAGGTGAGGATCTCTCCCTGAGGGTTTGGGAAGGTACATAACGGATACGGTGATAAGGAGGCGACAGGTGTTTCTATATTAAAAGAAAATTCATATGTTTTTGCAAAGTTTCTCATCTGTTTCGGACACAGCAGGAAATATAGACATCTGTAACGGAATTTCGTTAATATTGTCTGCAATTTGTGTCTTCCATTATAGTTCACATAATTCCAAGCGTTTGGTGCAGATACAGCCATACATGGAGTAAGATGAAGTAAAAAAGGCTGGTAACTATGCAAACTTAGGTCATTTGAATCGTCATAAAGTTTAACCAAATACATGATAACCAATACATATAGGGTTACAACTGTTTTGATTCTGATGAATATTCACAAAATGATTTTTTTTCTTGAGCACATTAAATTTTAGAAATTAGAAACATCCCAAATATAATAATATCGCAATACTCTTTTAAGTGGTAGCTGCTTCAGAATGTAAAGCATCAATAGAGTAAAATATTCATGCATTTGAATGTACATGTTTCAGCAGGCGTTCTGCTGTATATTGATATATATATATGTAAGGTGAGCTCACTTTTATGTACCCACCTAACGTTTACCAAACACGTTTCAAACATAAAACCATGGATGGCAGCCCTCAGTTAAAGCAGCTGATACAATATAGGGAGGAATGAAATGACAGATACAAATAGACTCTTTCAGTGCTACATTTTGGACTGATTCAATAACTAGCGCTCAAAGCGCACGGAAGAATCTCTTGACCTCTAGATTTATATGCTACGTAACTACAGCTATGCTGAATGAAAGGTCTTCTTACACGGCACATAAATCTATCACCCTGATTGTAATTCAGAACATTTCGTTTTAGGTAATTCGACTTTAGTTGGAGTTTGTACTGAAAGAGTTAAATCATACCGTCAAATTATCAGGAAATGTCTATCACACTACGTTTGGTTTTGACAATAAGAATCAGTTGTAACATCGATGATGGTGACTAATAAAAGTCAGAAATTCCCATGCTGTGAATGAAATATAAACTTGTTAAATTGCACAAAACTAAAGTGTCGATGAAGTTACCACTTGCCAATATTGTCACTGGGAATTGAATAATTAAATTATACTTTACATTTCCGAACCCGGTAACCTACAGCAAATCTAGTTTGTTTCCTTTTTTGTAAATATTCTCCGGGCATTGCTTGGTCATCCCGTACATGTAGGATAATGAGAGATCCTGTAGAATTAGAACTCTCAATTGCAATCAAATTAAAATTGAGACCATTGCTGATAATTAAATGATCTAGTAATACAAAATTACAAGTTCAAATGATTTTTTTATTAATAAAATGCCCCCTTTTTCAAATATCAACAGAATGGAAATCGTTGATGTTCCATCTTGGTAGATATTCAAAGAGATCATTCCTGCTTTTAGCATCAAAAGGTCAGATTTGCAAGACAGTATTATAAATATATATTTTAAACCAGGTACATGTTTAGAGTTTATAAACGAGTACATAAATTCCTGAAAATTATCTGATAGGTGTAATAACACAGCAGTAACAAGAATGGGGAATAAACAGATGTCACTTTTGTTGTAAATATAGCAACGTCTCAACAAAAGAAGCGTCAAAATAAAATGTGACACAATTAACGAATAAATATATAACCGTTAGAGCTGACCTTTTACTGATAAGATAAAGTCTTTTGTCTTTGGGATCCTTTTAGGAGGGCACAAGTAAAAAAAGTAATAACTGTTGAAAGTAAACCTATACAACAGAAACACAAATTCATGAAAAAAGAGCAAACAATCGCAACTTGTATGTAATAAATCGCCGGTGGAAACATCCTGGATTGGCAAATATTGTCACTTACAACATGTAGTTGACGTATGGTCAGGGGTAGGACATGCGAATTGTTGGTTTGTGGGTGGTGTTTTTCAATACAAACTGATCTAAATCATAATATCTTTTGCTGGACGCGATCTTTTGTACGCTCTTTAATTGAAGAGGCAGGCCATGATATTTACTTGGTTGGCTTGAAATACTTAAAGAAATCATTTATCAATTTCGATGTTGATAAACTTTACAACTGGAAATAGGAAAACTTCATATTAATGTAAATATTAACTTGCGTGGCAAAAATATATTCAGTTGGACTGCATGAACACGTGTACACACATGTAGTTTATTTCAAAGGATTTATTTGGTAGGGCTTTGTGTGTGTGACAGTTGCGTTGATAAACAGGACAGGTGACAGCGAGGAATACCTCGTCCATAGTGTTTTGCAACAATGGCAATTTTGTGGTCAATTCACAAATATTTACATTGAAGATCTGGTTTGGCAAAATTATTTTCTATCACAATCAATGTTGGCCGAAATAAAAAGGACAGCATCACGCAGTTCTGTGCATTGAAAAATATAGCAGCCAAAATGCTTCGATGCCTGTTTGTAGCCTGCGCCTTAACATTTTGCCTGGCAGTAGCCCAAAGTGGCAACTCACGTGAGTAGAATGATAAGCTTTTCCGGTGGATGTGGAGTTCCTGCAACGTTTAGCTGTAGAACAGTTTCAATGAACTAATTTCGATGGGGGATTGTGGTCATGTTCTCTGTTTTCCTGCGTCATGCTGTGGGTTGATAAGACATACATTTTCACAGTGCATTAAACTTCTACCAGGGCCAAAATGAAAATTACCTACAGGTAATTTTGTAGCCCTGTCCAAGTAAGATTGTCTTATCTTAATGTTTATAGTTATACACCACTACAAGATTGCACTGAAAAGAAACCAAAATTCAAGTTTGTATCATGGTGTTTCGGACGCTAGTGGTGTTTTGGAAAAAGAAGTCGTTGCCGTAACATATCATGTCAAGTGTACCCTTGAATTAACCTTAAAGCCTTCTTTTTTCTTCTTCTTCTTTTTTTTTTTTTTTTTTTTTTTTTTTTGTAAATACCTCTCATAACATTTAATGGTGCATTACTTGAAGTGTATGTTGTTGTGGCTGTCTCATTATAGTCATTCCCCCCCCCCCCCCAAAAAAACATGTAATATACTGTCCGTTTATCCATTGACCTACTGGTTAACGGATGCGTGTGCTAGCTCCCCTTGCCCAAATGGGACAAGCTGCAGAAACCACATCGCCCATTACCACTACCGATACCCAGATGACTTCATGGGACCAAACTTTAACCTCAAGTTGTCAATCTGCTGACATAGCGTTCAGGAAAAAAAACGAAAAATTAAAAATTAAAAAGAAAGTAAAGGTTAGAAAAAACAAAACCAAAAGCCAAAAACACCCTTACCCCAAAGCCCCCAAACAAATGCCATGACTATTGAAATTAATTATACGATATCAAAAATCTTTCCTATCTATTATCTTCCGAATGCAGTGTAGTAATAAACAATAATTCGTATAGAGTGGGAAGAATCTCTACAAAATCACATAGTTTTAGAATAAAAGTTAAGAACTTACACAAAATTTAAGGACAATTTTGAACTAGGAGAGCAGTAAAAGTGATCCAATACACAGTGCCAAGTATAGAAATATTACACGTTTCTGAATCAGTTCACGCAAACTAAAAATAGAAACTGGAAGACATGAAAAGCCGCAAAAATCACCATACAAAGAAAGATTATGTGAAGCGTATATTGTTATTGGAGGCAAAATTCGTTTAATTACAACTGCACATATTTTAAAAAGTGCAAGGAAAGTCTTTATAGTGAACTTGCAGATATGTTCCCTTTCTTCTCAAATATGGATGATACTAAAATTTTCACTTTTATTATGGAACGTGAAGATTATAAAAACAGCTACATGCAGTACAGGCCTTTTTCTTGACAATAATGCAAAAATGAGGTACATTTTGATATTTTTTACACTATTGCCATTGCTTTTTGTGATGTCACCTATGTGTTTCTGTATCTGTCGGTCTGCAAAGTATATCAGTGTCTTGGTACTTTGACATGCACATTGTCTTAACAAAATGTCTTGTTTGTATTTTTGATGCAGTTAATTAAGTACAACGTTCATGCAGTTAGACAAGATTGTTTTTATGCTGTGCTTTGACCATACCGACTAAAGATATGATATACATGTATTTGAGCAAAGTAAGCAATTGCTGTTTATGTGCTTTGCTTTGGAGATATAGAATGAGAATGTTTCCCAAACCAGTTTCGTGCAGATTTGTGTAAATTTCTCTTTTTACCATTGTGATGTACTAAGATGACATTTGGCCTGCCACCCCTCAGTTTTCATGATCTTTCTTCACTTTTGTTTTGATAGTTTTTTCATATAGAGGGTCTTCTCCTTCAATCGAATTTATATTGAAACGTCCCACTACTATTTCAACAAGATAATACGGTTTTGTTTTTAAATTATGAAATCTGTAGCGCTAGAAAGGATTAAACTGTTTCGACGATATTCTGGAGCATGATAAAAAATACTTCTTCTTGACTGAACTTTGTTTCGTGTGTATGGTCTTTAGTATTATAAAAAAAATGGTACTCTGTGGCATGAAGAAGCTCCACGCGTACAACACTGCTCAAGTAGGATGATAACAATACGGAACAAAAACAATTAGTTGGATTTTGACTTTGTTTTTTACTATAGTGGAACATCAATCAGCTGATACACGAACTTTTAAAGCGTCATTGTTGTTTGTCAACGAAACGTCTGAATGTCCCATGTCAAGATCGATCGATTTAAAACGGGAAATGAATGACTGACACGGGTGTTTACGGGATGAGGGGATACACACGTGCCATTCACGCAAATTTATTGGCAGAAAGCCCCACACCACGAAGGCAAACTTTGCTGGCAGAAATGTTTCAAACAATCAATAAAGGTGTGAATTTGTGAGTTTGAAAATGTTTTATATATGTGATCCAAATTACCATGATTTATGCCGTGTGCTTTTAAAAATAAAAATGACACAGAGAAAGTCGTAAATGTAAGCAGCATTTGAGGAACACGGTCAGAATACCATCGATGTAAACCGGAAACGGTTGAGCATGTTACACTTTTACCTGTTGAAGGCACGCTGTGCAATATTTACAAGCAGGCCGATGGACCATACACACGAAATCGTACACAGGTCTTCGTCACCGGGTCGTTGTAGAGTTTTTGTAACTTGCAATTATGTAACTTCGCTGGCCGGTAAGTCTTACCGACAGTTAGCCATGATATGATGTGTATTTCAATGTCTTGAATGGTAGCAATAAATTAGTTTGATTGTATTGAACCTTTTGCATACAGTTTCATGTGTCAATGGAACAGACAACACAACAAGTCTATCTGGTAATACTTGCTGCAAGATGTGAAAGATATAAGGCAGAAGGAGCATTCTGGAAAATTATTTAAATTGTTCTCTTGAATCTTTTGTCACACGGAAATGAAATATAAGTATATACATGACATATGGTGCGATCATTACCCATGGTAGCAGAAAGATAATATTCAAAATTATATTGCATGGGAATTTATTTGATATGAAGGGAATAACAAATAATGTGAATGAAATTATTATATTGTGGTCCCAAACAGTACCTTTTTTCACATTCAAAATTAGTTCATTCGCATTTAATATCATTTTGTACATACTGCATATTATTCGCTTCGCACGCACATCATCTCATTTTCGTACAAAGGTATATCTTGGGAGATAAACAATGTAAAATTTTGCTCTTTGACCAACCCGACTATTTCATAGAATGAAATAATAATTATATGCGGGAACAGGATATGTTTCGAGGAAACGCGATAACATTACCAGAGAATGAAATTAATTAATTTTTCTCTCATATCTTCTATGAAGCTTTATAAAATTGAACAAGAAAACAGCATTAAAGGAGCTGAGCGTAATCACTTCGTGAGACCTTTCATTCAAGTATCAGCATACCTATAGTCACATACGGTATTATAGCGCAGGTCAACAGCTTTGCTCGCTACATGCGTATACTTACATAGGATAAAATAGCGCAGGTCAACAGCTTTCCCCGGCGTATGCCTCTAGTTACATGGGATATGATAGCACAGGTCAACAGCTTTCCCCAGCGTATGCCTCTAGTTACATAGGATATGATAGTACAGGTCAACAGCTTTCCCGGGGCATACGTATAGTTACTTAGGATATAATAGCGCAGGTCAACAGCTTTCCCCGGTACCGTGGGCACAATGCCCGCCTGTGCACGTAGAGTCATCATAGTGCAACAGAATTGATTGTACCAGAATCTTCATTGAGTCGTATTACAGCTGACTTCATTGTTCCCTAATTAATAGCATCAAGTGCTCCATTGATTCACTATTTGCACTTGTGTGACATCTTATTTGCACTGAATACTAGGTGACAGCAGAGGACCCTGTCACAGCCATCCATGTAAAAATGGCGGCACTTGCCAACTTTTGAACAAGAGAACATACTGGTGCAGATGTACAAGTCAATACACGGGACGAAAATGTAAGTGGTTGCTTCCAGTTTACAAATTATTTGCTAAGAGATGCTTTGTGTCAAAAGACTTCAAAGTTCCGCTTGTTACAATCTATTTTCTGAATGTAGCACTCCTGCAAAGGCTTAGCTTTGACTCCATAAGATCAGTCGGCAGCTTTCCGTCACAGAAACAATGTCCAAAGTTGTTTGTCGTAAAATATTATCTGTTATATTATTTGATTATCAGTTCACATATGTTTCAGTCAGTGCTTATGAAAATGTGTGAGTTCTCACATTCCAGACCAAAAAGTACACTTATATCATAAACATCCAATGAAGGCGCATCAAAATGTCAGTAGTAGAATATATGTCAAGCTCTAGTGGTTCATACGCTTGTCAACTGTGTGGTCCAGCTGATAACCTGGCAACAATGATGCTTTCACTTGGACATGCCTGAATTCCTGAGTGGGACCTTGCAGGTCTTCGTACAAGTTAATTGCAGTACACCAATTCATAGGACTCTGGTTTATCGGGTTAACTTCGGGAAGCGCACCCTGCTTTGTTTACACTTTGTGCTGGACCGCGCTGGCTGGATTACACGTGGAAGGATAAGAAAGTAAAACGCAGGATGTGCTTGGATTTAATGAAAAAATAAAACCGTCAGCAAACTATAAACACACATTTCACCAATCATGTGACATTTTAGTTCATAGATTTGCACTGTTCAGCACAATCCATAGCGTTAGCCGTGGATCCGTTGTGAACATATGGCGGCGTGGGCTACTTGCTGATTGGACAACCGGGCCAACAATGGAATGCACGATTAATTACGGTCCGGAAAAGTTCGGTACAACTCGGTATGAACAGTCCTGTTGAAATCGGTTAAGGTAGCGGCCACATTTCGACTACAGCGGCAATATGGTGACTCATCATAAAATGACTTTTTTCCATTTTCATGAAGCCCATTATCTAAACTTTGTGCTCACCAAAATTGACTTTAAAAAAATAAATATTTATAGGAGAAAAATGAAGAAAAACATCACTAAGTTTGGGCTGTCAATTACACGTGCTTGGTCTGTTTGTTGAATTATGTTAATTAATCGCCAAGTTTAGATAGCACTCGGCCGCCGCCTCTGGCCCTGACAACGCGGAAATGCGGTGGACTATGACTAATGAGACAATGGGGCATCGCTTGAGTGAATTGACACTGCCACATGATATGATGACGAAAAGATGTTACTTCAACCCTTCCTGTATCGACCGAGAAATTCTCTGTTCTTTTTGTTTATCTTATGGTCTATGATTGAAATAAAATAACTCTTGATGACCCGTTTTGACGATCGCCCTTTGTCAAAATGGCGGCTCGATCGACGGGCACGGAAGATTACAGCAAAGGCGGCCGAACGGAGGATTGCCCGAAAATCAGCATTCATCATGCAATAATAATACTATGAGCATTAAAATAATAAAAGTTTGCTGGTGTTCTGATCAGTTTGTTACGTGATGAGTAAACACAATTGGTGATCGGTGAATTTCAGTAAATGCAATGCTGCACGCAAGTTCCTGTAATGATATATCCTTTCATCTCAGGCGGCACTTCGTTGTCAGCGTGGTTCGTGTGTTGACATTCCAGGAAAACATTGCAGTGGTGGTCAAAACCTTACAATGGACACTTGTCGCAAATTATGTTGAAACTAATGGGTTCCCGGCATTTGTAAGACATTTCTTTGAAACTTTTGACTGGGGTGGAGTCTGTGTGTTCAGCAATAATACGACTCTACCCTTAGAAAGCAACCTCATAGGTGGATTACCGGCCCCTGATACTTTCATCAATCAGTATAATAAAACAGTGCGGGCATTGACCTTACTTTCTTAGTCGTCTCATATACTGTACACAGAAACCGTATTGTCCCCAGTCACTGCTTTCAGACTTAGAGAGTCAAGTAGGAAAGAATTATGTCAAAAACAAAGAGAGAATCAAAAGCAGGACGACGCCAGCGTCCGATTGCCGAGAGTGTAACAGTATCGGAGAGAGAGAGCTTGCGAACCAGATAACACAACTCGGGCAAGCTTTATTCTTTGTTTCCTTTTCAAGTATATAAATAACTGAATATTATCATCATGCTTTAAGCCTATAGAATGCCAATCATTTAAATTATTCATTGCTTGGACATTTTCATTAACCCAAATAAAACGTAGGTTTCGGGGGTATTGAGTGAGCAATAAGAACGTATAATTTACCAAAATCAGAACATGCCAGCTGAGTGAACTTCTCCGTAAAACAAACATTTGAAATACACGAGGTCTTCACTTACAGCCGCCATATTTAAACACTGGTTGTTAGGGTCAAGGTTATCACACGTCAGGTCACGTGATTAATCCACTTACAATTCCCGTTTGAAGTCAGGCAGCCGCATGGGAAACCAGCCAGGTAAAACCAACAGCGTGGCTGCCTTTGGAGTCTTTGAGTTTTAAAACATGCTTTTTAACACAGAAAACATCAATACGTTTTACGAGCAATACATCAAATGTGAGGTTTGCATGTGTACCATGTGTACTACAAAGTTGAGCCGGAGAAAACAAACCGTATTCCCGCTACAGACAATCATGTACGAAAACGGGCCATTCTAACTTTCATTGCGATTTACTCAGAAAACAATTTTCGCAAGATCAATCAATTTTATAAACAACATTTAAAAAAAACCAGTAGGTTTATCCTATCGAAATGAACAGATTTTGGAAGGTAAATACCTAAGCTAGGAACCGTATCTGGGATTTTCCGTTCTCACTATTCCTTCCGTGACTTTTGAAGCGCTAAAAGTGACAGAATTGTAAGACTTTATGATGGCGATGAAAGAATTCAACAACATTTTCAATATTCATTCATTTCATGAACGGTAAGAACGGTTCCTGTGTATTGGTCAGTACTTAAATCCTGCATAGTTTTTAGACTTAATTGTCGAATATTTTTCCAGTAGGCGCTGCAAAAAGTGCTATCTGATACCCCCTAGGAAAATTACTCAGGACACCATCAAAACTCGTCACATTTATACAAAACCTGGTTCTTTCAAATCTAGACATCTGTACCATTAAAATAAGGTATAGTTTTCCGGGTGAAATGGCAAAAACGAATAAGTTATAAGGGGTTAAAGTCGCTAATTCTATACGCGCGGTCGAAATATGGCCGCTACCTTAGCTCATTCCATGATAGGATGCTTCCAAGTGGATTTGCATGTAAACGTAAACCGATTTTTTTTATGTTTGTATTGTATGGTCAATGGATGTCTTGTTTCATTTCAAGATCAAAAATGAGACTTAGAAATATAAAACACATACACCAACCATTGACCAAATAACAAAGTATGTTCACAAGACAATCAAATACGACGGCAACAGACAAATGAATGGTAAGCCCTTAAATCTTGAGTATAAACTATTATATCATCACATACAATTACCACAACAATGAAACAACGCCGAGAGGTGGTGTTTCAATTGATTATTTGCCGGCGTTATCCGTTCTTTTTGCTGTGTGGGTCCAATCACTCTCAAGGACTTTTGATGTGCAGAAGCTCATTATTTTGATGTTTCCAGAATTTGCCAGTGTTTTGCCGCTTACCTGATTTTGTTGAAATTTATGATAATTTTATCCCTCCCTCAAATAAATCAATAGCCTAAATTATTTGACAAAAATCATGAAGATGCCCACATACAGTCTTGACGTGACTATGCTATGAATACGGACCACTAAAGCTTTGAAAATACGCAGTAGCACTGTTTGCAGACTCCGCTCTTCCGGGTGCACCTGGTTTTGGTTGCTGACAAACTTGTGAATGACCATTGAAGAGAATGCAGTCTGGAAAGGAAACAATCCAATGGACAAAGAAACTAAATGGACCTCCGTAGATCCCTTTTTTAAAGTTTACCGTATGGATAGGCTATTCACTGACAATGTGTACATATACACAATGCAAACAATAGTAATAGTTGAGTTTGGTAACTGCAGTATGTTGGAAAAAAATGATGTGGGATGTCTGGAAGACATGGGGTCTCTTTAGTCACTACAGCGATGGTCCGTGCCATTATTGTTATGACGGTTGTGATGATGCAACACAAGTTGAGACGCATTAAAAGGACATTCTATAAGAGATTCGCGCAGTTTAGGTCTGTTCAAAGTATTTGTTAATAGAGACAAAGGTGCTTCTTGACAAGGCTAATTATTGCATTACATTTCGGTGATCGTGCTTCTGTGAGAGAGACAAAAGTACAATGTAGAGATATTTGCTACAAACACACCAAATTATAAACATATTCGGAACGTGACAATCCTTTAAAAAATAAATTTATGATTGCAATGTGAACAGTGTCTGAAAATCATAAACACTGCATGGAAATTAAAGCCACTATTTCTTTCTATCCATGCCTCTTGTGTATATTAACTGGTACGATACGCAGTCTTTTGCTCTAGGAGTAAGTTATAAGTACAGCGTCAATGTAAATGGAGAAAATATGTTACATTACAATGATGTAGAATTCAATATTTCTCTGCAAATGCCTTTGTTTTAAATTTTCAGGCAGCTTTACGAAACCAGCGGGAGGTACGTAGAAACTTAGTTAACAAATTAACATTGACGGAGAAATAGGTTTTTCCTTTTCAAGTTTCCAGTAAGCCTCTGATGTTGTAACGGTGTTCTGCTTTATTGTGACATTAACTCTTTTGGTGGAAATTTTGGACTGAGTCAACAGCTTTTCTTCGGATGCATTAACCGCAAAAAACGCACAATGCACGCTGAAAAGGCTTTTGCCCTGTGTATTCTCTCGAGAACTACATGTATGCTGGTACTACAATGAAAGGTTTTTCACAAAGAATGTGAATGTGGTATCTTTGTGATAATTCAGAGAAGTTTCTTTAAAATATTGGACTCGAGTCGCAGCTAAAAATGTTAAGAGTATCATAATATAAGTAAGCACCTTCAGCCGGCGGACTCTGAAAAGAGTGATCTAGAAAAAGCTTTTGGCTCATTCTTTGAAAAAGTAAATATTTATACTGACCTCTTGCAGTTGTGTAAGGGAATAGTTTTATATTCTTTATATCGCCCAGTTTTATGGGTTTTTTATGGAAAGAGACACTCGTGCATGGACATTGAATTCAAAACTACTTTATAATATTCAGTTTCCATTTCTGGTGGGCAAGCATTCCAGTGTCATCTATTGAATAGCACTTTTATGTTTGCTTTTATTTGTAAGTGTGCGAACTGACATAGTTGCACTTTACCAGAAAAAATCACATTGGTACACCACATAAGGACTAATATCGAAATAGATTGTCCGAAATTCATTTGTTGCGAGGCAAACTATATAGCTGTAGGTAAATAAAATTTGTAGGCCTGTCATTTCAAGTGTCTATATGCACAAGATAAAACGGTGATAAAGACTTAAGGATTTCTTCTGCTGACATCAGAGATTCTTTGCGGAGTACCAAACCCACACTAAGAAAACTAGTTCAATTCTATTTAGTGGCACTGTGTCAGAAAAGCTGCGTGCGTGAATGCATCTTATATGATTGTGTGAATACCATTTATTCTTTAATATAGGCCATGATAAAAGTATCCGTTTTAGATGTGGAAACGATATTCGTTGAAACAGACGACCTCGAAAATACTCTGCCATTTTTTTCAGCGGAAAGGCAAACATTTGCTTTTTCTTTTTAAAATATAGAGGATGAAACAAATGAAAAATTTCCTTAGAACAAATACGCTCTTGCGAACTTAAATTTGGTGAAAGCGTTGTTTTTTATCGTGGTATGACCTTCGACAAAAGTGGTCGTTCCCTGCATGGTCATATTCTGTCAACCTCACTAAACGTGCATAACCGATGAAATGTATTTGCTCCCCTTTAAAAATTCGTAACAGTTGAACACAGGTAATGGTGCACCTGATTTTCTTTTTTGGGGGGGGGGGAGAAGGGGATTAAAATCGAATTTTATAAATATGATCTGTTGAAACAAGTCCCTCTCTGTGTGTACATAGGCATTACACCCAAGCGCCAGAGTGCTGCTGTAAAACTCTGCGGTCTTTTTAATCGCACCACTATACGACTTGAAACTCGAACTCCAATTCTTTATTTCACACTAAGAATTACACAAAATAGCCCTTAATCAAACAAGCTGTGTGAACGCATGGCCAAAAGACCAAGCCTTGCACGTGCCATCTGCTATGAAATGCACTGATTGAAAAATTACATAAAATTTAATAATATATGAAGAAAGCATCCAACGAAACAAAAAGGGTATAATATAATTTATTATGTACATAGCAACGCACACACCGATACACACACACAAACACACAAACACCCACACACACACACACAAATATATGTATATATATATATATATATATATATATATATATATATATATATATATATATATATATATATATATATATATATATAACAGTTAAGTATGATTAGCATATGTAACTGCTATATATTTGTTCATAAGTATGTAGGAAAGTGTATTATTATATGAAATGAACAATCGTTTATCAAAGTATAAAATTTGAAAATAACTTGTTACACGTGTTGTGCCGAATTGAAAATTTTGTGAAAGACAAAAGTTAAAACATTTAGCACTAAAGTATGGATCTATATTTGCTGTGGATTAATTAATTTCATTTAGAATTAAAGTTTTAGTAAAATTTAGTCGTAAATGAATTCGCCATATATTCCTGAATAGTGCTTGTTCACTGTCTTTGTAATTTTCTCAGAGTCTCTCAAGAATAGACATGAATGTTGTGTGTTGCATGTGAGTCACACATACATTAAATGAATGCAAATTCAAGAAGGACAATTTTTTTTTAAACCTTCACCAAATCATCACTTAAAAATCATATTTATAACAAAACATACGCAGCTTTTAAACAAGGTATTGATATTAACAAGTGAAAGCACAAAGGTGTCTATTTTTTATTTTTATTCTTTTTTTTATATATTTTAACACATTAGGATCCAGCAGTGCAGGCTCGGGATCTGGCAGTGCAAGTTTGGGATCTGGCAGCGCGGGTTCAGGATCTGGCAGTGCAGGATTGGGATCTGGCGCTGTAGGTTCGGGATCTAGCAGTGCAAGTTCGGGACCTGGCAGTGCAAGTTTGGGATCTGGCAGCGCGGGTTCAGGATCTGGAAGTGCAGGGTTGGGATCTGGCGCTGTAGGTTCGGGATCTAGCAGTGCAAGTTTTGGATCTGGTAGTGCAGGATTGGGATCTGGCGCTGTAGGTTCGGGATCTAGCAGTGCAAGTTCGGGATCTGGCAATGCCGGTTCGGGGATATGGCAGTGCAAGTTTGGAATCTGGCAGTGCGGGTTCGGGATCTGGGAGTGCAGGATGGGATCTGGCGCTGCAGGTTCGGGATCTGGCGGTGCAAGTTCGGGATCTGGCAGTGCCAAGTTCGGGGTATGGCAGTGCAAGTTTGGGATCTGGCAGCGCGGCTTCGGGATCTGGGAGTGCTGGATTAGGATCTGGCGCTGTAGGGTCGGGATCTAGCAGTGCAAGTTGGGGATCTGGTCTGTGCAAGTTGGGGATCTGGTAGTGCAAGTTTGGGATATGGCAGCGCGGGGTTCAGGATCTGGAAGTGCAGGGTATGGATCTGGTGCTGTAGATTCGGGATCTAGCAGTGCAAGTTTGGGATCTGGTAGTGCAGGATTAGGATCTGGCGCTGTAGGTTCGGGATCTGGCAGTGCAAGTTTGGGATCTGGCAGCGCGGGTTCAGGGTCTGGCAGTGCAGGATGGGGATCTGGCGCTGTAGGCTCGGGATCTAGCAGTGCAAGTATGGGATCTGGTAAGTGCAGGATTGGGATCTGGTGCTGTAGGTTCGGGATCTAGCAGTGCAATGTCGGGATCTGGCAGTGTGAGTTTGGGATCTGGCAGCACGGGTTCAGGATCTGGCAGTGTAGGATTAGGATCTGGCGCTGTAGGGTCGGGATCTAGCAGTGCAAGTTCTGGATCTGGCAGTGCAAGTTTGGGATCTGGTAGTGCCAGTTTGGGATCTGGCAGCGCGGGTTCAGGATCTGGAAGTGCAGGGTTGGGATCTGGCGCTGTAGGTTCGGGATCTGGCAGTGCAAGTTTGGGATCTGGCAGTGCGGGTTCAGGATCTGGCAGTGCAGGATTAAGATCTGGCGCTGTAGGGTCGGATCTAGCAGTGCAAGTTCTGGCAGTGCGGGTTCAGGATCTGGCAGTGCAGGATTAAGATCTGGCGCTGTAGGGTCGGGATCTAGCAGTGCAAGTTCGGGATCTGGCAGTGCAAGTTTGGGATCTGGTAGTGCCAGTTTGGGATCTGGCAGCGCGGGTTCAGGATCTGGAAGTGCAGGGTTGGGATCTGGCGCTGTAGGTTCGGGATCTGGCAGTGCAAATTTGGGATCTGGCAGTGCGGGTTCAGGATCTGGCAGTGCAGGATTGGGATCTGGCGCTGTAGGTTCGGGATCTGGCAGTGCAAGTTTGGGATCTCGCAGCGTGGGTTCAGGATCTGGTAGTGCAGGACTGGGATCTGGCGCTGTAGGGTCGGGATCTAGTAGTGCAAGTTTGGATCTGGTAGTGCAAGTTTGGGGTCTGGCAGCGCGGGTTCAGGATCTGGCAGTGCAGGATTGGGATCTGGCGCTGTAGGATCGGGATCAAGCAGTGCAAGTTTGGGTTCTGGTAGTGCAGGATTGGGATCTGGCACAGTAGGTTCGGGATCTAGCAGTGCAAGTTCGGGATCTGGCAGTGCAAGTTTGGGATCTGGTAGTGCCAGTTTGGGATCTGGCAGTGCGATTTCAGGATCTGGAAGTGCAGGATTGCGACCTGGCGCTGTAGGTTCGGGTTCTAGCAGTGCAAGTTCGGGATCTGGCAGTGCAAGTTTGGGATCTGGCAGCGCAGGTTTAGATCTGGAAGTGCAGGGTCGGGATCTGGCGCTTTAGGTTCGGGATCTAGCAGTTTGGGATCTGTAGTGCAGTTTCGGGTTCTGGTAGTGTGAGTTCCAGTGAAGCCTCGGGATCAGGTATTTCAGGTTCGGGATCTGGTAGTGCCGGTTTGGGATCTGGCATAGCAGGTTCGGGATCTGGCAGCGCGGGTTCAGGATCTGGAAGTGCAAGGATTGGGATCTGGCGCTGTAGGGTCGGGATCTAGCAGTGCAAGTTCGGGATCTGGCAGTGCAAGTTTGGGATCTGGCAGCGCGGGTTTAGGATCTGGAAGTGCAGGGTCGGGATCTGGCGCTTTAGGTTCGGGATCTAGCAGTTTGGGATCTGGTAGTGCAGTTTCGGGTTCTGGTAGTGTGAGTTCCAGTGAAGCCTCGGATCAGGTATTTCAGGTTCGGATCTGGTAGTGCCGGTTCGGGATCTGGCATAGCAGGTTCGGGATCTGGCAGTGCAAGTTCGGGATCTGGTAGTGCAAGTTTGGGATCTGGCAGCGCGGGTTCAGGATCTGGAAGTGCAGGATTGGGATCTGGCGCTGTAGGTTCGGGATCTAGCAGTGCAAGTTCGGGATCTGGCAGTGCAGGATCAGGATCCGGCACTGCAGGTTCTGGATCTGGTGTTGCAAGCTCGGGATCTGGTAGTGCAAGTTTGGGATCTGGCAGTACAGGTTCGGGATCTGGCAGCACAAGTTGAGGCTCGGAGCTTCCATTCCTGAATGAAGTAAAGCGAAAAGGTGTGTTTTTCAACATGTATATTCATACACACACACACACACACACACACACACACACACACACACATACACACACACACACATATATATATATATATATATATATATATATATATATATATATATATATATATATATATATATATATATATATACAGTGAAACCTCATTATAACGACACTCAGATATTCGATATATTCATTATAATGACACAAATTTTCATGGGAAACGTTTTTTTTTTATATATATAATTTTACTCATTTACCTGACATATTCAGCTGTCCGACACAATCCTTAGGGGTATCATCATAACGAGTTTTCACTGTATATACATATATATATATATATATATATATATATATATATATATATATATATATATATATATATATATATATATATATATATATATATATACATATATATACACATATATATATGTGTATATATATATACATATATATATATACACACATATATATATATATATGTGTGTGTGTGTGTGTGTGTGTGTGTGTGTGTGTGTGTGTGTGCTGTGAAGAAAATATTCAAAACTACTTTTCACAACATATTTACTAGAAGAATCTTACATTCTGTGGACTTCATTTCTTAGTCTGTTAATGTACTAGACACTAGACGAAAGTAAATTTGTGAGTGTAATGTATTGGTGAGTTATTATTATTATTATTATTATTATTATTATTATTATTATTATTATTATTATTATTATTATTATTATTATTATTATTATTATTATTATTATTATTATTATTATCGTCTATTAAATGTTTCACAAAGTCATGGCTTGATTTCTAATCGGTTTCTATACCACCTAAGGTCTCCCTTCATACCTTTGCCATCATCATCATCATCATCATCATCATCATCATCATCATCATCATCATCATCATCATCATCATCATCATCATCATCATCATCATTGTCGTCGTCGTCGTCGTCGTCGTCATCGCCGTCGTCGTCATTATCATCATCATCATCATCATCATCATTGTCATCGTCACTGTCACCAGTGTCAATGTTTATTATTTAGCGCGGCTAATTGACACAATATATAGTAAATTGATACAAATTGCACATAAATTAATAATAATTTACCAGGCTCTTCAACAATGCAAATTTTACTACTGACAATAACAGCACCATACATCATGTTGAAGCAAACCACCTTAACCTTTATGAAATAGATTTCTTGTCCGTGACATATAAAAAGCAAACACCGATAAAGTAGCATAGCATGTTGAACCTTAAATTATTTGAAAATAAACGTATCAAACATGATATCAGCTCATTCACTCGTCCCATTCTACCACTTCTTTACTTAAACAAAAATACTGCGCATGCAAAAAGCCATCCGGACAGAATGTCCACAGGTATTAACTTTAATTTTCTTAAAACTACGTACAAGGCAAATATATACTAATATTTTTATGTTTTGTATTTTAGTGGGCTATGCATTTGGATGAACAGTAAGAAATCGCAGAAATTTCTTCAAGCAAAATTTAAAGGACCTACGATAATGAAAGTTCTGTGTGAGACGTACAAGTACTTACCGTTTCTTGTAACAGGCAAAGCCACAGAATGAAGTTTGTTTCTCAAATTGAATAAAAGCATTTCAACTGTACACTTTTAGTCTTTGTTATATTTAGACTGCTGCACTTATGAATCTGGTCCCGAGTACTACCAGACCGTGACAGACCACCAGCTTCTAGGTTCAGTGCTTTACATGCATATGTTTTAACATAAATCTATGCAATATATGATACTGTGAGCAGTTGGATAGCCCACCGGGCTTCAGATAGCTTCCCCGGCTCAGTGACCAATACACAGAAATCTTTTTCATTAAGGCACACGCACAGTTGTTTTACCAATACTTATGTCGAAGTTTCTGATTTGAGATCGTCCTTATTCTTTACATTTCGATAATGAAGGATGTTACCGAAGGTCACGCCCAGAGCAGCTCACGCCACATGACACCAAATGGTGTTTGCGTTTGAGCGACGATGGGGGGGGGGGAGGGGGGGGGAGAGGGAGTATTTCACAAGTACTCTTGACTGAGTTGTAGTTGTCAAGAGCATAAGTGTTTGTAAACGTGACAACAGACGGGTGGGTTGATGGAAAATGTCTGAAATTGCGAGCAGTATGAGCAAGTTTGAAGCGGATAAGAAAGCAGCAGTGGTTCCATCCAGTGACCATGTGATGAACTCACTGAGATGGTCATGAAAGCCCGTTTATGGTATCACCTAATTTGCATTGGTTAAAATTATATTTCCCACGTTTTTATGGTCAGTTATTAATAGAATGCTGTCAATTACCAATCAGTAGAGCCTGGCCGAGCATGCATTTTGAAAACCGAACCGGGTACGGAGTACCCGATACACAATACCGATACCGAACCGGGCCTTGCTACGGATATTACAAGGCATCTAGGAAAGGTTTGTGTGTTCACCCCACCCCACCCTTACCCCAGCCCATACCCACACCCAGTCTTCAGGGTATGGATATTAGATATAAATCTTTTACGCTTTATGGAAATAGATGTCTGTATTGGCAATTTCATGTTGTTAGACCCAACTTATATTACACAATTTGGCCACTCCTGTCACTGTGAATCTTTTTTTGCAATAGTTAAGAGAAAGATGTTGCAGAGAGAGTCTCGTTCCGCTTTCGTACCTGCATACTTCTGTAATCACTCTCGTAAGTTGGATTGCACCATAACCGACAGGCTAAGTTAAGTCCCACTTTGTGAAATTGACCTCTTTCCTCTTAGCATGAATGAATTACAAAATACCACGTCAGAAAATTCCATGACATAATAAAACAACTTTTGAAAAGCATATGTATCATAGAACAAAGAAAAAGCACTTCTGTATGGTATATTTGGCTACGGAGACACGACCCAATGCAAACAAGCCCGAAGTAATTAAATTTAAAACTCGAGCACAAAATCACTGTGTTGGAAAATGTTAAGCGCTCAAATTCTAAATTGCGTATTTTTGACAAGGACGAAATCATGTATGCGCAAAACTATAAACTTTTCTTTAAGCAAAATGTTTCATAAAGTTTTTTTTTTTAAATATGAAGCCTTTGCAAAGCAATTGTGTTCAAAGACCAGAGATTTGCATAAATATGCGTGGAAACTCTACTGGTTACTGCGCAGAGTACAAAAGTGTTAAACACATATCTGCCAATGCATGACCTTTATGTAAAAAAATAGTTAATCGACATGTTGGAGACACACAACAAGATGGCCCAGCACATGTCAAAGCTTGTCTTATTTCTTTGCTGTCATCCAATGCAGGCGGCATATACAAAGAGTGCTGCCCAATTCATTTAAACTACTTGACATAAAATAAACAATCCTCGTAAAAAAAAACTGAAAATGTTACAAATTAATAGTTTTCCAAATTGAAAAATATCGTTGCTTTTTTTTCAGGCAAAGAAACTGCTTCTACTTGTATGCAGTAAATTCATATTGACAAACTAGCTGTCGCCGTTCTCTGTTGAATACTTTTACCTCCTCTAGCTCCTAGAAGTTGGTCCAGGTTAGATATGCAGTCGCAGTATTAAGTCTTTTTGTTTGAGTGTCGTAATATTTCACCTTTATATGTACACACAGATGAACGTTTTTACATGAACACTTCAGACACATGAATGCAAAAAATGATATTATAAACCCATGAAAAGTGTAGTGTTTGCTAAACAAATATTTTGTGCAGGTTGCTGTGAGCATGAATACAGAAGAGATACGCTCCTTTGAAAAAAAATCAAATTATTTTTCAAAAAAACAAGAAGGAATGACATTTTGTGCCAAACCGGGAAAGATGACAGCCACGAGAACACCATAACTATCAGCAATTAATCATATACATCTGTGTGCCACAGCTATCATGGGTAAATTTTGTGTTTTGCTGCCAAAATAATTCACGTGTAAACTGCTCGTCCATTTCCTCAGTGTGCGGGCTCAATGTCCTGATCTGAACGTCTCTGATGCTGCAGCTATCTAGCCCACGTAAGACACAGTACATAAATTGGTATATCGGATGGTATGCTTTGGTTTTAAATAATTTCAGTTTATTACCATTTGTAAATTAGTCGTACAAAAGTCCAACAATTTTAATTTTATTTCCACATTAAAATATCCATAGGCAGTCTGCAATCATTCTACTGCTTGAGAACTTGTCTCAGGGCATTAGTATACTACGAGATATTTAATATCGATAAACACTAAACACCAGCAGTAAAAATATTTTGCTTGTGTCGTTTTGTCCAGAACCACTTCCTAGTAGTCATTACCCTATTCCGCAGTCCGAACTCTTTACTCTCCATAAGCCAATCTGCCACTCTCTAACCTATATGGAAGTACTATTGTCCATATTGCTTGTGGCTTCCACAGGGAAATTTCAAGTACTGCCATGATTAAAGATTACCTTGATCGGTGCAACAGTGGAATTGTGTGTGCATGATTAGGTACACGGACACTTGTCAGCTGCAACAGGCAAACAACGTTCATGTGCATAACTACAAATGTGGGCTGTCCTTGTTTTCACAAACGCTTGAGGTGTACAGTATATGTACATGGTGGCTAGGTTGCAACTGTGGAATTGTGTGTGCATGATTAGGTACACGGGCACATGTCAGCTGCAACAGGCAAACAACGTTTGTGTGCATAACAACAAATGTGGGCTGTCCTTGTTTTCAAAAACGCTTGAGGTGTACAGTATATGTACTTGGTGGCTAGGTTGCAACTGTGGAATTGTGTGTGCATGATTAGGTACACGGGCACATGTCAGCTGCAACAGGCAAACAACGTTTGTGTGCATAACAACAAATGTGGGATGTCCTTGTTTTCACAAACGCTTGAGGTGTACAGTATATGTCCCCTGGTGGCTAGAAACGTTTTGTCTCTCTGTCCCTTTGCTCTTAAGGCCCCCCCCCCCCCATGTCCTCCGCTAAAGTTTTTAGCGTATCATGCTTTATCCAAGAACCTCCATTCTAATGCGCCAAAAGCTTTCCCAAAGTCTATTAATAAATCAAGCTCTGCATATAACGTTAGCTGTGCCTAACTTTACCTTAATCAGTTTCATCAGTACTAACTTATCAAGCATGCAAGTGTTTTTGTAATCGTAAGGCCAAATGTTTTGCCAATATCTGAAAATACACATTTTATAACGAAACAGACCTCCAATTTTCCAAACAAATATTGTTTTTTCTTTCCTAGAAATGAGAGAGATTACTCCTCATTTCTGATTCGCAGAAAATAGACCCCTTTCTGATAGTAAAATAAAAACTGCCAGTTACCACGTGTTTTACATGGACCCAGAAAATTTAATAAAATTCCGGAGACAGACCAACACTTCAAGGAATTTTATTGTTTTTGGACTGTTGTAATTAGGTTTTAATGTTTTAAGACATTTATACATTCGTCTCTGGTATTTAGAACATTGCATTTATTGCACATGCATGAGCTATCATTGGTATAAGTACTGTTTAATAAATGCTAAAACTCTAGGCCTTCTATTTATGGGCGGTTAATTTTAGAAGAATATAATATTTCTTTAAAAGTTTGTTCTTCCTGTAAAATTTCATTGGCATCATCTATTTCTCTGGCATCTGCTTGTACAAGTTTGGTGATGCACTTATTTTTTTTCTAAAGACAGAACAAACTTCGTGCCTTTTTGCCTTGTTTGTACCACCTGACGTGAGATCTTATCATGACACCCGCACCTGTCTTTTATATATATATATATATATATATATATATATATATATATATATATATATATATATATATATATATATATATATATATATATATATATATATATATATATCATCAAAGTGTGTTTGTAATGGTTTAAGTCTTCCTTCCGTCTCCACAAAATGAAAGACCACATAAAAGCGACGAGGTTCGCTTTTATGCTATTAAGAGTATACACTTGTCATCGTATTCGACATTTTTATAATATTTTTCTCTATTTTTATTGCTTTATCAGGTTATGTTCACTTCAAATCCGGTCCGGTCACTGAGAACGTAGGAAACAGATCTGGTTTAAATGTCAGTGACCTCGTAGTTAATGATTGGTTGGAGGAAATAAAGTCCATATGGGTACACAATAGTGTGGATATGATTGATTTTTACAACCTAACTGGAAATTCTATCTCAGATATTGACGTAGGAATTCATGGTTTTCAATGGCGCGCAAGTATGGCAGTTGCGAAAGTGGTTTTGACTAAGTGAATCTGAAAGCCAGTGCATGAGCACGTTTAACTTACAACAGTTAAGGAGAAAGTCTGCCAGGGAGCTGAACGCCAACAAAATTTTCACCAGTTGCGCAGTGTGACCATGAATGTATTCTTGCTTGAACTGATATACTCTCTGCAAAAGCATCGTGTATAAAAAAGAGCATGTGAAACTATTCTTCCATTAGAGAATAACAAAGTGCACGATTTTCTATCGGCGGTAAAACGGGACGCTACATTTATTGATGCTCATGAACCAAGCTATATGGAACTTAAAAGTGACACTCGATATCGACGTCGTTTGTACTTTTGCGTTTAACACCATGACAGAATGCTAATTAATGTACAAACTTGTGTTCATCATGCTGAATAATGACAAGTAAGGAAAGAGATGCCTTTAACTTGGTCAAAAGTAAATGGTGATGTGTATCGAATCCTAACGTACAAGGGCCTCTCATTCTCTGTGTTGGAAACTGGATTCTTTCCTTGAAATTTGGATCTTTAACTCTTTTGTTGCCAATTTTAGCCCAACTCAATTGACAAAACGATAATAAATTCAGATTTTTCATAAAACGTTCGAGTAGCGGCATGGCTACAGTTGCAAGGACTATGACAGTTTTGGTAGTCAAAAGCTGTGCTGTGTGCTTTAGCTGCAATATGCACAAATGGCGCCCAAGAGAGCAGACGAGTTAACTCAAATCTTGGCCATGAACGAGTTGGGGTCATCCACATAGTATTGGGTAGCTACTGTAGCTTGCCTCTTCTTAGGTTTCGCGTTTTGATATACGTATTTTCAGAAATCCTAGCTATTTACATCGCCATGCCATTGGTTACTGTCATATGCATCTTGATCGACTAATATTGCCTATTTTACTGTCCTGACACTGTTGACCTCCGATGCCGTACCTGTTGTAAGGCTGATGTTGTAGCCTCCTCTCAATATACCGTGCGACTTTGTTGTCGCCAGTGCAGACCTTGCAAACAAATGGGTACCGTACATTGCAAAAAGCAGAACATCATCAATGGACAGAATGCAGGAAAATTTCCAAATGATCCATGATGAAATTTTTATTGTACTTACAGATTACTTACTTTCAAAATGAGAGTTGTGGTGTCCTTTGTCAAAATGCAAATTGGGGTCCACTGTCGATGTTCTACTATGGGGCGTTGTCAAACGATTATAATTCTGACTGGACAGTACATCTGAAGTTATAATGTGTAAGGAAGACGCCAGTAACAGAGTAGGAACAGCTTGTGCTTTGTGTAGGGACTATCAATTAATAGCTTTGTACTATCCATAAACGCACCAAGTTTGTCTTTTGTACATTGATGTTTGCATGTCCACAAACACATTTCTCGTGGACATCTGTTGCATTATTCCTCCAGTTGCAATGTTTATAGATATTGTCTGGGAACATTTTGAGCGTCACACAGGAGTGGCTTTTGCAGGGAGAATATCTACTCTTTAATTACAGACATGAGGAATAAAATGTCCGAGGATACATTTTTCGTTCAACAGAGATCTACGTCTGACCGCAAAATTGTTTATATGTCTTAAATTGAAAACACAAAAGAAATGGATGGTATCCCAACAATAATATTGTGGCTATACGAAGTTGCCCCCCCCCCCCCCGCTTCTATCTAGGCTCCTTCGTACAAGTGATTGATTTTCTCGAAAAGCAGCTGGGGTTGGATACTAAATATAGATATAGCTATGGCTCACGTAAAAGGAGCGTGTGTCTTGGAGCCAATATACTAAATTTAAAAGCAGTGCGCAAAGATTAAAGTGTTCTGTGCTGCACTGACTAGTTGTCTTGCATATTCTTTGGAATTCGAGTGAGAGACGTATGTTCAGATTTCATATGAGAAGCGTCGATTACTTGGGTAAAAGATTTATAACTTCCCAGATTTTCATTAAGACAAACTCACACTTTAAATAGGTCTCTATCCAGTTTGTTCTGTAGGTCAAAGTCCAGTACTTTTTCGCTGGAGTGCCAGTCTACGGAAAAAAGATTTAGTGAGACTGCAGAAAATTCAAAATCCAAAATCGAGCTATGAGAATTATTTTGAAATGCCCTGCAAGAACCCACATCACGGACATGCTGGATACGTCGGGATGGATAAGTATTAAACAACGATTTCCCTACAATTACTGTATTCTTATTTGGAAATTTTTAAATGGAAAAACCCCAGAGTATTTATCAAACCAGTTCATCTCAGCATCTCAATCACACAACTACAATACCAGATTTGCCTCTACCGGTTCAATAGTACATCAGTCTACTACCCCCAAATCTTCAGGTTTTGTAGCCCCTACAATATGGAACGCCATCCCCCAGCATGTTCGTGATGCCAGCTCCCTTTACAGTTTTAGAAAGAATATGTTACCAGAATTTTTGGAAGTGTTGAACGCTTCTAGGCCCTTTATCAACAATCATGTATCTTATTGTATTTGCTCATACCATCTATCTATGTTTTATATTTTAACTCATTTCTACTTGTTACTTTTATACACGTATATTGTTACGGGCATCCGTGCTTTATATGGATTGCCGAATAAACTGTTCATTCAACTCTTCAACTCTTCTAGCTCAGCTGAATGACAAACGCAGACTTTTACGTG
>OZ026624.1:68157461-68184961 GCA_964020975.1 Hermodice carunculata
TTCGACAGGTGTCCCTGCGAATTTTTCTATGTCTGTAAATACAGTTTGTGTGGTCTTTGTTTTCTATCGCTTCTCGAATCTATGTTGGATTCGCTTCAAACATGGCAGGAATGTAGCTAGATTAAATATTTATCAAGATGTGTTTACTAAATGGTGCTACTGGAACTTTTTAAAACAAGATGTTGAAATTAGGAAAAATTGGTAATTGTATATATACATGTTAGCATTTGCCTGACAATGGGAATACCAACAAAGATGATATATTGATTGTTTTATGTATCGATATTAAACACTGTGGGAATCAGTAATGCCTGCTCTATTTGTCCAAACACTGCATTAATTTGTAATATTATGGTAATTCGTAATACGTTGCGGCAAAATACAATATTACAAGATTATGCAATTCTTTATAAAGTGTGGCGTCGAAATATAATAAATATGTGTGCACACTTTTAGCAACAGTGATTAAGAAATATAACGATATGAACTAATTGTACAAAATTATCACTTGATATCATTTCCCATAGAATTCATTTCAAGACAAGGGTTTTCATGAAAGCGGGGTCTTAAATGAACTTAGACATAGATATAGAAGTTCTGTGGTGGTCGTTTTTCTCATTCGGCCCCAATATGTTACAAAAAGATAGTATGTAGTGTTGAGACGACCAGACAAGTTGTTTAATAGACAAACTCTATTTTGTCTCCAGAAATTAATAATTTTATTGGTTTAAAAAATTCAGCAAAATAGCAACATCTGGGAAAGGGAAAAAAACTATAATAACCAGGTTAAAAGCCATCTAATACATACACACAAACCCACCCACCCCCACATGTGTATATACACACATATATATATATATATATATATATATATATATATATATATATATATATATATATATATATATATATATATATATATATATATATATGTATGTATATGTATATGTATATATATATATATATATATATATATAGATATATGTGTGTGTGTGTGTGTGTAGTACACACGTACATCAACTCCACATATGCGCCACCTCCTTTGAATGTTTTTGTTCAAAATTTCCCAATATCTTCGATATATTTACTCAAACAACGTGTATTATAATAGGTTACAAAGTTCATTCAGTGATATTTGTCTGCAAATTATTCAGATTTCTTTAATCCTTTCAAGATTTAATTATGGAATTATTCCAGGTTGGTATTAACTTGAAACCCCAGTTAGATTTTAGAGGAAAAAAAAGCCCTTCGAATCGTTGAATATGGCCACAATGATTTGCCGTAGAATTATAATGGGGAGGAGAAATAAAATCAATTACTATTAACTCATTTTAGTCAAAGTGTAAATTTATTTTTGACACCATGGATAGAAAAATCAATATTAGTGCTGAAAAAATCTTAGAATATGGAACGAGCTGTAAGTATTTTACTAAAACGTATGATCGTTTTCAGTTGCGTGTACATATTTTTTCATCCTATTTCGGATTACTTTTTAATTGAAAATTTTGACTGTACTTATTTTGGGCACAGCATGTATCAAAAATACACTAAAGAGACTAATGAAAAAGCCTTGGGTCTTATCCACCTTGAATATTTTGAAATTGTCGAAAATATGAACATTATGAACACAGCGATCAAGAGAAAGTTTACTGAATCATCTGTTGTAGGACTCTGCATGAACTGAATGCAACGTATGCGAAACGTATGACAGCAAAATATTACATTCCATTATCTTAAGTTTCAGACGTGCGAAATACGTTTACCCAGTAAACCCAGCCTTTAGGGTTTCTCTTCTTCTTCTTCTTCTTCTTCTTCTTCTTCTTCTTCTTCTTCTTCTTCTTCTTCTTCTTCTTCTTCTTCTTCTTCTTCTTCTTCTTCTTCTTCTTCTTCTTCTTCTTCTTCTTCTTCATGTCGCAGACATTCGCCATGCATGAATTCAGTAGTTTGGGTTGGGTACTTCTTCTTCTTCTTCTTCTTCTTCTTCTTCTTCTTCTTCTTCTTCTTCATGTCGCAGACATTCGCCATGCATGAATTCAGTAGTTTGGGTTGGGTTCTTCTTCTTCTTCTTCTTCTTCTTCTTCTTCTTCTTCTTCTTCTTCTTCTTCTTCTTCTTCTTCTTCTTCTTCTTCTTCTTCTTCTTCTTCTTCTTCTTCTTCTTCTTCTTCTTCTTCTTCTTCTTCATGTCGCAGACATTCGCCATGCATGAATTCAGTAGTTTGGGTTGGGTAATGCCTGTGCTCGTTGCTTTCTCTGCATTCAACAATCAGCTGGTTTTTCATCATTAATGCCCCACCTGATTAATCAGCAAAAACCGTGTTAATGTTGTAGCCGTGATCCGCTAAATTTTCGTTATGCATTAACAGTTCTCTTTGATTCATATGTTATCATCGATATGAGAATTTCACGGTTTCACCGAGGTCGACGCCATTGGTCCTGAAAGTGCACATAATTTACCGGCAAAGGACAAGTCGTCGCACTTTGATACGGTTACATTTGACCTGGTTTAAAAGTCACAAGATATACAAGCAATTGATTTTCTTTCAACTTTTCAGGAAAAAACGGCTACTCAATCTGATTCTCTCAGTTTATAGAAACGGATATGGTGTACGCAGTACTACCGGCAAAATGTCATAATGTATGATCTTGGAGGAATCATCATTGATGATTCCTCCAAGGTATGATTCACAGATTTGCTTGCCTGTTGTAAAAAGCCGCGCGATCTGCAAATTATGTATAGAACATATATATACAGTTAATCAGGTTTCTCTGGAGACCGATTTTATGGACACAATGCAAATGGCAGGATAGCTTGAGAAAGGCATCCTTGCCCAAGCAAAGAGCGAGGCCTACCTTCTGGACTGACCTTCACAAAACAAGTCAATGTACACCGAGCAGGTCCACATGGCCATCTGATTTATGTGACCACAGTTGGACCTGCCCAATCCCAAGATCAGGGGGTAGCCTCCCCAGGGACGCTTATTAATTCTTGCAAAATTTAAGCCCTTCGTATCACTGAATCGCTATTGGATTCGGAGGGTCACGCTTAGTTATGTGGCACATACGTGAAGAGCATGAACCTAGGGCTTTTTTTAAATACCATCCCCATCCGACTTTGCTGAATTGATTCTTTTTAGACTTTTATAAGAATACAATTAAAGACAGTATATTATCTCTGCTGATCCAGTGAACGTGGTCATGTGTGTTGGGCATCGTTCGGTTACATTGTTCGGTTCCTTATATTCCAAACATAAAAGGCTTAGTCTGCATCGTTTGATAATGAATATGACAGTACCGATGACGACAACGATGACTATCATCTTCATATCCTACTGTCTCTGATCTGATCATATATTGTATTGGAAAAGGGTGGTGCGTGCATGCCTTGATGCCTGTTATCCAATTATTATTATTATTATTATTATTATTATTATTATTATTATTATTATTATTATTATTATCATTATTATTATTATTGTCGTTGTTGTTGTTGTTGTTGTTGTTGTTGTTGTTGTTGTTGTGGGTTTTTTGTTTTTTGTTTTTTGTTTTTTATTTTTTTGGTTTTTTTTGTTTTTGGTTTATTTGGATTTTTGTTTTTTTGTTTTTTGTTTTTGTTTTTTGTTTTTTGTTTTTTTGTTTTTGATTTTGTTTTTATGTAATAAAAATATGTTTAAACTAACTAATATGGACATATTCAACTTTCACTGTCAGAGTGTATATCGTGGGCGCCTAGGAAGGACTTCTTCATTTATCTTGGGATTATTCAGTCTAGTATAAACTTTTCATCTTGCTTGTTGGGGGTAAGGCTGATACATTCTTAGGAATTTTTTTACTAAGAATTGGCTTAAGACAATAAACGGCTCATGAATTTTTGTTGAATAAAGTTAAGAATATTCTGAGGCTTTTTCATGAATACGACCCCTGCTGGTCTTCATTATTCTAAAGGAAAGAGCGGTGGTTTCTGCACTTTCTGTAGAGCTGCGTAGTTGGCATTTTGACCATGAGGTGCTCAGTTAACCATGCATATCAAGCTAGATGGTACATCTTTAAAAAACATTACACTTACTTCACGACGACTGTGTCATTTGCGTGCAAAGGAAGCCCCACTGTTTTAGAATAATATTAATTGGTTTATTCGATGTATTCATCGACTCATTATTTACTCTGGGGGCATATATATATATATATAGATATATATATATATATATATATATATATATATATATATATATATATATATATATATATATATGCATGCATGCATGTATGCGTGCGTGCGTGTGTGTGTTTGTGTGTTTTAAGAGTAACACTTCTCTCATTTCCCAGTTCAGCAAGCACAATGATCATATTAAAATTTGCAGGATATCATCTCGGGTTAAAAATATCATTTCCTGTCTAGGGTATAATCTCGTGTCTTTTTTCGTCACGAGTCGCGCCTACCTTCTGACCAACTATATTGCGCTGTTGGAGGTACAGGGTTCGCAGCCTCTCTCGTGGTCTTGCTCGGACTCCGATGAACACATCCCCGCATACAGAGATCTATCAAAGTGAAAACCCATTATACTGGTCAGGTGACGATAAAAATTGAGATAGAACCTTACATTTGTTGATACAACAAGCCATATGAGCCCATAACAAATGTGCATCCTCAAGGTCACCTCTAGTGTAATTGGTTGCTCTGATTGCAGGTTATGTTTCTTAACTGACATGGCTTGACTATGGATATTAAAATTATACACTTGCATGCATCATTTGAAAATATAAAAGCAAGTCAATTCAAATTAAAACAATGCAGGACATATCTGTGCATTCAGCTTTATGCAACATCAGAAATAAATCTAGTAGAGGAGTGGAAACCACCCTTGTTATGCAAACAGTAGCAGGAGTGCCAAATCGTCCGTGTAGTTTTGAACCCCCAAAATATTAAATTCGAATCTCTCTATGTTCCATAGCCAATTCAGTCAGTATCAGTGTCTAACTCCATACATTAACTCTGTCACTGCGGGAAGCGACTGAAGTCGAATTGTCAGTAGGCCGTTGGATGCGACTGTAATCAAAATTCCAAGATATCTGCCAAATTGTGTGACATTTGACCTTTAAAACGACCTTCTGACTCCTGACCCTGAAACTGACCTTACTGAAACGTTTATAATGTACGTATGTGGTTTTCTATTTGAATTGGTTTTGAAACATTTTTACATTTGAACTGTTGATTTATATAGGAGAAAGGGGTTTGTAAGCTGTAGCGTGCTTGTATAAACTTACAATGTTGGCATAAAATCCCATGTAATACAAGTGAAAAACAATGTTTACATAATACTGTTAACCTTTAATTATTGCATTAATTATACATATAAATGATTGATTCAAAGGGACAAAAACAGGTCAATTTTAGATGGAACAAATGGCAGCATCAGATACATCTCTTGCTTTGCGTGTTCTACGTCTTTAATTCCAAGATAGCTGCCAAATGTTATGACCCTTGACCTTGAAATGGCCTTATGACCTTGAAACTGACCTTGCAAAATACAAACCATGACGTATATTGCTAGTGTTGACAGGTTGAAATGAGTACCATGAAAACCCTTTTGGTACAAAATGTAGTATCCAACAATTCAAAATATTTGAAAAATATGCTTAGAAATTTAGCCGTCAGAGGTTAATCTAGGTAGAAAAGGCAGAGTTAAAAGAGATAATTGATATATATGATCAGATTAATTCAAAACGTGAAAAGTGAAAGGCTTCATGAGCCAACTAAATTTATACACGGGTCACCAGCGGGATACCATCAAGCATATTTTGCAGCATCAAATTCCGCTTTGAAATTTCCAGGTTAAAAAGGAATATAGTTGTGGCAAGGCATTTCAATAATTTTGCTTCAAGATCCTTAGATTTATTATTGCCTTTCAAAACATTTTGGTCGTTGAATGTTTGATGCAGCGCTAGCACTTTTTGCAGTCTCGATGCAATCAAATCACATTGACCTCCATTAAAAAAATGAGCATCGGAGGCATTTCACGTCAAAATGGTTCTTTTATAGCAGGCCATGCTCCTTCTATGGGCATCATTTTGGGTACTTAAATTATGCAATTATACAAGTGTCATCTTAGATGAACAACTGTATTTACAAGAACGAAACTAACCCAAACCGAAACATTTGCAAGACAAATACACACATATGCAGAGCTCAGGAGCATCACAACTTCACTGTTTTTACCTTTTGGGTCAGTCCTTTAATCCCCGTCATCTTTCTGCTAGCGTCAATTGTCCTCATCACATACTCGTTCTTTCACAGTCCAGTAGAGATGCTCATTGCTCTTCTCCTCTCTGCCTCTGGTATTCCTTTCCATCCAGTGGGAGTGGCTTGGAAATCAAAACCACGATGTTTGCAGGTGTTTATGGGTAAGATATTTCTTGTTCAATAATGATGACTAGCGGCCTGGTTGCCAAATTTTGTCTTTTCCTTGTTTTCATTTATTTCATTAACTGACAAGAGGATTAATGCAACTTGTACATAATGATCTCTCAGCAAAGCCTCGATGAAGATCAATAGCTCCCTGGCACAGGTTGCCCATGTCCAACTAAGAAAGCTGTTAAATTGATCAGTCTTGCTTGGATGAGGAAAACCTTGTAATGGTCCACTACAAGGTTTTCCTCATCCAAAATCCAAATGAAGGCTGCAAAAGTCTTCCAATGTATATGACGCAAAACAGGATTCTTGTGCCAAGACAGACACAAAAATCCAGTGTTACAGAGACACACACACGTGCATATATATATATATATATATATATATATATATATATATATATATATATATATATATATAAGTATATAAGTATATATATGACATGTATGTTAGAGGGTGAATTGTCAAATGATACATGTATGCAAGTAAGACTACACTATGTTGTCTTGCTTGTAATAATATCTTCAATGACACTTTTGTCGTTATAGGGCCACTATTTTCTTCAGTTGTCCAATATTACATACATACATTGATATGCATTAGCATTTTATGACCGAATATTTGATTTCCTATTCTTAAGTTTCATTTTCACAATATGTTTTAACGCGTTAACCTGTACAAAATCTTCAATCTCATATTTGTATTATAATTACGGATGTTCATGACACACACAAAAGATGGTAAGGAGGTAAAGCAGGGGAGCAATGTCGGTTCATTTATATCCAAACACACTTTTTTCTGCGCCAGCCACAGCTGGAGCACAGGTCAGCCCTCTCACTCAGCCACAAAAAGAGGGATGATTGTGATTGGGAACCCGCACAGTTTATCTCCCTCTGTAGTCAATGCCTCTGCATCAGTACCTGTTTAACAATATTAGCTGATCTACATGTTTAATTCATTTACTTCTTGTCACATGTGTCATTTCATCATTTTTGTTTACATGTCGCTAGATTCAAAGAACTTCCATATTTTTACGCTGCTCCTGTCTTTTTCCTAATTGATAGAGCTTCTTCTTTTGTCTTAATTCTATTTATAATACTGCTAAAACCATATATATTTGGTATACTTTTACGGAATTTTCATGTCTTTAAATATTTCTTACCTATAAAAAAATCTGCATTTGTTTTACTTCCATTGAACGCAGTAATACTTCACCCATGCTACATTATTGCACTGGTGCAATCTGAACACTTGTAAAGGCACAATCCCAAAATTAATGACGTAATGATTCTATGCATGTGCTCATTACAAAGGCTTCATTAATGAACTTCCAGAACGTTCCAACTGCAAAGTCTGTCTTCAGTATAGATAATTCAATGAAGAAATTTAAATTAAAAGATCATATTTCAGTTGAGATTGCTAAACAGTATATTATATTGAAACTATCTTCAAGATCATCTTAAGTAAGTTCACAATCTAGTTTTTTTTTCGTTTAACTGAAAAAAAGAAGTATCACTGGTGTATCCTTCTAGAAATTTTGGATAAACATATTTTGTTATTTTTTTCAATATCAATAATACCATCTAAATTTTATCTTTTTCATTAAACTTGTTTTCATCTGAGGTATGTATGATATTTTTCCGTTCATTTAGAATTACTCCATAGCAGGTGGCAAATCTGTTTTAATGTATGAATTTTTACAAGCTCTGGAAAGGTGGGAAAAGGGTTATTTCTCTTCAATAAATATTTGATATATTGCATTCCTTGTTCATACCACCCTTTATAAAATTGCTTCTATTTGATTTTTATAAACGAATTAAACCTTATAGTTTCCTGTATATTATCAGTTATATTAGCTGTTTGTCGAAATTCATCATGCTCCACCTTACAAAAAAAATTCCATTCCAAAACTTGATAAAATTTGGAAATACATATTTAACATCATTTACATGAATATTGCACTCCCACATATATCCATCTTGGCATGGAAGATGTCTCAAACTAAAATTTTTTCCACTTATCATCAGCTTTCGACATTCATCCCTTCCGTAGCCAAGCACCTTTCATAGCATAGAATTGGGAGCTAAGATGAGTTTAAGCCAAATCTCCATCCTGTGCACTGGCAACGATGTAACTACGTTTTACACATATGTTAAATAAAGCAACCATGACGGTGCTAATGCTTTTGCAATTAGCTTCTTTCCATATGAAGAAATGGGTCATATATATATATATATATATATATGTGTGTGTGTGTGTGTGTGTGTGTGTGTGTGTGTGTGTGTGTGTGTGTGTGTGTGTGTGTGTGTGTGTGTGTGTGTCTATATACATACATAGTTGAAATTTTAGATTATAGTTTACGGATTCTATTTTACCTCTTTCTTGTGTAATAATAACCCAAAGTATGTTCACAGGAGGTAGATTTGTCCAGTGCAGGTTTATCTTCTGTACGTTTACGGTATGAAATTATCCCTACAATAAATTCATTTTCCAAATGTGTTAAATGTTCAATTTATACTGGACAACATGAGCTAGGGATCTTTTTGTTTTATGTCTTACTACCGTCAGTACTTGTAACATGTATGACGGAGTCATCTAATTGATATTTGGAATAGGAAATTTCAGGGGGCTAAATTGTCGGAAATTGGGTTTAAAAAAAATCACAGTCGGGTCATGACCAATCTGGATGATATGCTATGAAGTTATTCTCCACGTAATATGATACAAGGCCCCAATAAAGAAATTCCGTGATATGTGACATGCATCTTATCACCGTTGTATGCGAAAGCAGAATGCAGTGCTGCGTGACACGGAATTTTATTTTCGTTCATGCATCAAGCCAATACGAAGAGCTTAAACTAACCTGCGCATACTGCAGGTAAATCACTAGCAGGTACAGTGTTGCTGACAATGAGACGTGTCTGTGTAGTCCTATCCCCAATTCAAGAAATATTTCAGTTTCTGCCTTGCCAAGAAACTATAAATGTCTTGGCAACATTTGTTTTTATAAACATCAAGGTATGACGACTCGTTATACTTGTCTCAGCATCTTCGTGCCAATATCTCACCTTGTTGTATGTGTATCTCTCCCCATTTATATGTCTTAAAATCATAAAATTGTTGTTTGAATTAAGACTTGATTTTTATATCAGGGCATGTATATGCAAAAAAAAACCTTTGATGGTGACTTGTGCTGCACATCATAATTATATTGCTGATGGTCGATAATCACGGTCGATAGATACCGTTGTACTGAGGTTATCATTCTTTTTGGGGTATACTTGCGTTTTTTATTTTTGGGGGGATTGGTGGGTGGGTGGGTAATGGATATTCTTTGAGTTCCTTTAATAATGATGCACTGGCGTTAACCTATGATTCATTCTGTTTTCATGATGGTCTACTGGTGATCAGCAATATTTAAGGATTTCTTTTCATTGCACTATATGCAAAATGGATGCTTTGGGAATCCGTATACTATCTTCCAAAGATCAGAAGACTGCAATTTGCATGATATATTGTTTCGTTGTCAATCAATTAATTTCATCAAGAGTCACTACATAGTTTAAAATAGGAATTCACAGAAACATTCATGTAGGAATAAAAAGAAGTAATAAAAGTATTTTCTTTCCTGACTAGGGAATACTTCTAATTATGAAAGTGATAACAGCATGTATAGGCAAATCTCAAGTGCCCTTGTCTTGTATTAACAATTCCTTTCAACTGTTCCACATCCACGACGCTGTGCCCAGATAGTTCAATTCATTTACACAGAAAGATGTAACGCGCGAAGAATTATAACTTCATTTACCCTGAGATAGATTTTTTTGTAGATCTCGGTGAGTTTTAAACCTATAAATAGGCGGCCTTGACCCATGAAAAGTAATGTGTTTATTTTTTGAAAGCAAAAATTTTAAAAAAAAGATACTATGTGCACTTAATTGGAGGGGTGTAATCGAATAGAATTTTTGTGTATTTTAAACACCTGCTGCTGTATAATATATCTAATGACCTCCATGATATATGCTTTACCCAGTTTTTTTCTCATGTTTTTTTTGTGTGTGTGTTGGGGGGGTTGTTTTGTTTTGTTTTGTTTTGTTTTGTTTTTTTTTTTTTTTTGTTGTTGTTGTTGTTGTTGTTGTTTTTTGTTTTTGTTTTTTTTTTGTTTGTTTTTGTTTTTTTTGTTTGTCTTGTTTTGTCTTTGTTTTTTCTGGCTTTTATAGTGTTTTTTTTCTGTTGGTTTTATGATTTTTTTTTTTTTTGGTCTTTTTTTTTGTTTTTTGTACAGGTTTCTAGAGTCAACAATTAATTGTTTCGATAATCGTTGCCTCAGTGCCCCCTCCCCCCGCCCCCTCCCCGCGAATTTCACAAAATCTTCACATCGAAACTCTTTACAAATTATATATTACATCCGGTGTTTTCTTGGGACATTATGAACTTTTCAAGAAGTTTCAGAGCTAAACAATCATTTATTAGTGATTTTGCATTGAATGGCATCAGCAATTCGACTGCACTTGATCACTTTTTGTGGTTATGTCGTTACTGATAATGTTTGTCAAATGAGTCCAGGCCCAAACAGTCTTCATTCATTTCATGTCTTCGCTGGCTCGAAATAGGAACACAAGAACAGGCTACATTGTGATGTTTCTGGCTGAAATTTAAGTAAATCAATTACACAGGTTCTGATATTGCCAGGCAATAGCAAGATAGAGATGTTCAGCTGAGCGTTCACGCTTACGTTTGTGACCTGGCAACGCATACGTAAATGATTCATTCCATAATTGACTGTCACGCAGATGATATTGTCCTCATGGCCAGACGGAGGACTGCGCTGCGAAAAAAAGCTTTCAACTGACAATAATTTTACTAATAAACTAAGAAAAAGGTTTAAACGTAAAAATTACCTGCCATGCGTATTGGCAACGGTTGAACTTGACAAACACGGAAATGTTGCACTTGAAGAGTACAATGTACAAACATCTAGGTACAATATCTACTAGATCACTACATGATTCTTCTCAAATTCAGTCATAATTAAACCAGAAATACTTTCAATGACTGTCCATGGACCAGTTCCATGATGTCCTTGGTTCATCATAGTGGTACAATGTGGCTTTGTAACACAGAGGGAAGAAGACAGATTAAAAGTCGTTCCCATAATCTCACAGTTCGAGCCATCTTGCATATACAAAGCGCTCCTATAATGATAGCAACAGTAGCGGGATCTATTTGGTTACTGTTGACACTACCATCCCAGACAAACAAGAGGTCAAATATTTCCACAATCTTAACTCTTGCAATACCAACTGCGACTAAAGTTGAACTACGTAAGACGAATATCTCCTCTAATAAAGATACCAATTTCATATTCCTTGTGAATGACCTTTCAATTAAACAGCATAATGCCAAGTTCCACAAGATATAATGATCCGGGTCAAACCATTTATTTGGCTCGCTGTGAGCAAAATGCGCTCAAAACACAAAAGGAGAGCTGTTGACTCAGTCCAAAACTTGGCACTAAAAGAGTAAAAACAATGTTATAGCCTGCACATTATGGAGACTGCTGCTACTACCTTTAGAAGAACATGTTTATTCGAATCTGAAACCAGTAGGTCGTATCGTCATACATCAATAAAATGTTAATGGAATGTGATATTAGATGGTGTTAATTAAAGGAGCAATGGCAACTGGACACATCCTTGTTAATTTACCAGCAGAAAATATATCAACGACTTCTTCGGTGGAATTTCTGAGAAACGCTGTCTTTAGCATTACAATTAAATCTTATAATGTTGCAAATTACGGTAAAAAGGTATAATTGGCAGATGGAAAATTTCAAAGGGATTATATTTAAACTGATGGTAAGACCAGGGTGCTCTGAGAAAGGGAAACCTTACAACATTGGGGTTTGTCGGACGGAATTCCCAAAATGTGTAAGGGTGGTACTGGGGATTTTTCACCCTTTTGGGTATTCAAGGTCAAGCTCTGCATGGGTACGATCAAAGCAGGTTTGCCCGAAAATTCTGTTCTTGTTCGTCTGGTCCAGTTTATTCATATTGACGATATTGGCTTATCCAACCACATTTTTACATGTCTACTGGTGGTACGTGGTTGTAATATTGAAACCAATAACCCTAAAGCAGCGGCTGTAATTATGCAAAATAACCTTTCTCATATCTGAGAGTGGTCTAATAATTGGCTAGCTCTTTTGAAAGCTCAGAAGAAACATCTTGTTTCTGAGAATAAAAATCTTCCAAAACACCCACGTATTATTTCACAGGGTCATGTAATGCAGAAACAAACATAAACACCTCGATGTGGCTGCTTTCTGATTAAAGGTAAAGACAAGTAAAGCAGAAAAACGTGATCACTGTTTGTTTTGAATGCCGTCTCCTTAAGTGTGATGTAATTTTACAGTGGTCACATGAAATTAGTTCTCTATCATATTTCCATATGATCCAAGCTTTTAGTGGGGTACTATTGGCTGAGCTGGAGCCTACGTCCTAGCTAGCCCATGCATATATGACTATATCTGTAGCCACCTGGTGGCAATAGCGGTTCTCTGTGTTTTTGCGAGTGGGCTGCTGAGGATCATATTAACAAAATTGTTATTACATGTGGCAAATTGATCAATACTATGAAGGGTTTGAAATTTACTCTAGATACATCTACCATATAAGCAATATATAAATACATATGTTATACTTCCGTTATTAAACTGATTGTTGAATGTGGTAGCCTTTCTTAGATTGAATGTTCTGCATCCTATGATGAAAAAACTAGAAGCCTTTCATTCAAGTTCTCTTTCCGCGCGGAAGCAATGGATGACTCAAGCAACCAGGAACCAGGGGGGTATAGGTTCATACTAGTGAACCCAATGGAGTTCTATGATGAATAAGCTGTTTAAAAAACAAACAAACAAACTTGTTCTTGATCATTCAGGCTCTATCGTCCCCACAGTTATGGGCTCACCAACTTACAATGCAAGACAAAATTTAATCCACCACACCCTACAAATCCTTTTCTTCATCAGCAAGATTCTGAGATGCATTACCCATCAACGTTTGCAAGTCAAAAACATTCCAAGCAAACTTTGAGACAGAAGCATGTCAACCAGTACCTCGTAGTATGAAATATACTAGTGAGTGGCGCATGAATCCTCCATGAATATATCTATATATATATATATATATATTCTCGACTGGTCGGTTAAGCCACAGGCATCAGCCAATTAATAGAGTAGAAGGGTCATGTAAAATAAAGGATAAATGTTCCTCTTGCTAGAAATACTGAAGCCCTTTATCTGCTCATGTTCTGTGATTTTTATGAAACGTGTTTTCTTATTGTCATGTTTTGTCTGGTCGTTGTTATCCTTTTCTGCAAGAGAGATTTAGATGAGGCGTAGTCCTTTTTTATCATTGTAGTGAAGTTATATTACGGTTATTGTACATTTTAAAATAAACATTAACATGGACAATGTGTATGTCCCTACGTTTTTTCATGATGAGTATTTATCTCTAGTTATGGCGTGAAGGACATTAATTAATGAACTGGTGTTTTACCTGGCTGTACACATAAAAAGCTTGGCTACGTGGTTTATAAGGGGTCAGGAATAAAGATTTAAATAAAAAGATACTGATAATGTTAGATGCTTCACCTTTTTAAAGTAAATATCATAGATTCAACAATTCTTTATAATATTTATACATATATACACATATGTATGTATGTATGTATGTATGTATGTATGTATGTATGTATGTATCTATGTATGTATGTATGTACGTATGTATGATTATATATGTAAGTATGCATGTATGCTTGTGTGTATATATGTTGTGTGTGTGTGTGTGTATACATGTGTAATATCTGGTTACATAATACAGGTCAAAGAAAGAGAAAAATGTATAATTATTATTGCAGGACCATGTACAATATGTTTGTATCACTGCTGTTTTATTTGTTTACAGAACTTATATATACATCATGAGCTTTACATAAAAGCTACTGAGTTAATTGTCATGAAGATACAGCATATAACAACAAGCACTCCTGACAAGGTATTCAAGGAGAGTGCGACAGAAATCACTTCTATTCCGGTCATACAATTAAAACAGTCACCACACTGTTCTATTATAATAAGTCAGCAAAGCATTGGGCCTATGGACCTTTTCTCTTTAATGTTCACCTACAAGGAATTGACTTCTAAATACTGAGGGAGCATTCTATATAATACAAGATAGACATCAAACCTCGTGGATTTACAAATGGAGGATTTCTGCAGATGATTGAGAATAAGACATTTATAGTATTTTGAAAAGTTATATTCTTGCCACAATAAGCACATATATAACATCTTTCGGACCGATTAGATTGTGCAAAAGTATAGAGAAGAGCGAAAAGGTCTAACAAAGGGGGTGACTTTCTTAATGACCTTGTTAAAACGAATTAGTATGAACATCATGTTTACAAATGAAAGACTATGCATTTTAAGCAAAAGCTACTTTTTCGTTGTTTGTTTTGGGAGAAGTATGTACCCACCATGCTTGAACGCCTCCACCATTCATTTGTTCAGGTGAAGAAGAACATGAAAGAGGCAAGAGAGTGCAAAAAGCATTATTATGACAAAAAAGCATCAAAATTGGATTTTGAGGTGTCTGACCCTGTATATTTTCATGATCAGAGCTCTTTAGCAGGGAAGACACCTAAGTTTGCGTCGCCATGGAAACCATTCTACACAATTGTAGAAACGCTGTCCTCTGTATATTTAAAATGAAACACCAGTCCTCAGGGGACACTAGGGTTGTACATGCCCAACATATAATACCAGCCCATCCGGAAGCAATCTGGGACGAACACAATACTGAATACAGGCGATTTAAAAAAAGTACCTGAGACATAAATAGGAAAACAGCTGACAGGTCACAACCATTGCGACAGGCCAAGCTTGCTGTGCCAACATACATACCTGGAGATCTTATGCCAGGTGACAATGAACCTGAGCCAAGCACATACGCAGTGCTAGCCAGGAAAATCAAAGCTGGGAAGGGGAACAGCCTGCAGTGTACCATGAACAAGAAAACATGGACACTGACACGACTGTTGCAAATACTCAGCTCTCCGGGGAGTCAGGTCAGGACCCTCCTCGTTACAATTTGCGACCAAGGTGGGGCATGCCCTGGTCTGCAAGAAAGAGGCATCAAAATTTTTCTGAATGAGGAAGTAGATGCACCGACAAAAAGATTAGATGCCGTTGAGATAGGATTTGTTTCTCAGAACAATACAAGGTTGACCACTGGTTTGGTCATTGGAGTGTTTATCTCCATTTTAGTGTATCTTTTTGTGGCTACCACGTCATGGTAGATGGCCAATATAAGTTAATTGACCAGAGCCACGGAACAAAGATATAGGTTTTTTTGTATTTATTCGCTTTCTTTAATTAGAGAGAGCATGTCACTGATGATCTTTGAAGCGATCACACTTGTGTGATTAGTTGCAGTTGTGCTCTGTTGTTTCCATTATGCTGATGGATCAAGTAGCAAAATGTGCTGCTCTCACAAATGCGTCAGATCAATTAACGGCACGACAACATGCTGTTTGAAGTACGTGGTTGTTGAATATCATTATGTGTAACCTGACGACGATTATTATTATAGCTGTTTGTTTACAATTTAAAATGATGCCACAAATTTGGCTTTTTATGGAATTCTTTACGTGCGCTTGTCTTCCATAAGTAACCCGAATTTAAGGAATCAACATGTATTGATGGTTTTATTGTCAAATCATGGTTTTAAGTGATTGAACTTGTAAAAATTTAAAGGGTGTTAAACCAGTGCACACGTCACACTTTTCATTTTCTGATCTAATCCCACGCTTTCCATGTCTTTGCTATGTTCTTTGTTGCTGTTTCTTGCTATACTCTCTGCTTATTCCTTGCTTTGCTTTTCTTATTTTCTTTGTTTATCTCTTCACTTATACCTTCCGCTTCTCCTTACCTCTTCCTATTCATCTCTCAAACACCATGGGACCCATCTTTCTGACTCTCGTTTGTTTGGCGGGAACTGTGTTAAGTGAAACTGGAGTTTTCTTTGCAAAAAGAAATGAAGTTTGTGCAGCATACGGGTCATGGATTGTGACCTTAACCATTGATTTGAGGGAAAAAATAGTCTTTAGTGTTGGCTTTTTACTTTTAATGCGTGTTATCATACTAGTGGTACTTTGTTTTTGCCATTCAAAGATAAAAGAAATTGAAAAGTCACTACAAATTGAGGCTCTGTTTACGAAACCCTTGACAAGTACATTAATTTAATTTAAACATATTTATTTCAACTGGATCGCCCTATAGTACATCGAGATGTCACTAATCGAGGGGTTCTCCAGAACATAGAGTGACACACAAAATGTATATTACAAAACACACAGGACAAAACAAGAACAAAGTTACCCAATTAACAGAGAAGCTGTACACATGCTTCAGATTTGTACCCTGCATACAAAAATCACAGTAGTGGTAGTCATCAAAATGCAAAACAAAGCAAAATAGTTAACTGCAGGTAGAATGTACACATATACGTCCCTGTTCACAATAATACGGACTAGCGGTAGGAAATTTCATAAAGGACATTTGGGAAGTAAGAATTATCAGCGACTAACCCAATTGAAAATTACTGCTTATGCATAACAGAACTAAGATATGAAGCGTCTAGTATCTACGATGTATCTGTGGAAAGCATCACAAATTTGTATGTCGAAGGGAATGGACAATTGGTCGCTACCAAAGAGAAGAATATGAGCTAGTCTGTCACTCGCTGTATGTATAATCAGATTTGGGTGGACGCCGGGAGCAATAATAGGGATGATGGAGTTGAGTAGTCTAATTCTATAAGTTGAATACTTTGGACAAAAGAACAGGTAATGTTGCAGATCTTCAGTGGGGTAGGAACACGAACATGTAGGTTGTGGGATGATGTTGACTTTAAAGAGATTAGTTAAGTCTCGAGAATCCAAGACGAAGCTGGGTATGACAAATGTTGGCAAATCTGTGTCCTTGGGTATAGTAAACAGGAACATGATCCACTGCTAGTAGTGTTGCTTTCAGCTTTGATTTGAATATTTGGAGGGAAATTGAGTCTCTTGGAGCTAGTGTGGCGGAGTTTTCGAGCATTAAAAGTAAGAGGAGTTAATTGAGAGAGATAGGAGGGTGTTAAGTTGTGATACATTTTGTAAAGAAGAAGTAACTTAGAATACTTCCTCCTGCTGGCGAGAGTTGTCCAACCAAGTTCACGTAAGAGATTGGCGCGTGATGTGTGCCTTAATGCACCTGTGCATATTTTGGCAGCTTCAAACTGTATGGATTCAATAAGATCGGAAAGTCCCTGACCGCAGTTGTCAAAGAGCACACAACCATATTCAAGAATTGGTCGAACCATAGTTAAATAAAGTTTAATCAGAGCTTTGCGGGAAAGTTTATATTTGAATCTACGCAGAAGGGCAATTCGCTGGCTCGCTTTGGTAGTAATACGAGTAATGTGAGCATGCCAGGATAAATTGCTACTGAGAGTAATACCAAGATGAATGTGTGAGTCTGCCGCAGGTATTTCAGAGTCTCCAAGACGAACGGGTGGATGGTGTGGTTTAACAAGTTTGGTTGAAAATATGACAGAAAGAGACTTTAAAGCGTTAAAGGTAACACGCCACAACTTTCCCCAGTTATGTATAACAGACAGATTAATATTCAAGTGATTAGAAGTTTCAATGGGGTCATTAACAACTTCAAGTAGACTGGTGTCGTCAGCAAAAAGTCTGACATCACATGTAATATTGTCAACTAGGTCATTAACATAGACAAGAAAGAGAAGTGGACCCAAGATGGAACCCTGGGGCACACCAGCTTCAATAGGTAGCCATGATGAAGATTGGCCATGAATAATCACTCATTGGGATCGGTTTGAGAGATAACTATCAATCCATGCTACAAGATTATCGGAGATGCCGAGTTGTCGAAGTTTAAAAAGGAGACCGGGATGCCAAACCTTGTCAAACGCCTTGGATACGTCTAGAAACACCATTCTGGCTTCTTTGGACTGTTCTAGGCCGTTATAGATATTGTGAAGGATGTACACAAGCTGATTGATAGTAGAGTCATTGGCCTTAAAGCCAGAATTTTTGGAAGTGAGTAGGTTATTTTGTGCCAGGTATTCATAGAGTGCATTAAAGACCAGTCGTTCAAACACCTTTGAAACATTACAGAGCAAAGAAATAGGACGATAATTATTTTTAATCTGTCTGTTGGCCTTTTTGAAAACAGGACATATGTTGGATCTCTTCCAAGCATTGGGAAAGAAAGAAAGACTGAGAGAAAGTTGGAAGGTTTTTGTAAGTGGTTTACATATCGAATCTGCTGTGTTCTTAAGTAGGATGGTCCCTATGTTATCTGGGCCTGATGCTGAGGATAGCCTCAGGGAAGATAGTACTTTCTTGACACTGTCTTCATTAATGGTAATATTGCGTAGACGTGCCTCAGTTCGGAACGTGAAATCGGGCAGGGGTGGGGCATCAGCGTCAGGGTGTGTTTTGCACTGGCTGGCAAAGTAAGAGTTAAATATTTCACATTTTTCCGTGATGCATGATACGATTTTGTTATCGTCAATGATTGGGGGTATATGTTGGTGAATTTTGCATCCCAGAACAGACTTGGACAGGCTCCACCATTGTTTAGGATTAATGTCTTTCTCATCAAATCGAAGCTGGAGATTGGAAAAGTAAGAAGAGACAGATTTCCTTATTATGGTCACAACCTTGTTGCGATATTTTTTGTAAAATTGGTATAACCTGTCAATCTTGAGGTGAAGGTCGTAATTATGGGGGCGTGGTTGGTTGGATGCTCTCTTGAAGCGTGTCCATGCACGATTTCGACGTCTAATATGTTTCTTAATGTCTGTAGTTATCCAAGGTTTGTCCTAAGGGCGAATGGTGACTTGTAAATTAAGTGGCACTGCTAAATGCTGGCCTTGCTGTCAGACAATACCATGCATAAAACGCAAAGTTCATGTTTCCAGTACCTATGATCTTGCAGATGAAAGTACACCAGCAGAAACAGGTCAAACTGGAATTGAAATGAACAAAATGCCAGCTGTCAACAGCGATTAACATATGTCTACTTTGTGGAGAGGTTCTTGATCCGGCATGGGACCACACATGTGTCTCTGAGGAGGCGCAATATACACTCCACTCTACTACTTGATTGTCAACTTTCCACATGGCTACACATGAGTATGTTTAGGCCTGCCCTAAAACTTTCCACATCATGGTAATGGGGACCTCCAGTCGTCGTGACCTGGTCGGGCGTTTACGTTTATAAACCTTAATTAAGGGTTTGGGATAATGGGGGTGAACTGTTTCTATGGTGTGTTCCGACTCTATCGGAACAGGGGTAATGCATAATCCCTGACGGACAACTTTTATTGGAAGTTTGACCCTGCTGACCGTACAGCATTATCCACGCCAGGCGGCTACCACTTACAGGTACATTTATGTCTGCATATACTTCACACACCGACAGAGTGCTCATACTACTTGGGCCTCGGAATCTGGGGATATTTCCCACACCTATGTGAATGATCGTGTTATGGATTACTACGACAACGCTTCCATGTGATGTCAATCTTATGGATTATTTGGGTTCCAATGATGTCTACTCCGTTCATTGTGCGATGAAGCCTCCAGTTCCGATGAGATGACAATTAACAGCAATATGTGTCAAACGAGATCGGACTGTGCCCCATTATTACATGTTTTGTTATTGTTCAGAGAACTTTTTAACTGTCACACTTACTAGGAGTACTCTTTATTCGACAACAATTTACGCTGGGCAATGGACCACTAATTTAATGATTATGCATAGCTTGCAGTACATAATACGTACGCGTGGACTCTTTTTATAACCACAAGATGAACATTTTAACTGAATTGCGTGATTCGTACTACTGGACGACAATGGACTTTTTGTTTTTCTACTGTTACATGTAAATGATGCCTCACTATTTGACTTTTTTTCTAGAAACCTTGTAAGTCCAAGGTTTCCTTTTATGCGGGGGGCATATGTAACAATGTGCCGTTTTAGCCAGTAAATTTAAAAAAAAGTTGTAATTATTATTTTATTATTATCTTAGTAATTTACATTGAAATTGTGCTTTGTTGAGGTATGAAAAACCCTTGTGGAAGCTCTGACAGACCCCACCCAAAATTTTTCTCCATTTTAGGAACCTCAAATCTTGATTGAACCAGTTTAGAAGTAATATATTTAGAAACTACTTTAACTTGCTATCTGCGTCACTCTACGTCATTCTCATCCCTTGATTCCTTTTTCCTTACATGGCCTTTTTCCATTAGCTTAATGATCGGTACCTCTGACGTGACTTTTGCATCCTATGTCTATCTCTGTCTTGGGGTTTCTTGTCAGAGTCGGGCTGGGCAGGATACATTCGCTGTGTATTTTGCTTCTATGTACAATTGCCATTTTGGAACAATATAAGAAGCACAGAACATTTTCTGCATTTGTTCATTTATTTCACACTGAGAGTATTTCACAACGAGAACATCCACAAGGCTATAAAAAGTGCCTTCCAAAATCTCCTTTCCCCACTTGTTTTTCTACATCAAAGTTTTAGTACGTGTTGGCTGCAACTTCACCTCAAAGGGTCTAGTCTGGCACAACATCATTCAATCAGGATCAGTTGAGTTTTTTTGAGAATTGCCTTTAATTCTTACAAAATTTAGTTTAGGTTCTTCACATATGTGGCCACCACAAATATCTGACTCATTTTTCTGTAAAGATCATATGTCAAATTTCCAGGACACAAGAGCAAGGCTCAAAACCTTAATTTTCTTGTTATTAAAATATTTTATTTTCGCCTAGCCTAATGACCTAACTTTGAATGGAGTGTGTAAAACATATGCCCTGCTTCTTCCCTTCCAATCAGAATCGCATTTGACAATTTCATAAATCTTTCCATGCAAAGGAAAAATGCTTTCTGAATATACTTTTTCACAATCTGGTCTGAGCCTACGTCCGTTTGACATGTGGTTATATATATTTTTGAGAAAAAAGCGATCCCATTCGTTCAACACGAGGTGTTAATGTAGCAATCATGATGCATAATAATGCAGTTGTGTCGCATGGCCACAAAAGCCAAGGTAATCGTCCAATGTAAAGTAAGAAAATTTGGCCTGAAATTGAGATAAGACAAACAAATGGTGACAAAGTACACTCAGTATTGAGGTGCACATGGGGTTTAAATGGCCTGCTGTAAGCACGAGGCATCAGTGACAGTCAAAATGTCTCGGCGTGGGGATCACTGTCGACAGACCTCTGATTTAGGGAGGGAAAAGATTGTTTGTATGCAAATATGTACACGCACCCTCCAAAATATGCCCAAGGTTAAACAAGTAGGATCGCTTACTTTTTTCTGCAGAGCATACACACACACAAACACAAACACACACACACACACACACACACACACACACACATACATATATATATATATATATATATATATACATATATATATATATATATATATATATATATATATATATATATATATATATATATATATATATATATATATATATATATATGAAATGCGTACAAAACTGTACAATGTGAATACATCACTACTTAAATTGTACACAAGATATTATAACCACAAAACCGACACTTTACCCATGTACACTAGAACATATATATAATATACCACTGCAGGTCCAAGATTACCCCCCCCCCCCCCCCGACCAGTTTGGCACAGATTTGCACCTCTTTTTAATCGGCATCCCAGCACTGCACGTTTACATTTACGCCAATCTGTATACAAGGATCAGAGAAGGGCAACGAAACACAGCAACACCGCTACATTACATTGGCTGATTTCAAATCCTCTTCCATTTTGGTGCATATCATGTGCTTGCAAAGACTGTCCATTGCACTATTGAAAGTATGATTGATAGCCTAGTTGCTAAGTACATCTCATAAAATACAACGCTCACATCAATTTACATACAGATTTTAAATGTATTTCATTCGCTGTTTTTATAAATTTATTGAAGCACCTATTAGCTGCATAAATGAATACATACAGGGCAGCAAAGCTGAGGGAAAAGCGTGGATGACGCGGGTAAAAATTAAAACTGTTGTAGGTAATGAATCGACTTCCCTGTAGGGTTACTTTGCAACAGCGTGTAAGAAACGATGACTTTTGGGAATACGCTTGCAAGAAATAAAACTTTATGATTAGAAATCTAGAGTGTTGTTAAGCTTCAATGTCAATTCTGCGCGTAACAAGTTTGCTGAAATCCAATGGGGTTTAAACGGAATCCGAACACTTGACGTTCACATTTACATGAATGTTTGTAATTCTCGACGTAAGGATCAGAGAAGTCCCGTGGAACACAGGCATAGAGCGACATAGAAAACAGTTTTAATTATCTATATTTGGTGTTTCAGAAAGCTTGTGCGAGTTGAGAAAACAGTAAATTCCACCTATTTTGCAAATCAGCAATAACAGTATCGATCTGGCTTTTAAGCGCATCGCTTTCAAATTTGTTTCCAAGGTGCACATCACTGTCCAAACATTTTATTGGTTCGCCATTAATGGTAAAGTCATTGCTAAATGTCCATAATCCGTTGCGGAGGGTAAAAAATTTGCACACAGCAATGACAGCAAAGAGATTCAAGCGTTACCAAAATATCAACATTCATCTCCCAATACCAATGTGAAGAAACAAATCAATTTGACACCAAACTTAAGTCACATTACATTTTGTTTTGACAATATACAGAAGGTGCATCATGGATTATGGTGGCTAATAGTAAACATTTCCTTGCTTTGAATGCTACATAAGCTTCTTGTAATATTGGACAAAACTAGAGTGCCAATGAAATGACCACCTGCCACATTTGTCGCCCGGCATTAAATTATACAATTTCAATGCTGGTAGGCTGATGCTCTTTTTTCCTCCCGTAAAGCTAGATAAAAATTGTGTAGATATAGCACTAGACAATTATCAAACACAGATCGGCATTGAGAGTTTTATAGTCACGGAGCAATTTATCTGCTCTATGCTCCTTAATTGACGAGGCAGATAGTTATTTTTTTAACATGTGTGGCTTGATATGCCCTATCAAACCAATCATAAATTCTAGTGGTGTTTAAATTCAACAGGTGAAAATATGAAAGCTTTTTAAAGTAAATATGAACGTACGTGGCAGAAATATATTAACTTGGATTGCATCAACACATGTACACAGATGTAGTCTATTTAAAAGGGTTTTTTGGTGGAATTGTATGTGTATGAAAGCCATTTTAAAGAATTGGACAGGTGACAGGAGGACTAAGCTTCGGGAATACTGCATCGATAGTGTTAAGCAACAATGACAATTCTGAAGTTAATTCACAAATATTTACATTCAAGAACTGGCTTGAATGTAAATGGCAAAATTGTTTTCCAACGCAACTAATGGTAGCTGAAATAAAAAGGATATCATCACGCAATTCTGCGCATTGTAAGATTGAGCAGCCAAAATGTGTCGCTGCCAGTTTGTAGCCTTTGCCTTGATATTTTGCCTGGTGGGAGCCCAAGGTAGCAGTTCACGTGAGCAGAGAGTGGTTTAAGCTTTACCGCTGGATGAGAAAGTTCAGCAATGTTTAGCAGCATAGCAATTTTAATGGACCAATTTCGATTTTGATTAAATTGGAGAGTGTAAAGTTTGATTATTTTCATCATGTATGAAGCTATATGAAATTGTGCAAGTTTATTCTTAAAATAGGTGACGGTCTATTATTTTAGCACAAGTCAGCTTTACCTTTTCCTCACAAGCCTATTACCAGCATTTTTAATGCAGGAAATGGCGCCACTTTCCAGGCTTCACTAAACACGAACCCTTGTGGCCTGCCATGTTCTCTTTCGTGGTGTGTTATGTTGGGGGTCGATGAGACACCCCCATTTTTGCGTTGCATTTCACTTTTACCAGAGGCAAAATGAAAATTTGCCACAGGTAGTTTTATAACCTTGTCCAAATAAAGTTATCTTCGTTAATGTTTATAGTTGTACACCACGACAAGATGGGTCTAAAATGAAACCAAACTGTAAGTGAGTGGCTTGCTGTTTGAACGACAGCGTCAGTGGAAAACGCTTTGTTGCTGTAACGTATCATGTGAAGTAAATCCTTGGTAATCAATCTTACCGCGGTTATATTTACTTGCAACATTATTAGTAGAATTGTCGAATTAACCTTAAGTTCAGTTATAGCAGTTTTCTGCAAATAAGTCTCATAACATTCATTGGTACATTTCGTAAAGTCTGTGTTGTTGTGGCTGCCTTCTTGTAGCCATTCACTTTGTATATACGTGATATACTATCCGTGTATCCATTGACTGAATGGTGCACCGGATCCGTCTGCAAGCTGCCCTTACCGGAATAGGACAAGCAGCATAAACCACATTGCCTATTACTATTGCCGATACCGACATGACAGCCCAACTTGTAACCTTAAGTCACTGGATGACACTTCCTTAAAAAAAATGCATAAAAAAAGAAATGAAATTTATGACTTCAGCTCTTTTGACTGGATGGGGCAGGGATCCATATAAGATAAAATGTGATCCACTGCTTGCCAGTTATAACGAATTTTTTTACTAATTTTAGGACGCATAGTGTATCTACCTTTCCATAAATGGGATATGGTTGAAAGCAATGTGCTCGATACTGCGAAAATGTTACATGAAGCCCGATAATGGGGATTAAGTCTTTGTAATTCAGAAAAAAGACTCGTTTTTAGGTCTTTTGGAAATGCGATAAATACTGATAGACTGCCTTTGTCAAATGTATTAATCAAGGTTTTATTCAGTTGTGTTTCATCTCCATGTACTAGAAAGTATAGGAAGAAGTACAAGACAACCATTTCATTTAGAATTCTAGTTTCAAAGAAAACAGTAGATGTAAACAAGATCAGACCCTGCTAACTGTTCCATACTACTATCGATTTTGCTGCATAGTGTTGTGCATTTGACTTGAAACAAGAACTGAAAATTCCATGTGAAAAATTACCTTCTGAGAGTCAACAAATGCAACAGCCCAACAAGAGCATCTAGATCAAAACGTTATTGAAGCGATGCAAAACTGCTACCAAGAATTCTATTCACAATGGGACGAATATAACTGGTAGGTCATAAGAATATCTTTACATCAACTGTATCTTGAAAAGGAATGATGTCAAAGGATTTAAGCAGAAGTTCATTGACCTTAAAAGCCTGTGTAGCACTTGCTAGCCCTCCTACTGGGCACTCTCTGCTATTAATGTATTCGGCAAACGGAAATGGCACCACAATGGGCTTGGCAAGTATCTGAGAGGTAGACAAACCAAAACCATACATTTTCATTCAATTAATCAGGCAGCCTTGTCATTCGGAACCGTTTGTAGAATAGAGTCTTTTAACACCTGTTAAATATCCTTTACTTACTTTCCTTTTAAAGGTCAACACATTACAAGTCTACACTTCTGGCTCAAAATCGTAATGCAGTTAAGTTCCCATGTGTCATAGTCCTTTCCTTAATGTTCCCACTCGCATATTTGATACATTGAGCTCCCTTCTCTGTTTGATCGTATAGGTATAGATTCAATTAAATGATAAATAATAAATGTTTCATGTTGCTGTTAGATGTTCATGTCTACAAGACTTGTCTTGCTAAATTTATCTCATAACATTGTTATTATCCTACAATAGCATCCGTAATCATTGGAAGATATTTATATCCCTTGCAAATCTGTTATCTCTGCATCCATAAATATGCCACTGTATGCTGCCGATGATCGGGCTCTTTGAAGGATCATCGGCAATATGTAGTGGTATATTACTGGATGTAGAGATTACAGACTTAAAGGGATATAAATATCTATGAACGACCGTCTAAAGTCAAATGCCTGCTATAGTTATAAGGGAAGAGACGAGCATTTAAAAGTTTAGTTTTTTATAATTGTGGTTAATCGTGCTTATATTGTATCAATTTGACCTATGATTATGCGTAGTAGCATAGGCCTGCTAGTTTTAAATATACCCAAAACAGATCTTAAAAGATTGTAATCGGAAAACTTGTCCAGTTCATAAATACAGTGGAAGTGTTTCCAAAGAGCTGTATCCATGATCATTGAGTAAAGGTTAATGTTTATTATTCATCTCCAGCATAATCTTATTGGTCAAGGGTGGCTTTTGTGCTTCAAAGTTATTCCAGTATTAACAGAGTTATAGATTAATAGTTTTCAGTGGTCAGATAAGCCATATTATAGCTGAGGCTCATAATACAGTAGCCACGAGGTTACGGCATAGCAAGCTTGAGCCAAACAAGTGTTCTTGGTATGTGCATATCCCGTGAGCATTTCTTTGCTTTTATAAAACCGTATGTTGAAATCCTGGCTGTTACCAATGAGTTAACAATATTTGGATCATGTTTGCATCATCTGCTTCCTGTAGAAACTGCCAAAGAATCAAATGGATGTGTTTCCAAGCAAATTTGCGTTTAATATGCGGATAACGGAAACATATTGATCTTATATCTTCGGTGATACCTACGGCAACATAAAGCTTTAAGTTGACCGTTTCTTAGGGATGAGCCAAGTACACAGACAACTAGAAACCTGGTCATTTTCCAAACTGGAAATGGTCCGTTGTTATTAGCTTCATTCATACGATACTTCAGGAGTCTTTAATAGCTTAAGTCCTAGCCAGGTGCCATTTGTGAAGGATTTAGATGCAGCCTAACGTGCCATACCTCATTTTAACTTTCAGTTTTACACACAGGTACCAAACGGCCTTTCACTTTAAATCCCCCCTCCCGCCTATCCATCGCTGCAAACGCCTCGTATGTTGATATGGGAATCTTCTGAAAATGCATTTTGCCAAAATAACTTGGAAGTGGAGAAAATGCATACTAAAGTCATGGGAAAACTAGCCGTACTTTGACGATTAAGTAAAGTTTTCCCAAGACAAACACTAGAAATGATATTTAAGTCAACAATCCTACCTTCTATTGATTACGCCGA
>OZ026624.1:68188945-68193945 GCA_964020975.1 Hermodice carunculata
GGTAATGGTTTATGTTGCCTTCTTTTCATCAGGAATGGAATAACATACATCCTAATCATCACCATGATAAGGATGCAATTAATGTCAAATTCCATGTGCAATATCATCAACATCACAGGAGTAACCCAAAAGAAGGTCAATGAACAGACCGAACAAAATAAACATGTAATAAGTGGATATTATACCAATGCTGACTCATTAGGAAATAAAATTGATGAATTATAACAAATTGTTTCCTAGAGGCAACCACATATTATCGCAATAACCGAAATTAAACCAAAAAACGTAAGATTTGAAATTGAACCCTGTGAACTACAATTACCTGGATATACAATGTTTGAGAATTTAAAAAAGGAAGGCAGAGGAATATGTTTGTATATCAAAGAAGACTCAAACCCATCAGAATATACAAATGTAAATGGAGGAAAGCTGGGAAATGACATTACACGAGCTCTGTGTAAAATACGTGCCCAAAAGTAAAAGTCGACAAAAGCCAAAACCAATATGGATGAATGAAATAGCATTAAGAAAAATAAAGAAGAAATATGCTGCATGGAAAGGTTTATTGAATCACTCAAAAACCACTGAACCATATAGGGAACTTACTCGTGCCCGAAACCAAGCTAGATGGGAAACTTGAAAGGCAAAACGTGAATTTGACAAGAAACTGGCAAAAGAAGTCAGAAATAACCCAAAAGCATTCTGGAGATATGTGAAGTCAAAGATGGAGACTAAGGTGGGTGTTGTAGATTTGGACAAACATGACAGAAGTGGAGGCAAGTTAGTTTCAGATGAAGATGAGGCACAAGTTATTAATGCATATTTTAAAACAGTCAACACCATTGAAAATATACAGCAAACTCCAGACCTGCAAGATAAAAGTTCATCCATACTCGATGAATTGGTTATAAATGCCGACATTGTGTTGAAAAAAACTTCATGCTTTAAACCCAAATAAATCACCAGGACCAGACCAAATTCACCCAAAGCTGCTTCGTGAGCTAAGAGATATTTTGGCAGAACCACTGGCAATAATATTTAACAAATAAATAAAAGAGGGAAAAATACCCAATGACTGCAAAATTGCAAATGTCACTGCTATTTATAAGAAAAGCAGCAAAAATAAGGCAGAAAATTATCGACCGGTTAGCTTAACTTCAGTGTGTTGCAAAATTCTAGAGTCAATAATTAGAGATGCAGTAATGAGTCACATGAGCAAAAACAATTTCTTTACACAACAACAACATGGATTTCTGCTAGGGAGATCTACAATGACACAGTTATTAGAAAGTCTAGAAGAATGGACACAAATGGTGGAAGACAGTGAATGCATCGTATATTTTATTGTGATTTTCGAAAGGCCTTTGATTCTGTGCCCCATGGAAGACTATTGCGCAAGATCCAGAGTTATGGAATAAAAGGGGATATATATATATATATATATATATATATATATATATAGGCCGATGGATCACCGAGTTTTTGAATGATAGAAAACAGCGTCTTTGTGTGAATGGTAAATTCTCATCCTGGGCTGAGGTTACAAGTGGGGTGCCTCAGGGCAGTGTAATGGGCCCTCTGCTCTTTGTGATTTTTACAAATGATCTTCCTGAGGTGGTAAACTGCGGCATAAAAATATATGCTGATGACACAAAACTATTTGGAAATGTCAACATTATGAAAGATTTTTCAGAAATACAAAGAAATATAGATGAAATACTTTAATGGCCACTCGACTGGCAACTACTTTTCCATCCAGCGAAATGCTGTATACTCCCTATTGGGAAGAACAACCCTGAACACAAATATACTATTGGTTTCGGACATGATGCAGTTGTTTTAAAATAGTTGGAGTGTGAAAATAGATTTAGGAGTGCAGATAGATGAGGACCTCGTGTTCAATACAGGTTGTGAAAACATCGCAGCTGCTGCAAATAGACTGATGGGAATCATGAGGAGGCCTTTTGACTGTATTAGTAAAGATGTGTTCATATATGTATATAAAGGTATTATATGACCCAAACTGGAATATGCACCATCGGTATATAGAGTCCAAAAAGAGTGATGGAGATAAATTAAAAGAGTGCAGAATCGTGCAACTAAGTTAGTAATTGGGATGCAAGATCTCAGCTACGAGGAAAGACTAAGGAACTTGAAATTGCCTACTTTTCATTTCAGACGCCCACGAGGGCACTTGATCCAAGTATATGAATATATTCATGGACAGTATGACACCTGCTTGGAGAAGACGTTACCTATCTTGAGGCAAACAACAACCAGAGGACTTCAGTTTAAAATTAACAAAATAAGAAATAGTAGTAGAGTAAGAAGTAACTTTTTTCTCAACGTATTGTATGTAAATAATTGGAATATACTTCCTGATGAAGTTGTGGAAGCACCCACTACAAACTCCTATAAAGAATAGACTGGACAGGCTCTGGGAAAAACATCCCCAACTATATAATCGTAAGGCATTCATGGATATTTTTAACTATAATTAATATGAACTCAGGAGCGGTGTATAGGCGCAAAATACCTTCCCACTGAAGCAGTTTTATTATTATCATCATCATCATCATCATCATTATTATTATTTGTCAGAGAAGAAGTCTCCAGATAACATCTTGTCACAGCTTTTGGACCTAAACAATTTCTGCGCTAATCCTATAGAAACAATGGATAATGTGTACCTGGCAAAATAGCTTCTCAGTACATAGCAGTATCAATGAAAGTCAATCATTATGCGCGGCACCTTCGTCCCTAAAGAACCTAACGCGACATACACTAATGTTAAGCACAGGGATTGAAAGGGAAAGCGTATCTATCAGCTTACCTGAAGAACATCAATTGCGAAGAAACTGCATGATGTGAAAAATGAACACCCAGTGCGTTCATAAATAAGGTAAAGTAATTTAATGGTAGGGATATACTCTTAAAATGCTTATACTCGCCGTACCATAAAAAATGACCCCCTCTATTCTACCAGCTGTCTTCTTACCTACAAATACGTGTCGATCTTAACTATACCCGTAGACTTTAAAGGGAATGAGCAATTGCATGACCTGTGGGACTCGAGGTCATCCGAAATGTGGAACTGTAGATTACAACCTATAGTTCGTACCCCTACCTGTTCTGGGGTATTACATACTTAAAATGGTCTCACACGTCCATGCACAGATCACACATCCTTTTAAAGTTCCAACATGCTTTTACAGCAGTAGCCTAGGAAGCTCATGAATATGGTGGGTGGGGGGTGGGAATAGTGAAGCCAATATTGTATTTTTTTTTGTTTTTGTTTTAGACAAGACTTTTGAGGGGCTTGGTCCCTGCTTAAATGTTATGGGGGGGGGGGGCAGGAATTACATAATCTTAGTTTTGACAGACCATGCGATATTTAAAACAATTCATCAACTGCAAATAGTACTAAATTATGTAACTCTGTTTAAACATCCAGTAAGTGCGGGTTTGTTTGTTTGTTGTTTTTTTTTGTTTGTTTGTTTGTTTGTTTTTTTGAGCCTGTGCCATGAAGAACATCCAATTCTCATTAGATAAGTAAGAATGAAATACTTGCATATGCTGGTCACGAAAACGTCTCTTTAACTTCTTTATAAAACCTTGTGTGTCCTTGTCCTGGTCATTTTGTTCCCAGAGATATGGGGAAAAAAATAATGAACTCTCAACACTCGTCATCAAAAATGAGAACATGGTAAAATTCAAGTGACATAGACCTCTGCATATTAGTCATGACTCACATGTACATGCATGCACAAAACACACTCACTTTGGTCCTCACCTCCTTTCTTTACCACAGATTTCAAACTTTTTGGGGGTTAAACAATGAATGAGAAGCCGATAGATGATTATAATGATTGAGTAAAATGAACATAATGCACAAAGTAAACTTTAGAATTATATAGTCTTTTATTTTGTTTACAGACCTTGCTATTAAAGAAGAGCACTGCAGAAACGTGTTTTGTTTGTTTGTTTGCTTGTTTACTTGTTTGTTTTTTTAAACTAAAGCAAAGAATATAGAAACTTGCATCTTTGTTTAAAACTGTTTATCCCATAGGGCCTATCCAGTTTTTAATAAAACGGTAAATAAACAAACGGATTACATTCTAGCCAAAATATCAACACACACACAACAAGTGGGCTGTGTGAACAGCTCATGCTCAGCTAACCTAGACATTTATCACAGTCGCAGTTCTGTGAACTTGGGATAGGATCAAGGTCACCTATGTTCTGAGTACGCTTGACCTTTATAGAAGAACACTAACATGTGCAACATCGAGGTCCCAGTTTACGTAGTTCTCAAGTTATACTTTTAAAGAGTAAAATTCATGTATGTTGCACTGTGAGCCGAGAAACGAGGTCAATGTCACTCATGTACTGTCTAAGCATGACCCTCATAGAGAAACATTGACATGTGCAACATTAAAGGCCTAACTCCAAACAGTTATCAAGTGAACAGTAAATTTCGTGTCAGTTGTCCTGTTTCCTTGGGAATGAAGTCCAAGTCGAAACATTACTGGAGCATGACCATTTGCACAAAATAGGTAGACACTCATAAAAGGTACATCCCCACCAAGTTTGGCACAAATCTGGCCAAAATTATATAAGTTATAACCATTACAAGAAATGCCCATGTTAAACTTTCCTATTAAAACTTTTAAAAAGATTTTCGAGAAAAAATCATAAAAAATCCAAAAATCACTGGAGATTGACCATTTGAACAAACTTGGTAGAGACCCACGCAAGGTACATTGCCACCAAGCTTGAAGTGAATCTGACAGACAGTTTCTTCAGAGAAGTCCAAATGTGAATCACCATTAGTATGCATTAGAAAAAGAATGTCCATTAACTTGCATAGTAAGCAATAGAAAAAGTGCATTTACCGATAAGTACCCGAATTGAAAAAAAAAAATGTTAAAAATCAGGAATCCACAGCAGTGCTACTTAGTGAACATCTTTGCTTGACCCTTTCACATGGAACATATCCA
>OZ026624.1:68196445-68239263 GCA_964020975.1 Hermodice carunculata
CGCAGACTAGGGCCAGTAAAAATTTTGAAGCACTGGCCTTGTCATCCTGTAAAAAGTTTGGACTTGTCTATCCCTGTATGCTATACCCTGAAAGGAAATATGAAAGCTAAGGGGAAAAGGCCCAATTTAGGGAGTTGTGTGCGTCTCAGACATGAAATTGTCCATGTGGTAATAGAGTCTCGAATGCCAGGAAAACGCATCTGAGAGTATCGATTTTTCAAAAATTTCTGTCTGTTCAGGAAATACGGGAAAATATTCACGCAAAAAGATGTGTATCTCATTCAGCCGTTGGCTTCATGGGATACAAATCCTTTCACGTGGATATTTTTTTGTATCCCGTGAATAGACAGGTAGTAACTAATGGTATTATGTCTAAGTCATGTGATCTGCAGTGAGTTTCTACTTTTGAATTTCACTCTAGAAAATGATAATTCATCCTCACACACAGAATCAAAATAAATTAGGTATCACAAGTTTTTACTTGTAATAGCAAGACTTAGAGAACTTGCATGTTCTTGTGAATGTACTGTGTGTGTATATATATATATATATATATATATATATATATATATATATATATATATACATACATGTATGTATGTATGTATGTATGTATGTGAGGGTTCTGGCGGTCTACAAATTGTAAAGTCCGCTTCTGGGCAAATTAAAGCTAGCAGTGTTATATCAGTATACGATTCTAAATAAACCAACAGTAACTTTTATGTTCATTTCCATAAAACTATGAACATTACTTTTATTTGCCACATATTGCTAAGTGCTCATGACAGTGTATTAGAGAAGTACAGGATAGATAATGGAAACCTGACAAGATCACCAGTAATGACATTTGTATTATAGAACTTACAACACTCAAACCAAGGTTTACCAAAAAAAAAAAAAAAAAAAAAAAAAGTTTACATTTTAGATTTAAAACAACCCTTCATATTATTTTTGACCCCCAATAGCTTTTCTCAACAATATTTACTGCAATGTTTGTGACATTCATTATCAAGCTCATATTGCACTTCGATTTCAAGCAACCCGACAGAAAAGCTGGCCTACCTTAATTTCCTAGTTTGAATCTTACAAATGAAATAATTAGAATTGATTAAAATAATCATATTGTTTGATATTTTGTACCTTCCACATGATCATATACTTTAAATGTGCCTTATTTAGTTAAAAAAATAAAAATATAACACATACAAATCTATGAATTTCCTATATTTTGGACTAAATTTGTACATAATTATCCGCATTTGCACAAATTTTATGAAGAAATATGGCAAGTATTGGTTAAAGGCTGGTAATAAACAACAAAGATGCCAACCTATATCTTATGATAAGATATAGGTTGACATCTTTGTCATCAAATATATCAAGATAATATCTTAATATATTTGTTTACATATTCATTCATTTGTTTGTTTACATATTCATTCATTTGTTTGAATTTGATTTTTGTTTGTTTGTTTTGTTTAATATTGACACATCAGCAAAAAGATATATACAAGAAACTGGTATTATGGGGACTTGTCATACGTATGTATATTACACATTCCTGTTTCAATGGATATCAAAATTTGCTTACAAGATGATTATAACTGTGCAGGTCAGTCACATCATTACCCATTATATATTTAGGTGGACTTAATTGTTGCTTGTATGGAAAATTTGATTACGAAGGTTCTGAATGAAGTCCAGCCCAACAAGGATTCGATCCATACCTCACCGTTTTCATTCATTGTAAAACATATATGGCTGATCCCCTTCATAATTCAAATTAAACTATAGAACCCGTAAAAAAGAAATGCCTAGAAAGAAACAAAATGACTGTGACAGTCCTGTGCTCAGCTGACCTTGGATTCACAGATTGGAGTGGTCCTGTGAACTTAAGAATATTATCAAGGTCACCTTTATGTGAGACCATCATGACTGTTTGCTGTATCCAGGATATCACTCTTCACTCAGAGAGTTCAGGGAGTCATCATCTTTAATATGAAAAGTGACACAATCCATTATTACCAAGATACTAGCCAATGTGTCAGTTTGACCTTTCAAGGTCAGAAGCTTAACAATAACAAGACCCTGTATTTTGATAAATTGTCGAAAAATGAGAAAATGACAGCAGCACCATGTAGCCAATACCTTTGCTGCAGATCAAGTCCAGGTATATTCCCGCCAAGTTTGAAGAGAATGTGCAATTTGGGAGCAGTCAAAAAAGCAAAAGCACAACAGTTGCAACATGAGCTGGTGAACTAACTTAAGATGAAATGGTCCTGCCCCAGTAAAATCAGCCTACTATCCCCTTTCTGGCCAAATAAAGTAAAAATGATTCATGTAAACATATACAAACTATCTATTTTTGGAAAGATCATGATTTAAAAATTTTACAAACAACCAAAAATCATAACCCTATAATATAAATTGTTGTATAAACAACGATTTCTTTGATCTCCAAACACAATGTAACATGGGCATACAAATGTGGAAATAACTACTAAATGGTTTTCTCAAACTGCAAATTGTTTACACATATGTGGCTACAAAATTGTCCCATAGATTTTTTAACACTGTGTTTGTCCTCAAAGTTCCTGCCACAAGACATAATCAAACACCATGTTAAAAAATCTATGGGACGCCTTTTTGGGAGGAACCCAGTGAAAATAGATTAAAGTTTGGTTAAACCAGTAAGAAGTTATTTTCCCTTTTGTATAACCATGTTTCATTGAAATTCAAGATAAAAGAAATGGTTGTTTTTCAACACTCAGCACAAAATGGTCATGATGTATGTGTATTCAAAATATGCTGGTCATAACCTTTTCAAAAATGTATACTTTGCATTTGTTCACGTGAACAGTTTTCGCTTTATTTGGCCAGAAAGGGGATAGTAGGCTGATTTTACTAGGGCATGGCCATTTCACCATAAGGTTTGGAGGTCACTGGAAGTGTTTCTATATAACTTCAAAGCAATTGCACAGCTGCTAATGCAGAAGATTTAAAAAAAATTTACAAGTTTATAAACAAGACGACTGTGACAGTCCTGTGCTCAGCTGACTAACTTACCCTATGACCTTGGAAATGAGGTCAAGGTCACTGACCTATTCTGAATCTAACTTTCACAGAGGGCCATCCCCATGTGCAGCATCAAAGTCACAGTACAAAAACTTCTCAGGTTATCACGCAACCAGTCAAAGTGTTAACGGTTTTCAGATGAGGTTGAAAATGTAAACTATCATTGCAATTCCCATTGATTTACATAGTAAACAATAGGAATGTATGCATTGACCAACAAGTACCCGAATTGAAAAAATTGTTAAAAATAAAAAAAATCCACAGCAATGCCACCTGGTGATCAACCTTGTGTAACCCTTCCACAAGGTCCCCAGAAGTGTCCCTATTCAATTTCAAAGTAATTGGCAACAGATTTTTTAAGATTTCCCCCCAAAATGAACAAAATAATTCATTAAAGATCCAAAAGCGCTGGACCATGACCATTTGAATAAACTTGGTAGAGACCCACTCAAGACACATCCCCACATTTGAAGTGAATCTGGTTAACGGTTCTGGAGATGAGTTCGAAAATGTGAATTACTATTGCAATTCCCATTGACTTGCATTGTAAACAATAGGAATGAATGCACTGACCAACAAGTACCCGAATTGAAAAATTTGTTAAAAATCAGGGATCCACAGCAACGATACCTGATGAACAACCTTGTGTGACCCTTCCACAAAGAACATATCCACTAGGTTTCAGCACAATCTGACAGATTGTGCTGAAGTCGAAAATAGCAAAAACGTACAAAAATTCATAAAAAAATAGAAAAAAAAAAATGCAGCACCACCTCTTAAACAAATAAAAGTCTGATGGTCCCCAGAAATGTTCCTATACAATGTCAAAGTAATTGGCCAAGCAATTTAGGAAAAGAAGATTTTTTAAGATGTCCTCCAAAAATGAAAAAGAAAATTATTAAAAATCCTAAAATCACTGGACCATGACCATTTGAACAAACCTGGTAGAAATCCACCCAAGGTAAAAAAAAAAAAGAACAAAAAATTCATTAAAAATCCAAAAATCACTGGACCATGACCATTTGAAAAAACCTGGTAGAAATCCACCAAAGGTAAAAAAAAAAAAGAATAAAAAATTCATTAAAAATCCAAAAATCACTGGAGCATGAACATTTGAACAAAATTGGTTGAAACCCACCCAAGGCACATTGCCACCAAGTTTGAAATTAATCTGGATGACGGTTTTGGAGAAGAAGTCGAAAATGTGAATTAGCATTAGAATGCCCATTGACTCCCATATAGTAATCAATAGGAAAGCTGCATTGACCGACAAGTACCAGAATTGAAAAAATCGCTAAAAATCAGGAATCCGCAGCATTCCCACATAGTGACCAACTTTGTTTGACCCGTCTACAAGGAACATATCCACCATGTTTCAGCTTAATCTGAGTGACGGTTCTGGAGAATTAGTCGAAAATAGCTATAACACACACAAATTCATAAAAAATTAGGAAAAAATTGCAGCGCCACCTGGTGAACAAATTTAGAACTAAGAGTCCCAGGAAGTGTTCCTGTGTGATATGAAAGCAATTGGGTGAGCGGTTTCGGAGAAGAAGATTTAAAAAATTTTACCCAAAAAAGAACAAAAAAATTCATTAAAAAACCAAAATCACTGGACAGTGACCATTTGAACAAACTTGGTAGAGATCCACCCAAGGCACTTCTCCACCAAGTTTGAAGTGGTTCTGGCTGAGGGTTTTTGAGAAGAAGTCGAAAATGTGAATTGTGGATGACGGATGGACGACGGACGGATGGACGGATGACAGACCCTCAAAAAACCTCAGTTTACTGACAAGTCAGCTGAGGTAAAAATCACTGGAGCATGACCATTTGAACAAACCTGGTAGAAACCCACCCAAGGTACATTGCCACCAAGTTTGAAGTTAATCTGGATGACGGTTTTGGAGGAGAAGTCGAAAATGTTAATTAGCATTAGAATGTCCATTGACTTCCATAGTAATGAATAGGAAAGCTGCATTGATCGATAAGTAACCGAATTGAAAAAATCGTTAAAAATCAGGTATCTGCAGCATTCCCACATAGTGACCAACTTTGTTTGACCCTTCTACAAGGAACATATCCATCATGTTTCAGCTTAATCTGAGTGACGGTTCTGGAGAAGAACTCAAAAATAACTATAACACACAAAAATTCATTAAAAATTGCAGCGCCACCTGGTGAACAAATTAAAAACGACTAGTCCTAGGAAGTGCTCCTGTGTGATATCAAAGCAATTGGGTAAGCGGTTTCGGAGAAAGAGATTTTTTAACATCTTCAAAAAATGAACAAAAAAATTCATTAAAAATCCAAAAATCACTGGACCATGACCATTTGAACAAACTTGGTACAGACCCCCCTTCCCCCCCCCCCCCCCCCAAGGCACATCCCCACCAAGTTTGAAGTGGATCTGGGCAATGGTTTCTGAGAAGAAGTCGAAAATGTGAATTGTGGACAGACAGACGATGACGCACGGACGGACGACAGACGACAGATCCTCACAAAAGCTCAGCTGACTGATAAGTCAGCTGAGCTAAAAATAGACGAAATTGCAGCACCACCTGTTGAACAAATATAGGTCTGGGGGTCCCCAGTAGTGACCAATGGGATTTCAAAACGTTTGGCTGAGCAGTTTTGGAGAAAATTTTAGAAGATTTTGCCACAAATTTAACAAATTATTCATAAAAAATGCAATATAAATAGGAGCATGATCATTTGACCTATCTTGGTAGAGACCTACCAAAAGTACATCCCACCAAATTTGAAGTGAATCTGGTTGATAGTTTTTGGCGAAAAAGTCAAAAATGCAAATTTCTTTTGCAATCTCAATTGATCTGCATAGGAATACAAACATTAACTGACAGGTACCCAAATTGAAAAATGTGCTAAAGTCAGGGATCCAGCATTTTATCACCTAGCAAACACGTTTGTTTAATCCTCGCACAGGCTAAATTGCCACCCAGTTTCAGAACAATTGTAAAAGCAAAAGTAAAATTGTAAAAAACTTGAAGAAAAGTGTCCAAAGGACACAGACACCCCAACCTGGCATTGCCACCATCAGCATTGGAAAGAGTAGCACGTAGTTGGTGTAAGACTTCAAACATATTGTGAAATCTTCAGATGGATAATAATAATTATACACACAACTTTTCATATACTGATTGATATTTCTATCAAATTTTATGGCTATACCTGAGTTACTTCATGAGCTACACATGGCACGTTTGACAAGAACCAATACTCATTTTCGTACAATTGCCATCTTCACTAAGTTAATTAATGATTATCAGCAGAGGATAATTAACCCAAGAGACAAACAAAACACCAGGGGTACATCTTCACATATTGATTAATGTTGCTATCAAGTTTCATAGCTATACCTCAAATACTTTGTGAAATACAAGACACAAGTTTGACACGAGTGAACTTTTCGCTGAATTGACATTTCAGGGCTGTAGCCTTCATTTTAAAGTTGGTCAGGCCAAAATAGGCCGGTGGGGTGGGAGCCGCCAAGGCCCCACACCGGGGTCCTGAGGCAGCGCCCCAGTGGGGGTCCAGGGGGCAGGGGCCCCGGAAGCTCTAGCATTTTAGCATATCTAACAGCCAAAAAAGGCCTTTAAATCACCCCAAAAATGTTGCTTAGTTCTCAAGACTCATGCAGTTGTATAGAATCATGAAACATTTTCCTTGGCAAAAGAGTATCCATCCTTGCCTGCAAAACAGACTCTGCAAAGTGGGACCACTGAGTCACCTCCTGTGCAACAATTAACCAAAAAAAACCCACAAGATAGGTTAAATACAGCAAATTTAATATGGGTTTTGTTCACATTGATCAGAGATTACATCTCAGATCTCCTTGTTCTAGGGCATTGTGAGTGTACACTTACTTTTTATCCCATGACAAAAAGCCAAATACAGGTAAGCAAAGCCTTTGATGCATTAAATATAAATTATATAAGTGACACCAATATGGACATGACATGTTTACTTTCAACCAGGTAAGAAATTCAAGAATGTGAATGCATCATAAAATGACTTTACTGCAAATAGAAGAGCCTGTTAGGTTCTTTTTAGACATTCTACACAATGTGGCACCATACAAGTTATATATCACAAAACATGGCATATTTACATGTATCAGGTACACATCAGAAGTCTACACTAAATAAGCATAATAATAAAAGCTATTTTTTTTGTGGTTCTACCAAGTATTCAAAGTCTAGAAATACAGCACTTGTACATCAAACTTTGCAATGTGTACATACATCTGAGATCTGGACACCATCAGCTGTTTATCACAACATGAGAATACTTTGATACTTTAAAGCAAAAATCAAGTAAGGCTTGAAAGAACTAACATAATTCTCTTATTGAATGCACTATAAAATGAACTGACATCTTGCTAGGTTCTTTTTACAACATCCAACACCCGTGGCACATATAGAAAACTGCAGCTTTCATATCACAAATCTGCTTACAAACTGCATAACCATCAATACAAACTTTTTCAGACTCTCCATGACATTTCAAGTAACGAAGGAGAGAAAAATCTTGCCTCGTATGGCTTTAAATTTCACAAAGCTACATAAAACTTGAGATTCTACATGACATTACAGATATCAAAGACAACAGGAAACCTGCTTCTTTGTGTTGCTCTATGAAATCACTGCACTGTGTATATGGTTTTCTTGTCCTGGTGAAATGAAGATGCATACATTAATAGTAAAGCACCAGAAAATATTTTCATATATTACTATGCTGCACAATCTAAGACCAAATATTCAAACTAAATATGTTGTTATTGACTTATGGATCCATGCATGTACAAACAAACTTCACTTCACTTCCCTCACTGGTTGTGTATCTACATTGCTTTTCTGCAGCAACATCAAAAGTAAAATAAGTTTCACTGAGAACGTAAGTTGATAATTGCAATGATAAGAGAAACCCTGCCTCTTTGTGTTGCTTGATGAAATTGCACGTCTAAAATTTGCACTTGGTTCTGGAGTTTCTTGCCCTTGAGGAATGAGAATACATCAATAGTGAAAGCACCAGAAAAGAAATGTATAATAACGATTATGCTCACCAATCTAAGACTAAATATTAAAACTAAATATGCTTGTTGTAGACTTGTAGATGCACAAGCAAGTAAACTTTACTTTTGTGCATAAGTCGTGTATCTCTGCGCCAACATCAAATGTAAAATAAGTTTTCATGAGACTGTAAGTTAATTATTGCAAACACGGCACCAGTTCAATGTATGCATATCACACATTTAACAAAATGGGTAAACTTCATATAAGTACTGTGTCCTATCTGAACTTTGTAATGTCCTTGGCACATTGTAAACTGGACATCCATAAATTTCCTGAGAATATGTTCTTTGTTTAATATGGCAATCATGTCAATCATGAGGATTGTATTGTTGATTCAAAGAGCACCAACATATGGTAACATGTATACATTTCTATATATACACATATTAATTGCAGGAAGTGTGAACTTCAAATAATATGCATTGTGTGATTTTCAATATACTAGGTACCTTGTCATGGCTCTAAATTTCATGGCACTGTCTTTACATACAGGTTACAACAATCAAATGTATCACCTCAAACAGCACCAATTCAATGTCAGAATAATATATTTTCAAATAGTTATTTTGCAGGATGGGACATGCCATAATTCTGCAGTTGTACTACATGTCAACCATGTGTATTGTATTGTTGATTCAAACAGCACCAACATATGATAAGCTGTATACATATACACACATATTTGCAGGATGTGTGAACTTCAAATAATATGTATTGTGTGATGTTCAATATACTAGATCTATAAATACATCATAAAAGTTCTAAATTATCTGCAAAGCAAGGACACTAGTGGTAGTCTGTGTATTCAATATTTGCCGAAATAATCCATTCTTTTTGGTCTTGATTCGACAAATTCTCTTGCAACAGCTTTTAAGTCAAGTGGGTCAATTATTTCTTTGTACACATGCAGTATCATTAGATGATTCAGTCTCTCTTGGCCCATAGTAGAACCAAGATATGTCTTCACCCGTTTGAGGGAGCTGAAAGCTCGCTCACTGTTGGCATTGGTGGCAGGAATAACTTTCAGTAATCTGTAGGCAGTTATGACCTCTGATAGCAAGATCTTAGCTTCTCACCAAAGGTCATACTCTCCAAGACTTGAAAGACCTCTGGCAGAGAATACTTTTTTCCTGGTTCAAACATATCTCCAAACACTTTCAGTTGATGTTGCAATCTTCCCTCTACAAAATCTGCTTCATCTGATGTGTTGTCTGGATTTTCTCCGTAGAAGTCAAGCACTTCATTCATAGGTGTCTAGTATTCCTCGTGATTTGCTGCTTTCAGCAACAAGGTTTCAATGTTTTTGCAAACTACATAGCCAGGTTGAGAAAATCGTGCTTTAATATGTCCAACACAGAGGTCAAGACCTTCATAATACAAGATCCTGTAGGTTTCGGGTGTTGGTGGAAAGTATTCGCCCCCTGACCCTCCTCAAACCGTGGGTTACGTTTCCTCTTTCTTTTCAGCTGTGGCTTGTCCACTTCACGCTCATCTGCCTGCTGCTTCACTTTCTGCCAGAAGAGACTCCATGTTTCGTCATTGCGAAGCCCTGCATTAAACAATGATGTCACTATTGTCATGTTTGTCTTGACTATAGGCAAATAGGAGCAACATTTAACAAACTATTACAGATATAGATGTTTGTCCTCCACAGTCTTCAATAAACCATAGTTAACAATTCTACTTTTTTTTTTGTCGTGGAAATTCATGGAACAATTAATGTACTTACATTGTATGATCCTCCCCAAATATTTTGTTAACCTACACAAAATAACTTAATGTACAGTCAAATCTGTTTGAAGAGACCATCCCTAAGGCAGGCAAAAAGTGGTCACATATGGCAGGTGGTCTCTCAATAGAGGTGCAATAACAAGGGAAAGATAGCAACAGGGACATGTTGAACACAACCTGAAAAGGCTGGTACTCTTTCATCACAGTGGTCTCTCAATACAGGTTTCTTAGTACACTATGCAACCTTTACACTTCATAGTATTAGGCACAACTTGTGGAACTTAGTGTACGAACTTCTATTTTAACATTGAACTCTAGGTGTGCATCTCCCATCTACATGATGTACTCCATTTTAAATTTGTTCAAATCTGAGTGACTTTTCGATAAATTGGGCATGCAAAACACACTTGGTCACCTGGTTGGGTACAATAATTTTTCATTCACACACAAAAATCCTGCATAAAACTACAAATGATAATATTTCTTACCTGCCATGGTCCTTACTGTGAATTCCATCACGTGTTGTCCTCCTGCTGCTGATAACTTCACATTCTGTAATGTTCTTGACAAGTTGTCATAATGCCTCAAAAACAGCTCAGTCAGACAAACTCCAAAGGAGAAGTCAAAGGTCTGCATAGAAGCTTCTACCCCTTTAATCCTTGCCTTGATTGTCGAGTCACTTGTCTGCCCATAAGACTCATCCCACAGTATCATTAGCATGTCATAGTTTTTTAGGATGCTGTCCAGAGACTCTGCTCTAACTGTCTATCTTGTTGGGCACAGAACTCTAATGTTCGGGCAATCAGCAGCTCATGAGCTCTTGGTGTTTTGCAGAAGTGCGTCTCGTTTTGGGGAGTCTTTTATCAGTTTAGTGATCTCCAATACAGTGTCAAACGTATTCCTTAGTAATGGGATCTTCTTGATGGTGTCTTGACAGCCAAGATTTAAAGCATGCCCGTAACAATGGGTGAATACAGCACGTGGCTCCAACTTCATGATCTGTGCAGCAACACCATTCTTCTTGCCTGCCATATTTGCGGCTCCATCGTAACACTGCCCCCTGCAAACAAACACATGAGTATGTGTTTTAATTTGAGAAAAGACATGTAAGTACACCAGGATTCATACAGAATAGCAAAGCCAAAATTCCATACTTTTTCAAGTACTTTCCAAACCATTTTTTCCAAGATTCTAAACTCAATCATCCGTGGTTTTATGGGTGTATATATATATATATACATATATATATATATATATATATATATATATATATATATATATATATATATATATATATATATATATATATATATATATATATATATACATATATATATATATACACATATATATTCATATATATATATATATATATATATATATACAGTGGTTCCCCTCTTATAAGGCCACCCCAAATGTTTCCTTATTACAAGAGGTGTTCAGGGGAAAATATAATGAAAATGCCATACCTGCTGCAGAGCAAAGTGACCTTTGTAGAGGGAGTGCCATCTCTTTGGAGGTGGCTTACAAGAGGGGGACCAATGTATACAATTTATATATTGAACAAAAAAACAACAACTTTTTGTTTGATACTAGCAAGCGCTGCTTCCCCCATATTTTTCAAGTGCACATTACTCGCACACACCTTACATCTTGTGCTGTATTTGTCCTGTTTTACAGGCAAAACCCAGTCATTGTATTTGGGGTTTTCAAGCCAAAGTTCATTATATGTACAGCCTCCCATTGTTGTCGCGGCTTGGTGCACAATTCATGCCTGCGGCAAACATTTACGGTCGTTCATCCATAGTTCAGGGCTCGACAATTTTTTTTAAAGATCACTTGTCCGCAGGGCAAGGAGATTTCAAAATCCACTTGTCCTGATAAAACTTCTATAAACATCGCTTTTTTCTAACAATGCTAAGGCCTAGACAAGCCATTTACCCTAAAATGTATTTGCCGCTTATTTTCGCTGGCAAAATCCCCAAAATGTCAAATTCTACGATTCTAGCTGCAACTGTTTGACAGTGAAACTGGCAAAATATCAAAAATACAAATTGAAAGTAAGCTATTTGCATGGGGTGACTAACGATGAAAAATACATTGTAATTTCTGGGACTATAGGAGGCCGTATCCCGGGTAAACTTAAATAACGATTAATAAATAGTTGCATTGGCTTCAGGATCCTTTCTCTCTGCCTCTGATGCCGTGATGCACTGATGGGATGCATGTAGTTTGCGTACCTACCATGAATGCTATCGGTACATTGTAGTAAATTTGCGTATACAGTATTGGCAAATTCCTCGCAATAAACGGTGTTCTTAAATTAAATTCATACGAAAAGTTTAATATTTCAAATCAGAAATCAAGCGCGCGCACCGTCAACATCGTTCCTGCAACTGTACACAAACAGCTGCTTTGGCAGATGAAACAACACTCGATACACTGGAAAATAAAGCTTTAATAGATCAAGACAACAACACCTCCATGCCACTTATTTTGCTGAAAAATGAAGCTTGTAGGGATCATAAGAGCAGTAATTTGAAAGAACAAAACAGTATTCCTTCTAAAGATGATGACCAGCCTGCAATAGGATGTAAAAATCAGGACAATGGGAAGGCAGAATATGGACTCACCAGCAAAGATCCACTCCAGTGTCCACGCTGTCACTTGCATGTGACTAACAGTTTTGTGCTGTTTTTGCCCGGGAAGTCATCCCATGGCACCTATTTTATCCCACACTGTTTGAACCCACCGATAAATAGCATTTGATGGTAATTTGCAGATGAATTTGCCACGCAAAATATTATTATTTTTTGACGGATTTTAGTGAAAAATTCCAACTAGTCCACAGGGATAGCACTTTTTTATTTCCACTAGCCTGAGCCCAATTCTGACAAGCCCCGGGCTTTCGGATATGCGAAGTGTCGAGCCCTGATCATGATGGACCATCACTCGTAATCAAAATGAAGCATGCTTGCTTTTCAAATATTGCAAAGAATCCCGTTGCATCGGCGTTTTTTATTTTCGTAAAAGGCGGTTTTTACCACTAGAACGCTGGGATTCTGAGCTTTAAAAATCCGTTTGATCCTAAGTTTGCTGACACAGTTAACAATTTTTTTGAAAATTGTTAAGTTTTAATTAAAACTGATTTAAGATTCAAAATTCACGGGGAAAAAAGGATCAAACGGATTTAGAATCTTCATGTTGCTAGCTTTGTAATGACATGTCAATGATGACAAATGATCAGGTCTGTGCGATGCGAAACTCCGTAAAAAAAGAGCATGTTTTTGTGTGCCGCGCCCCAAAAAGTTGTTCCCGCGGTCGCCGCAAGGCATATTTTACCCTTTTTTCGGGGTAGGATATGTTGAAAACGGAAACCTTAATACTAAAATGAGTTATGTCGGTTGAAAGCAGATGTTATGCTCTTTCTCACAAGTGTAAACACTACAAGTTTAATTACATTTATCGGCAACAAAATAATCTTCATCTACACATGTATTAGGAAATGTTGCAACCGTTTGAACATGGTACGACATGCAGACAGCATCAGCGTGCCGCGCCTTACTCAGAGTCTGCCCATCCATGGTGGGAGTCAGTACTATACTAATTTTGTTCATTTTAAATCAATCTTCGATAGATACAGCCAAAAGCTGTATCATTCATTGTCATGAGCATACATGGCAGATCCTTAGTTGAGAAAAACAACTTACCTCTTCCGAAAAATGCAGAAATTTTGCTCTGTACCGGCATGTTGAGGTGATCCTGATTCTCTCTCTTCGAAGTTCAAGGCAGCAGCACCACGCCAGAGGTTGCTTGGTGTGGCCAGGCTGCTGCCGACGGGAGTCTCCTTTTCCTTAAGGTCGCTCTTCCTCGAACGGATTGCTTGACCAACACTGATAATATCGGGGCAATCGTCGCAGCCCCCCATGCCCCCCCCCCCCCCCACAGTGCAGTGGTGACCAAGCGCATGTTATTTTGTGCTATTTGTTAGTAGATGCAATCATGGATTGCCCATGATGTAAATTTTGCATTGTCGAGACTTTTTTTCTTTTTAAACCAAAAAGATGGTCCGATTCGATCGGACCAATCGGACCACAAAGCTACAGCCCTACATATTCACAAAGTTAAATAATGAAAAATGAACGGAGGTTGATTAACCCTAGAGACAAAAAACCAGCAGGTGCACATCTTCATATATTGATTAATTATTCTATCAGGTTTCATAGCTGTATAGAAAAAACTTCTTGAGATATGCACAACACAAATATGAAAAGCCTAACATTGGATCAACATTTTTATTAATTAGTGATTTGATTAATTAATGTGGGATAATGAATCCAAGAGGCAACCCCCCTCCCCCATGTACATCTTTATACATGTGTATGTTAATTTATGTTCCCACCACGTTTCATAGGTGTAACTCAAATACTTTTTGAGTTGCATGTGACACAAATGTTAAAAGTCTAGAGTTGAATCAACATTGTCCCTAAGTTAATTAATGATTAATTAACACAAGATAATTAATCCAAGGGAGAAACAAAACCCAAGGTGCACAGTTTCATATATTGATAGATGTGTCCACAAAATTTCATGGTTATACCTCAAATACTTTTCCAGATACATGCGACACAAGGGTGACAAGTCTAATGTTGAATTTTCTCTAAGTTAATAAATGATTAATTAATATACCTCAAATACTTTTCCAGATACATGCGACACAAGGGTGACAAGTCTAATGTTGAATTTTCTCTAAGTTATTAAATGATTAATTAACACACGATAATTAATTCAAGAGAGAAACAAAACCCCAGGTGCACACACTCAAGTCAGCTGAGGTAATCACATATGAGGAATATCTTCTCCTAGTGAACAATCTATATTTGAACTTTCCACAAGCTATATTTCCCTTGGGTTTAGGAATCTAAGTGACAGTTTTGGAGAATTTGAAATAGCAAAAACACGCAAAATTTGTAAACACGAGGGCTCGCATGAGCCCATGCTAAGCTGACCCATGATGAAAAATAGCGTTCACAGAACGGATTACCCTCGGCACCCACAATTTTTTTCCCTCAATTGTGCATATTTTTTTAGACTTCGCAGTCAAATTCTTTACACACAATTTCCATATTGTTGTCTATGAAATGAAGGAGCACTTTTGGAGGTGTTCTTGGGGCAAGTTCTGGTGACAGAAACACTGTACTGTGTGTCACTCAGTCGGCCATCAAGTAAACACTTTAAAAGTTTCATAAGTTTAAAAATAAGAAAAAGAAGCTGGTTTTCAATAGGAATGTAGTCACTATGATGTGCCTCTCTTAAAAAAAAATGGGGAAGCTGTGTTGGATCCTTCTTGAGATATTATAGTAATGTTGTCCCCTTGTGCACCACTCAGACGGCCTAAAAGATAAATACTTAAAAGTTTCATAAAAAGTTTATAAATACAAAGAGGAAGCTAGTTCCTCATCCCCTGGTGCACTACTCAGACAGCCTAAAAGATCAATATTTTAAAATTTCATAAAATGTGTATAAATACAACGAGGACGCTAGTTTTAAATATGAACCTGGTCCATCATGAGATGCATCTCTGACAAAAATTTGTGAAACCTGTGGTCAATATTTTTTTGAGATATTGCCGCAACATCGTCAGGGTTGATGCCACTCAGGCAGCCTTCAAATAGATACATTAAAAGTTTCATAAAAAATTTTTAAAATAGTCAGAGGAACCTGGTTTTATACAGGAACCTGGTCCATTATAAGATCCGTTTCTGACAAAAATTTGGTAAAGCTGCGGTCAACATTTTTTTAGATGTCGCCGTAACATCTTCAGGGTTGACGCCATATATTACAAGTTTCATAAAAAAGTTTTAAATAATCAGAGAAAGCTGTTTTTCATTAGGAACCTGTTCCATCACAAGGTCCTTCTGTGACAAAAATTTGGTACAGCTACAGTGAATATTTTTGAGATATCATGGTAAGGTATACAGGATGGACGGATGACTCAAGGGACGACAATACCCTCCGGCACTTTATGTGCTGAGGGTAAAAAACTACAACTTCACTTTGCATGAAACATGTTTGGTTGTCATAAGGTAAGTATTAAAATATTTACATGGCACATTCAGTGTCTGGTGATTTGAGCCAGCCCCCATACTTGTGGTATGGCGAAGGCTGTCCACCCCATGACAACCTTTTGCGTGGCCACTTACAGCAAAAATATGCGCTCAAAAAGGTGAAATGTAACCTTTGTTTGCTAGTGCCTCAACACAAATGGTCTTGACCCCACAAGGCCAAATGTTCATTAAAGCACTATTTTAGTTTGTTGACACTCTTATACATGTATATTTCTGAAATGCATCTGACTTCCATCGGCCTTTCAGTCTAATTTGACTGTCAGGAACCCCTTTTTGAGCATCCCAAGAAGCTGCACCTATGCGGAAGCTGTGTCCCTTATATACCTGGCTGTCCAAATTACAGAAGTTGAGGTAAATTTTGAGTTGGGAGTCAAAAGTAGAGCGAGTGATCTGTTGTTTCAGAGCAGAGAGAAACATATTGCCTGGCTGAGGGCCCCTCAGTTGGAGGTATTGTAAGAGCAGTTTGACAGGGCAAGATGGGAGATTTGTGGCTTTGAATGAAATAAAGTGAGGTTGCCCTGACAAATTATACTTACAATTTCTAAAAACACACTTTGGCCTCCCATGGGACTTTATGTTTTGTGACAATAGTTACAGCGGAAAGTTGCACTACATTGTGCTCAGTTTGTTTGTTTGCTGCAACTAATTCTCAAATGCGTGCATAGGAGTGGAATGCAAATGAAAATATTGTTTTATAGAATGCTTGGTCAAATGGGACAAAGCTTGCTTCCACGGCCCTCAGCAGGCGATGCAGTATGGGAGCTGTAACGGGTAAACGCAAATCGACAGAAGGGCGGAGCCTGAATGCTCCTGCTGCCAATTTTTGAATTTTGAAACTTTTGGCTGGATCAGGAAATCCCTTGATTTTATGAAAATATGATATGGCTGACAAATAAGTGGTTATAGTCTTTGGAGACAATTTTTGATTGAACAAGTAGCCGCTGACGCTAGCCGTATCCCCTGCCCACAGTAATCATGGGCTAGCATTAGTAGTTTAGAAGATATGGCCCGGACAAAATTTGTCTTGCTTACGAACTTCATTAATTGATGCAAGTAATAAGCCACACAAAACAATGCCTATGCACACCTACTACCTAAGGTCTATCCACCATAAAAAATTCGAAGAGGTAGCATTAATAATGTAGAAGATATGGGCCGAACAAAATTTGTTTCGGACAGATGGACGGATGGACACATGGACGGTGCCCATTACCATATCCCCTCCCTCAGGTCTACCAACCCTGCAAATCTCAAAGAGCTATCACTTATAGTTGCAAAGATATGCTCCAGACAAAATTGTATTGGGATCTTGAGCTTCATTAATGAACTTCGTTAATTAATAAACAAAGAAAGGAAAGTAATTAGCCACATAAATTTAAGCCTAAGCACACCTCCTACTTCTGGACTACCAACCCTGAAAAACTTAAAGGGATACCACTTATGATTGCAAAAGTATACTCCTGACAAAATGTATTGCATCTTGAGCTTGCTTAATGAACTTTGTTAATTAATACATTAATGAAGGAAAGTAATTAGTCAAAAAAAAATTCTGCATATGCACACTTCCTACCTCTGGTCTACCAACGCTGTAAATCTTAAAGGGATACTACTTTTAGTTGCAAAGTTATGCTTCACACAAAATTGTATTGTATCTTGAGCTTGCTTAATGAACTTAATTAATCAATGAAAGTAATTAGCCACGCAAAACAGTGCCTATGCACACCTACTACCCAAAGTCTATTAGCCATAAAAATTTCAAAGGGTCGGTATCAATAGTTTAGAAAATATGGCCCGGACAAATCTTGAGCTTGCTTAACGAACTTTGTTGATTAATCAATTAATGAAAGTAATTAGCCACACAAAACAATGCCTATGCACACCTACTACCTAAGGTCTAGCAACCATAAAAAATTCCAAGGGATAGGATTAATAGTTTAGAAGATATGGCCTGGAAAAAATTTGTCGTTCTTAGCAAACTTTGCTAATTAATTAATTAATGGAAGTTATTAGCCAAACAAAACAATGCCTATGCACACCTACTACCTAAGGTCTAGCAACCATAAAAAATTCAAAGGGATAGGATTAATAGTTTAGAAGTATGGCCCGGACAAAATTTGTCTTTCTTAGCAAACTTTGCTAATTAATTAATTAATGGAAGTTATTAGCCAAACAAAACAATACCTATGCACACCTACTACCTAAGGTCTAGCAACCATAAAAAATTCAAAGGGATAGGATTAATAGTTTAGAAGATATGGCCCGGACAAAATTTGTCTTTCTTAGCAAACTTTGCTAATTAATTAATGGAAGTTATTAGCCAAACAAAACAATACCTATGCACACCTACTACCTAAGGTCTACCCACTATAAAAAAATCAAAGGGCTGGCATCAATAATTTAGAAGATATGGCCCGGACAAAATTTGTACTGTAGCTTTAGCTTGCTTAATGAACTTTGTTAATTAATTAATGGATGTAATTAGCCACAGAAGACAATGCCTATGCACACCTACTACCTAAGGTCTACCCACCACAAAAAATTCAAAGGGGTAGCATTAATAGTTTAGAAGATATGGCCCGGACAAAATTTGTCTTGCTTAATGAACTTTGTTAATTAATTAATGCAAGTAACAAGCCACACAAAACAATGCCTATGCACACCTACTACTTAAGGTCTACCCACCATAAAAAATTCGAAGAGGTAGCATTAATAATGTAGAGGATATGGGCCGGACAAAATTTGTTTCGGACAGGACGGAAGGACGGACGGACACACAGACGGTGCCCATTACCATATCCCCTTGCCCACTTTGTGGGCGGGGGATAATAAAAAGGCAACATAGAGTGACAACACCGATGGTGACAAGGATAATTGATTTTATCAAATTGAAGTCCTGACAAAAGTTAACACAGGATAACCAAACTCTATTGCATAGGGCTGATGTCTGGGGTGCTAGTGAAGAATGTAGGAGCTGACTCACTGTGGGATGAAGTTCTCTGGCATCAAACTTTCTGGAATATGAGTTGGTTGGTCGTTGCTCTGTGGAGAGAGAAGTTTGAATTTATTAACTTGACCCCTTGAGAGGGCGTCTGCCCTGACATTGACGACGCCTGGGATATGTTTCACCCTTACCCTTATGTTGAAGGTAAGGCATGCAATAACCATTTTTCTGATACCCTTCATGATTAACAAATCGGGGGAGGATTGTTTATTAATGACAAAGACCAGAGCCTCATTATCTGTGAGCAACAGAATGGAGTGATTACGCAGAAGAGGACCCCAGACATGCAATGCTAAGACAATAGGGAACAGTTCTCAGAAAGAGATGTGCATTGACTTCCACGTTTCTGGGAAGACACCATAAAAATATTTGGAGCCTAAAACTGCCCCAAAACCCCAAGATGCAGCTGCGTCTGTTTCTAAAGTGAGTTTTTTGCTACAGAGCCAGCGCTCTTCTAAAAACATGGTTTTCCCCTTGAAACTAGACAGGACTTCAAGCCAACATGCCATATCTGCACGTGATTCTGCATTCACACGTACAAAATAATGGGGCTTCATCTTAGTGCCTCTGGTAAGATGAATTGGCCGTCTCAGAAAAGCACGCCCTGGGACAACTGCCACGCATGCAAAAGGAAGAGAGCCTATTAAGGGTTGAATGTCACGTAATTTCAATTTTTGTCTTTTTCTACTTGAGTGGAGCAAATCCACGCACTTTCGAATTTTGTCGTTAGGTAGATGCAATTCCATTTTTACCCCATCGAGCACAATTCCAGGAAAAGCGAAAGTTTGAAGCCGGGCCTATTGTTTTGTCGTTTGTCATGGGGGTTTCTATTTCATCACAGAGAGTCAAAAATTTAGTCCGGGAAGGAAGGCACCCATCTTTCGATTTGTGTGCTGTGCGCAAATTGTCCAGGCAGTGGATGCAATATGGAATGTGCAACTTGTTCAGCATGATCCATTCCAAAGCGGAGCTTAGGGCCTCCAAAATTTTGCATGAACTTGATGCGCCCATGACTAAACAACGATCGTAATAGAATTTCCATTCCATGTGAAACCTAGCAAACTGTAATCGCTCGCATTCAACGGAATGAGCCTTTACACGTGAAGGATGTCCACTTTAGCCATGAGCTGCATCTGGGGGGATACCATCATTGATTGAGCCCAAAATCTTTGGTACCCGCATAGAAAAGGTTGTGGATGAGACGGAAGTCTCCATTTTTCTTCGGAACCAGGCCTAAGGGATTGAGATGTAGGTTGTCAAAGGGTTTTGAGTCGAAAGGGCCAGCTATCTGGCCTGCATCAATTTCTTTTTGGATTTTTTCCCCAAGAGGGCTTCTGGATGCATTCTTGCACTTTTGGAATTTGAGCAATTTTGTCCTGATCTATCCCCTTCATAACCCAAAGAGAAGCCGCATGTAAAACCGTACACTAAGTAATCAATCTTATCCTGTGGGTACCCTTTCAGATACTCCTTTAATCTTTCCACGCTAATTGGTGTAGGCAAACTATTTGATGTTGGCACGTCTGGAGGAGGAGGATTGGCGATTGGTGGAATTTTGTGAGGGCTCGTCCCTCTTCGAACATCTCAAGATAGGATGGGAGGCAGGATATTTAAAACACTCATGCTCAGATTCCCATGGTCCTGTGCACTCATTACCCAGCTGAAAGTTGAAGCAGTATCCACTGGGGATACGAGTCGTCTTCTTTTGGGTGCGACCTCCACCACGAAAAGACTGGGACTGGCCCTTTGATTGGCTATCGCGTCTTTTGACCATGCCACAGGACATGGCGTAATTCATCGTGACATTGTCAACCTCCTCCTATCTCAAGTTTTCTGAGAGTTTCATGCGTCTGAAGGTTTCGTCATAGTATATCCAATATCCCCCCTTCTGTGCGATTCCTCTGACCAGATTGTTATGTTTTAGTAGATTGGATGCTTCTATAGGCTCCTTGACAATGACCATGGACATAAAGACATGGAATGTGTCTGTCCACTCATTGAGGGACAGGGGGCGCTGTTTTGATTGTCGCCAAACAAGTTTGGGGGTGTAATCGCCACTGTCAAAGGTCCCCAAGCGCACGGTGCGTTCATCCGTGTTTAGCAGGAGGGCAAAGTCTAAGTACTCTCCCTCCCATATCTTTTGTCTTACCTTCAGGGGCACCTTCATGAGCATGAATAGGTCTACTGATAGAAAATTGCGATGACTGCATCGGCATTATGGGAATTGCATTAGTGGCTGAGGCAGTTGGAATTTCATTCATCGATAAGTCATGCTCAGGTGCTCCCAAAGACACTGTATCCATAACCCTATTGGCAATAAAAGGTACATTAACATTAGGAGGTGTGTGCACTGTATTACCTGCATCCACACCTGGAACAGAGCCTGATCCAGGTTGTAGCCTGGCTGTGGCGGTAGGCAACTCCATTTGCCTAGCTGCCATGGCTTCGAGAGCCAGCTTCACCCCCCCCCCCTTTCAATGCCCTGCGCCGCTATCTGAGTGTTTGACTCTACCTGTCTGGCAGGCGTGGGTGATGGGAGAGGTGGTGGGGGGTGAGCAGCTGGGCTGGTGCTGTCTTGTAGACGCCTTGGATGTATGGCGGTCCTACGTGGCCTTTGACGAGCTGGGGTGGCCCTGGTGGGTCTCCTTCCTCTGGGTGGCATATTCACCTGCAAGAAGCAATGACTGGGGCCCTGTAATTTGCACCAGAAAGCCCTTTCCACGACTGTTGTTACTCTGCTCAAACTGGGTGTCCAAAATTTGGCAAAGTAACGAATGTAACAAAAATCACTATTCACTGCATAAGATGATCTGACGTGTACACAGCATGCTGAGATAAATAAGAACCTTGTAAATTTCTTTAGCCAAGCGTATAAACATCCGTATTGGGCTAACTGCACCAGCAGTCTGGTCCCTGCATACTAACGCATTGGCAGTTGCAAGTGGATGAAAATTTTAGGACCAAATAAGTAACAGCTGACCATCAAACAAAAGGCTGCCTAATTTATGAACGCTCCATGTGGTGTGCGTAGCATCACAAAAATGCTGTGTGTAAAAAGGGGGGTGTCGAAGCAAGCATACCAAGACAGAAGCAAAGCTTTGACCAAACAGTCATGGAGCGAGTGGGCCACCGGCGTATTTGTGAATGGTCTCAGAGTCTGAACATGGACGTTTCACCACTGAACAAAAGTAGATAAAAGGTGCAGAGAAATTTCGCCGTTCCCTTTATTTCCATGTTTAAGTTAAAAGCCCTTTCATTGACTTACAAAGCCCTTAAAATCTTCGAATTTTGACAATTGCATTTGAAACAAACCTATGTGTTCGTTTCCGAACCATATGCTGGTGACCTCGAAGCTTCCACCGGCTCACCAAAGGGAAACAGAGACAACAGTTTGCAAAGATACGCCCCGGCTTGTAAAGACGGCCAAAACACAAACTGTTGCCTAAGAACAGTGCGACCGCAATGGATGCCCGAAACCCACTTGGAAATGGCAAAGGAGCAAGACAGTGGTCAGTACAGGTGTAAACATTGGCCTTGGTTATAACAGTCTGAAACTGGAAGTACATCCAGTCGCCATTATTTCCTATACGTTCTTGTGACACCACCATAAAATGTTCAAATTCTGTTGTCCTTTTATGTTGCAGACTCTCTACCGCTATGTAGCATATCGTATATTCACAAGATGGATCTGGGGAAAACTTGGCTGTGGTAGCCGTCGACCTGTGCCTGCATGTGAGGGTCTCTGCAATAAGAGGGAGTTTTCCAGAGGAAAATCAAGTCTATAAAGGGTTTTACTTGAGAGGCCCATTGTTCACCGACTGAAACGGACACATAGTTCCTCTGCTAGCTTGAGTTTGTTTGACTTGTCATATTTCCAGGCAATTGTCTGGACCACGGATTCCACTTGCTCCAGTTCTTCAGCATGCTGCCTTGCGAGTCAGTAGCTGGGATACTGTGTCCTCAAGTTATGGACTTCTTGGATGAGATCCTGGACATAGCCTGAAAAGAGACCAGCTGGGGTTCAAGACTTCTGATTGATGAATGACAAATATCATATTTCAAAGATGGACGGTCAACTTTTGGTGCATTCCAAATATTTTCTGGCTGTGATAACATTATTTTTGGGCAAGGAGATATTTTACTAGCCACAAATGGCCCAGGATATTGATATGATGATAAAACACTGTGACCATTGTACATGGTGGAAAGTGCCCTTGGTGGCACACAAAACAGCTCCCTTGGTAAATATTAACTCCACGTATCCCATGGAGCTTAATTGTATGTATTGATTATTTGTCACTTGAAGAGTCAACGGGGGGGGGGGGGGGGGGGGGGGGGGGGAGATGGGATTCTAAAATCCTGGTCTTAACTGACCATTTCACCTGTTTCGCCCAGGCAGTGCCATGTCATAATCAAAACACAAAAACAACAGCTAATGCCTTATTTGACAACTTCTTTGTGCACTATGGGTTTAGTGTACGTCTGCACTGAGTGATCAAGGTGCTTCTTTCGAATTAGCAGTAATAAACGAGTTGTGTGCCCTAGCTGGTACTGTAAAGACGCGTACCTTAAGCTACCACCTCATGGGTAATGTCCTTACAGAGAGATTCAATCCAACTTTGTTAGATATGCTAGGTACCCTACCTGAGGACAAAAAGTCTGATTGGAAGTCATATGTTGCCCCAGCAGTTCATGCATACAACTGTACAAGGCATGACTCAACAGGTTACTCATCTTTTTACCTAATGTTTGGGCAGCACCCCCGGCTACCCATTGACCTGTACCTCGGGACAAACATGGAGAAAACTGAAATTAGGGAAAGGAGTGACTATGTGAAGAAGCTGAGAGAAGGCCTGAAACATGCTGGTGAACTAGCTTCTGCAGCTGCCTGGAAGGCAAAGGCCAAGCAACAGAATTGAGGCAACAGAAACAGCTGAGCTGATAGTGTTTCAGATGACAAGCTCGGTATGCTAAAAAGTGTGTATTTTAGGGATTTTATTTCAGTCTAGGAAAATATACAATTGTTGAAGTGTCATTCACATATTGGCACTCTGATATCAATCTTCGGTCAACAACAAAGGAATTACATTTTCTCAACTAATTTCTTAAAAATAAACCCTCAAAGACAGATGTTCTGTTTAATATCAAGACCAAACATTAGATATTAATTTCCGACAAGTCATTTGAATCACTAAGAAAAGTGACGCTAACAATATATTTGCCTGTAGTCACAATGTTTTCACCATGAAAAATAACATTGTTTTAGCATTGCCATAGAAGGATATGATACAAGACAGTGATGTCAAGGCACGGTAACATGACTACATGTAGGAGACATGTCCTCTGGTTATACAATGTACATTGTAAATTACACATATAGAGTGCCAAGATGCACACCAAATCTACAGTTTTATACATTATATCGGGGGCCACAACTCTCGATTCATGTCAAACCTGCCCAGGACAGGTAGCCACTTCCACAACTTAAGAGCACCCATCCAAAACAACACCCCCTCCCTGCATTTGTCAGCTGGGTTTGCAGCAATACAAAAATCACATAACTCCAGCACCTAAGTTTTTCAACTAGTCCGGTGTCCTGTCTGTCATCAGTCTGTCATGGGGTGGGCAAATTGTCACATATTTCCAGATGTAGGATGCACCTACTCCTGCCATCAGTCATGACAAGGACCACAACCACGCATGTGTAAACCACACATGCAGAATTTCTAACGCATCAATTGTGAGAGAGACCAAGATATACATGTAACAATGAACATTCAAAACATACATATGGACTTTCATAATGAAACAGTGCATTGGTGGTACTCTGACATATAGTTGTGTTGTTGCTATGTCCCATGTTACCAAGATGACTTTGACACATCAGCTTACTATTTAACCTGATAAAATCCCCTTTAGAATATCAAATAAGAGGACTGTGTAAACAGTCCATCCTTGGCTGACCTACATATATATTTAACCCGAAGCAGGCCCCAACCTGAACTGACTGGGAGACAATTAAGTTGAGCATATCAGCTGCAGCTTAAGCTGTGCTAAGATAAGCATAGATGAGCCTGGCTCAACTTTGAGCTGATAACACCAGGATATGAGTCACCCACAAACTCAGTTAAGTGACATAGTTTCAGTAAGACACTCCCACCAAGTTTAAAGTGGATCTGGTGTTTAGTTTTGAAGAATATTACAAAAACATACATGTATACTAGTACATGTACTCCAATATCAACCAAGCTACAATGTCATTTTATCGATCATCACATAATTACAAAAAATTGTTCAAAATCAGGAAATGTTTTGGGTAGAGATTGAGTCAGGCTATTCTTACAAGCTTAAAGAGAATTCTGCATGTGGTTTGGGAGAAGTAAAAAATTACAAAGCACAAAAAAACTCAATCACATGAAATCTTTACAAGAGGACCATGATGCTCCTGTGCTCTTCTGGCTGCAATCTGCTGCTTCTGCAAGTGCAGGCTTTACTGCTCTATACATGTACTGTATTGGTGTTGACCAAAAGTAGACAGAAAGTTTGACACTATCATGATATCAACCAATATGTCATTTAAGGCCAAAATTACAACACCATAAGAATCCCCATAGGTACTATCCTATCAATATTTCATAGGAACAATGAGCCTCGGACCAACCATTGCTAAGATATAAATCAAAATGTCACACTTGCCGAGTCCGAAAAGAAATTACAAAGATTAAAAAAAAACATATATGCATCCCTTGTCAAAGCACTCATAATAATTGCATCATCATCTTCTTAATAAATTTGGTGACAATCCGCCTGGGGAAAACCTCTTTGAAAAACAAAGCTTTACATATTGACAGATTTTCACAGCATTACAATGCATGTCATGTATTCCTTATGTTGTAGCAGCACTTACTGAGGCCACATTACATCAAAGTTTGATATCTCATAACTTTACCATATATTAAAATATTTGCATCATTTTTACATACATACATCACCTTTATAATTAGTCAGATTATATTTTGATAAAATTTCAAACAATTTTGTTCAGCTTTCCTGAATAAAAAGTAAAAAATGTATTCATTGTCAGGACACAAAAACTCACAACCAACAAAAAACCCCAAACAAACAAAGAAGAAGAGGAAAAATCAAAGCAGTGCCATAAAAGAAAAAAAAATTATTGCATCATCATCATCTCCTTTGCAAGCTTAACAAAGGCCCACCTGATCAACATCTTTGTGAAAAATCAAAGCCAACATGCAGCAAAAAGAAGTAATTTCACTCAAGGAACAGACAGGTGACTGATGGAGACAGATTGTATTTAGCCTTGCTGACTGATAAACCAACAGAGCTAAAACTCACAGCACCACCAGCTGAACAAATTAACGTTTAGGGGCACCCAAAAGCATTCATCTGAACTTTCAGCAATTGGCCACATGGTTTCAGAGGAGATTCAAAATACCTGAGGAGGTTCCTCCAAAGATAACCCTAACATTTTATACAAACAAAAAACATTAAAAAATGTAAATGGACAATTACCTTTTGGATAAATTTGCTAGAGATACAGTAACACACAAGGTATGTCCCCACCATGTTTTACAAGTTTGAGAGCAAAATCAGATCTGTTAACTTGAAAGAATGATGGATGATGGACAGACAATGGATGTATGGGGCTATTTCACATTATGTGGTGATTTTATGAAGATGGGTTTGGTAAGATTGTATCACAATAAATATTGATGATACAACAGGTTCACTGCTTTTTTTAGGTGGTTGCCATGCTGATGAAGCTACACGAGGAACTTTGTAAAAATCTGACATACATTTTTGAAAATTTTTGGTGATTTTGTGCATTTTTAACATTGTTTTCCAGTCTCATTTAATGTTGTGTACATCATACTTCATCATAATTTGCATAAGAAAAATACTTCTGTGCTGAACAACCAATTCACTGGTGTAGTTAAGGCTTTTCTCTGTATAACAAAGGTTATTTGAAGCAAATTGGTTGAAAATGGTCGAATTTATACCTTTTTCCCCAAAACAATGTATTTTCCGTTAAAAGAAAAATGTGTTGTCCTCTCCAGAACAATGTGGCTCTGAACAAAACAATTTAAGAGCTATGTTGCTGGAAATCTGCCTGTATCTTCTACAGGACATAGCTGATTAATGAAATGATCAAAATGTTAAAAAGAATCTATGATGCATGGAGTACAGGTTGTCAAGTTTGGTCCTGTCTATTTTCCGTTAAAAGTTTGTCCTCTCCAGAACACATGATTTCAGTCCTTAACACATGCATCACACACTCAATATACCAAATTGTATTCCAAATTAATTCATACCATTTGCCACAAGAGGCAAAGCATATTATTCCTAGATTGACACATATTTTTATGCAGGTTACACAGTATGATGTTTTTTTTAACAAGATGTCCTCTCCAGAACGTATATCTGCATAATTCTTCACATAAGTGTAAATTTCGATTTTACAGAAGGAAATGATAAATCTTGCTAGAAATTTTGGACATATGTTGAGAAATATCTTTCTTTACAATGGTAAAGTCAAAATGATTATCTTAATTGAATATATATCATATCTGACTATCACCAGTTTCCAGTTTTATGATATTCATAAGTGAGTTCCCAATATTATTAACAAATATTGTCCATGTGAGGTTTGAATAATCAGATTGTCACAGTGTTTCATAGAATAATATTATAGACTACCTTGGCACCATGCTATCTGTTTCATTACTTGCTACTGGGTGTAGCTCATGTTGTTCTGGAGGGGACATTTTGTTTAACATTCTATGGAACCTGAAACGGGTGGGACTTATACAAACTAACAGCATTGCATGGTATGGCATTTATGTAGCTACTACTTTCTCTAGACAAATGTCAGGCCTTCACATCTGTAATTACCTGGGATGTGTTGATTTGTCTCTTTTTCTCCGATTCATCAACAGGACCATATTGCAATATTTCTTTGCAGTTTAGCCTGTGTGAAACATACAAAATTTTAAACCTGAAGATATGAAGGCCTGATATATGTTGTTATTTTAACAGGCATGCTTTCTGGTTTGTCTTTACAGATCTATGCACTAGACAACACTAGTAGTTAATGGCTTGCACCCTCACTCTGCATAGAGACTCTAGAAACATGTCACAAAACACAATTCTTGTCAAGTTCAAGTGGAACTTGCGTGAAAAAAATGAAAGACAATGTGCAGTAGAAAACAATGAAAAATGTACAAGTTCCAGCAGAACAGCAACGTACATGAAAAAGCTCAAAATGAATGAACCAGAGAAATACAAAAAACACAAAGAAAGGGATGCCAGACGAAAGAAATTAAAATATGTAAGCATTGCAGAAAAAGGGCCCTCTGCACAGGAGAAGCAACGGAAGAAGTGGGCAGCAATAAAGAGGAAACAAAGAAGCAAAAAAAAGCCTTCTGAAGGTAGCCTGCCAGGAAGGGAGAAGCAAAAGAAGTTCAAGGACATGAATGTTGAAGAAAAGAAAAATTACTTCAAGATGAAAATGAGAGCATCAAGGATGAACAAGTCAAAACAAAGGAAAGCATCTGATAAAACAAAAGACAGGGAAAGAAAAAGGAGAAGTGTGCCCACACAACCAAAAACTCCAAGTACAACTGCCGACGACAACACTCAAGTAAGCTCCAAGAGCAAGGCCACCATCTACAGGTATCAAAAAAATGTGACTGCAGCTATGCCAAAAAGTCCAGGTTCATATGCCAAGGTTGTGGGAACACTCATGTCTGGCAAATCAGCTACTCCTAAGAAAATTGATGCTATGACCAAACAAGGAGTTTGCCGTAATTTAGAAGCCGAAATCATTGCAACAAACATCAAAGCCAACATCAGCAGCCTGAGTAACTTGCAAAAAGATGAAGAGAGACAAGCTTTATATGCAATTGTTAAGGCCAGTACTTCCTCCCCAATTTCCCACAGCACTCCAGAGCCATCTACAATGGCAAGTGGGCCGGACACTACTTGTGAAGCATCCACTCTTGGGAAAAAAACAAAACATCTAAAAAGATATCTCAGTATTTCTTGGCGGACTTGGAGCAGAGTGCGAAAACAGAAGAAAATAGTGGTGGACATTACAAAGAAAAGGAAAGGCATCTCAGAAGAAATTGTAGATATTGTGAAGGAATTTTGGTTGTCACCAGCTGTCTCCAGACCATTGCCTTTAAAGAAGAGAGTCAAGCATGGCATCCCAACCCAATTGCTTGAATGCTCCTACAGTACAGCATACGTGAGCTTTCAACATCAACATCCCAACATAAAGATTGGCTATGTGAAGTTCATTCAATTACGGCCAAAGAATGTTCGACACATGAGAGTATCTGAACGCATTGTTTGCTGCTGCATAAAATGTGAAAATGTGAAGCTGAAGATGAATGCCATCAACCAGCTAGCTTTGTCAAAGTCACATACAAAGCTTAGTTCAGATGAGAAATCCCTGTCTGACTTGACCCTGTGCAAATCAGACAGAGACAACTATCCCTCAAAGATTTGTATTGACCGCAAATGTGATGAGTGTGGGGTGAGAAACATCTCAACCCATCTACAATCAATGCTGAGGACAGATTCACAGACCATGCTTAAATACAAAGAATGGCAAAGAGTAGAAAAGAAAAGTACCAAGAAAGGAAAGACTGTCACTACCAAACCTACAGAGCTGGTGACTATGGACATAAAACTAGGTGATCTAGTCAACAAGCTGGAAGTTGACCTGAAGCAGTTTAGTGGCCACCTCTTTCGGGCTCAGTGGCAACAGAATCAACTTAAAAAGTCAAAGGAAAAAATCAAGCCAAAATCTGCCATCATCATAATGGACTATGCAGAAAACTATACATGCACCTCACAGGATGAGGTGCAGACAGCACATTGGGTGACCCAGTCAGTCACAATACACCCCATGATGGCCTTCATCAATGCCTCTGACATGCCAGGATCAACAACAAGCACAGAGGCTCTTGTCTTCATATCAAGCGACCTAAAGCATGATGCAGATGGAGTTAACCATTTCAGATCCATTGCTTACCCCTACCCCCAGAATAAATATGGCATAGGTCACGTTGAGGAATTTTCTGACTGCTGTGCTGGGCAATATCGATGTGGGAAGAGCTTTGCTGATATCAGCTTGGCAAAGGATGTTACAATCAACCACAATTACTTTGAAGCTTCACATGGAAAGTCAGCAGCAGATGGTCTGGGTGCTATCACTAAACATGCAGCTTCTATGGCAGTTACCAGGCGCCAGTATAATATCAGAAATGCCAAAGAATTTTACGATTTCTGTGTTGCTGAATTGTCAGATGTGGGCAAAAGCATATTCCCATCACAAGTTGCAAAATATGATCAATCTTCCCGGAGTTTTTTCTATTGTGAGAACATCCAGCGAGACAGAAAGGAGCGGGATGTTAAGACAGTCAAAGGCACAATGAAAGTGCATTGTGTAGCTGGGACATGTGAACCGTACAAGATAAAAATGAGGGATCTCACATGCACGTGTGAGTATTGTTGGGCTGGCGTTGGGGGTGCGTGCACAGAAGAAGGATATGTCAGTCCTTGGACAGATGTCACTCTTGAGCAAATAGAGGACCATCAGCGTGAGGGTGCCACCATCATGGACCATCCTCCAGAACCTGACCCGACAGAGGTCCAGCAGCCAGAGGAGCCAGCAGGTAGTGATTCATTGCAGACCACTCAGCAACAGTGTATCCTTTTGACTGCATGTTTCATTAACTTTTCTCAATGTAGTTTCGCAAATTGACACACTTTTGCTTGCTTCCTACACTTTAACACTTCTGCATGCCTCCTTGACTTGATGCTTAGCTGGTAGTCTTGGTGATGGGATCTCTAGTTCTTTGCAGCAACCGATTACAAGTATCCAGTGTCCAGCTTCAAAAGATGACTTTGTGGCAGTACACTTGTACACCAATCGCGGCAGGAAAATTATGTGTCTTGCAAAGGTACGATACAAATTTCACTATGGTACCATAATATTTAAGCAATGTATCACTAAACAACTGTGGTATACTTGAAGGCTTAAGCCTATTTCATCAATTCAAAAATATATTCATTTCACACAAAGTAAACAGACAGTGCTTTTTAAAGACAGGAATGGGTCTCTGATCCCACCCACCGACCTTATGGTGTTGAGTATGCTCTGCCTTTTCTTCATTACATTGCAAATGAAATGAATTATAGCATTGAATATAGTGCAAAAACTTGAGTCCTATATACTTACATGTACTTAAATTTGTGCTGTATTACATGTTGTAATTTGCACACACTATTTTCATTAGTACCGAGTTACCACCCTCTGGAAACTATTTTAGGCAAGTAATTTTCGTGAAATTTACTGTTGGCGCTACTTACATACACTTAATTTGTCAAACTATCCACACATGTATTTGTGGTTTCCAGGTGACTGAGATTGACAGAGATGTCAATCTTAAGTTTCTAACAGCCACCAGCAAACCTGGTGTTTTCACATGGCCGAAGAAAGAGGATGTTGCCTGGTGTCCACAGCATGACATCATCAAAAAACTGTCAACCCCACTCTTGCTACCTGACAGAGGCATCAAATGGCAGTTCAATTTGGATGAACTAAATGAATGTGAAAACCTTCTGTAGGGCTGAGTCTGAACATTACCAGATTTGAAGGACTTCAATTGAAGTGTTGTGGTGTTACCAGAATTTAGACTAATGTCTGTATGAGACATTGACATGTCAGATTGTTGACTGGCATTTTTCTGAATGTTTGTTCTTGTTATGTTCACCAAAATGGCTTTTCCTGAAGAGTTGACTTTGAATTCTTGATGGACTGAATCTGAACATTGCCAGTTTTGAAGGACTGCTTGAACGTGAACTGGCATTTTCCTAAATGATAGGTCTTAATGTGTTAAACAAAATGTCCTTTCCTGAACAGTTATGTTTGAATGCTTAATAGAGTGAAGAACTGCTGATAATCAGGTAATTTTGAAAAATTGTCATGAGAAACAAGAGATGAGATTACAAGAATCAATGATGCCAAGTTTATCAGCTTGATTACTTCATTTTCAACTGTACTTGAGGAGGAAAAACTTTTTTTTTCATTTTTTTTAATACAATCAGCACTGATTTTATCCTTATATAGTCTACTGTTTGATGTAATTCCATAAAATAGCTACAAGCTTCGTCAGCCATACTCAACTGCACTGTTTATTGGAGCTGAGTATATTTGTGTCAGGTATTATCACTGGCTAGCAATGTGTTAAAATATGTCCTCTCCAGAACAGTACTTGTAAACCATATGTTCTGATGCTTTTGATATACCAAAGAACTGTCAACATAATGATAATTGATTAAGTTCACAACAATGAGTTGGTGGCATAGGATATGAGTATATGCTAGTCCTTGGTGCTCAGTTTCACTGTATATTCAGCTGTAGTTGTGAAATTAGAAGTTAGAACAAGTAAATCCAATAAAAGAGTAATGAAAATCAGCTTGTTGGGCTCATTAATTCCTTTAATCCATGACATAAACCCATTTTCATGATGAATTAAGGACTATTATTCTCTAAACAATTTCTAATTATGTTACAAATAATCAAAATAAATAGAACACATATTTGTTCTGGAGAGGACTTTTTTTTAACTAATTACACTTAAATAGTAATACCTCAGACAAATGGAACCAGTTACAATAAACACGACTGTAAGGTATTAATTACAAAGCTCACTTCATGCTGCAAGTAAAATAAATTGAATGCTGTATTCAAAACAAATATATGCAGAAATTAATGTCACAAATGCCAAGAAAGACTGTTTTATTAGTATAAAGTTAAACATAATTCCATGAAGAAAGTTCACGTCATTGAATTGGGAACTCTAAATCAATACACTCTCATCTCCACAGAGATTGTGAATGATTCCAAGAAATAAACTTTAGATTTTGAACCATTTTGCTTTATTCATGCCTGATTAAAGAGCTCTGTGTTGAATGTTAAAGAAATGTCCTCTCCAGACTGCTGACCAGACAAGCATATTTGATGCTAACTTTTAGCAGCGTAAGGTTTTAGCTGACGCTCTGAAATTTTGGGGGCTTATAGTGTACATCCTGATGTCCTCTGGCAATGAGGTAATTACACACAAAAACAAGTTTGAATTTTGACCCCCTGTGAGACCAAAATGGCACACTTAATGTGAAATAGCCCTATGATGCAAGACATACATCAGATGATAGACCATCCTGAAACATCAGCTAAGTGACAAGTCCAATCAAGTAAAAATGCAGGCATAAGTGTATGTATGGACCCCGTCAGCAAGAGGACTGTGACAGTTCTGCACTCAAACTTTCTAAACACACAAATACTCAAGCAGTAGAATTGCCACTGGCTACTAGTAAAACATGTAAAATGACTGGTTACAAGTAAATTAGCTACTTGTTGTGCATGAATCAGCCTGTAGAAATTTGCATTTGGGTACAGGAGACAATTTCCATGCTAACTATTTAAGTAATGGATAAATCAGCCACTTTACAAATAAAGTAAAATTATGATGAAAAGGGATGAGCTGTGAAACAATGTCTTTCATTGCAAACAGAAAGGGAAGTATGCAAATTAACAGAATTTCACCCCAAGATCAGTTAACATGGTTCTCAGAGGGTGTTCAAGGCACTACTTTGATCATGGAATTGCCACAAAACAAACATAATCAACAGTTACATATTATGATCCCGGAGTGAATCATCATATTCACTGACCAATGTCTTAAGTATAAAGTAGTCCCTCCTTTGAGAGACCGCCCCTAGTGCCACCCAAAAGACGGTCACATAAAGCAGGTGGTCCCTCAAAGGAGGTATAAATAACATGAAAAGAACTACAGAAAGACCTGACAACTGTGGTCTCTCAAAGGAGGTGGTCTCCCAAAGGAGTGGTCTTTCAAAGGAGGGACTACTGCATTCTATTTTGTTAATGATTTTTTTTTTTTTATTTTGTGGGATATCAATTGTACAGTTTTGACAGAGCATTTCTTTCAAGATAAACCATGCACATGCTCTGTATTGATAAATATACTCCACTGTTCAACTTAGCTGAGCCATCTGCACACCACCCATTTGAGTGAGGCATGTACATGTACTTTCTTACTTTAACACAATCCTCGTGTCACATATAAAATGATTTCCCAGCTACTCTGAGAAACCTGCAACACCAGATGAAAATACTGACTTTTAAGTTAAAAGAATATTTATTAATATCTCACAAACAGGTAGATATTGCAGAACTCATGTACATGTGGAATTTACACATTGTCATATTGTACATCAGCACTGACATATTTCTCTTTTTTAGGAAGGGGGGGGGCAGGAAGAGAGGGAAGTATACGTTATTGCCATCTAAAGGTTACTTAATGAAGAGCTCTCAACACAATGGCCTCAGCTTTGTCAGTCATCTTGTAACATGGTGTCACAAGTTTGACCCAAAAATGCCATTGGTAGAAGGGTGGCGGCTGCCAGAACCTGCCCAGTTTGGACCGAAAAGTGGCCAGTTGTTGGTGTATTTTGGAAAGGGACTTTGAAATTTACATGGGTACCTCAGGACTTGAGGACAAGGTGACCAAGAAACAGAAGGTAATGCCATAAGAGGTTAAGGTCACAAAGTTTAGGACACATTCACATGGAAAACGGAGGCAGACAGGTTCAAAATTGACATTACAATTGTAATGCAGAAGTTTGCAGACCTATACGGTTTACCAAAAGACTTGGAGATACATGTATCATCTTACCAAGAGAGATTGTAGGCAAGCTGAAGGTGAGTCAACCGCCCAGTATATTACTGAACTGTGTCAACTGGCATTAGATTGCAATGCTGCATGCGACCAACTGGTTGTGGGTGTATATGATGGGCAGCTCTGAAAGAAATTAATAGAAGAGTCAGCCAAAAATGGCCTAATTAAGCCTAGAAATGGCCAAAAAAAAAATGTGTTCAGCTTCCCACATTACGAGAATTAGACAGAAAGACTTTGAGAGATCAGGCACACCAGCACCTGCCAATTAATGGCAGTAATGAGAAACAAGCATTAACCGGGAGACCACGTGGTACTCAGAATTCCCACCAAAGAGGTCGCAGGAGCAGAGATCAAGGCCTTGGACATGGGACCAGTGGCGGACATGGCCAAACTAACCAACCACCACATATTATCAACCTCAAATGTTAAGGAACCCCTGTGGCAAATGTGGCTACACCAGACACTATAAGGGGCACTGCCCCACATGAAATCAACAGCTAGCACATCACTTTAGCTGTTGTGGATCAGTGCACTCGATATAAGAGACTTGTGACCCAGGAACTGAAGACAACCTGGAACAACACCAATATGATGACTTTCAAAATTTGGTGATGGAATCCATTGAAACACGGGCACAAAGTGAAACTAAACAAACTGAATTGAAGAGCCATCTCTTCATAAATTACATGCCTGTAATTTTTAAAATAGACATTGGTAGCAGAACAAATACTCTGCCAAAACATTCATTTGAGAAAATAAGAAAAACAAATGACAAGATGTACAGCTCAAAACAAGACTGATTGGCCACTTCAGCACAGCTCAAAAGCCAGTGGGCGAGTGCATATTGATCACAGAACACAAAATCAGCCTCAACCAGTTGAATTTCACATCATCAATGCTCGAGTCACCCCGTTGCTGGGACTGCCGACATGCATGAAGCCTTAGTTAGTAGACCTACTATAACCCTAAACACAGACATGGCCGAGTCATCACGCAGTGTGAAAAACATCATGACAGATTACCAAGATGTATTTGAGCACCTTGGTTGTTTACCTGAGGGGTATGAAATCAAGCTTATACCTGATGCTAAGCCTGTAATACACCCACAAAGATGCATACCTGATGCCCTAAAAAACAAACTGAAAAAAGTCCTAGATAATCTGTGTGAACAGAATTCAGGAATGGTAAATTGAAGGGTCATTGTAAAAGAATCCAAAGGAAATTTACCAATCTACCCAGACCCACGGGACTTGAATAATGCCATACTACTTGAGCATTATCCTACCAAGACAGTAGAAGAAATTGCAGCGAACTTGGAAGATGCTAGAATCTTTAGTTGATAAGATGCAAGCCAAGCATTCTATCAGTCAAAAATTGCTCTGAACAGCAGAGATTTGTTAGTCACTAATACACCATATGGCTGAAACAGATTCCTGCATATGTCCTGCACTTGGCATATGTTCAGCCTGAGTGAAATTTGGTAGCGTGCAGCTAACCAAGTATTCAGCAGAATACCTGGTGTGCAGCTTGGTCCTAGCATACGATATGTGCTCATAAGTGGCCGAGACAAAAAGGAGCATGACGAAATGTTGCTACAAGCCCTGCAATGGGTCAGAAAGCACATGCAATCTTAAATTAAACAGTGACAATTGTGAGATTGGCCTAATACAGGTGACAGAAATGGACCATATACTCATGCAAGAAGGAATGAAGATAAACCCCAAGGAGGCGGAGGCCATACAAAGTTACTGGATTCCAAGAACCAAAGAATTAGCCAGATTGCAAGGGTCGAAGGGATGATCACCCATTAGGTGAAGTTCATCCCAGATTCCTCCAAAAAGGCAAAACTATTACGACATTTAAACACATTGGAAAAAAAGATGAATGGATCTGGACCAGCCAACATGACTCCACATTCAAAGCCCTCCAAGACGCATTGACACGAGTCCCCAGTACTCCAATACTACAGTCACACAGAGCCCGTGACAGTATCTGTAGACGCAAGTGCACAAGTTCTTGGGACATGCATGTAATTCAAAATGACTGCCCAGTACCTGGCATATGCATCGTGAAGATTGACAAACACATAGGCTGGGTACACAAATAAAAAAAAAAAAAGAGATGCACTCAATACAAAGGGGATTTGAACGCTTCCATGAATACATGTACATATATGGCCAAAATGGAGACATGACTGTCGAAACGGACCATCAGCCAATCAAATGCGCATACAAAACGCCACCAGCTGCAGCACTGCCCAGGATTCAAAGACTTATGCTGCAAGTGCAGAACTATAATTCACTGTTATCTGGAAGCCAGGCAAAACCTCAGCCACAGCCGACCCACTGAGCCAGGCACCACCCAACAACATGGTCATAACTACCCAACAGTGACAGTGACCTACTAGTTCACACAATAATAGAACAAATACCTATCAGCAACACCAGACTACAGCAATTTTGAGAATGAACGGACAAAGATTCCAAACTACAGCTCTTTATACAACAGGATTACGATTGGCTAGAGACAAAAGAACATTATTTTGGGAGAGAAAATCCACCCTCATTGGACAGTACTCTATGAATTTGTACATGATGGATCTGAGCTCAGAGGACAAAGACTGGTACAATGGTACCTGCTCTGAAGGCCAACTCTAAGGAGAGACTGCATTAGTTTTTAAGACTGCCCTTTTGAGACACTGGACTCTCATTTCTTTATTAATCTACCTGAAATTTCAGGCCACCTGCCATATGTGACCACTTTTGGCTGGCAGGTACCACTGTATAGTACCATAAGCAATGAGAAAAGACATGCTAATTAATTCAGATTCACAGGCCATTATGGGAAAAGAAAAGTCTTCAATTGAGTGGGACATTCAGTTGGCCAGACATGCATGAATGGACAAGTAGCTGATCTGTGCAATCAATACACAATCTGCCTTCAATTCAGCCCGGCACAGCAACGACAGCCCAGTAATTTATTAACTGAAGGGAGAATACTGCATCATACTCGCGTACTATTACTCAATATTCGTGGAATTTAAGAAATAAAAAAACATCACAAGCAAAACTGTAATAGAATGGATGAAAAAACAATTTGTAAGACATATGATACCTAACACTTGAACCACAGACAATGCTGGATGATTTTCAAGTGAAAAGTTTAAAATGTTCACAAATGAGTGGTATTTTATAAATGAGATTTCATCATTTCTATATCCACAAAGTAATGGATTTGCAGAAAGTCAAGTCAAGATTGTAAAACGTATGATCAAGCACTGTAAAATCGATAAGTCTGACATCCAATTAGCAATGTTTGAGTCGCGCAACATGCATCATGACAAATTTGGCATCCAACTCAAGTGCTAATAGGACACAGAACAAAAACCACTGTACCAACCGCACAAAATACAGCTTATGCTTAAACCAATAACCGTCAGTCGGTATGAAGCATTGGCGGACAAACAGAGCAAACAAAAACAAGCTTATGACAAAACAGCTGTAAAAACAGTACCTATCCAAAGTTGAAACAGGGCGAGTGGGCCATTACCCCTACATTTTAGATGTGGGATGGCAACCAGCAACAATAATTGCCGAAAGTGGACAGCCGAGACCCTATTTGGTCCCTACCAGTGATCATGAGGTCCATTAACGAACCACTAAAGACATAAAAGAGACAAAGAAAAGCCCCCAAAGGACAACACTAGGACCTCCTAGTGTGACACCAGACCATGTGAGCAACTCCTACAATGAGACGAACATGCTAAAATTGAACAAAACACATGCAGTGAAAGGTGACCAGGTGAATGCCACAGCATGAATAATCCACGAAGTACTGGCAATAGATGCAGGAACAATATGCTAAACTTGGTAGTGAGCCAAACTCTACAGACACATCAGACCATCGAGGCAACCTATGCACCTAAAATCAGGTGCATCAGTGGAAGAGGTAATATACCAGCAGTTAACGCTCGTGATAAGTAACGGTGACACTCAATATCAACAGGGCGCACCATAGGCCACAATAATGCCTGCCCATGTTGATTAGATGCTAAGATGCATCTAATATAAGAATCCTGTTTAAAGACAGTGCTAAAGAAACGATTAACCAAAACCAACATGTTATTCACTTTTTTACTCCTTTCGTTTGAATACATGCATAAGCAAGAGGATACAACAGAACATTTTATTACTAGTCAGATAATATCAGTTCAAATCAATGATGAACATTGGTTCAATATAATTTTATAGTGCTAAAATATGTTGTCACTCATTTATTAAACATCCTTCCATATAATCTAAATACAGTATAAAAAATACAGACATTAATGATCGCTGACCTTACAGGTCTGTGCATGAACAATGGACATCGATCAAAGCTTCCAAGCTTTATAATCCTTTTTACTCGAGAGGAAAGGCATAAGCACACAAGCTTTAATAGTAAGGGGGACCATATGGATTCTGTGTTCAATATTGACATTGAATGTTTCAATAGTTATCAACTAGTCTTTGTCTTACATATTGTACACTACTGCCATCTACTGTTAACAAAAGAAAGTGTTGCCAACACAGTGGCCTCAACGTTATCAGTCATCTTGTAACCAAGACTGTCGCATAATAGCAGACCACATTCAACAGAAACCATGCAGCCATACATGATATCTTGAGTCTTTTGGGGCTCATGTACTCTACCACAACAAGTTTCAATTCAATGGTGATGTTATTCATTGGATAGTACGTGGCACAGCCATGCATTGACCAGGGCATCTTATGTTAATCGATTCATCAGAGGAGAATCGTCTTCTCTCTTCCCCATTGAAACCTCAGGTTTGGTCTCAATTTATGGAAATTTTTAACTTGTATTTGGATTTTTGGGAAACACAAATTCAGTAATTTTGTCACCTGATGACTTAAAAATATGTTCACAATGGAATTTTTTTATATAAAATTTCCATACTTGGACACACTTGTTCCACTTGATGATAACTGTACACCTCTCTGTACAGCAAACCCACAGATACACATACATACATGTAAAGCTGTGTCTGCATTTCAGATCTTCACATCCACAACGCTGCATGTGAAACAACCGGACCTTTTGGTTAAGTTATATTGGTAACAAGAAACTGCACAAGAAACTAAGACTTCAAAAATTTCCTTTACATGTAAAGATTTCCAATAATACATGCTGTGAGATGCTATCCCTCCAAGTAAGTTAAAAAATGTTACTCTAGTTGGGCATGTGCCTCTGCAAAACACAGCCACAAAAACATACAAGAATGAACTACAACAAAGCAAACTGTCCTTGATCCCAAGGTATCACCCAACAATACACACAAAAGAAAACAATACATGACTAGTGAGACATATGCATATGAAGCTTTCATCAGGTTCTATTCTAAAAGACTAAGTTTACTTTGGCTGCTTACAGCTGACCAACAAAGCTCAAAGATTTTCTGGTGGAATCCTGCATTAGCTATCCCTCCATACTCAACAGATACCCATCACAGGGTAACAGAAACAAATCCTTGCAATACTAGATATCAGATATTGTGGACACTATCCCGGGACACTCTCCCAAAACAGACATATGGTGTTGCTTAAAACAAAAACAAACAAAACAAAAAGAACACACAGACAGCATACCGCCCCATGGCACAAGAAACTGAGACTTTAAAAATGTCATTTACACATGTACATGTAAGACATAAATTTTGCCAGGCAATATCATGCATATGGGAGTACAACTCAAGGTTAGGATCCTGCATGACCACCCTAACTTTACAATTGACAGCAAGTCTCAATGCATGTGGCCATGTGTGACCAGCAGTTATGTGGCAGCTTTTGGGTATATGAACCCATTTTTTTAACCTGTTTGCAAAGTTTAAAGTTCAGTGTTGCAGAGTAAGATGCTTTCTTGCGGTTAGCCATCAGAGCCCTCTGTTGGCAATTCTGCTAATAAAGAAGTTCTAGGGATTCGCATACTGTAATCCTAGACTGGCAGTGTGCAAATGGAGTATTTTGTCTCTGTATATAAGACAAGGATCCCCATTTGATGTCTTCTTGCTGTAGCAACCCTTTGAATGATAAGAGATTTATCCCCAGGTATCCCCCAGTCTAACAAAGAAGCCCGAAGCTCCCAGCTTTAGGACCAGAAAAATCACAAAAATCCTTTAGTCTTGACATTAGTCACCATTATTTCCACAATCATTGTATTTATCTCCACTTTAAAGGTCTTTGTAAGTGATAGAGATCTTTGAGCAAAAAGTCACCAAATTTTCTTTGTCCTTAGGGGTATACAAGTCTCACAGAATGGAGGTGACCAGGAGAATGAAATATACAGCAGCTGGCAGGATTTTACTGTTGCACATATTTTTTTTTTTCTAATTTTTAATGTTCCATATTGAAACTGTAAATTGCTCTGAATTGTGCATTGGGGTTCCAATATTATTATGCATTATGCACCATGCATTGACTGCTCAGCAAAGCTTGGCAACTTGTACAGTTTTGTAGTTTGTTACATGTATTTGTATTTTCAAGCAGACCAGGCAAATTCTTCACAGGTTCCTGTGATCTTGATTTGTGAAATGGAAGTACAACTTAGGTTCCATGTGCAAACAGGCCCTTCTGTAAATAAAAATTATATGTTTGAGTAGCCTGAGCTAAACAAACCAAGATATCTGTAAGTCCCAGAAAGTGAAACTTAGGTTTTGGCAGTAAAATGTGCTATGCACCACTTTGGCTGGACAGGCCACACTAACTCGTACCTGTAACTTGAGCATAATGTGGAATACAGTTGGCAGATGCCACACCCAAAGCTTGGATTTTACTGGTGCTGCCACCAGTGATGACTTGAGCACAATGTGGACAGCAGGTATCCCATGCCACACTCAAGGCTCGTCTTTGACTGGTGCTGCCACCAGTGGTGATTTCAATAGATAATTTTGTAAACATACCAACATGAGACAAGGATCCCCATTTGGCATCCTGTTGCCACTGCAACCCCAGTCTAACAATGGAACCTGAGGCCCCCAGTTTTAAGACCAAAACAGTTCAAAACAAAACAAAACAAAACAAAACAAGACTTCTAATCTTTGCACAGCACCTATACCACTATACAACTGGTTTACATACATCTCAACTTGATGGGGCCGTGTTATCACTGATGAATATAGGTCAAATTTTAAAAAAAAAAAGATTATCTGTCCACCAGTTACACAAATAGTACATGTTGTTTGGCTTGTACAGCTAGCATGGGACCACACCCACCTACAATATGTCGGATCAGGAGGTTTACAAGTACATACTCCCAATTTATACTTGCTTTGTACATCTCTCTCTCTCTCTCTCTCTCTCTCTCTCTCTCTCTCTCTCTCTCTCTCTCTCTCTCTCCCCCTCCCTCCCTCCATCCATATATAATGCATACATTAGCCTTTATTTACAGTCCTTGCATTTACAAGCAAGTGACTATATGTGTGTAGCTTCATGTACTACTTCAGTTCTATTCCATGTTATTCAATTCTTTTAAAATAATTAATGTGGGTTGTCTTGTTCATATAGTAAGCTGAGACAAGGAGCTGCTGTCAAAGATACACGTCCTGGTGTAATCCAGGCTGGTAGAGCCTTCTTCAAAAATTGTATGCTGAACAGGTTTTAATACCATTAAAAACAAAAATTAGATTTAAAAAATCTGTGTCTGTGTATTATTATTATTATTATTATTATTATTATTATTATTATTATTATTATTATTATTATTATTATTATTATTATCATTATTATTATTATCATTATTATTATTATTATTATTATTTTCATTTTTTTAAGGTAGGCAGTGACAGCAATGGACATGGAGAGTATGGGATTGGCTGACAGGTTTTTGGGTACTGATGATGGTATGGAAGTGTTGCAGGAAATTTTGACTTTTTGAGACAAATATATACATATTCAATAGATATTATACCTGTGTGCCAGTACACTGATTCATGCATTATCAAATC
>OZ026624.1:68239463-68260463 GCA_964020975.1 Hermodice carunculata
AAGAGAACTGGGGCACCATACAAGCCTCCAAATATGGCCAGGCCCTGGGGAACAAAAAACTGGTTGTAGGATACAGAAGAGCTACCAACCTGAAGGATATACTAGTCTGGTCACGCACCAAGTATCCCCCTAGCCTGAACAGTATAGACAGGGAAGGTCCAAGTGAGCAGAATCCTTGCACCTTCAACTCGTGCAGGTATTGCCTTAATATGGATTTATCTGGTGATGTTAAAAGCTCTCACACAGGACGTACATACTGGACACCACAAAACGGTACCTATAAACACAAGAATCTAATATATCTTCTCACCTGCCTCACTTGCCATAAACAGTATGTAGGTCAAACCTCCAGAGCCCTTAGTAACAGACTGAGAGAGCATTTTTACTACATAAACAAAAAAGACCTGCAACAACCACTAGGTGGACACAGAACTGATCATGGAATCCTAAACTTGAAGATACAAATTCTCGAGCTTATTAAAACACCGCCTATGCTAAAGAAGACAGAAGCTTTTCGGCTAGAACGACAGTATTTTTGGATCCATCAATTATGCACCATGGAACCATTTGGTCTCAATGTGATGGGAAAGTGAGCATACCTGTGTCGTTGATGCTAATTTTTAATAAGTTCTATGCTCATTTTCCCATCCAATGTCAATGCTTATGAGGGAAACACAATAAATTCCCCATTTTCAGAGCTGCACACATAAAATGAGGGCAAAAACATACACTTTCCTTCAAATTACCAGACCTATTGCACTGCACAAATACGCTGTATAATACATTGGTAAAATAATAATAGATGAATTCCCAAGTATCTTCACAGAGGAAGGTACAGACCCGCCCATTTCCTACCCTAGCTTTATTCATCAATGTACTGGACATAGATCATCACTAGAACCCACTGAGATGGCCAAGTACAGATGAGTGGTCACAGTGTCCACTTTATGACGTCATAACATTCAGTTTGAGATACGTGGCTTCTCTCACTGAAAAATAGAACGTAGAAACCCCTGTTTACGTTACTATTAATACAGCGTTAGTAGTAGCCGTTAAATTTTCAGTGCCTGACGAGCCCAACACAGGGGCGAAACCGGTCGCACTTGGAGTGAAATTACCTTTGTGTCGTTTTTACCATTTTCAAATTAATGTTTTAAATCTTGGTGTTCTTATTCCTAGATATACTGCATTAACCTCCCTATAGCAGAAATCGTGAAGGATAATTACTGCACTTGTTGACAAATCAACTCGATCAATCGCAAAACATTATAACTTTCGTCATGCTGCCAGAGAGTGGTAGCACTTTACCAGTTTTCTCCTTGGAAATTATTGAAATATATAGTAAATTCACATGTGATCTTCCCTTTATATAAAGAGCTTGGTATCAAAGGGGTGCCTGGATGCTGTGATTGTTATATTATTCAGTGCAACTTTATCATATTTTCGATATGAACATCCCAATTATGATTGCAATCAAGCGTCGTTATATCAGGGGTGCCTTATGTAAGCCTTGGCAACCCTTCCATATACGATTTACAAAAAGATACATATCTATACTCATTATACTATGGGTATATAAGATAAGCGCTCATTGTTATCCCAAAGTTTTATAAGTTGCAGAAAATTAAATCTTGATTAAACCCTGCATGCCTTATTTCAATCTATAACCTCTGATCTGAAACTCCAGCTTTGTTTAATCAATGAGATAGTTTGACATGAATGTTCAATGTGTGAATAGCTTTTCTTATGTGACCAACATAGATGGCACATAAAAACATCCAGAAAATAAATCTCCCATCTGCATAAATTTCACCCAAACAATGAGAGCAAACTTATATGCAGCTTATATTTATGAGAGACCTGCTACTGTTTGGTTCCCCGTACTTTTCAGTGAGCTGACCTGACAACAAAAGACAGAAAACAAAACAGTAGCATCTTCATGCAACAATAAAGGAAATGTATGGGAATGTGTCATTAACAAAACTACCTTGATTCTTATAGCTTTCTTCTTGGCATATATATACACACGCACATGCTTGCAAACATACATAGATGCATACATATATTCATACATACACACACACACACATATATATGTATATATATATATGTAAACTCAATGCGATTAGTACTGATAAAAGAGGAACCCTGTATATAACATTGATGGCCTTAATGTGATGGTGATCTCCTGTAGAACTCCATAAACCTATCATTTTTATAACAAAAATAAAGGATAGGAAATGCGTTCAAACAGTCACATAAAACTACACAAAAAGCAACGATATCTAAATAACAATTTATTTTAACAAATTGTACGGGAATATATCTTGTTATGATGTTATATGAACCTTTTATGGCTATTTTACGATGCAGGGAAAATAGTTATCATAGTTAGCAAACATTTGTGTCCACCAGAAGAATGTTCTGGTTTCTTTCTGATACATTTACCAACCTTAATTCTCTGGAATTTTACCTTCGCTAGTAACATCCTTTATGATTATAGCCTTTTTATAGTTAAAGACTGAATTCCGAGACCCACAAAAGAGAGACGACAAAGGTGACGAGATTCAGGCATGATAAGGCACTTTAATAATTGTCTGAAATATCTTCCATGCGTATAATGCTCCTGTTTTAGCATCACTTTGGGGGCGGGGGAGGGGAGCTGCGTTCGTGGGTATACTTTGATCTCTAAAACTGGAGGAAAGATAACATTCTTGATGCCTAAAAACACTTAAGGATAATACTGTAAAACAAGCACTGTGTGGTTATGCTATAAAAATTATGTGTGAATTATTCAAGAACAAATACCCGAAAGAGTAAAAACTCGACTTCAATGCAAGTTTCAGTACTTTGTTACAGACAGTAATTTTATCCTTCCGATTTCTAATATAGCAGCTAGATGGCACATAAGATGATTTATGGAAATTACCCATATTTAGTGAGATTTAATATATTTATCTAACAGTGATTATAAATAAAAAACAAGTACATGACATAGACACAAACAAAAACAACTAAGTATTGTGATGTGTTGTTTAGTGTTAAATTAGACAATGCATCTTTCATTAGATATATTTTTTATTCTTGATGCTGTGGTTTTGTTCTTTATGATATATTATTGCACTAACAATTGACATACCTTGCATCATTTTACTCATTCGTTGAATTCAACTTCAACATTTACTTGCATTGTGGCATTATTTGTTAAAGATATATGCTTAAAACGTATACTTAATCTCTTTGAAAATATAGGAAATCCAGTGGTTTTAAACACTGAACAGTATATTATCAACGTTGTAAATGTACACAAAGTTACAGATTCACAAACACGTTTGGAAATGTATGATTGGTCATATGGCACCTTCATCATTTCCATAAATATAGATATGGCAAATCCTACAGTATGTACACGGGTCCTAGTTTTCTTTTTTCAAAGCAAGTCCTTCAAACTACCATCACCGTTGATTTGAAAAATGTAGTTCCTATCATTGCTACCAGGATGCAGTCTCCTAAGATACCTTGTTGAGCAGGATTACCCCACTTTGTGCATGCGAATCAATCAACATTTAACCATATATATTAAGGGTGCACTTAAGAATTAAAAAGCCTATACATTTCTTTGTTAATCTTGCTGTATATAACATATTTTCAGTAATATTTACAGGAAAACCAAAATATTGCAATAAAAGTACAGGGTTGAAGCAGTCAATTTTTGATGAAATTTCAAAAAAGTTTTCTGCGGAATTTTTTTTATGGCGGTACAAAGGTGACACCTGGTGGTCTCCAGACAAATTTTAAACACAGAGCCATACATTTTATGTATTAATACATTTCACCTGATGCAAGGTTCAGTTTAAAAAACTTATGTATCTGACAGCAAAAATACTGTGGGTCTCAATTACATACACACTAGTGGTCTCCTTCTGAAATAACATGTGCTGGCGATCACTGAATGCAGGTACCGTGCTAACTTTTGGGTTGCACTTACTCCGACCCTAAGACTTCGCGCATTAATTCTTTTACTTCGCTGATTAAGTCTTTACAGCATGCTTAACTCTCTGTATCAATATCTGCTGAATAATGGGTTACCGTGTGTGAGTTCAGATTTTTCAATTTTTTTTTTTTTTTATCATTTTGCTCAGACTTTTTTTTATTTTTGACTTTTTGGCTTTTATTTATCTTCTGTATTCAGACAGTAATGTAACTTTGTCAATACGAATTGTGACGCATTTCCATGTTTGTAGATCTATTAGATTGGTTGTCTTTGATAAATACAAGGGTAAAGCAAGTGGTCGCTATAAGATATACACGTGGGAGCATCCAAGACATGTTATATATATATATATATAATTAATATTGCTCATACTAAATATATTGTCATTTCATTGACACTAAAGGGGTCAGTATAGTCACAAAGGGGAGGGTTTCTTAGGTGTTATGTTGTCTGTGTGTATCCAAACAGTAGGCTCCCAAATGGCACATATACATGCTCTACGTGGCCTACATAAATATGGTGGTAGTAATAGTGAAACACTAAATACTGTTTGTGAGGCAGATAATATTAACATTGTGGGCCATTGCTGCGACTTATATTAGAGGGCCCAGAGTATATACTTATACATAATAAAATGGTCAGACTATGGAAACTTTCAAGTTCAAAAACAACCACTCCTGGGTCCTCAGTCAACTTTTTCTTGGATTGTTCCGATGACTCAGAGGTCAGAGCGTCCGTCTTAAGATTTGGGTAGGCTGTGGTGCCAAAAAGCAAGGCTTCGAATCACATAGGAGACTCACAAAAAGTATGATATATTTTCACTTTCGTTGTTTGGCTCATCTTGTTGATGCAGCACACCATGTAGACGCTTTTGCAGTATTTGAGTTGATTCACAAAACTTGCTATACTTAGTGCAAAAGACACAAAATGAGGAGCCCACTCGATTGGTCACATACCATGATAAATAGCTCATTGGCGTCGCAGTAGTTAAACTTAGGTTTAAACCATGCGATGGTGTCTTTTCTTGGTAACACATTGTTGTGTGGACCTACATTAATTGACTACATGGGAGCCAGGATAGGCTATGGTTCAACCATATCTCACCATTTCTTGTCCTAAAATAATATAAGGATATTCCATACCGGTGAAGTTTCTCCTGATAGACACATGACATAGTGGTACAAAGTTTGCTGCGTTGTATCTGTTTTGGACTTGTTCACCTGCGGCACAGATAAGAGATTACTGCAAAGAGTACCACTGCAAAATTTTACAGTGGAACGTGTGCAATATGGACAATAGTAACTCCATATGTATATAGATTAGACAGGGACAGGTTAGCTTATGGAAAGAAAGAGTTCGGACTGCGAAATAGGGTACTGACTACTAGGAAGTGGTTCTGGGCAAAAAGACACAAATACAAGTGTGGTTTTGTAATATATGTAAGGCCATAAATTGATACATTTTTAGTATTATCCATATATGTACTTAAAATTATTGGACAAATATCATGCGATTAGCCTGTTAAACGGTATGGAGTATTATGTCCAGTGGCATGATTTGCATTTCCAGATATCTTCACAACACTCTTGTAACGCCATAAAAAGAAAGGTAATTTATTGCTTATCACCCACAACCTGTCATAACTTTGACTGCCGTAGAGAAACTATTTGTGCAAACATTGCAAGCAGCTGAGACAGGTTATTTAAACGTCACCATCAATAACTGGTGTTAAATGCTACACAATAGGTTGCCTCAATATAACTTAAGCAATTTCAATGCATGTTTCCAAATATGGTTATAGGCCAGTACATGCAACGTGAAGTTTGGAATTAAGTTACATGTTCTGCCTTCTCCTTAAATTACTTAAGACACTGCATTTGCTTCAGAACTATGGTTGTTACCTCATGCTTTGCCATCTTGCTTTGCATCCATAAGGGATGTACCATGCACAAAAGTATTAGGCAAATAGTTAGGAAAAAACATTGCCCATATTAATAAATTTCAACCCAATAATGACAACAAAGAGATTCAACAATTACCACAACATCAATTTGTATCTTCCAATATCAATGTGAAGAAGCAAATTACACCCCTGCCTTGAGACAGGCAGTCACCCATAAAGGGCAACAGTTGGTTTTCAACTGGTCCTCACAACCTTTGGCCTGTTCTTCATTAACTATAACCTTAAGTTTTCCAAAACATATAGGCCTAATCAATTAACATCTGATTTTTTATCACTTTTGCAAAAGATAAAAAGAGAAAAGGTACACCTGTCACTTTTTGGTTATCCTGGCCTGTCAGTCGGTTGAGTGTAAAGCAAAAGAGAAATCAGCCCAAATCGCTTTTGTACAATTTATAAATCCGGAACATTATAAACACAATCTACCTTAATCATAACTATGAGTCGGAGACCACAAAATAGCCAATGAAGTATTTATCAAATTTTTGAGAAAGAAAGAGCAAGCTAAAGGCATAACAAAATGCCTATGGAGTAAAATCACAAAATTTTTGTTTGAGCTAAAGAGACTACATTCTGGTTTGTTATATGGTAATGCAATTTCATTTCTGATGGAAATAGATCAAGTGCCAGAAATTATCATTGTTTGCTGATGGATGCAGTTGTCTATTTCTCTTGTACTAAAGAATAAAATAATTATTTCAGAATTAAACCCTGATATTACTGTGGAGAATCTGTCCTTTATATGTGGATTCGAATTAAGCTAATGCACTGATATATTCATTATTTAAAGACACAAACAAACTTATATCAGTAAATTATCAATATTTATATTTTTTTGTAATATACCTTCGGCTGGGTACAATTTTATAGTTGGGGTAGTCTGGTTACAGGGCTGTAGCTACACATATTCTAGCTATCCATGCAGCAGCAGGCAAGCTCTGCATGCTTAAAAATCCTAAAAGTAAACAAAATGCCTTGTATGGACATTAAAGAGGGCGATACAAGGTCAGCAAATCACATCTGTAGCGCCACCTGACAACAGAGAAGAATACATGATAACGCTAGCTGGCTACACAGAAATAGATATGTTAGCACCACCTGGCAACAAACAAGACATGACAAGGCCAGTTGGCCACAGAATAGTAGATATGGCAAACGCGTTGATGTGTGATTGAACTTTTTTGTTTGTTGTCTTCGTATTTGCATCCATGTGATGTGACAGGCAGAAATGCACAGACGCACGTTTTTTTAAATATCTAACCTGAGGCATTTGGTAATGGGAAATTTTGACCAGTTTAGTAAAGACAGTTACCTTGCATTATTTTTATTTTTACTTGAAGTCCCCACCTTTTTTATTTATTTTAAAAGAGGCTTTAGGACAAGCTTCCCGATTTTACCAGGAGAAACAAAAAGCCACTACCTTTTGGGGCACAAGCCACACTTGTTTGTAATGATACATTTTTGAAACTTGGGTAAATGCTGGTTTCCTAAAACTTTGAAACAGGATTAGATATGATGATACTATTCTGAATGCTGCCACAAATTCTATACCTGCGGCTCTTTTTCGTCAGTTGCTAAAATTTACCATCAGACTCTCTTTGTTAGAAATTGACTTCAATCTGCCCACACGCATGTGTGAGTGGCCAACAGTGTTGGCATAGTCAACATCCTGATCCGCTGCAAGAGTAAACTTAAGTTTGAGAATGTGCCATTATTATATATATATACTTTTTGTTTACCATTCTTACTGAATTAGATATGACGATACTATTCTCAATGCTGCCACAAATTCTATACGTGCGGCTCGTTTTTGTAATTTGCTCAAATTTACCATCAGACTCTCTTTATTGGAAATTGACTTAAATCTTCCCACACGTATGTGTGAGTGGCTAACAGTGTTGGCATAGTCAACATCCTGATCCGCTGCAAGAGTAAACTTAAGTTCGCCTTTCACCTCTGCGACCCGGGTTCGATTCTCGTCCTGGGCCTTGTGGAAAAAGTTCCTACCACTTGAAACCATGCACGGTGGTTTTCTCCGAGTTCTTCGGTTTCCTCCACTGGGCAAGGTAGGAAGTATATGCCAACATCTGTGCCATGGAGAGTGACTCGATAAGTCAATGCTTGACTTCTTTCACAATCCATGTAAAACAAATGTGTCTATACTTTTTAAACTTAAGTTTGAGAATGTGCCATAATTATATATATATACTTTTTGTTTACCATTCTTACTATATTAGATACGAAGATACTCCTCTCAATGCCGCCACAAATTCTATACCTGCGGCTCTTTTTTGTAAGTTGCTAAAATTTACCATCAGACACTCTTTATCAGAAATTGACTTCAATCTGCCCACACGTATGTGTGAGTGGCCAACAGTGTTGGCATAGTCAACATCCTGATCCGCTGCAAGAGTAAACTTAAGTTTGAGAACGTGCCATCATTATATATATATATATATATATATATATATATATATATATATATATATATATATATATATATATATATATATATATATATATATATATATATATATATATAGTTCTTGTTTTACATTCTTACTGCATTTTGCCTAATGATGTTTTCTGTATTCTATTAACATGTACAGCTACCTCAGTTGCAAAGTTCTAAAAACTGGAGTATGTAAAGAATAATGAGGTCGAGTGATAGATAATTACGCAGGCCCTTGACCCAAGTCCTAGCATGCCGACAGTGCCAGACATCGTACCAGATCAGCAACTTTACTCGTAGCACATTGGGCCCAATGTTCCCAAAGCAAACTGGGAGAATTGCTGTTGATTTAGTAAAAACAAATCTTGCACTGAAAAGGTTAAGTGGCCCGCGTTGGCTTTACTTCTCAAGACATGTACCATTCATTCGACAGTTACACAGACAGTTAATAGTGCATTGTAACAGCTTTGCTCTGCATGTTTTACAAATATGGTCTGCATGTTTTACACATATAGTGTCCTAAGAGCAGCCATAATCATGGTGCCAGTCGACCAGTGCTTTGAATTACATTCCTGGAATAACCAGGTTCAATGACCGGTCGTACTTTCGTACTTTAAAGTATATGATGCTATTCGCAATGTTTTTGTTTTTAAAAATGTATATGTGATTGAGGAAATCAATTTCCCACTGTGACATGAGGATACGAAGAGTATTATTAAGGATAAAACTAACAAAATTATCAGAATGAGTGCAGGGTAAAATAATTCACATAAAACTATGTCTGACTAAATATTTGCCAATTTAACCTATAGAAAATTGGTGAACATATCAGTCCATTAGCCAATTAAATACATGAATTACATAATCCAACCAAGAATTCACATAATTTCGTACACGCCTGTTGACAATATACTGGTTCGGTCCAGTGCTAGCTAATGTTTACCTTGGAGTATATCCAATATCATTTATGTAGAGGTGAAAGCGGATATATTTCAAGCAGCTGAACATGAACTGATATTATTAATCAAACATTAAAATCTCTGAGGAATTCTTCTAAGTAGATAGCAGGATTACAGTTTTAACTTGGATACAAGGAGAACGTTATAGTTAGCTTATAGTATCGCACGGTGTAACCTTGAAATAATTGCATGTCTTTTTAATTACTTACTAACATACATTATTAGCCCTTTTGAGCGAGTTCTGTTCTCTCCAAGGGTTTATCATACACCCAGATATACACTAATATTTGGATTGTTGAAAATGGATGTAAGATCGTACAAAATTTGTTTTGAAAGTAAACAGATGTCTTTCATAGGATACCATAATGATTAGCTTTCTAATTCATTGTCTTTTTACTTTTTCACTCATCAACTTACATGCTTACTTAGCCCTTTTGGAGTGACCTCTGTTCCCGCAAAGTGCCCATATTATGATAATTTACACAACAGCTCCATAGTAAAATACCCAAAGCTTAGACCACAGTGCTATACAATACTTGATAATGAATGTACACACAATATATATATATGGGAACCCAATGATATAAAAACAAGCCACGTTAGTGAAAAATCTACTAAAATATAGTGACAACGTTTCTATTGTACTGTAAAGACATGAAACTTTCCCAATCATGGGGAAATCGTGTGTGAGGTTCCAAATTGGGCATGGATGTGGACATTGGACGAACTGGCATATGTGGTTTGATGTGCACATTATACTATTTTTGTCAGGACACTTGTATTATTTCATGAAAAATGTTGAGGCGGTCATGTTCACGTTGAACCTCGTCACTTCTGTGTCTAATTGTATGTGTACTGGAAATTGAAGGTAATACTGGATTGCAATACTGTGCAACAGTTGTGAACATTAAATTTATATATATATATATATATATATATATATATATATATATATATATATATATATATATATGTGTGTGTGTGTGTGTGTGTGTGTGTGTGTGTGTGTATGTATGTATGTATGTATATGTGTGTGTGTGTGTGTGTGTGTGTGTGTACTGTTTTCACTCCTGGTACTCGAAATATGATGGTAACTTTCAGAGGATGTGTAATTTATACATCGGCAATGGGGCCGTATTACGTAAGTGGAGCTGTCCAGGAAGTCTAGGGCTAGGATGCCCACACATCTTTCATACTTATGATCTGTGCGCTCTTGTTCCTAATTCGCTAAAGCCTTTTTCTTTTCAAATGTGAAATTAAGTTGGAAATTCCACTAGGGCAAGTATGCGCACATATCTTCCAAACTTAAGATCCGTGCACTTCGTGTTCCAGAGCGGCTAAACCCTTTCTCAGTGCCGTCCAGCTGAAAATATCTGTAGCAAAATTTTCTTTCCTTGTAGCATTTTTGCCACTTCTTTACAAAAGAAAGACTTATTTTTCAGAAAATCTGTAGCAATTTTAAGAGCTTCGTAGCAAAATTTTGCTACAATACTCCAGTTGGACAGCCCTGCTTTCACCTTTACAACTGTGAAATCAAGTTGGGAATTTCACTAGCATATTATAATGGTAAAGCTGCGTTGACTTTACATTTTTGTCGACGTGCCTTGCATGTCGACCTACAGTAGCTGCTACTGACTTAGATGGCATAATGTCTATGGCTGGAAGATACTCTAAAAGTGAATCGAAATATTAAAAGCGGGATGTGCTTTTCAATCAGAAGAATCACTATCAATAACATGAATTCCCCAATGCTTTTAAGTCTAGTCTTTCATCTTTTATGCCTTTATTTTACTCTATTAAATTGTCGCAAAAGCTTTACCTACTCCCTTATCTAAAACCGTTGAAGCAGAACAACCTTTCAATTATTTCCAGTGGCCAAGTACTTGTCTAATTGTACACAGCCACCCATCATTTTGTTGCTTTCCCACCGAGTAGTTATGTGCCCATGTTTTCAGTAAATGGGCAACCAAACATTATCTAAACTGGAAATCCCTGCGAAAGAAAGGTCGAACCCAAATTGGGCGTACGTATGTATCATGGGACTATTTACTGGGTCACACCAGATCATATCAAATACAACCGAATTAGAACGAACTGAAAGATTATATAAATCATACAGTTTCACTTTTAATTTATTAAAAAATACTGTTAATTATGATGTTTTCTTTCATTCCACAGTTATAACATATACCCCCAGTAAAGGCAATTCATGAAAGACACTATTCGTATATTTCAAATATCATCTTGCTTAAACCAAAAAAAAAAAAAAGACAAAGACCATTCGAATGTTAAGATAGGCTTAAGTGGTCTCTCAACCACAAACAAGTTGAGAACAATAATTTCAATGCAAGAGTGTAGCTTGAGATGGAGATTATTGTTTCTGTAGAAACACATTTATTTGAAAACTTCATCTATTCACGTCGATATTTGTCGTCGTTTTTAAAGGCACCCAAATTTATTTTTCAGTGCTGTTCTCTTGGCGTGCTGTGCCCAAGTACAGTCTGACGGGGCATAGAGTTCTCCTTTTGTCTTTTTGTTTTACAGGTAGCAAGTATATATAGGCGACACTGATTGGCCAGAGCACCTGGAACCTCGATTATGCCACTGTAACGCATCAATTCTTTGCGATGCTAAAGAGGGACCTTTCCGTGCGACGATTTCAGTCAGTATAGATATTTCACATTTATTTCAGTGTTAGGTTAAGGGATTTTTGTACTCGTCATGTAAAGAAATTTATAGTCAGTAGGCAGTCTCTGGGCTTTTAAGCCGTTGGTTACAGTTTTCGTCATATTAGTTTACATGCTGGGTGCAATAATAATAATAATAATAATAATAATGATAATGATAATGATAATGATAATGATAATGATAATGATAATGATAATAATAATGATAATAATAATAATAATAATAATAATAATAATAATAATAATAATAATAATAATAATAATAATAATAATAATAATCCTGTGCCTGTCAGCTTTTCTGCCTCAGTCCTGTTTGGCACAGGTGGCCTAGAAAGGGAAAAAAGTGAGATGAGGCAGAGAAAACCATAATTGTAATCCTCATCAGCTTATGCTGCTATGTTTTCCTGGACCAGAACCGAGGCAAAGGGTCCACCACATACTCTTTCAAGGCTGTGGTATGCCCTGGGCCTGGGTATATCCAAGTAGGCCTACACGCATCACTTTTACTTTCTTCACCCTGGGGAAAAAACTTTCCGTCACACACCCTATCCCCGCCTCTAAGACTCAGGTATACCCCATGGAGAAAACCCCAAGGGAGCCCTTATTAGGGCTACTACCATTCCCTTTCCTCCCTGTAATCTGAAATTCTAATTTATATAATTTTGAATTAGGATCGAAGAAACTGCTTAATTCCTGACCAGGTGATCTGAAAGATGGTACTTTCTTGTAATATTTTTCTCCTTGTCCATGGGAATATAAATACAAACTTTATTTATTGTCAGCACATCAAAAGTACATATAACGCTACCCTAGGGCTATTACAACCGACGAAATTACCAAAAATTAAAGAATATAAGAGTAGTGTATCATACAAAATGTGTCATTCAATTTTTAAACTAGTAAAGATATTCTGAAAAAGACTGCAAAATTCATGATGTTAGCTATGACAACTTTTATTATTTGGTGACTCAATTAACAAAAAGGTAAATATTAAGTAAGAAATTGCAATAATACAAATGCGTCATAATCAATAGTAACTTTGTTTGGTTTCAATTTCATATTCATGGGGTTGATATGATCCAGTTACCTGTCATTGTCAATCGATATAGGTGTACAGAAGGACTAAAGTTTCAGAGTAGTAATACCCAAAATTTAAAAAAAGAAAGAAAGAAAGAAAGAAAGAAAGAGAGAGAGAGAGAGAGAGAGAGAGAGAGAGAAAGAAAGAAAGAAAGAAAGAAAGAAGGCAGAAAGAAAGAAAGAAAGAAAGAAAGAAAGAAAGAAAGAAAGAAAGAAAGAAAGAAAGAAAGAAAGAAAGAAGAAGAAAGAAAGAAGAAAGAAAGAAAGAAAGAAAGAAAGAAAGAAAGAAAGAAAGAAAGAAAGAAAGAAAGAAAGAAAGAAAGAAAGAAAGAAAGAAAGAAAGAAAGAAAGAAAGAAAGAAAGAAAGAAAGAAAGAAAGAAAGAAAGAAAGAAAGACCTTGCTTGGGCCGTTTTCCTCCTTCCCCTATATGTCGAATATCAACTGACTCTGCCAGCGCTTCATCCAGGTCAGGATACGCCATGTTTAAGTATGTAGAAGCACGAACCTCACTGTGTATATAATCACACATTTGTGTGAGTTGAAATTGTTCATTGGGGCCAAAACAAGTGCACCGCGGGTCATATGTCAAGAGCTAAGCTGCAGTAAGGAAAGAAAAAGAAACAAAAGAAACACAAACGGTGTTTGTCATATAAACGTCCTCAGCTGTAAAGCAGTATAGACGTGGTAATTCAGTGTTGGAGAGCAAATTACACTTATGTAAGAATCGCGGGTTCTGGGTGATTCCATTGGTCAGTTTTCTGTAAAGGATTCTACGTGTTTGCCATGCAATAACGAGAGATTCACCTTGAGGCTGAATTTCGTTTCAAAATCTTGTGGCAAAGCAAATTGGCAACATAATTTTGCATCCTAACACTAATTATGAGATGATATTTGATAGACTTATACACATAAATTGGACCAAACTATCTTGGTCTTAAGGGTAGAAGTCGCATTGTCATTGATAGTTGTGCTTTAAAATGTGAAATGCAGCATAACCGCAGTTACATTAATTATACCTGTTATATAGGATGGGGGGGGCGGTAAAAAAAGAAATATAAAGTTTAATATTAATGATTATAAAACGACATGTACATTTACTACGTAGGATAATGGTCTTCAAGCTTGGCTTCCACCAAAATACTGTCCTTTCGTGCTTTGCACTCAGGTACACTATTTTGGCGGGATCGTCGCTCGTCTACCATTATCCTACACACAGTTCCTGACTTGTAAAATGTAAGGACGACTGTATTCCCAGTTGTATTTCTTCCTGGACAGTGAAGATATGGAGCATGTGTTTTAAGTTTCGAAGGAATTGGGGGATGCTATAAAAGGTCTTGGGGTTGGGATTTGTATGTAACTTGTCAGAATGATTATAAAAACTAGAGTCTGGGACTAAATTGTAAATTGTTTTTATTGAAGGTGACAGAGAGTTCAATAGTTGAGCCTGTTTTCTGGAAGATTCTTTTTCAACAAGTCAAAAATGTGTTAGAAATAAAACTGCAGATAAAATGCTACGTTAGCTTGTAAAGTCGGATTTCTGAGCCAGTAACAAGAAGGGGCAAGTTTTCGGAGGAACAATTTATGCTAGTAACACTGTTCTGCGTCGGATGGCACATTTGTGTGGCGACCTGCTGCATTTGGCGGTGATCTGTGGCGTACTGCGGCAAGACCGCAGTTCGCCGCCAGCCAACACCAATTATTTGCTGCTGGCACATGGCTTGATAAGGAAGGCAAGGCCGCAGTGTGCCGCAGATGTAGGTCCAAACTATAAATACTGCCTAGGAAGCATCTGTTATGGGCAAACATCCAGGATCAATAGTACTGGAAGCTATTTGGAGAATGGAGATCATTCTTCATATGACATATCAATAGCTGCTAACATCCCCAAATCCAAAAAGAGGAAAATAATCTAAATTAGTGCATGCAATTTTTACTGTTGCATAGTATACAATAGAAAATATTTGATTTTTTGGAAGATGCTCAAGATATGGTGAAAAAATTCGTCAAATTTTAAGTGAAACTTCAAAGTTTGAAATGAAAAAGTTGGAAAATCCCACCTAATGCGGGAATCTTGGCAGATATGCGTAACTCTTACCATGTACTTCAATAATTATCTGGACTATAAGTTGCATATCAGATTATGGTCCCAGAGTATTAAATATTCATGTATCCATTTTACAACAAACAAACAAAACAGGAGTATATCAAGTAGAATTTATTGCATGAATCGCGCCTGGTGATACTATTGGTATGTGTGTACAACTACTATTCCCAATAATACTATGTAAGCAGCGATTGCAAAAATGACTCCTGAACTCTCCTGGCACCATGGTTCTATGGGAAGCTATACTGTCTGTAAAACGAAGCCAGTGCTCTAACACAATTCTTCAGCAACCTGCTTGCAGTGCGTACATGTACTCCAAATAAATCAGCATCTGTGCACAAAAATCTACAACTTCCTTGAAACTGCATGGATATCAAAATCTGAAAAACTGGGGGAAAGAACATTCCTTTTTCTGCACACATTGTAGATGTGTTTCTACCAACAGTAGAATGCCCATAACAGCTTGTTTTGTAAGGCGAAAACGGAAGAGAAATCCTTTATCATCGTATTTGTGAAACAGATTACTTCTATCCTGCAGTATTCATGTCTTCCTTACCAGCCTTTCAACCATTTTTTAATCATCTATCCACTTCAGATGGTAGTGGTATCTCCTATTGTATCAGCAGAAAGCAACACAACGTGCAAACCTGATGACAAGAGACAGGAGGGAGTGGCACTTGCTTTTTTAAAATTGATTGCAGAGAGGTGATCATTATACCCGTTATGCAATATTTCAGTCATGATATATGATATTTTAAAATAAATACATGATATGTGATGTAATAATTGGGTATCTGTGATGTGTGATATGCATCTAAAGGGTGGGGGTGATATGTGATTTTCGAAAGTACATACCCTCTGATATGTGATATATAAAAACCCTATGAGGAACTGAAATAAGGGCGTTCTGTGTGAGACTATCTGAGCCAATTATACTATATGTATATCTGGAAAGGAAACAACATGAAAGTTTCCTGTGTGGGGATGCTCAACCCGAAGGAACAAAGGCCTTGCATTACAATGAATGACCTCTTTTATTAAAGATATTTTAATAAAGTGCTCGTAATATAGAAAAATACGATAAATTTATGTCGACCTGTACGGGATTCGACCCACTACCTTCGGCACACTCGCCTAGCCAAATGTTAAGTCCAACACGCTGACCTCTAGGCCATCGGGACAACCCCAAAAGGGTTGACCAAGGACCCAGGGTGATGTTATGGCAGGTGTGGCTTGTACTTTGACACGGTACGGCACTTCCACAGACCGACAATTTATGAAATACACCTCTAATATAATTTCTGCAGTGACAGGGTCTCTCAGTAAACTCAAGAGCTGGTTTTAAATTGACCCTTGAAATGATTCCAGCCTTTCCATAGATACACCGTAGATTTCTTACATGTATACATTCAGCCCATATAATAAAGAAGGTAAACCAATCATTTTCTGTGGATGCGTTTTAACCTCTGTGCTCAGGAAAGGGTAAGTCAAACATGCAACACTTAAACAAAATAAATCTTTCCAGCAGACCCTATTCTCTGTTCCATATGTTAATGGTAAGAGTGTGCACTTGAGGAAGAGACACCTGGCCTACTTAGTCTCCTCTGAAGACCTGGGAAAACAGTCAAGATTCCAGAGTGATCTATCATGAAATAACAATTTACCAACAACCACACCTTTCTATATTTTCATGCTAAAACAAACTTTTCATTATTTAAAATTGATAACACACAAACCAATAAAATTAAGAATAAGGAAGTGCCCTTATATTTACAAAATGCCATTCGCGATCAAATGAACACTAATTATAACACAAGGTCAAGTCACAATATGATACATGCTAGAGTCCGAACAAGTTTATACAGTGAGTCCTTCTTTCCTTCTACAATCCGTCTGTGGAACGAGTTACCTTCAAATACTAGACATTCCAAGCATATTACAGTTTTCAAAAAATATTTGGACAAACGTTACAAAATTCTACCCAAAAATCCACTTTTCCACTTGGGGAATCGATTTACATCCATCTTACATGCCAGACTACGTGTGGGTTGCAGTCAGTTGAACAATCACTTATTCAAATTAGGATTAAAGATTCAAAATCTCGCTCTTGCGGGGCACTGTATGAAGACACATATCATTTTTTCTTTAACTGCCTGAAGTACAGCTCTATTAGAATTGATTTACGCGAGAATGTCATTACAGTAGCATCCTTTACTCTCAAAGCAGTACTTTATGGTTCAGATGAATGCTCCTACTTTGAAAACTCTGAAATATTTTTGGCCGTCCATAGTTGTATGGAGAAATCAAAAAGATTCAATCCCTCGTAGAAAGTATCTTCATTCTCTCAAATATTGTAATGATAGGAGGCCAGTTCATCTATATCAGTATAATATCCTTTTGCATGCATCCTGTCCTGTCTCTCTCTTGTACTCCGTCGGCGTTGAGCCCTCCATATGTGTTGCGATGTTTCATCTCCCTCACCTCGGTGTGTGTTCTCTAGTGCGTGTCTGTCCTGTATATGCCCTGTATTGTCGGTATCCCTCATAACCTTTTTTACAAATGTCCTACTGTCACTTACATTAATCCTATATTTTTATTTTTTGTTATTGCGAGAAGAGTTTATGTAGGGCATAGTCCTTTTCTTTATTTGTGTAATAAAATATGTTTAAACCAAACAAACCAATAAAGTTTTGAAGACCGAGGACAGTAGCAGAAAATAGGGTGATGTCATATGCCCAGATGTACGTTTGGTCCTACGCACACACCATCATTATAAGATTCTAACAACACCAACAAGTCGTTTCTCAATCTGTTACACCAAGATTTGTGGTACAGGATGTCCATTGTTACAATGCCTATCAGGAATTCCCTAGGTTTTGTACAGGTGGTCTGGCTGTAACTATGTATTTCATAATCAACAGGACGGCATATAAGGACCCCACTTTGTTTCTACTTCAGTTATACACTCACAGGTGGTTGAACTAAGGTGAGCTATCCAGCTACAAAGGGTACAGAATAGTTCCGGGCAAAGTCAAATTATTCTTATCTGAACTTATAATATACAAATTAAGTAATTATGTTTGGTCTGACAGGTATTCCTTATTGATATTGAAGCTCTGCATTTATAAGCAAAGCTTCATTTATTTAGCTAATTTTACACGTTCTATTTATTCATAATTATATGGGTTGTCTTTGCTCACTATTTAACTTAGGCAAGGAGCAGCTACTTATGGAGACATGCACAGGTACAGGCTTTGAAACATGTTCTTAGTAGTTACCTGCTGAAGACCCTTTGATATATTTGGGCGAATGCAGACTAGGTCAACACTCTGCAGAAGAACGTGTGCAATATGAACAATAGTTCTTCATATTTATATGAGTTAGACAGTGACAGGTTAGCTTATGGAGTGTAAAGAGTTTGGACTGCGGAATGGGGTAGGAAGTGGTTCTGCACAAAAAGACACAGATATGATTCTGTTAACTTTAAGCCATTGATGCTTGGTGTGTAGTTCTAGACAGGCTGGTGCCTGGTCTTTCGTCCTTGAAGCATACTGTAATACCAATTAATGACTTCAGTCTAGCTCCTATTTTGGACTTATCTTTGTTATTGTTATTGCTGTTAATTGTGTTACTTGGTAGACGTACTAATGATGAATCAGGATAATGTTTAGGGACATGAATACTGATAAATGGCAAAACAGGCTTTCATTATTTACTTCTCAATCAGTGAAAAGGAGACTCTCAGACTAGTGAACACCTCACACTTCTGAACACTTTTGTTCAGTCCCAAATGTTTACATGTTATTTAATAGGCACCTGGGTGTTTCTGGAAGCTCATAAGCTCTCACTACCAAACACCTCTCACGTCTGAACACCGAACACCTTTTTTCAGTCCCAAAGCCACAAATGAACCTCCCACTACCGAACATGTGCTTTCTCTGTGAGCCATAACCAGGCCCAAGGTCAGTTGCTGGTTGTTTGTCACTAAGGATAAAAGCTGGCACACTGTGTGCATGCTGGACCAACACAGGAAGGTTGATAAGACATGTGCCTTTGCTATGCCCTGCTTCCCACCCTGTGTCTGTGGTAAACAGATCACACCTTGGTTGGTACAATTTATCAAGATTATTGCTTAATCTTCGGTGAAAGAATGCCTTAGCTCAGAACCGACTTTGCTTGGTATCTCTGCTGACCAATCAGCCATCAAAACCAACAACCCATTGAGTAATCTAAGCAGGCAATTGAAAATCCTGAATGCTGGAATTGTCTCCAAATACAGTGGAAACTGTTTTGTTTTCATAGCATTTTGGTGTGTTATTCCACCTTGCTCTTAAGTGTATTTGATTTTACCAACAGTCACACATTGTCTTGATAAGTTGACACGTTTGAGTGAAGCTGGTTGTGACTGAAACAATGTGATGTTTTGATAGCAAGAAGTGGGACAGTACAGATGTAAATTGTGTTATTAGCATACATCATGTGCATGTAGTGTCATTTGTGTGAAGAATGAATGGATAATTTTGCTGAAATAGCTATCCACACTTATAATATTTTAAGTTTATAACCCATCAGCTAAACACCCCAACCTCCGACTACTGAACACCTCTCACTACCGAACACTTTCACTCAGTCCTCAGGGTGTTCAGTGGTGAGAGGTTTTACTGTATATATATATATACATATATATATATATATATATATATATATATATATATATATGTATATATATATACATATATGTATATGCATATATATATGCATATATACAGAGATATATATACATATATATATATGCATATATATATGCATATATACAGAGATACATATACATGTATATTTGCATACATAAAAGAAAACACACATGTATGCCTAAAAAGCAAGTTATTATTGCCCCTTCAAGTTAAAGAGGAAATGGACGTCCCTATGCAGGATTTTGCCAACATTTCCAAAATATTTCATATTTTGTTTAGTTTAAATATATAAAGCTTGATCAAATCATAAAGGCACCCACCTGTATCAACTCTCCATGACAAGGTCACACAGAAAAATGGGGTCATTTGTCTCTATACAATGTCTCATTCAAAAGTTATGATTATGATCGCCTTTTGTTGAAAATCCAATATGGCCACCAAAATGGCCGCCAAAGAGACTCATGGGACAAAATCTTGACTTGGGAACATCAAAAATCGTTAACTAGACAGCTTGAGGATTAAGAATGTGTAAGTTTGAAAAATGTATCAATAGGGTGCATGGGGACCCCATTTTCCTACTAGACTATAGGTGACCATTTCGATCGCCACTTATTTCTTTTACTAACTTCACCTTCAGATTTACAGTAACTAGACCTCTATCATACAAAATTCTCACGTGCAATAGAAACACACACACACACACACACACACACACACACACACAACACTTTTGTTAGGTGTTCTTGGGGAATCACACTTTTCAACTGTGCTGTTAAACTAAGCAAAAGGAGAAGACAGGTTCACTGTTAACTCAGGGTTCAGCCTCAGGTTAACACAACACCTGGCGTGTGGAAATGGGAAAACAATCAACCCCAGGTTAAATCCAGAGTTAACTCAACACCGACTTAACACTCACTACTGCAACCAGGCATCTTGTATTATATAAGAAATTTTTTAAATATTGAAGTATATATATTTGTTTGTCTTTTTAAAACATATTAAACAAATTTGTGAGTTAGCTGAATAGATATCTGAATGTAGAGGACGGATTCTAAAAGGAAATATCAAGGTGTAT
>OZ026624.1:68260663-68284090 GCA_964020975.1 Hermodice carunculata
GTTGGACCCAAATTATAGATATTGTAACACTGCACATTTTTGTATTTTACATGTGACCTCTAGAGGTCAAAGGTCAAGGTCATTTTGCCATTTGAAAAATTCATGTAGCTATAACTCGGTCAATTATCATCTAATTTTGATCATGTTGGACACAAATTGCAGCTACTGTAACACTGCACATTTTTATAACTTACATGTGACCTCTAGAGGTCAAAGATCAAGGTCATTTGGACCTTTGAAATATTCATCTAGTTTCTTTCTTTCTTTCTTTCGTTCTTTGAAGGCAATTTTTTCCGACATTTCATTTGGAAAGTATTATACGCAGAATCTCCAAACTTGGCACAATTATACTTCTATAGATGAAGTCTGGTCTTTTTATAATGAGAGGCCATGCTTTTCAAAATTATGCAAATGAGGGCTAATTTAAGTTTTAAATCATCAATATCTTATATACTATAATAGATGTGGTTCCAAGTGTATAGGGGTTCGATCATAGCAAGGTAAAGGTCATCTCAAATGTCAAGGTCAAAGGTCGATTTTAGGCCTAAATATCATTTTTGAGGGCAAGGTTTACTTCAGGTAGAGGTCATCTCAAAGTCAAAGGTCATTTCAAGGTCAAAGGCCACTTTCGATGGTGGCTTTCTTCTAGCCATCACTTGGTCAATTTGTATCCAATTTTGATCATCATGGGCTCAAATTGTAGCTATTGTAACACTGCACATTTTTGAAACCACATGTGACCTCTAAAGGTCAAAGGGCAAGGTCATGTAGACCTTTGAAAGTTTCATTCAGTCGTAACTTGGCTAATTTCCATCGAATTCTACTCATGTTGGACTCAAAATTGTAGATATTGCAATACTGCACACTTGAATCAGAACATGTAATCTCAAAAGGGCAAAGGTCAAGGTCATTTGGCTCTTTGAAAGTTTCATCTTGCCATAACGTGGTCAATTTTCATCTGATTTGGTTCATGTTTAAATTGTGGGTAATAATAATAATAATAATAATAATAATAATAATAATAATAATAATAATAATAATAATAATAATAATAATAATAATAATAATAATAATAATTATTATTATTATTATTATTATTATTATTATTATTATTATTATTATTATTATTATTTATTAGGAAAACTTCCCCTTTACAGCGGGGCACCAACGGAACCGGGGAAATTCCATGATGCGCCCAAGATATATACAAATAATCAGGCATCCTTATTATGAATCAAATAATCTTCGTATGTTGAAATAAGTACAGTAACTATAATAGTACAAGTAATAATTTATGTCCTCCGCACCAAAACTAGAGATAAACCACTCATTGGGACAAAACTCTAGAAAGCATAAGGACATGTACATTATACACGTTTCATATACAATGCAGAACATATGGGCTCCAGCATCATTATTAAGAAAAAGAAATCAGGTATATATACATTGGAGCAGGTCTATTTACAAGAGGTACGTATGTAGAACAATGATGCAATCTATCTGTCATTCCGAGAAGTCATTAAGTGACTGTCTCCTGTAATGCCAAGCCTCAACCAAAATTTTTTTACATGTTTGGTCAAATAATTCACCAATGTCCTGTCCAAGATCATATGCGTGCTCGCCAAGGAACCAACATACTTTATTTTTCAGCGAGGAGGCGGAAAAACGCTGCCATGCCTGTTTACAATTCTCATTCAGAGAGTTGACTTCCAAATTTCTATATGCCTGTAACCTGATATCATTTAGTGCTGGGCACACAAATAGAAAATGTGATAAATCTTCTCTACTATCTTTACATAAAGGGCATCCTCCGTTTGATAAACCCCATCTTTCCAGATCTTCCCCGACACCCAGACAGCCAGTGCGGGCCAAAAATTTTAATCGTGCACCGGCAAAGTTATTTACATTAAAAAGATAAGTTTCACCGAAAGAGGACCGTTTAAACATTTGATACCATCTTAAAGGTATTGTAACACTGTGCAATTCACATGTGACATGTAAAGGTCAAAGGTCAAGATCATTTGGACTTTGAAATTTGCATCCAGCTATAAGCTTAATGTAATGTGAAGTACCAAAGGATAAAAGTTGTAGCATTTAATATTTACAACTTTTGAAGGCACACACAGATTTGCTTTGAAGCCAATCTTCTTTTCTAGTTACTTCTATAATTATATGCAGTGTAATCCTCAAATTAAGTTAAATCAAGTCCACCTCTGCGTATGAAAGTGCCCAACTGGCCTCTTACTAACATCCCCAATAAAAAGTCGGTCACGATGGTGTGTCATTTGTAGAGTGGTTTTAATGCAGGGGTGCACTGTATTTACGCACATAATACATATTGCATGTGTTTGTAGCACTGGATTTTCAGTTTCAAGCAGGATTGACACACAAAGTTTGAGATTGTCCGCTGAGCTCACAGAATAAGCTATAACCTCAAAATGGTCGTTAATGAGTGCGTGACATTACATCATTTCATGTTCACGCTTGGGAAGCGTATCTTTGCGTTACGCTTGTGCCTTAACACTGCTCTTGCTTGCCATTGACAAACACAGACACTGCTCTCTTTTCTGACTCGTCCTTTTGTACCCGTTCATATTAACTTGAAATAACGATTTATTTTCTTGTGAGTAAGTTCGTTTGAGAGGGCAGTATGTCTAACTACATTGATAGAAATTGATTTATCGTTGTGTTTATATCGCCATGCTAGTGATAGCTCTTTAAAATTAGAACTGTGTGTTTTGTTTTCAATATTTATTTCTATGTGTTGGCCCTCATATCATTGACCAATAGTAAAGCTGGTGGGGCCCTCATGTCTTTGGCCAATAGCAAAGCTAGTGGGGCCCTCATTTCATTGACCAATAGTAAAACTAGTGGAGCCATCAAATCATTGACCAATTATTAAGCTGGTGGGACCCTCATACCATTGACCAATAGTAAAGCTAGCGAGGCTTGAATTTCTCCTGAATAATCCATGCATAGTACATCAGAGAACCGCCTGCGTCTATTTTAAGTGGTGGGACCTGTGGCACAACAGCTTGAGTAATTCCATCCACAACAAGTGTGGACTACGCGGTGAGATATCATGGCACCCCCGAGTCCCCGTTTACTCTTAAGGCCAAGGTCAAATGGTCATACGACGCCAAGTGGCTAGCAGTCTGTGAAGAGGTGAAAAACAGACTCAGATTGGTGCGATAAATTTAACATGTGTAGGACCAATTGCTGCCTGCGCAGATAATTTCTGTTCCACTAAAGTTGACTGTGAAACATGTAAAACAAAAATAAATTTTGTAAAAATATATGATTTAACATACCTCTACACTTTTCTTGAAGTTAATTTGAACACTTTCCCGCTCAAAGTGGACAAAAGAGCAGGTATTAATCTGCCCCCGTGTCTTTAAACTAATTTTTTTCATCGACTGAACATTTCAAATGAGACACTAATCGTCAGCATGGCTTAATCAACGGCTTTCCTTGCAACGATTGAGTGTTTAGCACAAAGGGAAGTTGAGCCCGGATTTTATCCAGGTATAGGTAAAAAACGACGAAAATAACGGGTTCTCTAATGTTCGAACTTCAAAATGTAGTGTTCTTAAACAGAATGCCGTGGTAGTGTGTTCCAAAACAAACAAACAAAACACTCAAAAAAAAAAATGAACACACACACACACACACACACACACACACACACACACACACACACACACACACAAGAAAGAACGCTTTAACTTTTGAACCATTGTATTGATAAGCAGAACAATTGCGTCGTAAGAACGACCATTTGATGTAGAATACTCCTGACATTCTGAAACTGAATAATTATGAATAGTTTCAGAATGAAGTCCGATGTGTCAGTTGAAGTTAAAACGGAGTCCGTACCTGGATAACTTTTGAAAGGCATGTCTAGTATCACCTCGCTGTACATGGGACCCATCCCAGACAAGGTGGAAAATTAATGATCCGTTCTCTCAAAATTACTGGAGCAATTTCAACGGGTTGACTTGAGCTCAAAAAATGGTGTTGCCACGAGTCATCACACCATGCGTAGCCAAATGTCACCTCGGGCATAAAACAGTTATACGGTGGGGCATCAGACTATGTCCACAGTAATAAACAGTGCAGGTGTGTGTTACTTGGGTGCACCGCGCATGTCATTGAAGGGCCCCGCAATGAAACCTTCCAATTGAATTAATTTAAATATACACATACACTTCACTGTGACGTGTGTGCTTTCAATACTTTACAAAATTACAGAATGCACTCCTCAATACGGATAAATAAAGTTGTAGAAGCCATAGAACCAGGAAACTTGCACACACACATACACATGTATATATGTATGTATTTATGAACTTGCGTACGCATAAAAGAACATTTTTTCTTAAAGCATTATTCAAATGTATCATAGATATTTAATTTTCTAATGAAATATTTAACGACAGGCCTAAATATTTGATCACATCATTAAGTATCTTGAACGATACTATTAAATGTATTTCACTGCATCAGTACAGCAGCGTGGCAAGTTTGTCATTTAAACATATTTTAAATACATTCAATTAGGTAATTAATTATTTCATCAGATTATCCAAAAATTATAAATCATATCAGGTTTTGGTCATATCATCAAATATTTAATCATATGTTTAAATTCATTGAATCATGTGATTAAATGAAAAACTGGTGACATAGCATCAAATATATTTCATCATACGTCTGAATACATTTGGAAATACGATATGATTTACTCGACTGTGATGAAATGAACGCTTCCTTTATGTCCGCCGTAGCCCCGTTTCTGCCCATGTTTATCAGAGACAACAATTCTTGCTTCAAATGAATGGGAAAAGAAGAGGACTATGACAGTATCGTGCTCAACTGACCTTGCATGCACAGACTGAAATGTTTCTGTGATCTACAGACTAATATCGAGGTCAGTTTTAAGATTATCGTCATCACTGTTTGCAATATTGGTCTTCACTCGTACAATTCATCAATGATTTTTAAAATGAAAAGTGATACCATTTAATAAGACGTATGTCAAATAGACATTTCAAGGTGAAATTTAACATCAGAAGACCCCCCGCGGTGCTTGCCTATTATAGTGTTTAATAGCAACCATAGGTCTGTGATCCACCAGTACCGAGATATTAGTCAAGGTCAGTTAAACTTTCGCGGTCATTCAAGGTCACAATCAAAAGAAACCCCATAGGTACTTTGCAATCCAGGTTTACAAATAACCGTAGGCCTAGTATCTGCCATTACCTGGATATAAACCAATATGTCAGATTTGCTGCAATCCTTATTGTACAGCAAGAATGCTAACCTGTACATATACCCGTATCGATTTGTCCCTAATTTTGATAATGTGTCACAAATTAGAAAATGACAGCAGAACCATGTAGTAACCAATTTGGTGGAGATCAAGTCCAGGTATATACCCACTAAGTCTGAATAGAAGTCAATCTACAGTTTGGAAGAAGTGAAAAGCAAACTAGAAGAGTTTGATTTGCTTGTCAGCAAATAAGTCTGTGTGCATATAAAAATTTTACAGATTGCCTATTTAACTCCTGCAACAATAATTTTTTCATGCAGCTATATGAAAAAATGTATAAAATGAAGTTGGAAAGCACCAGGTGGTGTCTTTATCTTGCATTCTGTTATGTGTCCGTTAATGTACTGTCCTGTGGTTTGTGCCGTTACCTTTCACACCATACTGTGTATTTTACTCCTTATTATTATTTTTTTTTGTTTTTGCAAGAGGAATTTGTATAGGCTATGCCTGATTTCCAATTGCTTTAATAAAATATGTTTAAACCAAAGCACCTCGATCTATCATAGGTTTGAAGTTATTCAAGATTTAAATTTTGTGTATTTGCCTCATTTACATAAATCAAACTACTCGAACTTTGATTCATGGATCATTGGATGCAGTTATCCCACAAATCTATCAATTGAAGTTTAAATGACACCATAGTCTATAGTTTTGAAGTCATTCAATGTTTAAATTTTGTGTATTCATCTAATTTGCCTTACTTAAAGCGCTATATCTTTGGTTAATGTTGATTCGATGGGGCTATGTCACAAACCTATCAACTCAAGTTGGAATGGCACCTCTATCTGCAATAGTTTTGAAGTTATTCCAGATTTAAAGTGAGCGTATTTGCCAAATTTGCATAAATTAAAGTGCTACCACTTTGATTCATGTTTCATTGGATGCTGTTATGTCACACACCTACCAATTGAAGGTGAAATGGCACCTCTATCTCTAATAGGTAGGAAGTTATTCTATAGTAAAATTTTCTGAATTCACTTAATTTGCATAAAATAAAGTGCTACTACTTAGGTTTATGTTTCATTGGATGCGGCTATGTAACAAACCTACAAATTGTAGTTGACATGACGTATCTATCTATAATAGTTTGGAAGTTATTCAAGGATCAATTTTGTGTACTCACCTAATTTGCATAAATCAAAATGCTACTGCTTCGGTTCATGGTTCATTAGATGCGGCTATATCACAAATCTATTGATTGAAATTGGAATAGCACCTCTATTTATAATAGTTTTGGAGATATTCAACTTTTAAATGTTTCGAGTGCTCCTAATTAGCATAATTTCAAATGATACAGTTTTGATCAATGCCCATTAAATCGGCAGGTGTCATAAATCTGTATGGATTGCTTTAAATTTTGTGTCTATCTGCAATAAGTTGGAAGATCTGTAGCTTTTAAAATTGTAATTGCCCCGAAATTTGCATAATTTTTTAAGTCATGGCTGTTCCAAACAGCACGCACAACTTCATTACTAGGTCTATCAGCATGCCAAGTTTGGTACTTTTTGGAACAAATAGTATCCGAGAAAAAGTGACCACAAGATTCACACATCAATCAATCAATCAATCAATCAATAAACAAACACACAAACAAACAATAAATATATAAATAAATAAACTTGATTTGCTTGTCAGCAAATCAGTCTGTGTGCCTGGAAGGCTTGCGTTTTCAATATTTATGTATCTCCTGCTGCAGTAGTTGTTATTGAAGTGTGTAACAGACACTTTAACAGTCGAGCTGTGCCACAAACCTATAAGTTAAATTTTGTGTATTTGCCTAATTTACTCAACGCAAACTGGCACAACTTTAATTCATTGTTCATTAGATGCGACCATCTAACCAGCCATCAATTGAAGTTGGAAGGATACAATCTATCTGCAATGGTTGTGAAATTCAAGATTTAAATATTTGTGTTTTCTCCTAATTTGCGTAAATTAAAATTCTACAACTTTTGGCTGTGATCAACTGGATTTGCCTATAGCAGACAACTAGGAAGATTTCCAAAGTGTTAATGGTACCTCTCCTTTTAATAGTTTTGAAGGTATATTAACATTTAAACTTTTCAAGTGCCCTAATTTGCATAAATTAAAATTTAACACTTTTGTTTATGGTTCATTGGATGTGCCTATAACACAAACCTATATTTCAAAGTTGATATGGCACTTAAACCAATAATTGTTTTGAAGATAATCAACATTTAACTTTTCAAGTGCTCCTAATTAGCATAAATTATAATTCTACAGCTTTGTTTGTGGTTCAGTGGATAAGCCTATAGCACGATGCCAAATGTATGTATCTAAGTCGGTACAGTGTTTCTTCCTGTAATAATTTTGAAGATATTCCTCATTTAAACTTTTTAAGTGCCCCTAATTAGCATAAATTATAATTCTACAAGTTTGTCGTTCAATGGATGTGCCCAGAGTATAAACCTATGAACTAAAGTTGGAATGGTACATCTACCTTTAATAGTATTGAAGATATTAAACATTTAAAATTCGAAATGGCCCTCATTTGCACAATTTTCAACATGGTGACTACAGTGCCTGCTGCATGTGGCCACCCCTTTTGCCAAGAAAAAGTGGCCACATTCAGTACGTAACCTGTTACCACAGGTAAACTTTACAAAGGAATTGACTCCTATATCTGAACCTAGTGACCACAAAAAGCAATGTGGCTGCTCACGGCAGTGGTTGCATACAGCAAGTACCACTGTATCCCAAATCAGGTGTGTAATTTGACCACTAGGTCAATCACCATGCCAAGTTTGGTACTTTTCCCAACAATAGTGTCAGAGAAAAACTGAGGACAAAATCCATAATGCAGGCAGATGATAACTTGTGGAAATCCCAGTCAGGCATCACATGACAGTTCACCAGGCTAATGAAATATATGCATTGTGCTTAGGCCAGAAATAGAACAGCTATGGGAGCTCTGCCTGCCCCAATGTACCCACTGACCCTGACTAAAAATCCTTCCATATAACAGTTGGTCATTACAGGGTGTTTGGATCTGCCTTAGGGTGATTTCAAGTAGTTGATCTGAATCTCTGTTTACTTAGATGTGCTTAACTTCGGTTCATATTTCATTGTATGTTGCTATGTCACTAACCTATCAACTGTAGTTGAAGTGGCACCTCTCAGCTTATTTGAGATGGAGAGTCACACCAAGATGGCTTCACATTATGTAGCCTCCTTGGTTACACAATGCAGACTTACTCTACCACCACAGCCTGTCTCCCTAAGGATTGAAGGGTAAGCCCACAGCATTGGGCACTGGGCACCACTGCTTCTGCACTGTTAGGCGTGGAGGCCAGGCTTTCATGGTTCAATTTTGTCTGGTTTCATAACAGTGTGACCATAGTGTTACTTTAATTGCTTTAATTTCCCTGTATTTCTTATTTTCGCTAATTTTGCTGATGGCACAAGACCGTGAAAATAAAAACACGGGTAAAATATATATTTTTTTAATGTCTGTGTGTGAACACAGACATATTGTTTTACCCAATATTCTTTCTTTCTTTCTTTCTTATCTTTCTTTCCGCCAGACTTTTTGTGTCGTCTTAAACTCAGACACCGTGCAAGCTAGAAACTTCAAACTTTGCATGGGTGTAGCACCTGCAGTGAAGTTTTGCATATCGTTCTGAACAGTCAAGATTTTGAAAATTATGCAAATTAGGGCAATTAAAATATTTAATTGCTTCTGGCTTCCAAAGTATTCATCCAATTTTGATGATGATGGACCCAACTTGTAGATATTGTAACCACTGCACATTTTTGCAATTTACATGTGACCTCTAAAGGTCAAAGGTCAAGGTCATTTGTATATTTGAAATATTTATACAACCATAACTCAGTCAATATCCATCCAACTTTGATCACGTTGGACAAAAATTGTAGCTACTGTAACACTGCACATTTTTTATAATTTAATGTGACCTCTAGAGGTCAAAGGTCAAAGGTCAAGTTCATTTGGACCTTTGAAATATCCATCTAGCCATAACTCTGTCACTTTTAATCCAATTTTGATTGTGTTGGGCTCATACTGTAGATACTACAGCACTTCACATTTTTTTCATTTACATTTGACCTCTATCGGTCAAGGTCATTTTTCCTTTTGAATGTTTCATCTAGCCATAATTTGGTCACTTTCCATCCAATTTTATTCATGTTGGACCTCAGATTGTAAGTGTTGCAAATTTTTCACACAGACAGATTTCCTTTCAAACAAATCTTTCTTTTCTAGTTTACCATTGTACCAATAAGAATTATGTCCAAACTGGTGAAATTAAAACCTCAGTGAAATGTCAAAAATACAGAAGCCGTGAAAATTTTAACCACGTTAAAATTAAGCAATTTACAGCAGTTACCAGCTTGGGTGGGGGGGGGGGGGGGTATGTCAGATGTATATCGTGATGAAACCCAGTGAATTTAACACAAATCTAAGTAACGCTTTTGTAAAAGAGGCCGAAAACAGTGAATACACTGATTTTTTTTAAATTAAAAAAGCAATTTACAGTAGTTACCACCAGTGAATTTAACACAAATCTAAGTAACGCTTTATAAAAAAGAGGCCGAAAACAGTGAATACACTGATATTTTTTAAATAAAAAAGAATCGTAGCACCACCTGTTGACCAAATTAACGTCCAGAGCGTTCCCGTAAGTGTCCCTATGTATGGAATTTCAAAGCAATTGGTCAAGCGGTTTTGCAGAAGATTTTAAAGATAGAATAGAATAAAATGAAATTAAAAAAAAAAAAAAATAGTGAAAAACTATTTATAACACTGGAGCATAGAAATTTAAACAAACTTGTTTGACCCTCATCCAAGTTCGAAGTGGACGTTGCTAACGATATTGAAGAAGCCAAAAATGTATTTGTGGACACACAACGGACGTTTTCTCCTCACACCTCCTCTTCGGTGGGGGGGGAGGGAGAGAGAGAGAGAGAGAGAGAGAGAGGAGAGAGAGAGAAGAGAGAGAGAGAGAGAGAGAGGAGAGAGAGAGAGAGAGAGAGAAGAGAGAGAGAGAGAGAGAGAGAGAGGGAGAGGGAGAGGGAGAGGGAGAGAGAGAGAGAGAGAGAGAGAGAGAGAGAGAGAGAGAGAGAGAGAGAGAGAGAGAACAGTCGCAGTTCAGCGATTTAATGACATGATCATATGTTGGAATAAGAATTTTGATATTAAATAGTTGAAGGAAAACTAAATACCGATTAAAACAAGTAGAACGGTGAACCATAATGAAAAAAATGGAAAGCTGCCGTTCAGCTGTACGACAGCTTTCATTTCCTCATTATGGTGCACCGTTTACGATATCATTCTTCCCCACTCCCCACGACTGTTAACTTCATCATATAGATTAAAGAGGAGCCAACAGTTTGGAAATAAGAATTTTTATGTTATCCCACCCAGGTCAGTTGAGCCCGCGGGACAGGGTTGTGTATCCCATGACTCTGTAATATTTGAAACTGCTACATATAGAAACATGCAATTTATCAGTTATGTCTAGTTATATGGCGCACATGATGGTGTCGTTTTTGCCATAGAAAAACTATAGAAGTGACAGGGTGTTTTTTTTTTTGTTTTTGTTTTTTTTTAAGTAGTTGAAGGTAGGAATTTATACCTTCACCCCGCCAGAATATGTGTGCCTAGTGCCTAGTGCCTAGTGCCTTGTGCCATGTTTCGTTTGAAAACACATATCTTGGTTGAGACCTGTTAAATTGCGTTCGGCGAACGGCGCACAATACTGTGCTGAGGACATGGTTCCAAAGTGATAATAATGTTTCTGATACTGTGCTGAGGACTTGTTTCCAAAGTTATTCATGTTTTAGGTACTGTGCTGAGGACAAAGCTCCAAATTGATAAATTTTAGATATAGCACTGTTCTGGAGCCATTTTTCCAAAGTGCTGCATGTTTTAGATACTGTGCTGAGGCCCTGGTTCCAAAGTGATATATGTTGCAGATGTTATATTTGTTGCGAGCCGTATGGTATGTCGCCTGCATGGAAAAGTGATGCAAGTTGTAATGTCAGATTAGAACCTTTGAAATCTTCCCAATTTGACGGAAACCTCCCAGTTTTTGCAGAACGTTTTGGATTTTTCCCCCGCTTGGCTTCTCTGCCTGACCAAATGAAATGATGAGTTTACGTGTCACTAAGGCTGCTTTAAAAATATGCTGGTTTTGTATATATTACTCAGTGAAATACACATGGAACAGAGAAGGATTTTTCTTTCTGTCATGCAGTCCACATGAATAACATAACTTTGCATGTCTTTATCGCCTTACAGAAGGAAGAGCGGGAAAGTTCAACCTTTTACTACCTCTATATACGATTGGTGCAGACAATTTTATTAGCATCAACATGAATACGATTATTTCAAATGGAGGGTTAACTATACTATAATCGTATGCCAAAAAGTATTTCAAGAGCCCTTTATTATCATAAGTGAGGGCTGTACGAACATTTTGTAAGGCGTCCCATTGTGTGTGGCATTATATGACAAATGAAGACTAACTGAGACTATGTTGTCATAGGATAGTTCCTCTAAAATGTTTATACATGTTAGATGACCTTTCATGTGGAAAGTAAAAATGACTGAAAACGATCATGTTAGGCACACAATACAGACCCATACTTACAATTAAGTGATTATTCCATTTGCTCATTGAAGAACCAAAAATGCTGAACCGATCGTTGTAATACCAGAATGTGTTAGTAAAGTTTATTAACAAACGCTAAAAGGACGGATGGATAGTATCCACAGAATGGGTGACGGCTTACATTCTTAAAATTACAAATCAGTGGTTTAATAAGATACAAAAGGTTAGGGAAGACAAAAGGGGGAACAAGGCTTCGGTATTGGTTTACCGTAGGTAAATCAAGTGTGATTTTATTTCATTTTTTTCCCATTTCGCAATAAATAAACCTAACCTGCGTATTCATGCCAACTTTTCAGACACTTAACTTTTAGTACCACAATGTCATGTCATATGTTCTGTCCCAGATTATGTTTGAGATTCATACATGAAATACATGATTTATAACTCATCTTATAAAAAGATTTTCGAGCCTGCAAACTACAATTGCATTAAAAGTTTAGGCCAATCTACACATTTCCCAATGTACTTGTGTAATATTATGGGCTGCTACTCAAATGGTTACCTCGATGCTCTCCCCCCGCTCCCCCCCCCCCTTCGCTATTGTTTGCGATGAGTTCTCGACCGCCCACAAATGGAAGCAATAGCGAGTCTGAGAATGGTTAAGAGGCGTCAAAAACAAAACAAAACAAAACAAAAAATAAATAAATAAAATAAAATAAAATAAAACAAAACAAAACAAAACAAAACAAAACAAAAACAAACAAACAAACAACTCAAACCTCAAAAAAGTAAGAAAAAGTTTCCAATAGATAACAGGGAACAGATTTCAATTTTAATTTTCCAAATCAGGGATGTGTCTTGAACCTTGAGGTTGGCCATGGCTAGAGGTCTGGTGTGTGCCTACCCTGCGCCTGAGACTTGATTTTGTGGCGTCATGAATGAATGAAAGAATGAATGAATGAATGATCTTTATTGCAACTGCATAATTTCATACATATCCATGGTATTTTGTTGATGGGTCTAAAACAAAAACAGTACAAACACAGTCTTTATCATAAAGATCCCCCATCAGCAAACCTGTTGTGAGCATAAAAAATACTTAAACACACATACAGATAAAGATGATAATAAGAATTGTGTGGAAAAAAAAAGAAAGAAAAAAAATGCCATGTCTCGCTTCCCTTGGATCCGAGCCTCGGGGCGTTTCGTGAGTCTCCTCACTGGTTGTAGTTTATAGGAACAAAAGTGCTACGCTTCTTTTGGAACAGCATGATCAGTTATCTTCCTTTTGGCCAAAAAGTGTTAAAATTCATCATAAAGCATATTGCTATGACACTTTTGGGAATTTAAATGCTTAGCATGTTCATTTATGCACTCAATGGGTGTTTTGATTGCACTAGAAGTCTGCAAAACAAACCTATGTGTGCTGGAATATTTGTCGTTCTCAGCATTCAGCACTGAAAAAAAAGTGTGTGCTTTGAAACCAAATAGAATATTGAAGTTTTGATTGGTTTTAACATATTTTATTTGAAAAGCGATTGAAGGCAGACGGGGCCTACGCCTAACTGACTGAGTGACTAACTAAAATAAAGCAAAAGTTAAAAGTACAAGAGGCGTATGTCCCTACGAACACAATACAACGCATTTACAGGGACATAAATAGACCGGTGGATACCACTAGATTTGAATATACATGAATTTGTAACTTTACATCTTCATAAATTTTCTCGTAGTATTTTTACTTTTCTCTAGCGACATTGCCAAGTTCTTGGTATCAGTTCTGTGTATTATTATTTGTCATCCAATATTTACCTGTCTTCATCACTGAATAACTTCGTTTTTGTGCCCATTGTTCTGTGTATTTGTGCAAGCTGCCGTATATAAGCTGTTATAATCTTATCACCTTTCTATTAACTTTTAGTATGTTTGCTCCAGTTGATTATATTCCGAAATTCGTGCGCCAAATGACCGTCTGATGTCGCCACTAATATAACTGGACGCCATCCTCAGCAGCCGCAACAGCAGTGAAAGCCGAGTGTACGGAACTATTTTGCTGTGAGTCTTGCCTTCCATTGTCTGCTGTAACAGTGAAAGCCAGCAGCTTCTTCGTCGTCAGCGTTCATACTTTCACTTGTTTGCGGCACGATGTGAACAAGAATTTCTGTAGATACGCTCTCGGGTGATTTACTGGCGTCCGTCGACATAATGTCTCCGCCAGCACCGTACATGTTTTTATAAACCCTAATTATTTTCATCAGAAATAATTCAATATTCCAGGCTGTCGAGCGAAGGAAAGACCCCGTCAAATGTGTTGTGGGGTTGAATTTTGTCTCGTCTGACGCATCATGTGTGTCTATGCCAATGTGAAGCTGGAATATGGCAGGAAAATGTGCCAGCGCATTGGTACTGTGATGAAAGTGTTATATTTTCGTGAAATACGAATTTCATTTTCCATAATATATGTCAGGCCAAAATAAGATTCTGGTCGTACTGACGTCATCTTGCTGTGGTGTCAAGAAGCCCGTCAGGAATTTTGGAAATATTTGACTTAACTTACAAACATCTTAAATGTAGCTGCCTTGTCACTGCCGGCCAATGATGTTTATTTTGTTCTGTTTCAGAGAAAACCGGCACGCGACGGAATAACAGCTGCACCTTGCAGCTGACATGCGCCACGCTTAAAGGCCTTTGTGTATGGGAAGCCAGGCGCATCGCCCCTACGAGCCGCACGATCGATACGTCCATCAGCCGGCACGTGCCTCGTTGTGGAGAAACATAATTGATTGGCCAGCGCTGAAAATTGATGCTTATTAGTTGATTATAATATTGCTCCGTTATTTCACGATTTTTCAGCCGAGAATTCGGCTTTATGCATAGCTAACAAAAGAAATATTACTGGAAAATTACATTGGGCATCTTTGCGGCATTTTTAGGGAGTTCTTGTCGGTTACATTGGCGACAGAGGGATATTACGGTGGAGCCGGCAGGAGGGAGCTAGGCGGAGGATATATTTATCCTGAATCTGGACGAAGAGCCAAGCGTTTGAAGGAATACTATCAATATGGGGTGCACGATGAGCGCCGAAGAGAGGGCTGCGCTCGAGCGCAGCAAGCAAATTGAGAAAAACCTAAAGGAAGATGGAATACAGGCCGCCAAGGACATCAAATTATTACTCTTAGGTAGGATCGTATATTTATTGCACATTTCGCCATCTGCCACGCCTATTAATTAGACGGTATTTGGTAAAACATTGCCATGTTGACATTTGCGGACCAGGCCTGTTATTGACCGACCGCGGCCATTTTTATATGCATTATAGCCGTTTGGATTTAGCATTCATTATTATTCAATATGTCTTTCCACAGGGCCATAAATTGAAGAAAATAAACGACAGTAAAATGTAATAATAGGCCGGGATGCAAGGAATTTATTGTAGTTTTCGCCAAATGAATATTTAATTAGTTATGGTTGCTGGATATTTATCATCATGTCTTTAATATATATATATATTTTTGCCCAATATTATATAGGTGCAGGCGAGTCTGGGAAGAGTACCATCGTTAAACAAATGAAGTAAGCATAATTCTATATCCTCCGTATATTCCTTTCGTTTCTCTCCCTATTCTTCCTCTGCCTAGGACCTATGTGCATCACCGGTACGGTGCTAATGTCCCGTTTGGCCTTTTTATACATGCCCTGTCGCTCATGCGCTGTGAAATACACGCGTGCATCACTCGCAATCCATAGAAGATTTTTTTATTCTTTGTAATAACGTGACATTTTAAGCACTTTTGATCATATAAATACCATAAAATTATACCAGTATGGTTGAGGGAAGCCATATACTCAGACGACCGATGTTATTTCGGGTGTCGGGTTGCCATACCGCTTCAACATCCTCACAGAGACGGGCATTCTCGTATGCCGGCTGGGATCGATACCAGGCCGCCATCTTGCCCAGAAAATTCCCAGAAAATATTCCAGGAACATAGAGCGGGGCGTCAGGAATGCCCTGTGATTTTCTGGGTACGGACCCTTGCGATAACGCGCTTCTCAACTACGCAACGAGCAGCAAGCAAGGGCTAGCGGCGCTTTCAACAGGCGAGGGAACGGGTGACAAGAATAATGAATGTGTCCCAAAATCAAATGGGGGTCCGTCGCGAAGGCACAGATAAGGTTATTTGTTGACAGTGTCACTAACGGGATATCTTACACCAGTAGCTGCCAAAGAACATTGGTGTATGTATTATCCTCAGGCTAAAACAGATTGGGGATAATTAATGATATAATTGCTGTATGCTGTGCTAAATGAAGGTGTATGACTGGAGGGACTGGAAGGTTTCTGGTCCAGAGGGGCGCGACCAACATCTCCAATAGTAACCCGGTGGTGGAACCAGCATAACAGCCCAGCACATCAATAATTACCGCTGCACACAGCTCGGCTTCACCATGTTGAAGTATCACAGCAACATGGGCACACTTGTATTGATACTGCTGGACAAAATATCCTAATTGGCTGTACCTGCGGTTTTTTTTATTAAGGTTTCCATGGTAGCATATTTGTTTGGCTAGATTTTCTACAGCGTGTTCACCATGTATGTGTCCTAGTTATATTTGAAGAAATATACTGAAAAATTCAACAACTTTAATCTTATATTTACTATACATAGCCTAAAGTTCTGTCATGGTGTTTAAAGAAAGATAGATTTCACGAAAGGTAGAGTAACAGTATATTTTAGTTGAACATGAATGAAAGATATATAAATGTATATATATGGTAAAATGAAGAACTACATGAATATTGGCTTCTGTCCCAAATTAAAAAAAGGAGAAAAAGAAAAAAAAACAACAACAACACACACAGGTACAATAACTTACTTGGGCAGAACAAATATATACATACATATATGTATATGTATATATATATCTATATATATATATATGTATGTATATATATATATATATATATATATATATATATATATATATATATATATATATATATATATATATATATACACACACACACACATTTGTACTTAACTTTTTCGAGACGATATTGGAACCCCAAGCACTAATTTTAAGCAAATAGAAGCTTATACTATGGGTGTGTACTTTCTTGGGTCAACAATGGATCCTCAAACACCAAAAGCAAATAGACATAACAGTGCAGCTTACTTAATTATATAATTAGCACGTCACATCAATAATAATGATAATGTGTATGGAAACCCCGATTGCAATATATTGAAATGCAATATTACTACAATCAAGGCAACATACACAAAGAAGTTTAGTCACTATGTTGACATACAGAATTGAGGTATGCTGGTTTTTGCCTGAAATATTGCTGATACAAAATGAAAATAATGAAAAACAATAAAACAAATCAAAAAACAAAACAAAACAAAACAAAACAAAAAACAAAAAACCAACAAGCCTACCTATATTCACATGGGGGGGGGGGGGGGGGGGGGGGGGATCTGAACCTCAAAACAACCATGAACATGGGAATTGTAGTATATGTCATTGTGAAATATGGTCACACGAAAGCAATGCAGATTCCACGAAGCAACGCTGGGCGTTGGTCTTGACAGGCAAATGCCATCCCTGTGAAGCGTAACAACATATACATCTGTGGGTCACATAATGATTGCAATAATCACCTTGCAATATGATACAGATGGATCAGTTCGCCAACGCATGTCTAGAAAAATTGAACTCTTCACAACTTTTTGAGACAGTCCCTGGATGAAGGTCGCTCCAAAATTTCGAGTCAATTGGGAAAATATGACGCTGCATATTCAATGAATAGATCTGAAATGAATATAAGATCAAGGGCAATTGACCATAAATGGTGAACAGAAGCTGCGGTTTGACTGTTACAGCTGGCGATATAATTGAAGCCGACAGACACAAGGCTGTCCTGGGTTCCGGCTCTCCAAGGGGGGGAGGGAGGGAGAGAGAGAGAGAGAGAGAGAGAGAGAGAGAGAGAGAGAGAGAGAGAGAGAGAGAGAGAGAGAGAGAGAGAGAGAGAGAGAGAGAGAGAAGAGAATATATGTCCCTATTATCTACCCAAGGACTGGAAAATGTGGTCTTAAAGGGTAAAGAGGTGAATGTTCTCTTGACAGAGATGGTTTTCATGGGAGATTCTACTGCACACACACACATATACAATCCCAATACATAAAACGGGAGTGATGGACCCTCAAAAAAAAAAAAGAAGTTATGGAAACATAAACTATACACAAATGAATCCTCCATATGACTGCATACACAAAGGAAATCTACCAGAAAGGTTGCGGCCTCCCAGACTTCAGTCATTCATCAACAACTGTCAAAATGAGAAATGCATAATCAATTAACTTCACCATATTCAATGGAATGTGTCACTTGGTTTCTCAAATAATCTTGAAGTGAACTTTATTTGCTGCATGTTCCTGTTGCAATTATTTTTTGGACCCTGGATTCCTGTCAGCCACATTAACTCTTAGTCGTCCCAACAAGGGACAATTTTGTCCTCTTGTGCTTCCCTGGGTGCAATTTGCCTGAACTCGCGGATGAAAAAGACTTTCCACTTTAGGTATATTACCCATGCAGGTCTCCACGCCGTACTTAAACCAAAATTCCTTGCGAAAGTACAATTGTCAAGACAAATACGACGAAACAGACGATATTTTCAACTCTTGCCACTGTCGACAAGTTTTGACGCCAAAGTTAGTATTTAAGTCAATCCAGGTTGTTTGAATCCATGGAGATCACAATGCAAGTTCTAGTGACGTACAGGAAGTGAAAAAAAAAAAAAACCTCAAAAAACATTTAGATGTAATGGTTGCGGTCTAGTGTGGATATAATGGTTGCGGTCTAGTGTGGAATAAGCTGTTCTCATGTGCTCAGTCCTTCACGTGTTTCCCAACCAACGGTATGCTCGTTGTAAACCACAGGAAGCCATTGACAGCACAGATGTGCGTCACGTGCAAAGCAAATGTTAACTCTTTGAGTCACAGGGTGCATTTCCTGACTGCTCTCCTTTTTATTTTAATTGGTTAATGCACATGTATGGCGTACATGAAAGGAACAGGGACTTTGAAACAGAAAATGATGCACATATAGCGTTATTAGAGTAAAGTTGGGTTTTAGTTTCAGTTCTTGACATTAACATAAGTTTGCGTAAACGTTATTTTGAATCACCATAGATTGAGAAACGCAATTAAGTAAGCTGCTCCATCTAAGTTAACTACACTAACAACTTTTAAAACCATAATTTTTAAGTTTGCGAGGAGTCCTTTCTCTTATAATCCTGTATGATATGATGGCGAAGCAAAAGGAGCATAAAGGGAGCGTCTTATTACATGGCAAGACGGCTAGCAAAGGAAGTCAAGAAGATAGCGTGCTTTATGTAGCATAACATGACAGCGAAGCATTCAAGATGGTCATGGAAGAAAAGGCAGCAAGAGAACACATTTTCAACAATACAATCAGGACACGTGGTGAAATCACCGAAATTCACGTGGCAGTGATAAAAGAAAGAAAGAAAAAAGCTTCCTATGATGTAACATAGTAGTTCACTAGTTCGTCCTACATAATGACAAGGCAGCTGACGAAGCAATGTGTGTGTGTGTGTGTGTGTGCGTGAGAGAGAGAGAGAGAGAGAGAGAGAGAGAGAGAGAGAGAGAGAGAGAGAGAGAGAGAGAGAGAGAGAGAGATATGACCTTGAGAGAGAGAGAAAGATGACCTTTCAAAGTTGACATTGAATCAAAGGAGGAATTATTTTGCTTTCGTGCATAATAACAAACCCTATGTAGGGGTTTGAAAATTGGGGTGAAGAAACTACTTTAATTATGACATGATATAGCAACCAGGAACGTAATTTCTTATATCACCTTGAATGCCGAATTGAGGAAATATATTTTCAACGACAAAAGAGTTCCTCTGATGTGGACATTAGAGCATGTATGACCAAGAAGCGTCCACGTGGTGGCTTCTTGGTATGACTGAATGGGAAAGCAACATATTACTATGTCACTTTTCATTTATTAGTCGAACTCCACTGCAACAATATTATAGTGAATCAACGATATATTTTGTATGATACGTCAAGGAATCAATCCAGCAAATGCTCAGCACTATGACATGTTATACGTCTAATTATGCAGGGACTTGGTTGGTATACAACTAAAATTTATTAGGTCTAAAGGCCTTGTTACACGGGGCCACTTTTGTTGAGCAACGCAAGTTGTATGCATAACAGGGGTTACAACAAGTGGTATGCTACATTTTGGATGGCTGCAACATGTTGCTTGGACATAGACTGGAGGTCTACCTGCAACTCCCTACAACAAGTAGCATTTCAACCAATAAGGAGAGGGCTACAGGTCACACGTACCATATCCTAGTTACAGCATCAGTATCATATGCTTGTGGCGGGAACTCGATCTTTTTTATAAAGATGGAGTGAACCAGAGAGAGAAGTGAGCTCCTTGTAACTCTCTGGGAGAAAAAGTCTGGTTTGTGGGAAACCACACATAGAGACTACCACAACAAAAACAATGGAGAAGGTGCAATGACAAGCACCTGTATGCCAATCCCAACTTCTGGTAAGTTAAAACTTCTGAAACCCTGACGATCAGTTATGATATAAACAGTAATAAATACATGTAGCTTACTTGTAATATCAAAATATTCCTTGCACTCATGGTTAAGATTAAGCATTCCAATTAAACATTCCAATCTGGATAAGTAATCAGTAAAAAATAAGAGATAAAAGCACAGAGCGTTTTATTCCCCTATATATTATACTTTCCTCCTCCTGGTTAAAGCAGCCATTTTTAAATGACCAAGCATTCCCAAATTTGTAATGAGCTACACGTCTGACGATGCTTACCACACGTGGCATCCTATACCAGGTGGAGTGGTAGACCACAGGGGTTGCCACAAAAGTCGCTCAAAGCTGCCCCATATAACCGGGCCTTATGACAATAGCAAAAAGAAATATAAAAATCTGTGCTGTGCAGCATAACGTGGCCTTCAAGACATCAGATTCACTTTTTAATGCTTGCTATTTGGTATGTTAGGCTCTGTGTTGCCAGGCGACCTGACGAGTCATTTTCCTGACACCATTTGATGGGAACAAGACAAACTATGTTGCTACATGACATATTATATGGCCTCAAGCACTGGGCCCTGTGGAAGGGCAACAAACGATGTCCACCACCTTCTTTTTTGTGACATGCCAGTGAAGCAAATTATCGAGGATTAACTTTGCTACGTGACATGTTCTTGTTTTATACAGCATGACATTGGAACAAGACAGAAACGTCGTTGCTATATAACATGTCATGTATGCCCTTAACCAATCAGAAATCTACTTTGCTTTACATGGCAGCAGTGAAGCAATGGAGGAAGTACTTCATAATACATCATGAGGTGACAAGGGAAGAAAGCAACGGAGTGGTTTTCTTCGACATGATAGTCATGCAATCAAAGATCTACTTGGCTATATATGATGCAACTGTGCAGCCACCAAGAAATTTATTTGTCAAGGGACATGATTATGTGGCAACCAAGAAGCTGTGTTGTCATTTGATGCAACAGTGTAGCAACCACGAAATTGTATTGGCATCTAGCATGATGATTTGGCTGCGGAGAAACTGTTTTGTCACCTTGAGTAACAATGTGGCAACCAATGAACTGCTGCTGCGTCACATTATAATATGGCAGGTAACCATGGGGTAATTTCGAATAAACCCTAAGGAAAAAACTGGATAACTTGGTGCTGTGTTGGCAACCATGTGTTATGACATCATTAGTGCCATATTATCAAATTACTTGGGAAAATTGCACCAGTTGGGCCACAGAACACTGAAGTATACGGCAGACAGAGAAAATGAATAATTGAATCAGATATCTGGTGGGATCTAACATGAAAAATTAGAAGTATAATGCATATGTTCAGCTCCATCTATGCCTAATGGATTTCATTCAAGCAACCAAGTTGCTATATGGAATGAATGTCAACAGGATGAGCCGAAGAAAGCATAACGTGGGAAAGCAATGCCGACCAGGAATACCGCAAGATCTTAAGAGACAGGAACTGCATTCCTATGGGAACATAACCACAAGATCTCACCAGGCATGAAATGAAACTATGCAGAAATATAACCACAATATCTCAGGAGGCACGGAGTGAATCTGAACAGTCATATTCCAAAAGATCTCAAGGCGCGTGGAATGAATGTCGGTGGAAATACAACTGCAAAATAGCAAGATGCACGAAATTAATCTGTGTTGGAATGCAGCCACAATATTTCAAGCAGCATGAAAACAATGTATACATTGTTATAACTATAAGATCTCATGAGACATGAAGTGAAAGTTTGCACAAATGTGAACACAAAATCTCAACAGACATGAAACTAACATGTGCGGGAATATAACCATAATATATCAAGGTGCATGGAATCAATTATGTTGAATATAACCACAAGGTATCAAGCAGTATGGAATAATTCTATGGTTGAACACAGTCATTAGATCTGAGGAATCGTATGACCGAGTGGAAAAGTAACCAGGTAACACTTCATGTCAGAGTTACCATAACCTATCATGAACCAATGAAGCTACCCTGGGATATAAATAGCATGGCAATATGAGCAGGACGATAACCACTCCACAATGTTTTTATTCCTGGTCATTAAAATTCACCTGAACAGGAAGATTATCAGCGTAAAGAATATCAGCAGGGCATTGTACAGCCATATCAAGAAGAATGGAGTGAATTTAATAGTGGGAGGTCATCTCTGTAGTAGGAAGCATGAGATGGATAATAGCTGGGAAGTAAACAGGACACAAGGGAATTTCATTACTATAACAACAATCATGACTTAAATCCCAGGATGTAGACAGGCAAGAAATTCAGCCATACAAGAAACATGAAGTGCATCTAAGTGTGAAATCTGGCATCAAAATATCATAAAATCTTTCAGTGCCAAATTTTGGACTGAGTCAACAACTTTTCTCGGCGCGCATTGGGCGCAATGCGCGCCGAGAAAAGTTGTTGACCTGGGATATTCTCTCTGGAATTATAGGCATGCTGGTACATGAATAAAAGGTCTTTTTACGAGGAATACGAATATGGCATTCTAATGATAATGCAGGCTAGTCTTACTTAAGTAGATCGACTTTAGTCGTGATTGGCACTGAAAGAGTTAAAATTTTGCATGCGTGTGATGACAGCGTATCAAGAGGCGATGAGACTCCCGTCACCCCCCCCCCCCCCCCATATATCTTGAAGCATGAATCAATCTTACCAAGAATGTTACAATAAAACCACCAAAGGTACACTAAATCTGCAGCTCGTGAGATTCCACATGTATATGATGTCGCAGCTTATGCCTGCAGAGCTTTCTTTCCACGAATTTAGTTTGTACCATTGCTGCTGAAGGATAGGCCAATGTACAAGGTGAAATATGACTTCAAAGTATTTACAACAGAAAGAATGCT
>OZ026624.1:68284290-68419290 GCA_964020975.1 Hermodice carunculata
TGGGAATGCTGCGGATTCCTGATTTTATATGATTTTTTCAATTCGGGTACTTGTGGGTCAATGCAGCTTTCCTATTGATTACTAAGGAAGTCAATGGGCATTCTAATGCTAATTCACATTTTCGCCTTCTTCTCCAAAATCGTCATCCAGATTAACTTCAAACTTGGTGGCAATGTACCTTGGGTAGGTCTCTACCAAGTGTGTTCAAATGGTCACGGTCTAGTGACTTTAGGATTTTTTATGAATTTTTTTGTTCATTTTTGGGTGAAATCTTAAAAAATCTTCTTCTCTGAAAACACTCACCCAATTGCTTTGATATCACACAGGAACACTCCCTGGGACTCCTAGTTCTTAATTGTTCACCAGGTGGTGCTGCAGTTTTTTCCTATTTTTTATGAATTTTTGTGTTTTATAGCTATTTTCAACTTCCCCTCCAGAACTGTCTCTCAGATTAAGCTGAAACATGATGGATATGTTCCTTGTAGAAGGGTCAAACAAAGTTGTTCACTATGTGGGAATGCTGCGGATTCCTGATTTAATATGATTTTTTCAATTCGGGTACTTATGGGTCAATGCAGCTTTCCTATTGATTACTAAGGAAGTCAATGGGCATTCTAATGCTAATTCACATTTTCGCCTGCTTCTCCAAAACCGTCATCCAGATTAACTTCAAACTTGGTGGCAATGTATGTTGGGTGGGTTTCTACCAATTTTGTTCAAATGTTCATGCTCCAGTGATTTTTTAATTTTTAAATTTTTTTGTTCTTGTTTTTGGACAAATCTTAAAAAATCTTGTAAGTCAATGGGCATTCTAATGCTAATTCACAGGACAACTGACACGAAATTTACTGTTTACTTGATAACTTGAGATCTGTTTTGAGTTAGCTACACATGTTAATTATTCTGTATGAAGGTCATGCTGAGACAGTACATGAATGACCTTGACCTCGTTTGTGGGGTCACAGTGCAACATACATGAATTTTATTCTTCATTGTAACTTGAGAACTACTTGAACTTTGATGTTGCACATGTAAGTGTTCTTCTATAAAGTTCAGACTTACTCAGAACATGGTGTCCTTGATCCTTTCCCAAGTTCATAGAGCTGCAAGTGTGATGAATGTCAAGATCAGCTGAGGCACGGGCTGTTCACACAGCCCTCTTGTTAATGAATTTTTTTGCTTCTTTTTTTGGACAAGTCTTAAAAAATCTTCTTCTCCAAAAGTGCTTACTCAATTGCTCTGATATCACACGGGAAGACACCTAGGTACTCCTTGTTGTTTATTTGTTCACCAGGTGGCGCTGCATTTTTTTTTTCTAATTTTTTATGAATTTTTCTGTGTTATAGCTATATTTAACTTCCTCTCCAGAACCGTCACTCAGATTAAGCTGAAATATAATGGATGTGTTCCTTGTAGAAGGGTCAAACAAAGTTGTTCACTATGTGGGAATGCTGCCGATTTCTGATTTTTAACGATTTTTTCAATTCGGGTACTTATCGGTCAATTCAGCTTTTCTATTGATTACCATGTAAGTCAATGAGCATTCTGATGCTAATTCATATTTTCGACTTCTTCTCCAAAACTGTCATCCAGATAAACTTCAAACTTGGTGGCAATGTACCTTGGGTGGGTTTCTACCAGGTTTGTTCAAATGGTCATGCTCCAGGTGGATTTTTATTTTTAATGAATTTTTTTTGTTCTTTTTTTGGACAAATCTTAAAAAATCTTCTTCTCCGAAACTGCTTACCCAATTGCTTTGATATCACACAGGAAGACATCTAGGGATTCCTTGTTCTTAATTTGTTCACTAGGTGGCCCTGCAAATTTTTTTCTAATTTTTTATGATTTTTTTTTGTGTTATAGCTATTCTCGACTTCTTTGCCCGAACCGTCACTCAGATTAAGCTTAAACGTGGTGGATATGTTCTTTGTGGAAGGGTCAAAGAATGTTGTTCACTATGTGGGAATGCTGTGGATTCCTGATGTTAAACCCTTTTTAGCTCAGCTGACTTGTCAGTCAGCTGAGCTTATCTTATGGTCCTCCGTCTGTCGTCTGTCCATCGTCCGTCAACAATTCACATTTTCGACTTCTTCTCCAAAACCATTTGCCAGATCCACTTCAAACTTGGTGGGGATCTGCTTTGTGTGGGTGTCTACCAAGTTTGTTCTAATGGTCAAGGTCCAGTGATTTTTGGATTTTTAATGATTTTTTTTGGTTCTTTTTTGGGCAAATCTTCAAAAATCTACTTCTCTGAAACCACTCATCCAATTACTTTGATATCACACAGGAACACTCCCTGGGACTGCTAGTTCCTAATTTGTTCACCAGGAGGTGCTGCAAATTTTTTCTAAATTTTTTATGAATTTTTTCATGTTATAGCTTTTTTCGACTTCTTCTTCAGAACCGTCACTCATATTAGGCTGAAACATGGTGGATATGTTCCTTGTAGAAGGGTCAAACAAAGTTTTTCACTATGTTGGAATGCTGAGGATTCCTGATTTTTAACGATTTTTTCAATTTAGGTACTTTTCGGTTAATGCAGCTTTTCTATTGATTACTATGGAAGTCAATGAGCATTCTAATGCTAATTCACATTTTCGACTTCTTCTCCAAAACAGTAATCCTGATTAACTTCAAACTTGGTGGCAATGTACCTTGGGTAGGTTTCTACCAGGTTGGTACAAATGGTCATGCTCCAGTGATTCTTTTTATTTTTAATGAATTTTTTGGTCTTTTTTTACGACAAATCTTGAAAAATCTTTTTCTCCGAAACCGTGTAGGGAAGCCATCAAAAGATTGATGTGCGATAAAAAAGGAACCTAATGTAGCTAGGGGGGAGGGTTTAAAAGTCCATTTAGTTTTCTATCCCACAAAATCGATGTAAGCAAAAAATATCAAAATTTTAATTGCAAACAGGAAAAAAATCATTTCCGCGATGATTGAGCGCCAGTTTTAACGGGTTGTTTAGATAGCGGTTGCGTGTTTTATATTGCTCGTATATTGTGTGGAAAGTACTCAAGGTGTTATATGTTCCAGGCTATAAAGAATGTGATTGCCTGTGTGGTTATGTGTCAGATACACTTTACATTTTTTAATACCACATCCAAGGACTGGGAGTATATTTGACTATTCAACAATTATTTGCTATTTTGTGACCAAATATTGTACTACCAAGGACTACTTTCAAGGGAAAAGCTACTGAATACTTCAAGTTACAAGTTGTGCCAAATTCATAATTGTTTGCGTATCATGAGGAATTTAATTATTCCATATGAGGTATTCTTGTTTTGCATGATGTGTTGTTGCTCATATAATATATGGGAAACAAACAGCATACATGTCATATTAAAAAGAAATGCGAGTGAGTAACTACCATGGACTGCTTTCAAGGGAGAAGCTACTGAATACAGTTTCTTCTAGGCCAAGTTTCACATTGACATCATGTTGGAGACAATGTATTCATAATTGTTTTTGTATCATGAGGAATTTAAGTATTCCATATGAGGTATTCTTGGTTTGTATGGTGTTTGTTGACAATCATGATACATGTCATTATAAAAGAATGCGAGAGAGTGCGACATGTCATTATAAAAAGAATGCCAGTGAATAAATCATTGATGGTATAAAGAAAGTATTTGTGTCGTTGCTTTTAAAAAAGCTGACACTTGTATACAGTATTTGGACAGGCTTCACTGTTCAGCAGGCCGTTCAAGACAAAATGGGCTTTGGATATATATGACTTGTAAAATGACCGACATGGAAATACTGCACACTGTGAAGCCTGTGTAAACTGAATACAAAAGAAAAACAAAGTCAATTTTAATAAAAGTGAAATATCTTTTATTTGACAATTATTCAATATCAATCATTCATCCAGGGATGCGAGTCATGTCTTCATGTTGTAGAATGGTAGTAATCCTAATCTTAAAAAGCCATCCTAAATACACTACAATATGACCTTTTCATAGTGGCAAAACCCTATGTAATCTGTGACCACTACAGTACACATTCTGGGAGATCGAAGTTTCAATGTAAAGTCGAGTTTAGTTTCGGGGGGGGGGGGGGGGGTGGGTCTAGCCCAAAAAGAAATTACTTTAGTATATTTGTAACCATTGAGCTTTTGATGGCCTCCCTTACCCAATTGCTTTGATATCACACAGGAAGACCCCTAGGGACTCCTTGTTCTTAATTTGTTCCCCAGGTGGCGCTGCAATTTTTTTCTAATTTTTTATGAATTTTTGTGTGTTATAGCTATTTTCGACTTCTTCTCCAGAACCTTCACTCAGATTAAGCTGAAACATGGTGGACATGTTCCTTGTGGAAGGGTCAAACAAAGTTATTCACTATGTGGGAATACTGCGGATTCCTGATTTTAAAAGATTTTTTCAATTCAGGTACTTTTCGGTAAATGCACCTTTCCCATTGATTACCATGTAAGTCAATGGGCATTCGAATGCTAATTTACATTTGGATTTGTCCCAATGGTCATGTTCCAATGAATTTTGGATTTTTTTGTGATTTTTTTTTTCAAAAATCTTTACAAAAGTTTTAATAGTAAAGTTTAACATTGGAATTTCTTGTAATGGTTATAACTTATACAATTTTGGCCAGATTTACTTCAAACTTGGTGGGGATGTGCCTTGGGCAAATCTCTACGAAGTTTGTTCAAATGGTCACGCTCTATTGATTTTTGGATTTTTTATGCATTTTTTTGTCCTTTTTTGGGGCAAACCTTAAAAACTCTTCTCCTCTGAAACCACTCACCAATTGCTTTGATTTTGTACATGGACACTCCCAGGGACACTTAGTTCCCAATTTGTTCACCAGGTGGCACTGCAATTTTTTTCTATATATTTTTTTTTTTTTTGGATATGTTTTTGTGGAAGGGTCATACAAAGGTGTTTACTAGGTCGCACTACTTTGGATTCCTGATTTTTAAGGATTTTCAATTCGGGTACTTATCGGTCAATGCAGCTTGCCTATTGATTACTATGTAAGTTAATAGACATTCTAATACTACAGTTACGCCCGGCTAAAAGTTAACAGCCAAACGCTTTTTTCGCGTTTTGCTGGTGTTTGGCTTGTGTTTGGAAACGTTTGAAATAGTTTGGAATGTGTTTGGAAAGTGTTTGGAATGTGTTTTGAAAGCATTTGGAAAGCGTTTGGCAAAAATCTCAAACACTTTTACAAAACGTTTGAACACTTTCACAAAGCTACCGAACACTTCTCCAAACGTGTTGAATAGTTACCCGAACGATTTCAAACACTTTCACAAACGCATCCAAACACTATGCATTTCCAACACTTCAATTTAAATGATGAAGAATCTCCAAATGTATTTTCAACAGGTCCAGCAATATGTGATGTACCTACATGTAAATGTGCACTTATCCAGCATTATAGGTTGTATATATTTAAATAAAACACGATCCAAATACATTTACCCAAGTGTCTAATTCAACTAAAATTAATTAAAGACTCAATTCTTCATTTAAGATATCCTGAATACTTCATCTTTCAAAAACTGTTTCGGAGTAAATCCATAGGCAATATCATGATCAGATCATGAATCATGATCTGATCATGATATTGCCTATAAATTTACACCGAAATAGTTCCTAATTTTCAATTAAAATATATATAATTACTCCAAGGACCAATGGAATATCACCTGACTTACTCCACTGGAGCTCATTCTATTGCTTGGCTTAGTAAGCCAAACAATACTTCAATTGAGCTGCTTCTGTATTTCCATTCGAAATTTTAAAAGTTAGCCTTTTTTCAAGAACTTCACTTTCAGAAAAAGTATGATGGTGACTGGGTATACTTGCTACTGAAAGATCTGTAACTTTATAATAAATGATGTGTTAAACCTGTTAATGTGTGCATATTATTTGTTTTCTTCTACCTATACGTATTTTCTTCCTTAATTAGGTATGACCATGTCATAATATTGTTGATTACCAGTAACAATATAAATATTAGCAGGTAAATGTGACAAATTCATATTTCCAGGAATTATTTGTCACTGACTCATTTTTTCTTGTCTTCATTTCATGTTAATTTGAATCAGATATAAAGCGGAATTTGATTTGTGGAGCCCAGATTAGTGAAGTTTGCATCCCTGAAAATCCAAATAGTCTGCATGAAAATGCAGTGGCAAATGCCAGGAAAACGCATATGGGAGCATCTATTTTTGATAATTTTCTGGGGGAGGCCCCCCAGACCCCCCCCCCCCCCCAAAAAGCTTCGTGCCGCGGGCACTCGCATTCGGGCTTCGCCCTCAAGTCGCTGACACCTCCCCGGAAAAATTCTGGATCCGCCCTTGAAGCCAGTATATGTCTTATGCTTTAACACTTTCTAGCCTGAGTCAACAGCTTTCCTCGGCCTGCTCTGGGCGACAATCAGTTTCCCATAACATTTTGGGATTTGTTATGAATTCCTTTTCTATTTATTTTTGCATAGATTTTACAAACCCACAGCCCTATAGAAGGTGAGACAATAATTGGTTTCTTTCATCGATATCCATGTTGCTTGCTTCAAACGATACCATGCACATGTATGTGCTTTTCCACGTGGTGAAAAAATTTCAGATTGACTGGCTGAAATTAGTTTACGTCCAGTGAAGCAAATTCAGTGGGTAGTGTCATGTACATCTTAGAAGGTAGCTTTTGTTGCGTTTTCCAACGTATCGCAGGCATAAACCAGTTGCAATTTGTCATGCAAACAAGAGAACAATGATATAGCCTACAATATATACACATGCATTGTAAGTGATACATGTACAAACTGTTAGATAGAACTGATTTTTTGGAAAATGCATAATTTCAACTTTATTGTGAAATATACATAGTAGACCTTTTTGGCTTATCCATAAATGAAGGCATGCACATATTTTTGGGAGTTTTAGGTGCTGATAAGCTTTTTAGGCACTTGTTAAAAAATATTCCTGTCATTAGAATTAGATTACCAAGTGTACATGTGCATGTATCACATACGTTTGGCGCAAAGTGTAAAGTGTTTGAAAGCGTTTGGAAAAGTGTTTGAAAACGTTTGGCTTTCACCAAACGCGTTCGGCAAAGTGTTTGAAAGCGTTTGGCAAAGTGTTTGTAAAGCGTTTGGAAAGTGTTTGCAAAGTGTTTGCTACACGTTTGCAAAACATTTGACTTTCACTGAAAGTGTTTGGGACACGTTGGTGCGTTTGGGAATGTACCTTGGGTGGGCCTCTATAAACCAAGTTTGTTCAAATGATCATGCTCCAGTGATTTTTGGATTTTTTACGATTTTTGGGTTCTTTTTTTGGCAAATCTTGAAAATTTTCTTCTCCAAAACCACTCAACTGATTGCTTTTATAACACACAGGAACACTCTTAGAGACTTTTTGTTCTTAATTTGTTCACCAGGTGGTGCTTCATATTTTTCATTTTTTTTTGTTTTAATTTTTTTTAATGATTTTTTTTGTGTGTTTGTGCCATTTTTGACTTCTCCAAAAAAACTGTCACTCAGATTTTGCTGAAACTTTGTGGATGTGTTCATTGTCAAAGGATCAACCAATTCGTTCAATAGGTAGCACTGCTGTGGATTCCTGATTTTTAAGGATATTTTCAATTCGGGTAGTTGCAGCTTAATACACCTATCCAAAATATTCCTCTCTGCATCAATAATAAAACTCAAACACACTCCTACCTTGGCTTTTATGATTTTTAAGGATATATTTAATTCAGGTAGTTGTAGGTAAACACAACAATCAAGGACAAAACTGTTAACACATTCTGACCACGGCTTTTCATTTGTAAATTTATATCAGTGTGAATGTACCATACCTATCTGCTATGTGTGCAAAGCTCATGAAATTATTGTTCCACTGGAAATAAGATAATATTTCAGTTTTGTATTTTATGTTCTCACTCAAGCATAAGCGTTTTGGATATGCAATGTGAATGTTATAAAATACGTCTTCTGTCTTTGCAGGTGGCCTCTGTGAGAGCAGATAAATTATCCGTAGTTGGAGTCTCCTGACATATTTTGTACTGCTCAAATTGGTTCAAAAACAAGGTCTTCATTCTCACCTATTTTTTGTTGCTTGTATTTTAGGCATGGTGTTATCTATATGTGAAATAAAATTATTCTGATTCTGATTAGATACTATTTACTATGTACTTCAATGGGCATTCTAATGCTAATTCACATTTTTGACTTCTCCGAAACCATCAACCATATTCACCTCAAATGTGGTCACAATGTACCTTTGGTGGGCCTCTACTAAGTTTGTTGAAATGGTCACGCTTCAGTCATTTTTTTATTTTTAATGAATATTTTTGATCTTTTTATTTGGATAAATCTTAAAAAAATCTTCTCTGAAACCACTCACCCAATTGCTTTGATATCTGACAGGAACACTCCCAGAGAATATAGGTTCTCGATTTTTTCACCAAGTGGCACTGATTTTTTTCTGAATTTTCAGGACTTATTATGTGTTTTCATTTTTGTCGACTTCTCGTGCAGAACCTTAACTAGGATTAAGCCCAAACTTTGTGGACAAGCTACTTGTGAAAGGGTGAAACACTGTTGTTCACTGGGTGGCACTGCTGTGGATTCCTGACTTTCCACGATTTTTCCAATTCAGGCACTTGTCTGTAAATGCATTCTTTCTATTGATTATTATGCAAGTCAATGAGCATTCTAATGATAATTCACGTTTTTGACTTCTCCTAAACCATCAACCAGATTGACTTCAAACTTGGTGGCAATGTACCTTGGGTGGGTTTCTACTAAGATTGTTCAAATGGTCTTGCTGCAGTGATTTTTGGAATTTAAATGATTTTTTTTGGACAAATCTGAAGTAATCTTGTCTGAAATCGCTCACCCAATTGCTTTGATATTACACAGGAACACTCCTAGTTCTTAATTTGTTCACCAGGTGGGGCTGCAACTTATTCTATTTTTTTTCATTTATTTTTTTTTTTTGGAGGGGGGGGGTGGGGGTGTGTGTTTATTTTGTATTTTTGGTTTCCTCTCCAGAACTGTCACTCAAATTAATCTGACTTCGTCAGTATGTTCCCTGTGAAAGGGTCAAAGAAAGGTGTTGACTGGGTGGCACTGCCATGGATTCCTGATTTTTAACAGTTTTTGCTTTTTTTGCGAATCAGGTACTTATCGTTAAATATATCTTTCCGCTTGATTGCTGTGCAAGTCAATGGGCATTCTAATCACTAGTAAACTGCTTTCAGAGGCATGTAACCAGTTTCTGCGGCAGACAGCAGCAGCCAGTGGTGGCCGGCGGCAAAGACACTGTCCACCGCTGGCTGCTGCCAAAAGCCAACAGAAGGGTTTGGGGTTGACTGGGTGTCAGCAGTAGCCAGCAGCAGGCCTTACTTAGATGCTGTCTGCTGCTGGCCTCCTTTGGCCACTGCTCCCTGCTGCTTTACATAATGCACTTTACATAATATAAAAGACCACTTATTATATGACCACTTGATTATGATGGAAGTGTGGTCTTAAATTGCAGGTGTATATTTCAACATAACAGTAGTGCATGTAATCTGAAATAGATTTCATTTTGAAGCAAACTAGTTACTTTTCTGTGATTGAATGAGATACCAAGTTATTCATCATGTATCAAGTTGATGGAGGTACCAGTCATGTTATGAAGTCGAATAAATGAAATCGTTTACTGGCATCTCTTCCACCCCCAACTTTGGATCTATACTTCACATGATACACCATGTAGTATGCAATACAGAGTGGAGCCCAGCGGCAGGAAGTGGTGGCCAGCAGTGGCCAGCAGCAGACAGCATCTAAGCCTGCCACTGGCTACCTCCATGTGCTGCCTGCCTCCTGTCAAACTCCAGTCAACCCTAAACCCTTCTATTGGCTTTGGATGGCAGCCGGCAGCAGCTGACGGTGGCCAGCATCTCTGCCACCAGCTGCCGCTGTGCACAGCTGGCTGCTGCTGTGTGCCACTGCCTGCCGCCGAAACTTGTCATATGCTGATGCAAGCATTTTACTAGTGATTGATAACTCACATTGGACTTCTGAAGAAACTGTCATTCAGATTGACTTCAAACTTGGCAATGTAGCTTGGGTGGGTCTCTACAAAGTTTTTCAAATGCTCATGCTCCAGTGTTTTTTTTTTTATTTATGATTTTTTTTTGAAGATCTTTAAAAAAAAATTGAAAGGAAAGTTTAATTTGGGACTTTCTTGTAATGGTTATTTCTTAAATAATTTTGGCCAGATTTGTGTCAAAGTTGGTGGGGATGGGCCTTTTGTAAGTCTTTATCAATTTTGTGCAGGTGATCATGCTCCAGTGAATTTTGGACCTTGACTTCATTCCCAAGGTCACAGGGCAACTGACATGATATTTACTGTTCACTTGATAACTTGAGATCTGTTTTGAGTTAAGACCCTGATGTTGCAAATGTTAATGTTTCTCTGAGAAGGTCATGCTTGGACAGTACATGAGTGACCTAGACTTCATTTCTTGGGTCACAGTGCAAAATACATAGATTTTACTCTTCACTATAACTTGACAACTACCTGAAATGGGACCTTGATGTTGCACATGTTAGTGTTCATCCATAAAGGTCAGATTTACTCAGTACATGGGTGACCTTGATCTTATCCCACTTTACAGAGCCACAAGTGTGATGAATCTCCAGGTCAGCTGAGCATGGGCTGTTCACACAGCCCTCTTGTTTATGATGTTTTGTAGGGCTGTTAGATTTCCATCATCTTTTTTTTTCATTTTCCGTCCATGACTTTAATAAAATCCATTTTTTCTCCGATTTCAGGAAAAAAAGTGTCAAAAGCAGAGAAATTGACAACATGATACTTGTGTTTTGCTTTTCTTTTTTTCAGGTATGGATGACACTGACAGTGCTTCAACTTGATTGTTTTACTAATGATTTGGGAGAAATTAGAACAGATTTTCAAAGCCCACAGCCAGGCACACTGCCTGTCAGTGCCGAGATTACATGATATGCAAAGCAGCAAAGACTTAAAACTCAATTTTGTCCACTATTCAGGCATGATGATCACTGATGTCGTGTAGCTTACTTTTCAATAATCTTTGTCACATTCAGCACCTGACTGTTAAATTGATTAGTAACGATAACTGACTACAGTCCCAATCTGTACTTTAAAGCCAAGGCAATAAAGCAAGAAAAACAAGAACAACAATCTTGTCATTCATTATGATTATATTATGTCCTCCATTAATCAATATCATCATTATTAATGCTAGGCAGTGTAGTGAAGATTATACCAAGAATAATGATCATATTGTGACTAGTACTGTCAGTGATCCTGAAATAAAAGCAGAAAAAGTCCTGACCTCAGGTGAGGACTTTTTAAATCTATCACCTAGTGACTGTAAGTGAGAATAAATTATTTTCATATAAATTAAATTATAGAATATCTAAATCAAAGTACAAGTAATTAATAATAATTCTCTTGAGCCTGAGGCAGACCTGCAGTCAAAACAGACAGGCAAATGAGTATCAATTTCAAAATTGAAAGACTTCACCTGAAAAAGTCCTCTTGCAGACTTCACCTGAGAAAGTCTTTTTGTTGTCTTAATGATTATAAAATTGTTTGAGAACAACTAATTTACACAACATTCTAACTTCAGCCTGGTAACACTATAATAGTTTGTAACAATTGTTACATAGCATTATGGTTTATTACAAATAACTTGGGCTGACTTGACCAGAGAGCCAGTTGAGAGTCCTTAGGGAAAAAAAAACTACTGTCTAAGATCATGTAACATATAATCATGTCAACAATTTTTGAATATAAAATGTTCCAAACCGACTAGGATCTTTAGTCTTTCTTTGGCAATAAAATTAATGACTCGATTATCCTATCCTTGATGGTCATACTGTCAGGTAGTTTATCAAGAGTGAGCCTTGTTATGCTTACTTAGCAGCAAAACACTTTTCAATGTCCCAATTGAAGTAAAGCATTGATAACTGCTTAGTCTGTTCTGACAAGCATTCACGTTTCTCATTCAAAAGATGTTTGTACTGGGAAAATGATCGTTCAGTGTCCACACTAGCCAGAGAAGATGGAATTTGATGAAACTTGGTAGGATTATGTATCTTGGCAAGACCTAGGTTGGGATTGTATTTGGATGACCTTGAGCGAATTCTCAAGGTCACAGGGTCACTTATGTGAAATTGGTTTCCGTTCGATAAGTCTTGAAGAACTTGATGGAATTTGATAAAACTTGGTAGGAGTATGTATCTAGGCAAGACGTAGGTTGGGATTGTATTTGGATGACCTTGAGCAAATTCTCAAGGTCACAGGGTCACTTATGTGAAATTGGTTTCCGTTCGATAAGTCTTGAAGAACGCGATGGAATTTGATGAAACTTAGTAGGATTATGTATCTAGGCAAGACTTAGGTTTGGATTGTATTTGGATGACCTTGAGCGAATTCTCAAGGTCACAGGGTCACTTATGTGAAATTGGTTTCCGTTTAATAAGTCTTGACGAACATGATGGAATTTGATGAAACGTGGTAGGATTATGTATCTAGGCAAGACTAAGGTGGGGATTGTATTTGGATGACCTTGAGCGAATTCTCAAGGTCACAGGGTCACTTATGTGAAATTGGTTTCCGTTTGATAAGTCTTGAAGAACGCGATGGAATTTGATGAAACGTGGTAGGATTATGTATCTAGGCAAGACCTAGGTTGGGATTGTATTTGGATGACCCTGACCAAATTTTCAAGGTCACAGGGTCACTTATGTGAAATTGGTTTCCGTTCCATAAGTCTTGAAGAACATGATGGAATTTGATGAAACTTGGTAGGATTATGTATCTAGGCAAGACGTAGGTTGGGATTGTATTTTGATGACCTTGAGCGAGTTTTCAAGGTCACAGGGTCACTTATGTGAAATTGGTTTCCGTTCGATAAGTCTTGAAGAACGCGATGGAATTTGATGAAACTTGGTAGGATTATGTATCTAGGCAAGACGTAGGTTGGGATTGTATTTGGATGACCTTGAGCAAATTCTCAAGGTCACAGGGTCACTTATTATGTCTCCCGGTGGAAGCCGGGGGACATATTGGTTTAGTGCCCGTTTCTTCCGCTTCTTCTTCTTCTTCTTCTTCTTGTTGTTGTTGTTGTTCAGGTTCTTCAACACTGGTTTCCGTGCGATAAGTCTTGAAGGACTTGACAGAATTTGATGAAACTTGGTAGGATTATGTATCTTGGCAAGACCTAGGTTGGGATTGTATTTGGGTGACCTTGACCTAATTTTCAAGGTCACAGGGTCACTTATGTGAAATTGGTTTCCGTGCGATAAGTCTTGAAGAACTTGATGGAATTTGATGAAACGTGGTAGGATTATGTATCTTGGCAAGACCTAGGTTGAGATTGTATTAAGGTGACCTTGACCTAATTTTCAAGGTCACAAGGTCACTTATGTGAAATTGGTTTCCGTTCAATAAGTCATAAAGAACTTGATGGAATTTTATGAAACTTGGTAGGATTATGTATCTTGGCAAGACCTAGGTTGGGATTGTATTTGGATGACCTTGAGCGAATTCTCAAGGTCACAGGGTCACTTATATGAAATTGGTTTCCGTGCGATAAGTCTTGAAGAACAGGATGGAATTTGATGAAACTTGGTAGGATTATGTATCTTGGCAAGACCTAGGTTGAGATTGTATTTGGGTGACCTTGACCTAATTTTTGTAGGTCCCAGGGTCACTTGTGTGAAATTGGTTTCCGTTCGATAAGTCTTGAAGAACTTGATGGAATTTGATAAAACTTGGTAGGATTATGTATCTTGGCAAGACCTAGGTTGGGATTGTATTTGGGTGACCTTGACCTAATTTTCAAGGTCACAGAGTCACTTATGTGAAATTGGTTTCCGTTCGATAAGTCATGAAGAACTTGATGGAATTTGATGAAACTTAGCAGGATTATGTCTCTAGGCAAGACCTAGGTTCAAATTGTATTTGGATGACCTTGAGTGAATTCTCAAGGTCACAGGGTCACTTATGTGGAATTGGTTTCCGTTCGATAAGTCATGAAGGACAGGATGGAATTTGATGAAACTTGGTAGGATTATGTATCTTGGCAAGACCTAGGTTAGGATTTTATTTGGGTGACCTTGACCTAATTTTTTAAGGTCACAGGGTCACTTATGTGAAATTGGTTTCCGCTCGATAAGTCTTGAAAAACTTGATGGAATTTGATGAAACTTGGTAGGATTATGTATCTTGGCAAGACCCAGGTTGGGATTGTATTTGGATGACCCTGAGCGAATTCTCAAAGTCACAGGGTCACTTATGTGAAATTGGTTTCCGTTCGATAAGTCTTGAAGAACTTGATGGAATTTGATGAAACTTGGTAGGATTATGTATCTTGGCAAGACCTAGGTTGGGATTGTATTTGGGTGACCTTGACCTAATTTTTTAAGGTCACAGGGTCACTTATGTGAAATTGCTTTCCGCTCGATAAGTCTTGAAGAACTTGATGGAATTTGATGAAACGTGGTAGGATTATGTATCTTGGCAACACCTAGGTTAGGATTATATTTGGATGACCTTGAGCGAATTCTCAAGGTCACAGGGTCACTTATGTGAAATTGGTTTCCGTTTGGTAAGTCATGAAGGATAGGATGGAATTTAATGAAACTTGGTAGGATTATGTATATTGGCAAGACCTAGGTTGGAAGTTGTATTTGGATGACCTTGACCTAATTCTCAAGGTCACAGGGTCACTTTTGTGAAATTGGTTTCCGTTCGATAAGTCATGAAGAACCGGATGGAATTTGATGAAACTTGGTAGGATTATGTATCTTGGCAAGACCTAGGTTGGGATTGTATTTGGGTGACCTTGACCTAATTTCAAGGTCACAGGGTCGCTTATGTGAATTGGTTTACGTTCGATAAGTCATGAAGAACTTGATGGAATTTAATGAAACTTGGTAGGATTATGTGTATTGGCAAGACCCAGGTTGGTGTTGTATTTGGATGACCTTGAGCGAATTCTCAAGGTCACAGGGTCACTTATGTGAAATTGGTTTCAGTACCATAAGTCTTGAAGAACGTGATGGAATTTGATGAAACTTTGTAGAATTATGTATCTTGGCAAGACCTAGGTTGGGATTGTATTTGGATGACCTTGAGCGAATTCTCAAGTTCACAGGGAGTGAATTCTCAAGGTCACAGGGTCACTTATGTGAAATTGGTTTCAGTGCGATAAGTCTTGAACAACTTGATGGAATTTGACGAAGCTTGGTAGGATTATGTATCTTGGCAAAACCTAGGTTGGGATTGTATTTGGGTGACCTTGACCTAATTTTCAAGGTCACAGAGTCACTTATGTGAAATTGGTTTCCGTTCAATAAGTCATGAAGAACTTGATCGAATTTGATGAAACTGGGCAGGATTATGTCTCTAGGCAACACCTAGGTTGGGATTGTATTTGGATGACCTTGAGCGAATTCTCAAGGTCACAGGGTCACTTGTGTGAAATTGGTTTCCGTTCGATAAGTCATGAAGGACAGGATGGAATTTAATGAAACTTGGTAGGATTATGTATCTTGGCAAGACCTAGGTTGGAATTGTATTTGGATGACTTTGACCTAATTTCAAGGTCACAGGGTCACTTATGTGAAATTGGTTTCCGTGCGATAAGTCATGAAAACAGGATGGAATTTGATGAAACTTGGTAGGATTATGTATCAAGCTAAGACCAAGGGTGGGATTGTATTTGGGTGACCTTGACCTAATTTTCAAGGTCACAGGGTCATTTGTGAAATTGGTTTCTCTGCAATAAGTCTTGAAGAACTTGATGAAAATTGCTAGATTAATGTATCTAGGTGAGAGCTAAAATAGGATTGTAGTTTTCAAGCAAACTTGGTCATTTGTAATTTGTTATCACCTGTAGCTTATTCAGAGAGGTAAGTGTTCCACCGGGAGACATTTGATTTTCTGTTGGGAAATCAGTCTGTTCTAGTGTGAAATTGGTTTCCGTTCGATAAGTCTTGAAGAACGCGATGGAATTTGATGAAACTTGGTAGGATTATGTATCTTGGCAAGACCTAGGTTGGGATTGTATTTGGATGACCTTGAGCGAATTCTCAAGGTCACAGGGTCACTTATGTGAAATTGGTTTCCGTGCGGTAAGTCTTGAAGAACTTGATGGAATTTGATGAAACGTGGTAGGATTATGTATCTTGGCAAGACCTAGGTTGGGATTGTATGTGGATGACCTTGACCTAGTTTTCAAGGTCACAGGGTCATTTATGTGAAATTGGTTTCTCTGCAATAAGTCTTGAAGAACTTGATGAAAATTGCTAGAGTAATGTATCTAGGTGAGAGCTAAAATATGATTGTTTTTTTCAAGCAAACTTGGTCACTTGTAATTTGTTATCACCTGTAGCTTATTCAAAGACGTAAGTGTTCCACCGGGAGACATTTGATTTTCTGTTGGAAAATCAGTCTGTTCTAGTTTTTTTATGTGTGTAACCAGAGGTTGAATCAAGCACTAGTTTGTAGTCATCAATGTCATTGGATACTGAGGGTAGCTCTTTAGGGTCAAAGATCTTTGCTGCCTTGTATATTTCATGTGCTGGATGACCTGAGCAGTGTGAAGTTAGCCTTGCTTGTGCTTTTTTGAACACAGCATTGAAGTCTGTGATGTACATGTTTTTATCTTCAGTTTTTAATTGATTCAAGATGGCACCTGTTTCTGTGCCAAATGTTACTGTCACTGAGCTGGCCAGTAAGTAGGACTGCAAGTCCTGCATCAGGTCACATACACTGTCAAACATAATGGATCCAGTGTTGCCTCAAGGGATGTCAGGGTCACCATAATCCTGGTACAGTTTTCTGCCACAAAAGGAAGATACAACAACAAAGCCTGGAAGTTCTTTCTGGTATGCAACTTGTTGGTGGTAAGCTCAAGGATTCTATCAACAGCCAGGCCTTGGCCTTTTTCCTGTAGGAGAAATCCTTCATAAAGATGGGCATGGGATGCATGTCAGCTTGAACCAGGAATTCCATCTTGTAGATAAAGGTACTGGTGATAACTTGACAGCCTCTCAGGCAAGTATTCTGCCAAATATGCCAAATATCTTGCCGTTCTTCCAGGTTTTTTGAAGAAAGCTTTTTACCATACTTGTTAGCTGAGCTACATTGTCCAGGCCTGGCCAACATAAAAAACTTCACCAACCAGGTTACCTATGTGAGCAGGGCATGGGATGTGAATACCTGCTGGAAAAATTGCAGCCCGGACATCTTTTTCAGCTTTTTTGCAGTGGGTTGCCAAGTCTGTCACCACAGACTGAATTCTACCAAAGTCTATGCTGTTTTCTATCGCTGCTTTGATTACAGCTTGGCTAAATGTTGCACGGTTGCAGGCAGCCATAGTAACAACATCAAGAAGGTATACATTACCTTGTTTACAAACGACAACATTTAGAATATTCTTGTCGCACACATCGGTAGTTTCATCTGCAATAGTAGACATTGTACCTTCCTGTGCGAATATTTGTCTCAACGCTGATAAATGTCTGTCAAATATGCAAAGCAGGTGAGTCTCCTGTAGGCTACAGCAACGTGGCAGAGCACCTCATTGCTGGCAGTGTTTTCGCAGAAATGGTTGCATGTTTTCCACTTTGTTCAGTGCTATATGAGCTACTGGACACATTTTGATAAAGTCACAAATAAATTCAGCTGGTAAGGCTTCCGCCGTACAAGTACTCTGTACTGTTTTCTGTCGCTTGAAAACAGATTCTAATCCAACTTGTGCCTTAACCCCTGCTGATTTCCGATGCATATGTTGCTTTGAGGTGACGTGGTCTTTGTGTCGACGCATTTCCAGTCAATGGATTTTGCACAGTAGCTGCAGAACATTATGTCTCCATCATGATACATTCCTTCACTTTTAAACCAATGGCATGTTGTTTAGTGCTTATTTTATAAACCAGATTGCTTGGGGTTTTTTTTTTTTGTAACTGCAAGTTTGATGGGAGCCTGCTTCTCATTTGGCTTGCTGGAAGCAGGTGTGCTTGATTTTGATGCCATATTTCTGCCCCGCACTGAATAAATTTAGTGCACTGTGATTGGCTGGGTGGCATGCAAGTGATTGGTGGCCAAGAACAACAACAAGGGACACTGCAGGTGCTGCTGCACCAGTTTAATAGTGACTGATAACTGTGTATTGTGGTGAAATGAAAGGATGGCCGTCTAAATCAATGTAGAGACAGCTATGACCATAATTTTACAGTCTATTCCTTGAACATAGAATAGAATCGTGACATAAGGCTTTCTTTAGTCCATAATTCCACGATTCTTTTGCTGATTTTGCAAATTCCGTTTGAGATTATGGATTCTGTCCCCGATTCCGTGATCACGGAAACTGGACAGCCCTAGTTTTGTGTGTTTTCACTATTTTTGACTTCTTCCCAGGAACCATCACTCAGATTCAGCTGAAAGTGAAACTTTATGGATATGCTCTTTGTGAAAGCTTCAAAGAAAGTTGTTCGCTATGTGGCACTGCCATGGATTCCTGATTTTCAATGATTGTTTTCAAATTGGGTACTTACCGGTAAATGCACCTTTCCAACTAATTACTACTGAAGTCAATGGGCATCCTAATGCTCAATATCATGTATTTTCTCCATCAGGGCAAGCTGGGACTGTCCAGGTAGAGGCGACTGCCCAAGTGGTAATGGGCAAGGCGGAGGCGCTGTTTACTGCTGCAGTGGATGACTGGATAAGCTGGAGCACAAGGTTTCCTCCTGGGATCTTGGGAAAGTGGGGCCAAGTCATGTTCCAAGGCAACTGCACCAAAGCCTTAGGTGGCCAGTGTGGTTAAGGCGGTGGCTCCCACCAAGCCCCTCCCATGGTGGCAGCAGCAGGTCCCGGGCCCCTTGATAGCCATGGTTTCAATGGCATGGTAGTTTGCAGAGGTGAGAACTTCTCCATCATGGTCACATTTGGGGGGGGGGGGAGATGGGTTGGCCTGGCATCCCATCTCTCCCCTGCCTCCCTACCCCCACTTGGGAGTGTTGTAGCTCCCAGCATGGGAGGGTGAAGGGAAAGAGGAAGGAGGTACTACCACTATTCCTCTTCTTCTCTGGAAGGGAAGATGCGGTGGCAGAACTATGGTGCGGGCGCATCAGCCGCTGAGCATAGACAGCCACCTTGCTCTGCAGTTCCGCTTCTATAGGGTGGAGCGCCAGCCCATAGAGGGTCATTTTCATGACTAGTCCCACTGCTGCAGCAGTTGGTGTGGAGGTGGAGGCTCCATGGTCTGCTCCCTCCCCAATGGGGGGTGATAAGATTTCTGTTGTGTAGGTCCCCTCTCTGGTAACCTATGCTCATGTTGTGGTGGGCCGGGGTGTTTAGGCGCTTGAGCCTATCCCCGCGAAGGCAATGGGTAACTCAGGTTTGGCGACCGCTCATCTGTTGCAAGAGGTAGTGACGGTAGTCACTCGCCCTGCCCTTATGCTTATTTGCCTTGTAAATGCTGGTTGGCCAGTGTCGCCTCCCCCTGTGGGTGCGTTTTTGTCGGGCATTTTGCCTACAGAGACTCTCTGCACATAGGAGCTGCAGACACAGTATGGTTCTGCATCTGTGACACTTGTTCCTGAGGTTACTGCAGTGTTGAAGCCACAACCAGATGCCAAGGCAAAGACTGGGGAGGAATGCTTCAGGGACTTGCTTCTTGGCTTGGGGGTAGTCTAGAGGATTGTCCCACCATTGAGAACATCCTTGACCTTGACTGTTTGAATTACCCAAGGGAGTATTTCGAAACAGAAGAGGGCTGTGCTTACTTCTCCTGTCTGGCACTAGAGCAGAAGGAGGCAAAGTCTTGGCCACTTCCTGCCATTGCCGAATGAACAAAGGCTCTACAGTTGTCAGCTTTAACTGAGGAGGTTGATGACCAGGCTGACTGGCCTCCTAAAGCAGAGAAGCCGAGTTCATTGATTTGGGTGAGTGTAGCTTTATACAGGAAACCCTTCAAGGATAGGCTGTAGCACAGACCATGGTGGCACAACCTGAGTCTGTGCCCATGTCAGTTAATAGTGTTGAGGCAGACGCTGAGTTATATGTGCTGGTCTTTACCTATGTGGCCAGAAAGAAGTCCTTGGAGCTTTCTGTCCAACTAGCTGGGTCAGGTGACACAGCAGATCCACCAGGGATTGCCTAGCCCTGGGACAGTTGTTGGCTAAGCCAAAGGTGAGGTACGGGGTGTACCGGACTAGAAGGTCTGTGTAAAACTTTGTTTGCGCGACAGTTGATGCTTCCTTACGAGACCCCAGCATCAAGGAAGCAGTTTAAGTCTCCATGCCCCTGTCAATGCTTGGGCATTTTGAACAGGACACAGGTGATGAAGATCATCAGCTCCTTCCTCAACTGTTTGGGGTGTTTTGCTATGCATCTCCCTTGTGGAGGCATGATAACCCGTCGGTGCCAGCTTCCACCAAACACTTGGTGGAGGCCCTACTAGGCCTTGAGCAGTCTCGTGGCTGCACTGTAGGGCAAATGCTCAGGGGAGCAATTAAGCTCAATGCCAGTTTTAAGTTGTTGAGGTATAATGCGCTTCTCTCTGCGGTGTACCTGTGGACAACTGTAAGCAAGGCTGCTTACCAGCTGCTGCCCCTGGACCCTGTTGTTCCTGGGCTGTTTTGTCAGGGGTTTGTTCCCCTCCTTGAGAGGGTGGACAAAGTGGCCAAAGAAAAGCAGCAGAAATCTATGGATGAGACTATGCTGCAGAGTGGGAAGTCGACCAAGTGGTGGTCTTCCGCCCGGCAGCACTCTGCAGCTGCATGTGGCCCTCAGAAGCTGCAGAGAGGGAAGAAGAAGCCCATAAAGAAGGTTGGCCAGCCTTCTAAGTGTGGCTGTCTTGGTTCCAAGGGTGGCCAGAAGCTAGTGCCTCACCCCCAGACGATTTTGTGGGCCGACCGGTCTGGGATCCTCACTGCCTTCTTAGCAAGGATTGGTCAGTGATAAGTGTTGCACCACCACTGGGATTGCATTACTGACGAAGTTTTTTGTTAAGAACATCCTCCGGAACAGTTACTCTTTGGAGTTTGCCACAGGCAATTCTCTTTCCCTGTCCGAAGAGTTCCCTTCTCTTTGCTGCTTTGAGTAGAGGCAGACAGGGAACTTTTGCTTGGGGCTGTACAAAAGGTTGTGGAAAAACAGGCCATCAAACTGGTGTTGGGTCGTGAATTTCTTGGCTGTTAAAGTCGTTTCTTTTTGGTGGCGAAAAGGTACAGCAGGCAAAGACTGGTAATCGACCTGTTGCACCTCAACTAGTACCTTGTAGTACAGGACTTTAAGATGGAGACCCCGGCAACCATCATAGCGTTGATGTGGCAGGGCAATTCTGTAACCTTGATAGACCTGAAAGATGCATATTTTCAGATTTCCATGGCCCCATAGTTTTTGGAAATTTCTGCACTTTGTGGTCGGTGGCAGACTATTTAGTTCAGTGCTGTCCTGTTCAGCCTAGTGCTGGCACCCCTCGTCTTTGCTTGGGTCATGAGAGAGGTAGCGGCAGTTGTGCACTGGCAAGGGATCTGGTTGCCCCTGCGGTCTCACGACTGGGGCCTTCTGCTCATCTACTCAAGGACACACAAATATTGTTCAATATGTGTATGATACTAGCAGTGCTGCTACTTTATACTTTTTTCAAAGTATGATGCTTTATTTTCACAGTTTTCCTTTTTTATACTTTGTTTATGCTTTTTTCCCCAAAAATACTTTTTAAAACTTTTTTTGGACAATTTTTTGAACTTTTGATCGGAATTCAGTTAGATATAAAGGGTAGTGTTTTAAGCATTCTAACAGCCTGTCTGAGTGTCTTGTTAACAGGAATGATGAACCATCTTCCCACTGAGTGACAACCATCTGTGCATGTTTTGGTGTCAGTCATCATGAGGATCTGGACCATGGTACAGAGGTAACCAAGGTCCTGGTTCCCATCATACACAGCCCAAAATGCCCTGTAAGTGGAATGACTCAGCATGGAAGTGTGTTCTTTGTTCATTACAAGCAAGTATAGGCATGGTTCGAAATTATCGGGTGTCTAGGCGCCCCGGGCAACTTTCATTCGTGTCAGGCAACTTTATTTCTTTTGCTGGTTTCCCATGGGGCAACTTTAGGTCTTCAGCAGAACATATCATTTCCAACAATAGTGGGAACATTTACAGTTCCTAAAATCCTTTTTGTGCACAAAACATTGTTTTCATAATAGTGACAAATGTAGGTCTTGTTCATCTATATTTGCAACATTTTACATATCCGTGTCTTTTAACAAACTTACTAGTAACTACAATTCTCATGTGGTGGGAAACTGGGCAACTTTCTGAAGGCTTCGACAACTTGTAAAAATGCTATGGTTGCCCAGGGGAAGCTTGAAAAAAACCAGTTAATTTCTACCCCTGATTGGGGATTTTTAGCTCAGCTGACTTGTCAGCAGAGTTTATGTGGTGGTTAGGCATCTGTCGTCTGTCTGTTGGCATGCACAGTTCACAGTTCTGACTTCTTCTCCAGAACTATTGGCCAGATTTACCACAAACATTGGTGGGAATGTACCTTGGGTGGATTTCTACCAAGTTTATTCAAATGGTCATGTTCCATTGATTTTTTTATTTTTGATGTTTTTTTGCTTTTTGTTCTTTTCGGAGGCAAATCTTTAAAAAGATCTCCAATACGGCTTGGCCAATTTCTTCAAAATTGCTTAGGGAGACTTCTGGGGACCCTTAGACTTTAATTTGTTCAAATATTTTTTGTGTAAAAACTGTTTTTTTTTTTCCACTATTTTTGACTTCTCCAAAACCGTCACTCAGATTATACTGGAACTAAGTGGAAATGCTCCTTTCAGAAGGGCCAAACAAAGTTGTTTGCAAGATGGCGATGCTATCAGTCCCTGATTTTTAATGAATTTTTCAATCCATATACTTATCGGTTAATGCACACCGTGCTATTGATTACTATGTAAGTGAATGAGGATTGCAATGGTAATTCACATTTTGGACATTTTAACCAAAACCACTCACCAGATTCACTTCAAACTTGGTGGGGATGTACCTTGACTGGGTCTCTGCTGTGTTTGTTCAAATGGTTGTGCTCCAGTGATTTTTCGATTTTTTATGATATTTTTGTGCTTTTTGGCCAAAGCTTGAGGTCACTGGACAACTGACATAAAATTTACTGTTCACTTAATAACTTAAGATCAGTTTTGAGTTAGGACCTTGATGTTGCACATATAAATGTTTCTCGGTGTATGTCATGTGTAGATAGTAGTACATGAGTGAACTTAAACTCATTTATGTGGTCACTGTGCAACATACATTTATTTTATTCTTCAGTGCTATAAAAGACGTCTTGAATTGGGACCTTGATGTTGCCAATCTTAGTGTTGCCTGCAAAGCAGACCAAGTTCCGTGTTACTACACTTGGTCTGCCCTTCTTCAACAAGATTTTATTCAAAGTAAGGGAAACAAACCTACACTATACTGTGACCCACTAACTAGACTGAGACACCAGTCAGGAAGCTCATTATTGTCACCTTGACCAGTAGCAGCCTCTGGTCTCTAGAGTACTGGAGCCTGTTACCATAGTAGCAGTACTCCGCCAATTAGAAGGTGAGTTACTTTTCCAACGTTAAAACAGTGACCTTGTCAAAGAAGGGCAGACCCCCAGCAGAGGAAACAAATTACTCAGCTTGGACATGCTTTGGAGGCAAATGTTAGTGTTCCTTCATGAAGGTCAGACTTACTCAGAACATGGGTGACCTTGAGCCTATCACAAGTACACAGAGCCACAAGTGTGATGAATGTCTAGGTCAGTTGAGCATGGGCTGTTCACACATCCCTCTTGTTACAGTATAATTTTGCTGCAATGCCGGTGAGTTGCTTCAGATTTATACTTTTTTTCTGAAAATTTATACTTTTTTCAAGTTCAATTGGATACTTTTTTTGTAATTAGGCAGTGGCAGCACTGTACTGGCCAAATCATGAAGCTCCCAAATTCCAGCCCGACTCATGCAAGTTCCTGTTTCATAGGATTCAGTTTCTGACAATCCCTTTCATTTGTCTGCCTTCATAGGACAGGTGGAAGCGACTCTTACAGATTGAAGCAGTTCAGGAAGGAATCTGCTCCATTCGCATGTCACTGAATGCACCTGATTGGGAATTTGACATCCATGGACTCAGGTTCCTTTAGGGAGGCTTCATCATTGGCCTATCCAGCTCAGCTTTCAGGATCGCTGGGACCCAAAAAAGCTTTAACTTGTCCCACCATCTCGCAATCCAGCCGTATGGTCAGCTGATTCTGAATTGGTGGTCTAGCCGGATGAAAGTGCACCCAGGGCAGTCCCTGGTGCTATTCAATCGCAAAGTGACGTTGTTCACCGATACTTTCCTGTTGGGGCTTGGGAGCACATTTGGACTCTCTGGCAGCCTCAAGCGAATGGCCTCCTCAGTGGAAGCAGTTTGCCATCAATTAGCTGGAAGTGGAGGGGATATTTCATGCTCTTGTGCAGTTTTGATCACATTTGGAAAACAAGCAAATCTTGGTGATGTGCAACAATAGTACAGCAGTTGTGTACATCAACAAACAGGGAGGTACCAGGTCAAAAGGGCTGTTCTCCCTGGCCAAGTTGATCCTGCTCTGGTGCTGCCAGTATGGCATCAGGATCGCTGACGGCACATTTCAGGTTGCCTGAATATCGACGCAGACCTAGCTTTTCTAGTACCGATCATAGGTGATTCAGGCAAAGTGGTCTCTGAATCCCAAGGTGGTGAAAGCAATGTGGGCCCTTTGGGGTCGACCACATATCAAGATCAACACCTTTGTGGCCACATTCCTCGACAAGATGCCACAGGCGATGTAGGCGATGTGGATTTTGTGGCAGGGGTGTGGAAGTATGCCTTTCTCTGTCCCCAGTCTTGCCAAAAGTTCTGTGCAAGATCCAGGAGGAGCAGTGCAAAGTTCTTGTTGGCCCCTGACCCAAGAGGGAATGCTCCTTGGACCTTCAGGAGTTGAATGCAGAGCCTTCTTGGTCACTGCCTCTTCCTTACTGCTCCAGGAACCAGGCTCAAACAAGTTCCATGGCAACCCGTAGTTTCTCAGACTTCATGTCTGACTACTAGCCAAGGGAGTTATGTCAGCCAGCTTTTTAAAGGGAGTAGCTGAACGGGTTGCATGCAGGAAGCTTCATAAGTCTTCTTTAAAGATTTATGACTGGTGGTTGAACAAGTTTGCAGCTTGGTGCACTGCTAAGGACTTTTTGCCTTGGAAGGCTTTGGTCCAGCAGATTGCAGAGTTCTTTTTAAGTCAATTTTCGGAGAGGCACTTGAAGGTTTGCACCATTGAGGGTCGCTTGTGAACAGTTTCTGTACGGACCGTCCACTGGAGTGCAATCTTGTGCCTCACTGGGATCCATCCATGGTACTTGGGGGCAGTGTCTTACAAAGCCTTTGTTCTAACCTTAAGATATGGGTTTGATCAATTTTAAGATACTTACCTTCGAGAGGGTCTTTTTGTTAGCTCTGGCCATAAGTGCTATACCCAGGGAAATACACGCCTCAGATGGACAGATCCCTCGTCAGGTCGGCTGCTGAGGGGAAGGATTTTTTCTGATGCCTGGTGTGGGATTTGTGACAAGTGGCGCATGACCCTTCAACCACTTTTCCACCATAGGTCCGAACCACATTCTGCCCTTTGTCTCGTTAGAGTGGTCCGGCTCTATTTGAGTAGGACTAAACCTCATTGAGCTGGGCATAAACTTTTGTTTCTCCCTGTTAGGCAGATAGTCTGGGACTCTGCCACCTAATACCATCTCGGGATGGATAAGGAAAATGATTTCCTTGGCCTACTGGGTGGCTGGAAGGGATGAAGAGTTTGCACATCTTCATTCCCTTGGGCTCATTGGACTAGAGCGGTCTCTGCCTCCTGTGACACATTATGCAACAAGTCAGTAGGTGATATTATGGCTGCCCTTAGATGAAGCTTACATAATACCTTGATGTCCTTCTACCTAAGGGACTTGGTATAAGGGGAAGCAAGGCTGTTGGCACTCAAGTGCTTCCCAACAGCTGCTTCAAATCAGTTTTAGGGTGTGCCCCACCTACCCCTCTACCTCAGTGGAGTTGGAAAGAGGCACCAGAGGTCCAGGATGGTTTTCTGGTCTGTGGCTCTCAAGCAGGGAGTTTTGGGGCTAGATTTATTGGAGGTTCCTCCCACCCCCAGTCTGATGTTACATCAGCTTATGAATATATGGCCATATACTATATGAAATTTTTCAACTGTAAAACTATAATAAAGAAACTTCTCTCCATTGATCACTAGAATTTCCACCCAACCATCCCCACTTTTGGGTTCCTCCTACGCAGTGTAGGGATCTGATTTGCACATTTTTGCTATGAGGCATTACTGCCACTAGGAACACTGTGCCACACAACAGGGCCTTGATGTCAGTGATTGCAGCAACACTTTGTGGGGGCTCTGACAAAGCACCTTAAGTGTGTGGAGACCAGCTTAAGTGACCTATGGTCAGTGCTGTTTCTAAATAATAGTTTACTGTTGAAAAACTCATATATATACATACATAACCATCTGATGGGCAAAATGCATCTTGTAAATCTGCGCTTTACATTTTAGGATTCCCAAGGCATCAAGATTATTGAACTGGACAAAGTCCCTGATGAAACAGAAGATTTTCGAGGCATGCCTTTCTATGCAGCCCGGCAACCTGTCCATGCTTTATTGGCAACTGTAGAGGAGATAGGGCTTCATTTCTTACCCAACAGACATGGAACAAGGATCAAGGTTAGAATGGGGTGGGGTTGTACGGACTTGCTTGCCAGGGCTTCTGAAGTCAAAGTTTTGCAAAAGTTATAGTTAAAATGTAATGATACGATTTTTTTTTTCTTTTTTGCAATTGCTGGAGAAATGAATCTGTTGCTACTTCCATATCCAGGTAGCAGCTCCACAATTTGCAACAAAATTCCGGTTTTTCTTAATAGTATAATCACAACTCTAAGCACTTAAAGTGCATGTAATTTTTTAACAGAATTGGTATCATGTAGCAGAAGTAATCAAATTGACTTCAGGAGGGCATAATGTAACATGACATTAACTTATTTCTAGTGTACAAGTGCCAATATTGAATTATGGTGGTAACTTATGGGCAGTTTTGTCTTCTTGATTGGGTGTTGTGAACATGTATCATTTCTGTCATTCTGAAGTGTGCAAAAAAAACTGGGAAATTAAATGAACACAAAATATAAATTTTGTATGGGTCGGCACAGAGTATTTGGGCCCTTAGGGTGGCTCCACACTCTGAAATATTTTTCTTCAGGGTGGGGGTGGGGAGGGTGGGTGGGGTTCGTATAAATTACAGGGATACTCTCTTGATCAGAACTTCTATGTATCTGATATGAATGGGTGTCGGCTTCATTGCTGGTGTGGACTGAGGCGCTGAATGGGGTTCGGACGGGTGCTTAGATGTAGGCGGGACTGTTCTTGGTCGGCCTGTCTTCAGCGGTGCACAGTGTTTGGGCTCATAAGGTGTGTGCAGACTCTCAGACATGTGTATTTTAGTTTTATTTTAATAATGTTTGCTTTTTAGTCCCCCGCCCACTTGGTGGGGGACTATAGGTTTGCACCTCATCCGTCCGTTCGTCCGTCCTCTGTCCGTCCGTTCGTCCGTCCTTCCATCCGTCCGTCCTTCCGTCCGTCCGTCCAAAGCTTCTCCGGGTCATATTTCCAACACCATAACACCCACAGCTACCAAATTTAATGTGTTTGTACTTCCTAGGATAGAGGTGTATGGTGTGCCAAAAGTAGGTCACTAGGTCAAATATCTGGGTTACAGAATACATATGTATGAAAAATCTTGTCCGGGCCATAACTTTTTTGTCCTTTCACTTAGAGTCATGAAATGTTACACAAATGTGAAGCTTAGTCTAAGAAAGTGTCATAAAGCAAAACTAGGTCACTAGGTCAAATATTTGGGTCACCACGATATGTAAATATACAGAAACAAATTTTGTCCGGCACATATCTTCCCTATATTAATGCTACCTCTTCACTTTTTTATGGTGGGTAGACCTTAGGTAGTAGCTGTGCATAGGCATTGTTTTGTGTGGCTGATTACTTGCATTAATTAATTATTTAACAAAGTTCGTTAAGCAAGACAAATTTTATCTGGGCCATATCTTCTAAACTATTAATGCTAGCCCTTTGAATTTTTTGTGGTGGATAGACCATAGGTAGTAGGTGTGCATAGGCATTGTTTTATGTGGCTAATTACTTGCATTAATTAATTATTTAACAAAGTTCATTAAGCAAGACAAATTTTGTCCGGGCCATATCTTCTAAACTATTAATGCTAGCCCTTTGAATTTTTTATGGTGTGTAGACCTTAGGTAGTAAGTGTGCATACGCATTGTTTTCTGTGGCTAATTGCTTCCATTAATTAATTAATTAACAAAGTTCATTAAGCAAGCTCAAGATACAATACAAATTTTGTCCGGGCCATATCTTCTAAATTATTGATGCCAGCCCTTTGATTTTTTTTATGGTGGGTAGACCTTAGAGGGGATATGGTAATGGGCACCGTCCGTGTGTCCGTTCGTCCGTCCATCTGTCCATGATTACTGTGGGTGGGGGATATGGCTAGCGTCAGCGGCTACTTGTTTGATTTATACTTACATGTAATAAGTTCATGTGCCTAGTCATCATTTGTATGTGATAAATGGCCTGAGTGTCATAATGCTTTGTACATATTTTAGATATGGACCATTGGTCTGATATATAATCCAGTACTTACTTCACAGTATTATCAAATTTACAAGTTTCGTGGACATGATGGAAAATTTGTGACATTGCATACCAAAAAGACTTGAAATTAACTTGGTATAAAGTGCTCATCAAAGAAGTCCGGTACATGTATGTCTCCTTTTTTTGACCTATGATTCGTCCTTTTGAACATTTATGGTGAACACACAATTTGAATTCTTTGGGCAGCCATGTGCCGCAGTACCGCTAGGGCACAGTTGAAAATTATTTGCTTCTCATGTGCAGACATTTAAAAAAAAATGCACACACAACAAAAACACTGGGTAGATACGATGAAATAAAATAAAATCCCAGTTCAAAAAAAGAGAGGATTCTCATCTATTCAGGATCTAAAGCATACACATACGATGGCTTGTGAAGAACACAGACATCCAAGATGTGTAAACTGCTCCAAATATTTATATAAAAATGTTAGATGACTTTTGGTATGTTGTGATGTGGGTTGTGTTAGCTGACTGATAATTATAGTGGAGGAAGAGCGATTTTATAATCTCCCAGATTCATAAATATTGCAAAATCAATGTAGTCTATTGTCCACATACATCAGGTTAACCATAGCATTGACATATGCTCTGAGATAAGGCTGCCTTTTGTTGTCAACTCAATCAGTCAGAAGAACCAAAAAGTGGCAGGCCTACAATGTCTCTTTTTATTTTTTGGAAGATGAATGTTGACGGTTTGATATTCTTATATCTCTGCCTTTTGTTGTATTTTACGTTGCTGTAACTTGGAGGTTTAAATTTAGGGATAAGTGTAATTATGTCTCCCTGTGCAATGGGGGGGGGGGACATATTGAGGTGCGTCTTGTTTCTTCCACTTCTTCTTCTTCAACACATTGCGAATGCGATAACTCAAGAAAGACTTGACTTTTGGAAGCTGAAATTATTTGTGAACATATTCCCATGTAAGATCTTGCTGGGAATTGCAAGTTGATGACCATGACCTATTTTCCAAGGTCACATATATAATACATAATACAAAGCAGATTGGGATTGTAGATGGGCGATTTTGACCTATTTTGAAGGTCACATGACCATTTTCTAAAAATCATTGCAGATGCACCTGCAAAGGACTTGATGTGGGAGGTTGAAAATTTGGTGAATATGTTACTATATTAATGTTTTATTTTAATGTTAATGTCTCGTAATAGCAACCTTCAGCACCAATCACCTAGCCGAAAGATTAAAGTCTTTAATAAGACGTTGCTTTTGATAGCAGATGTTTGACCTTGACCTGTTTTTCAAGGTCACAAGCACTTCCTTGAAGTTGCAGAAGCAATAAGGGAAGAAAGGCTTAGGATAGCAGCTTCAAACTGTATGATTTTGTATCTGTATAAGAGCTATGATGAGATTGTAGATGCCCTTGTCCCATTTTTCAAGTTCACGGATATTTGCTTGCAAATAATTGCAGACAGGATAACTCCAGAAGAATTTGACTGAAGAGGTTGAAATTTTGTATGATTATGTACAAGTACAAGAGCTAAATACGGATTGTAGATGAGTGACCTTGACCTATTTTTCAAGGTAACATGGCCATTTTCTCAAAGACCATTGCAGACATGGTAAATCCAGAAGTATTTGACTTGGGAAGTTGAAATTTTGTGTGTTTATGTACCAATATAAAAACTGGGTTGGAATTGCCGATGGGTGACCTTTGAGCTAATTTTTGAAGGTCACGTTGGCATTTCCTTGTTACAGTTTTAGATGAGTGACCTCGACTTATTTTTCAAGATCACATATGCAATTCCTCTAAATCATTGCAGACACTATCAGTGGAAGGATTTGAGGATTGCAGGTGGGTAAGCTTGACCCATTTTGAAGATCAGCAAGCCATTTCCTTCAAATCATTGCGTATGTGATAAGTTTAAATTCATGACATGTGATGGGTGATCTTGTATTTTATAAGTTCACATATGTTGCACACATTTCATGAATGTACTATGACCTGCCCTGGGATTGCAGATTGGTGACCCTGGCATATCTTTTAAGGTCACACCAGTACATTTCCTACGCCATGTAATGTTCACAACTTTTGCTTTCATTAATGTTTTAATTCTAGCCATTATCACAAAATGAGTTGTTTCACAATCAAGATTGTAACCTGAAGTATGCTGGTATTTATAGATTGTAATTCTGATAGTAAATAGGTTGGTCATACTTTTCATGTAACAAAATACTAAGAAGCCTTTTCCTAAATACTAAGTAAAAGATCAGATCTCATGAAGACGATACATTATGTGTTCAGCAAGTTTTACAATTGGGACATGTTTACATCCAATTTTCAGTGACTTCCTTTGTTTGGACTTGATGTTGTTCACACTGCTCCTCATAACAGTATTGACCTTTCACCAACAACAGTTGAAGTATAGGTTGCTGTATGTGGCTGATGCTTGTTCAGGAACTCATCCCATTAATAATTCATACGTACTCAGCACAGTGCAAAAGAAGGCACTGACGGTTCTACTGAAGAAACTCCACTACAAAAGTCAGCCAAACACTAGGAAGAAAAGTCAACAGGAGCCGTATTCACAAAGAATTTGATCTGATTCTAACTTTAATCCCAAAATTAAAATCAGTGTGCTTTGGGCCTTAAACTACTTAATCCTGGGCTCAATGTTTGATCAAAACTTGCAGGATTAGCAAATTTATGCTCTTGGCAATAATATGAACTTAGGGATTTACAGGTTCATTTTATTAAATCAATCTTAGTATAACAGTGTATCTAAATAAACCAGAGTAAGAGTGTGTTTCAATCCTTCTTGAAAACAAAGTGCAAAGGCTTGAAGCATGGAGGAAACAAATTATCGAATACATTTCACATAAGTTATACTGGTGTGCTTAGGAAGGGGGATATTTTTTACTGTTTTTTGAAATGTTTGTGCTGGACACAAGTTGTTTAACTATAGTCACATTTTACCTTTAACACACTATAATACAACTTTCTTTACTTGATAAATCTCTAAAATATACCAACCACTTAAAGTACTTCATTCGCTAGTTTGTTTTCAGGGCATTCCAATCAAAGTTTCACTGTATTGTGCAGCCCGGAAAATCAAATTTTTATTTTTTTTAAATTTAGATATTTTGTTGTAAATTCAGATTGATTCGTTTGGTAAAAGTGGAAGAACATGTATTTTGTTTTGTGCAAGTTGAATGATAGTTTGTTTGTCACAAGCCAGTTATGATGTATCGAGTTCAAAACTTCTATTATTAGATATATCTTGCTCATTTCAATCAGTGCCGTAAAGGAAGAAAAATTGTAGATGGCTAATTATAGTGGTGTCATCTGCAGAAAGAATCGATTTCAGCTTTTGAGAGCGAAATTGTGGCCGGGTGTGGTAGGCACAGTACAGCTCACACACAAGTTCCCTTTATGCTGGCATTTTTAAAATGTGTGCTTGCATGCAATAAAAAAAAAAAAAAAAAAAACATGCTAGTACGTGTGCACATGCTAGTAGAGCCAGAAATGCAAACCAATGCCATTGCCATTTCACGGACAAAACGCATATGGCGAATGGCTAGGCGCATTATGTTTATGCCCAAACGCTTTATGCTCATGCACTATGCACTGTGGACACTATGACCTGCCATTGGCGAAACACTTTATGCGTGTCACCAAAAGCATTTGTGCCAATGCCATGGCGAGTCGCCAGATGCTTCTGGCATATTTGGGTTGTTGAGCATCAGTATTTGGCGATGCAATTTTTCTTCCATTCGGGCGAACCTAGCTATGTGTGGGCTGTATTGTACCTCTGCACAAACTGTTGTTCTTCAATACAGAAACACAGTTACGTGCAAATACAAATGCATGGACAGATACATGGTCCTTGCAATCATGCCATTTTCCAGCAGTCGCCGATAGATGGCGCGTCAGGCGTGTGGCACTGGTTTGGCAGACGTGACCAAGAACAATGAAGGCCGAAACGCCGAGAAAGAGCCCCTCTCGGCACTTTTCCGACAAGTGCCGAGAAAATTGGTACAAAAATATTTTTCTCGGCATTTTTGTCGTGAAGTGACGAGATCATTCTATCTGTTTGCTTTCTCTCGGTATTCCTTAGCATTTTTGCCGAAAAACGCCGAGATCCCCTGCACTGCTCTTCTTGCCTGGGCATTTCTGACGGCATTGCTCTGCAGAAATACCGAGGTAGCTTTCTCCCTTATCCTTACCTCGGCATTACTCGGCGAAAATGCCGAGAATCGCTGAAGTGAGGTCTATGGAGAAAGCTACTTGGCTATTTCTGAGCAAAATGCTGAGGCATACAGGGGAGACGATTTGCAAGAAAATAGCATTTAAATAATAAAATGATCTCACAAGAAAAATAGCAAAGTGGCTCTAATGGACAGTCAGTAATTTTGTGTGATTATCAGTGGATCTGTATCAGCCAATATAAATAAAGATATAATTTGGGAGTGTCAAAAGGTTCCGTTTCAAGCCTTTGTCATATATCATGCTGACAGTTTTACAATGCATGTACAGGGGAACCTGCTACGAAGACCTCTGGTGGGAAATTTTATTTTTTCACTGTTTCATGATACTTACGTGCACTGCTCTTTTAAGACCACCCTATATAACCACATTTTTCGGGGCGGGGGTGAGGTGGGGTGGTCTTATGGAGGAGGTACCACTGTATACATAATTTTTGGGTATCATTTTTCTTGCACAAGGCATTGCAAAATGAATTGATGCAGGTATCATCTGTTTGAAGTTTTACCTCACTTAGCTTCTGAGAGTGGAGTACATGCATGTAATGTCGTACTTTTGTATGAATCTCAATTTATAAATGCACCGTCATGCATCTCATGAATTTTTTAACTTGGTGACAATGCTACTTATTAGTAGAAGTGATTCTTGTGATATACATGCATCATTGTAAACGATATTTTACAATTATTCGTATCCTGAACACATGATTCCGGGGTTGTGTTGCATGACAGTGTGAACTCTGAGATATGCCTACTAATACCTCTCCTAGCTTCTTCCTAAAATATTGAAAAATACCAAACTATACAAGTCTCCAGTCCTTACCGCATCACCTCGGCATTTCTCTGCAAAAGTGCTTAGCAGATCTTCTTGCAAATATTCTTCTGGCCATGTCTCGGCACTTTTGCCGAGAAATGCCAAGGCTAGAAGACCAATGCAGAAGACCATGACATTTCTCGGCAAAAATGCCGAAAGCAAGCAGATATATAAGATGATCTCGTTATTTCTCGGCGAAAATGCCGAAAGTGGCCCTGGCTCCGCGTTTTGGCTTTCCAAGCGCAGGTAACACTTTGATAGGATAACCATTTCCGCGTTTTGGCTTTCCAAGCGCAGGTAACACTTTGATACGATAACCATTTTTATTTAGATTCGTTCGTTTGGTTTGTTTCTCTCTCTCTCTCTCTTTTTTCTGGTTTTTATTTTTTTTATTTTTGTTTTTGTTTTTTGCTTTCTTAAATCTCCTTTATTATCATCATCTCATGTTTACAAACGATTATGAACGCTATTTATAATTATTCTGTTATTTCTTTTTGTGTCAAGCTTCATCTACACGACAGGGTCGGTAGACAACAAAAAAAGCACTTCAAAATGAATAAGGACATGAGAAGCAGACAGTTTAATAACAGCGCCTTTAAAGGTTCACCAGTACAGAAAAAATCCCAAGATTTTTGTGCAGGATAGAACTTCGTAAGATTGCAAGAATTATGTATGAGCCTAAAGGTAAAGGTTGTAGACAGTATTCTACCATGACGTGCATGGAAGCAGAAGTATGTGGCAGCTACATTGGAAGTTCAACATCAAAGCCTACCTAGTCCATTCAGACATTGTGTTAAGAAATGGATCGCCCCACTTCCTCGTGTTCCTATGTTTTCATATGAAGGATCGTGTCATTCTGACATTGTATAGGCTAACCAAAAGTGCGATTGCCATAACATATCTACATGTCTGTTTCGTTTCAGGATCGAAGCGGAAGAGAAACGGTGGTATACTTTCATATTGCACGAGATTTCCCTTACCCGTTTTTTTCCTGGATGGACTTGATACCTGGCAATGTGATCTGCATCTATGATGCACACATGCACACCTTTTTTGATGGACAGTATGGCATGCGCATAGACCATGCTCGGGACATTCGTATTTTCAAGTAGAATATCAGCAACCTGTATTGACTACGCCATTGTCAATCGTATTATTACAATACAGTTCAAGTTGTATTTTTGCATTTATGGTACTGTCAACGAAATCTGTCGTGATTGTAAAAGAAAAAAAAATAAATTGCAGTATGATTTAGTTCATAAATCACGCCCATGGCATTACAGAATTTTTAGTTAGAAAGTAATTTATGTTCATTGAACAAGATTCTGGTCTTGTGAACTGCAGTATATATTGGATATTAGGTCATCAGGAATTTAAATTATATGATCCAACAAGGATAGATCTGAAGACACAATGGATAAAAACCACTTTTGATCTATTTCATACTGTATGTGCATTTTGTGTATATGATTTATACACACACCTGTCAACTTGGTTTCCAGTAGTGTGCGTGGGGCCACAGTTTTTCTTTACTTGCAAACTTAAATTACTCTTTAAAAAAAAAAAGTTGGGAGTACTTCAAATCAAGCAGCTGGCGTCTAATTTTAGCATGCCGAATGTTTAAATATCCCTGGGTTTGTATGTGTTGGAAATTTTGCATTGGTACAGTTTGAAAAGAAGATCGCGTCAAGATGCAAGCATTTGTCCATAGACTCTTAACCCATTGAGTTTGACATTCGTGACCACACCTATTGTGTCACGAAAGGTGCCAATGATTTGTGCTGTTTAAACTAGAATTTGAAAAATTGGTTTTGTATAAAAATGTGTTGGGCCACAGGGACGTCACAATAAAAGGCCCCATATGACTTTGAACCTTGTAAAATACAATGAAGGTATTATACTACTGAAAACATGATTTTGTTTTATCATTTTGTACGTCAACAACAAATGGCAGTCGAATAGTCACCATCCATTTCCGGCTAAAGTTTCTGTGATACAGTACTATTAGTACCTCGAATCATGCCCATATATTTTGTATTTGAAAATAACTCTGTAGAGGCGTTAATTATGGGATGAAGCATGTCTAGTACAGACTGTATCTTTCTTGAAACAGGGGAGACCAAGAACACAAAGCTTCTACTGCTCTCCTGTAGAGTGTATTTCAGTCATTCAGGGCCAGAGATGTATTTTCCCATTACTTTTCATTGTGATTTAAAGCTTAACTTTAAAACCAATCGTTCCCGAAACAGCAAATTTTGTGTGGTAAAATTATCTACATAGCTGAAATGTTCACATAAATTTCATTCTTGCAGCTTTAAAAGTGGTGTTAATTTGACCTTAATTTAACCTGCGATCCAATGGCAATAAACATCTCTTGCCCTGAAGAATTCTGTGTATTGGATTGTGTATTCAGATGAATACACAGATAATTGGTAATTGTGACCTCTCGCATTGCTGGTTAAATCCTCCTCTGTCCAAATCTCTGAAATAACGTCATGTGAGACGATGCCGTAGGATAGTATCAGCGAAGAAAAATAATGGAAAGTCTTTCAAGTGTTATCCGCGGATTATGTGCACCACAAAAAGCTTTAGGAATTATTAGTGGTTAGTGGTATAATATTTGCTCATTTTGTGTGCATGTGTCATCGTCCAATGAACACCAGATGGTGACTCAAAGTGCTATGGTCTTCTAGATTGGTGTATATGCGCACAGATTTGTGTCGATTGTTTGCAATATTTGCCAGCGTTGTCGAAGGTTTCTTGTTTATGATTTTAGTGCCTTTAAATAATTCTTTAAGGTTTTGGACTGCATGTTGGGAATATTTATTCTGGTCACCACCTTACTGTACAAGTTAACTTTGGTTTAAACATATTTTTATTTCCAGGTTCACATTCAAGTGCGTAGAAATTATTTCTCTGTTTTCATCTTCAAAATTTGAAACAACTTTCTCTGTTGTGGTTAACGGCACTGCTTCCCAATTATTCATTGAAGATATGTAGCAAGTCTCCTCATGTATAGAACATCACTCTGAAGAGAAAAAAAAAAAACTAGAGCATCAGTGCCTGACTGCTACTTCCCGGTATCATGGTTGAAAAAGAAGTTGGAAAATTGATTTTAAATTGATCTCGGGTCAATTCCGACACTTGGCCGCCGATGAGAACTTCTAAAGAACATTTTTTTCTTCTGAAAATAAAAGCAGACATACATACAAATGATACCAAAAGATTTTTCATGTTATTACTTTCATTTAGGAACAGGGAAACTTGAAATTTATGTTATGGTTTTATCGACTCCAATGTTTTGATCAAATACATCAAGATCTAGTCCATTTACGTAGTTCACATGGTATTAAAGCTGAGATGTGAAGACAGATAGGAAAAGTTTGATCTGACGAGCACGCATGGGCGGGGAAATCTGGGAACAAGATGTTGCCGTAGGGGAAAACCACTGTCCACAGAACAGCCAGGGCCTCGTCAACGCCACGATCCAAAAGCTTGTCACAATTCGTTGTGGTCAGCAAGCAATTGCAAATCACGGTTACAAAGGAATGTTTTGCGTAGCAGAAACCCAAGAACTGGTTCACGGCCTTAGTTCAAGATTTCATGAGTCCGACTTCATACAGACACTCCACATGTTGCACCATACATGCAATACTACAAAAGTTAATTCATGCCTTTTTATTGGTACTATAAAACATGCATGGTATGAAAGTAAACAGGTAGCTCTTGTGATGCTGGCCCTGGGACAGACATGTATATTCTAAGAAAAAGACGTGCGATAGTCCATTTTGGACTGGAACTTGATGACTGAAAAAGGTCCTGCGCAGGAGTCCATCAGAAAAACACTTCGTACACACAGTGTCTGTTTATGCCATGGACTGCGGCACTCTCTTGGCGTCAATGCAGATCACACTGTACTGTGCTTGGGCCTTTATCAATAATTGTTCTGAGCCGTGAAAATCCAAATTGAACCTTTGCCATTGTTTAGTTCTTTATTTCGTCTGGCCTTCTGTCCGAGGCCTAAGACGCAATACTTTTAGAATACTGTGACAATTTAAGCTTATGTTTCAGTGCAGTCAACTGAATCGATTTCTGGACTTCCGCACCCACACTTGGGTAGTAACAGTCCCAACGTTTTTCCACTTGTGAGACAAATCCCGGATTCCAAAAGATTGCGTCGAAAGCGTGGTTTGAAAATCAAGTGATCCTATCTTTGGTATTGTAATGTTAAGTCAGCAGAACGTAATTATTTCCGACTCTATATTGTGAAGTGGATTATGTACCAATGCGTAACAATGAAGCTATTGCAATTTTTGGTGAACAGTTATAACAATTTTCCGAAGTAATGATGCTATTGTATTAATTACAGAGTTCCTTGTTCTCCGTGCTTCGCGCGACACCGTATGGCCACCGTATAGTTGTAATACTTGTTAACTCGAACCGATCGGCAGTGACTGTGCCTTGCATTCTTTATAGTTGAGCGTTCTGCAGGGTTTTAATGAAAGTGTGGACAGAAGCTCGCCTTCCACCTGACGAGGTTATCCTTTGCTTATGAAAGCTGTAAGTGCGGCAATGTGTGCCTCCCAGGCCGTGTCAAGTAAAGTTGCTGTGATTTAACATTATTTTTTCGTATTGTCTATGGTACGCCAGAAAGCGTTAAGTGAATTGAAATGTTAGGAAGTAAATTTTATGCAGATATGGTTCATTATATACATGAACCTAGGTTAACTATTGCGTTTAAAATTTACGACACAGAGCTGGATTTCAATAATTTCAAGACGCAATGTCCGAAGCTCGCTGGCCGACTCGCTGACATGAAGCATATTCTTTTAAGCCATACTTCAGTGTCATTCAGGTATCAAAGTTAAAAATCAAACAGACTGCGGTGAAAAGTAAGGTCGTTGCCGATCAATCGGAAAAGAAAGGGTTAATATCGGTAGTTGTAACTTCCCGGAGGCATGCCAGAACATACAGTACAAAATCTTGTGTTTTGAATTCCATGCCAAGTTCGATATAACATCAATTAATATAAAATTTTGCCGTCAACTTTATTACCTGCCCGAAACGTGTTGAAATTGGCTGCAAATATCGTGACTTCAGCTCGTGCGATTTCCGTTAATAAGATGCACTCTTCGTACTCCTAGCCCCCGCCACCATTGGCCTGAAAGCACCATCAATGATAAGGGTGAGGTTGTGCGTGATCCAGATTAATTTGGATATGTTAAACAATTCGTGCAGATCTACCACGTACTGTATTGGTTTGGTAATAATCATTTGAATCAATTGCCCTCTTTAGGAACTATCGATTCTAGTTTGGATGAAAGGGGTATTAGTGAGTGTTGTGAATAACAAAGCCTTCATGCACGAGACTTTCCAGTCCATATATTCTACGCCTGGTGACAAAGGGCAGTATTTGTCAAAAACTAGTTGTTGCTTTCAATGACGCCATGGATTCCAGATAAACGGTTCTGCTAACATTCCAGTTCCTGGATCCACCTCAGTACCCACGTGAATATTTTACGGTTTGGTCTGGAATGATTTGGCACATGACAGGAATACATTCCGAGTATTTGATGAAAGAATTCAAAGGTAAGTAGAAGGCTGTGATTGACACATATTTCTAGCAACTGTGTGATTTTTCATCCAGTAGTTTCTTATTACAACTGAATTTACACGTTTTGTACATGCATGTGCATACTGATAATATAATTCATCTAGAAACTGGATACTGATCTTTAAATGTTCGATTGAAAAGATCACGTTCTTAACTGTTAAGCTCTGTTGACTTGTGTAGTAGAGCTTTCTAAATAAATACCATTTTGTGTCCGTGGTCCGTCTTACCGTTTGTCCATCAGAGTAAACTACATCTCAAAAACCGTTGCATGGAATGCCTTGATTTTACATTTACGTTTCTCAGATGGGCCTCTACTAACTTTGCAAAGGAGCCGATAATGCAAAAATTCATTTTGTTTTTCGGTTTGCATACATGTATTGGTATTTTCTATTTTAATCTTGAATCAAGAGGTAAAGAAAAATGTGTGAACATCCTGAGGATATGTCGAGTTTTGATAATGCTATGGGATATCAAACTTTGAGACTAGGTGTTAGTAGGTGCTACTATTGTAAATGTATATAAGAATACAGTTCAGGTATTTCAATGTTGTCAAACGGTTGTATGAAATGGTTTGATTTTGCACATACATGTTCCCCAGACAGGCCTCTACCAACTTCGCAAAGGTGATGGTGATGAATCAATTTGTGTATTTTGTTTGGGTCCGTTTCTTCTCCGAAACATTGTGACTTTCGCACCCAGTCATAAGGAGCCATATAGTTTTCTTTGCCACCAGGTAGCGCGACAATTTTTTCTTTTTAAATCAGTTTTTGAGTGTTCAGGCCAATTTTGAATTCTGCTGAAGGGCAACCAAAATTATGTGAAATTTTATCAATATGATTTTTGTAAAGAGGATGCAAGTTTGCAAAATGATGGGGCTATTATATTTTTTTTCCGCAAAGTTGTGAGATATCAAACTGTGGGATCATGTGACCGTAAGTGCTGCTAATATAAGATGGCAGTAATACAGTACATGTTTTGCAATACTGTGAAAACGTGAATGTATGAATGCTTTACGCAGATATTCCCCGGCAGACCTTCACTAAAATTGTAAAGCAGATGGTGCAATAAAACTCTACCATACAGTACATGTTTTGCAATACTGTGAAAACTTGTATAAATGCTTTACGCAGATATTCCCCGGCAGACCTTCACTAAAATTGTAAAGCAGATGGTGCAATAAAACTCTACCAAGTGTGTTCAAAAGGTCACGATCCAGTGATTTTTTTTATTTTTTTTTTTATTTTTTATTTTTTTTTTGTCGAAAAATCTTTTAAAAAGTTTAAAGAGGAAAGTTGAACATGAATTAGGACCTTGATGTTGCACATGTTAACGTTTCTCTATGAAGGTCAAGCATAGACAGTACGTGAGTGACCTTGACCTCGTTTCTGGGTTCACAGTGCAACATGCATGAATTTTACTCTTCAGTATAACTTGAGAACTACTTGAACTGGGACCTTGATGTTGCACATGTTAGTGTTCTTTATAAAGGTCACACCTACTCAGAACATGGTTGACCTTGGGATAGGCTATTCCAAGCTCACAGAGCTGCAAGTGTGATGAATGTCTTGGTCAGCTCAGCATGAGCTGTTCACACAGCCCTCTTGTTAATTAAATTTTGTGTGTTTCTGTATTTGTTGATCGACAAAACTGCTGGCTTGATTTACCGCTAACTTGATAAGATCGTAATTCAGATAAACTTATACGAAAGTTTTGGCTAGAATAATTTTAAATTTACTTCACGTTCAACAAGTGTGTTGCCATATCACCATAAGGTAATGCTAATGTGGAAGTGCATGTTGCAACGTCTTTGAACTATGACTTGGTTTCATTAAACGGAATTTGTTAGAACCGATGGGTGTTGCCATGTAAGAAAACTGTGTCAGGAGGTCTAATTGTTCGAATTTGTTGGTTTCCTAAATTCATTTTGGGTTATCCGTAAGCTGTAATTTCTTTCTGCTTTGACGTTGTTTTATGAAAGCTTACATATCGGGACTTAATACGGGTTTAATGAATTAAAACTACGTCAACTGACCTAGTTTGGTCACAGTGATAATAATCGAAGTGTCCACAGAACCGGGTCCGGTTGCGGATAATTTTCCAGCTACAGAACCGGAAAGCTTGTGATTGGCTAACATCGTTACGTCATTATTCTCGCGACATATTCCATCTGCAGCATAACTACTTTTTGTAGCACACAGGTTCGAGTGGAGATAGTGCAGAATACGAGTCCAGTTACAAATCTGGGATGGGACGGAATAAACCTGATAGTTATGCTCATTCTGCATACACAAGCGACTTTGGGCTAGAACCCGGCACTCCAGCGCTTTACTTATTATTAGTATTACTTTTGTACAGGACCCACGTCCAATAATAATAATAATAATAATAATAACAATAACAATAACAATAACAATAACAATAACAATAACAATAATAATAATAATAATAATAATAATAATAATAATAATAATTCTCGGATCCGCCAACGCGCCATAAGCTGCTTATCAGCTGACTGCTGTTGTTATGCAAATGAGCGGGCCGTGAAAACACGTTCCACATCGCATATAGTCCTATGTAAAATTAGACATTTTTATCCAAAATTGCATCCATGTTGTCGACCGCAAATCAACAAAATAACTCTGAAGGCAGCATCATTTTGCCGAATTCTGCTACTGAATAAAAAATTGGAGAGATTTTGACGATCATAACTTGGGGTTTTAGCGCTGGTTTTCGGGTAACGCGTAGCATTCATTGAATGGGTATCCACAGACGCTTTCAGGGAGATTCACCGAGTAACGCGGGCATGTAAACTAAAATTCCCGGATGTTCGGATCCGAGAATAATTATAATAATAATAATGATAATAATAATAATAATAATAATAACAATAATAATAATAATTTTAGTAAAACTTCCAAGAATGAGGGAGAGTAAGGTATATATATATATATATATATATATATATATATATATATATATATATATATATATATATATATATATATATATATATGTATACATACACACACATCTCATGATAATGATAATGCTGAAACTTTACTCAAAGATGAGCTAGGCGACTAGAACCAAAGGTTGCAAGTTCGAGTCCCGCTCATTCTGAACATAAAAATACAGACATGCACATGTATCGTGGGTGAAATTCATGCTATGTAGTAAACTCCCGGGGGAGGGGCGGGGCACTACCCATACTTTAGGGTGGAAATGCTCCACTGAGAAAATATGGAGGTCTTAGGGAGCTGGTATTGACAAAGCCCCAGGGTAGAAGTGCACATCCCATAAGGGAAAAAGAGCCGTAATTGAGTACAATTTATAGGGGTCTTTGGGAGTGACAGTTTTGAAAATATGGGGCCTTTAGGATCGATGGTTTGGAAAAGGGAGGTCTTTGAGAGCGACAAGTGGTCAAAAATGGGGGTCTAAGTAATGCTAAGTAATGGGAGTAACCCCCCGGGAGTAAACTACGTCACCATGCCAGGTCATTCTTCTTGGAAAGAGTGATAGGCCTGTATGCACAAACTATTCAACTCTGGGTTATCATTTTCTGGTTATTTGATTTGATTTGGTTTAACTACACACGTACATACACACGAATGTGAATTCTATTGTCTTTATTTGGTTGGCAAGAGTCTTCAGCCAGCCAAAGAACAGGAATTTACAAGTCGTTGCCTGAGATGACCACGAGCTGGAATTTCATCAACGACAAGGTTGAACAGTTTATGCCTGCCTGCGGGCTTTGTTTGTGAGCAAAGACTCTTACAATGGGTAAAATTGCGAGCATATTGCCTCGAAACATGATGAATAGACCTTACCACCCGCCCTGGAGTGCGGCACCGGCTTCGGTCAAGGGCAATTCTTGATCCGTGGATGAGCCTCTAACGTCTGGAAGAACAGTAAAGTCTTTCCTGATATATATATATATATATATATATATATATATATATATATATATATATATATATATATATATATATATATATATATATATATATATATGTATGTATAAATGATACCCAACATTTATTTCTAAGGATCCGACTTATGCAGGTAAATTCAAATCTGCTAGTTTTTAGTCAAGAAGTATTTGGATATACTAACGCTCAGTATCATTACTTTATCATCGTATAATCCCACAGCTTGCTTAGCAGGCAAAAATAGGCGTTTCTTTGGAACTATTCAGCATAATAGTTTGGCAGTCAGTCACAAGAGCCCTAAGTATACTTGATATTTCTGGACCCTTTATCGACAGCTTGAGTAAGAACACTCATTTGATATTTTCAGTGTTGCCAACCTGCCAAAGATAAAATCCGGGAAATAAAAAGTAAAATTAAGGGAGATTGATAAATTAATAAGAAATATAGAACTGAAATATTGATGAATTTCCGGGAGGTGACTCAAAATTGTCAAAAATCCACACTTTTCAAGAATTTTCAGCATAAAAATTCGGGAGTCTCCCGGGTAATCCGGGAGGGTTGGCAACACTCTATTTTTATAGCAAGGAATTACCTAAATGTAAAATTACAAAATTATGACTACATTATCTATCTGAGGATGAAAAACTCAAATTTTTATAGACTGGTTCACAGAGTGACCATTATATCATTAGACAAACACGGTCATCTATAAACTCGGCATTTGAGATGCAAAAAACAATCTAATATTATGTTACATCTTGGTTGCCATAAACAGGTGTGGCTCTTTGTAAATATGTGCTGGTATATTTAGTGAAGTTATTTCTGCCAGTTTATTGTGAAACCATGTATTTCTTTATATTATTTGTATGCTCTATTATACTGACCATGTATCAGTTTACGTACAATAAAGCTTATTCACTACATTCACCGCTAAGTCTAAGATATGAAACTCGTGCATTTAAAACGTGTATTGGGTCGTTTGCTTTTGAATCAAACGTCCCAATACATGTTTGGGTTCTAAAGTTTTACTGTGTATATACGGTGAATGACGAAAAAAAAAAAAAAAAAAAAAGTAAATAAATAAACAAAAACAAAACCACGAATACACAACCAGTTTGTTTCGGGTGAACAAGACGTTTTGATAAGTTTATAACAAGACCTGTCCTAGCTTGTTGGCAGAAAGTACACACATTGTGTATACAACTAGGTCAAATATAGGCCCCCTACATGTAGGTCAGTGGTACCCATATACATGTATTGCCAACTCAAAGTTATGTTCAGAGCAGCTCAGCTTTCTTTCTGTCCGTCTTAACTCAATGCGGGTTGTAATTGACGCTCAACTCAGTCTATGACATTATTTGGTGAGTGTTTCCAGGTCAATTCAGCGAGAGCTGTACACACAGCGCCCTCTTGTTGCGAAAGATACGTGTTGTTGACGAATCACGAAACTCGGTGAGAAGGCCTAATATTGGAATGGCGCATTATAGGGCAAACTTCAGGTACAGCTCCATTGATACCTGTTTCATATCTATACCCTTGCTCAAACCACGGGTTCCTTTGAAAGGGTGTTGCCGAAGATTTATAGTTGATTTTGGCCAAATACATAGAAGTGTCATATTTAATCATAAGAATGATCCCATGTCAAATTTTTGAGCCACAAAAATATATAATACAGTCCCAAAGATGTTAGGATTATTGCATACACAGGACTACCAGAGTGAACGAAAGCCATGGATGCTTTATGCACATGTGGAACAGATGATGGTTCTGTTTAGCAGGTAAACATGCTTTGTATTTTATGGGTTGGTTTGGCTTATCTTATATACCCTAGACTGGTAATACGCAAATATGAATTGCGGAGTTCTTGCGCAGGACTTCTAATCGTTAAGCAATTTGAATTTCCTTCCACAATGAAAAGAGTGATGCAATTAAGCATACGTTATTAAATATCGGCTACCCCATGAACTTTGACACAATTTCATTTAAACCCGCCGGGACTGGGAATTGGGACCTTAAACAATTGTTGCCAAAGCAAAAATATGAAGCAACTGAACTTGGTATCAGAAGTACACATTTGGACTTTGTTGCACTGGAGGGACTTCACAGGATACCTTTTTTTTTTTTTTTTTTTTCATATTGCACATAAAGGTACGGAGCCCCAGAAGGGACATGAAGAAAAAAAAATGTTTGTTTCATTTTCGTGGGAAGGAAATAAATATTTCGTGGGAACGAAATAAAAATAAAAACCACTTCATAAAGGGTAGTAAAGAGCCCTCAAAGTGATAGAAGAAAATATATGTATATTTCATTCCCTCGAAATAATTATTTCAAGGCCTATATTTCGTTCTCACGAAATATTATTTCGTTCCCTCGAAATGTATTTCATTCCCACGAAATGTATTTCGTTCCCCCGAAATAATTATTTCGTTCCCTCGAAAAAATTATACGCAATATATTTCGAGGGAATGAAATACTTATTTCGAGGGAACGAAATACATTTCTTGGGAACGAAATACATTTCGAGGGAACGAAATACTATTTCGTGGGAACGAAATATATGCCTTGTACATATACTGATATCCATTTATATTTTCCAAGTGACCCCTTAGGGGCTCCACATTTTACACCTAAAGGGACATGGTAGATTTTCGTATTTTATTTCGTTCCCACGAAATAGCATTTCGTTCCCTCGAAATATTATTTCGTGGGAAAGAAATATATTTCGAGGGAACGAAATAATTTTTTTTATTTCTTCATGTCCCTTCTGGGGTCCGTATAAAGGCTTAGATAGCGTGCCAAAGTTAATGACTGTATGCGTTCACTGGGACTATTATGATCATAGTTCCTGCCACGTTTTGTCCCTGTAGCTGTGCCAGCTGATTCCGCACAATAAAATGAAACAGATTAACTTTGTTGCAACACTGTAAACTTCATGGGATGTTCAGGAAAATGGATACAGATTAATAACAACTCCAACTGTGTCTCCGGTATTAACCCTTTCGTGCATGGATACAATAAGAATGGCGCTGTTGACTCAGGAGAGCACCAAGAATAAAGCAGGTGAAGCTTTGGACTATGGATATATTAACCCATGGCTTGCAAAACAACACAAAAGTCGTGTTTCTCGAAATTATTATAATTAGCCTAATCCAGATTCAAATCAAGAGAAGAAAGAAAGGTAGAGGTCAGCAACCTGGCACTGGATGCTTTACCTGAGTCACTCTCTCCAGCTCTCATGTCGCCAGCGACAGTGACGAAGCAGACAACATTTTTGGTCGAAAGTGACGGGTTTGAGTCGAAAGGTGTTCGACTTGTTGGATGAGCGGTTGCCCAAAGTCACAGGTTCGAGACCCATTTGCTCACAGAGCGTTCAAAGCTAAATTTAATAAAATGTTTACAGCAATTCATGACCTTGTACCCGCCACAGAACGGTTTTATTGCAGAGCCATTGGCTCACAAAATATTGTGGCTTTGCCTTTCCTGGCGGCTTAGGCCTGAATAACCAAATTAATAGTCTGCCTGTGGGTCTCGTCTTGGTTTAAACATATTTTATTTAAAAAAATACAATGGGGGAAAAAGGCAATGCCTATATTAATCCCCCTCGTGTTATAAAAACAAAAAAATATGTACACAAGCTTAAGTACGAACAGTTGAATTAAGTGTAACTACGCTAGATATGTAGATAAGTAAAAATATATAAAAAAAGAGAAAAAAAGGAAAAACAAAGACTACGAGACACAGGACGGTACAATGACGCAGACACAACACTTGGAAGGTTCACACCCACGACATTTACGGGACAGATAGGGGGCTTCCAGCTAATCTTCAGTGAAAAAAATGTATATACGTGTACAGGTTCGCGCACATGTACCCTAATACAGAAACATGTATATCTGTATGTATGTATGTATATATATATATATATATATATATATATATATATATATATATATATATATATATATATATATATATATATATATATATATATACATACATACATATATATACATACACAGATACACGTGCAAACAGAGATAATGTCTTTTATAAATTCAATGTAATTTAATTTAGGGAGGTTTAAATCTGCCTGACAGAAGGATACAATTTTGTACCGATTCAAAGATAATTTTGTTGTTTGCTTTGGAACAACTTTTGTTTCCATAGAGTAAGGGATTTAAAGTGAAAGGAGCCAGGGGTATTACTACTGACTGTAGAGAATTCCTATGTACGGTGATATTCGGACATTCAAAGAAAAAGTGGAAAGAAGTTTTGGAAGGAGCACCACATGTACATGCAGGGGAACTAATTAAACCAATTTTGTGCATGTCGTGGTTCAACTGGCTGCAACCCATCCTGATTCGAGCATGTAAAATGTTTAATCTCCTCTTTCCTCTCTAAAATAATTGGTTGGTTTTTTGGATGGGTCTCGCCTTTATGATGTCATCAACTTGTCGGGCATAACAGGACATCTCTTCCTGTCCCCATTAGCTGACTTGTCTTGTTTGTTGTTGATATTATCTTGTAGAATATCTTGTTTTGTCCCTTCTTGTGTCACTTGCCTTTTACAAAAGCGATCCCATGCATTACAGGGCACAGCCGTGTTTCCAGTTGTTGTCATTGCTTTTTCAAATGGATATTATATCACTCGCCCTTGAGTACCGTTAATGAAGATTGTTCAAGAAATAAAATCCACGGTGTGCATTATTTCAAGAACTTGTTTGTGTGTGTGTGTTTTTTTTTCTATTATCACGGTATTCAAACAGACTTATTAAATTATAAACACACCAACTCAGTACCTCATACATATAGCATGCCGCACATCAATGTAATTTCATAACAAAAAAATAAACAAAAAAACAAACAAAAAAACAAACAAACAAACAAACAAACAAAACAAGAACAATAGAAGATTCGTACTGCAAATATTCAAGTTTTTACCATTATTTTTTTTCCACTGGAAGGAAGAAATGTGGACCTTGCTGTACATTACATGCAATTTTGAGTTGGGTTTACTTTAGAGAAAAAAAATAGTCTTTAGTAGTGCATTGCCTTAGGGGAAAAAGGTGGATCTCGGGACCCGCAAATAAACTAGGTTTAATACCTGCATGGGACCCGGGTACCCGCGCAAAAAACCCTTACTGAAATGAAACGCAGAAACATATTTTAACTTGGTTTTATTCAGGTACAACATGAGAATTCCACCATTCGACATGTTGCCTATTACTGAGGGGGAACCCCCCCCCCCCCCTGAAAAAAAAAAACAAAAACAAAAACAAAAAACCAAAAAACCCCCACACACTCATAAAGAACATTACATGTGCGTATGCGTCCCTTGCTTGTAGCTGGTAGAACACTAAAAAGTTCATGTAGCTTTAACTCTCTTATTTGCACAAAATACCTGTCGGTAGGGACAATGTAACTTTTAGTTGTACTTCTAGCTCTTGATTTTTTTATTGAGATTCGGGAAAACTAGCATTTATGCTGCTTCTGCACCCAGAGAACTGCGCTTTTTTGTAATTATGTTCCTACATGCTGAGAACGCGCTCGCAGGGCACGCTAGTTGCAGGCACTCCCAACTTGCAAGTTGCACGTTTCCAATACGAGTTTATTTTGATTGGTTAAAATCATTTTTTCACTTTTATTGTCCCGTAAATACTGGATCGTGTATCACACTTGTTTATCCTTTAATTGTCAGCATGGCTGCAAGCTCAAATAAAAGCGTGCACTGAGCACTATGTGGGAACATTTTGAAGAAAAAAAAAGATGGACCGCAACATAGCAAGCTGCGGTTTGCTAAAAGTAGGAACGAAGATCGGCCGTGAAAAGGCAGAAATACACATAGATCTACAATTTGGTTATTTATATCGAAAGTATTCGGGTATTAAAAATTGGTTTCTGGACCCGACTGTTTGGCATTTTGACCGGGGGTGGGGGTGGGGGTTGGGGTGGTCCCGGGTCTCGGGTCTCGAGTCCATGCACTAGTCCTTAGTAGTCTAATGTTTATATTTCGTGATGGCAATGCGAATGTTGTTTTCCGTTAGGTGATCTTGGTTCATTAAATGCTAATGTCATTCCCATTTATTGTTCCTATGATTTGCCTTAATTGGACAGGTTGTACCTTGATTAATACTGGAGCATAATGATCGTGTTATGGTGGGTTCTTGTCCGATTTTTGTCAAAACAACATGGATATATTTTATAAATTAGGTTTTACGGCTGTCACTGAAAACCAAGGGGGGGGGGGGGGGGGAGGGACCAACACAATTTCAGTCCAATATGCACGCGTCAGGCACATAATACCGAATCAAAGTAATAGAATTCTCTAACTAGTTTAGGTAAGCTTCTCCCGTGTTCAATCGCTAAATGCTATGAAAGCACTGTAATGGTTTGTAGATCTCGTGCACGTAATCGTTGGAGAAATAATTAAATTGCTTACGTAAAGGACAGAAAGTGAATGAATGAATGAACGAAACGGATTCTTGGTATTCGTATCGGGTTTTGCCCTCTTTTCCGATTTCATGTATTTTGGGCATGAAGAATGTTTGAACATCAAACGAGAGAAAGTAGCGGATGGATGAACAATGAATGACTTTGAAACAGGATGAGTGAATAGGTAAGTAAACAAATGTATAAATTCAAATCAATTTGGGTGCCAATGTCAAATAAATTTAGACGTGAAATGTCAGGATAATCTTGCTGTATCTCGCAGACAGGTTTGCAAATCCCGAGTTAAAAAGTGAAAAATGTATGCAGATTGATAACTTCCCATTCTTGTAAATCAACAAGCAGGAAACATTAACATGCATTCGTTTCTCAATTTCCCAGTTTGTTTTTGAATAATTGACCTCCGTATAGCTGTTGCCATAGAGGGAAACATCGCTTAGGTGGCGTCTGTAGCTCGCCAGGAAATTATGTTGGTTGATCAACGTCAATGAAATCGATCATGATTGTCCTCGAAACTGTGCTTGGATTGATCGGGCCTGACACAATTACTGCCAGTCTCTATTTAGGCCTGCTAAAATTACCAGCCGCAAATTAAAGTTCATGCGAAGTACTGAATACGAAACGATTGACGCCATTATAGATAGAGTCCTGCGTGTGGTACATGACATTAAGCACTATCACTGTTATTATGTGCTCAGGAATCTTTGAGACAATTTGCGATCATACGTTGAAAATGTAGGCCTATGATAATTTACACCGTGAAGAAAGCAAATATATTATGGGGTGCGAAGGCAGTTGAAACCAACATGACATTCTGAATATTTAAAGATTTAGGTATCCGTACGTTGATTTCAAGGGACAGAAAGTGGGCATTTGAACAGTGACCTCTTCAAAATAGATGTCTTTGACTCTCCAGTATGTTCATGTGGCGTTCATGCACAAGGTACCGCTTCTTTCTGAGTGTAACACGAATTTTTCAGCCAAATGACTCAGTCAAAGATAATTGTGCATGGGAACGTTAATTTGAGAACAATATTATTTGGTATCCAAGGTAAAGGAAATATAAAGAAGCAAAATGAGCAAAATTTTGAAGCTTTGCATACATTTATTGAGGATTCTAACATGTTGAAAACATGATGTGGAAATATTTTGTTATATCAAAGATTGGTTTTTAGCTCAGCTGACTTGTCAGTTAGTTGAGCTTAGGCCTGTGTGGTGGTTAGGCATCCGTCGCCTGTCGGTCCGTCAGCATCCAGAATTCACATTGTCGACTTCCTTTCCAAAACCACTGGCCAAATTTACCTCGTACTTGAGAGGAGTGTACCTTGGATAGGTCTCTACCAAGTTCGTTAAAATGGTCATGGTTCAGTAATTTTTGGATTTTATATAATTTTTTTTCCCTTTACTTTTTGGCCAAATCTTCCAAAAATCTTCTCCTGAACCGCTTGGGCAATTGCTTCGAAATTGCTTGGGGAGACTTCGAGGGGCTATAAGACCTTAATTATTCAACAGGTGGCGCTGTGATTTTCAAATAGTTTTGTGTAAAAAATCGCGTTTTCGCTATTTTCGACTTTCCCTAAAACAGGCACTCAGACTATGCTGAAACTTGGTAGAAATGTTCCTTGTAGAAGGGCCCACCAAAGTTGTTCACAAGGTGGCGTTGCTGTGAATCCATGAATTTTTATGTATTTTTCATTTCGAATACTTATCGGTTAATGCATAGTCCTATTGATTAGTATGTAAGTGAATGGGGATTGCAATGGTAATGCACATTTTTGACTTCTCCAAAACCATGAGCACAGTGCACGTGCAGATTCACTTCAAACTTGGTAGGAATGTACTTTGGGTGGCTTTCTACTATGTTTTTTTAGCTCAGCTGACTTGTCAGTCAGCTGAGCTTATCTTATGGTCCTCCGTCCGTCCGTCCGTCCGTCGTCCGTCAACAATTTACATTTTCGACTTATTCTCCGAAACCGTCAGCCAGATCCACTTCAAACTTGGTGGGGCTGTGCCTTGGGTAGGTGTCTACGAAGTTTCTTTAAATGGTCACGGTCCATTGATTTTTGGATTTTTAATGAATTTTTTTGTTCTTCTTGGGGCAAATCTTAAAAAATCTTCTTCTCTGAAACCGCTCACCCAATTACTTTGATATCACACAGAAACACTCCCTGGGACAGCTAGTTCTTAATTTGTTTACCAGGTGGTGTTTTAATTTTTTTCTATTTTTTTATGAATTTTTGTGTGTTCTAGCTATTTTCGACTTCTTCTCCAGAACCGTCACTCAGATTAAGCTGAAACATGGTGGATATGTTCCTTGTAGAGGGGTCAAACAAAGTTGTTCACTATGTGGGAATGCTGCAGATTCCTGATTTTTAACGATTTTTTCAATTTGGGTACTTATCGGTTAATGCAGCTTTCCTATTGATTACTATGGAAGTCAATGAGCATTCTAATGCTAATTCACATTTTCGACTTCTTCTCCAAAACCGTAATCCAGATTAACTTCAAACTTGGTGGGGATGTACCTTGGGTCGGTGTCTACCAGGTGCGTTCAAATGGTCATGCTCCAGTGATTTTTGGATTTTTAATGAATTTTTTTGTTCTTTTTTTGGACAAATCTTAAAAAATCTTTTTCTCCAAAAGCGCTTACTCAATCACTCTGATATCACGCGGGAAGACACCTAGGGACCCCGTGTTCTTAATTTGTTGACCAGGTGGCGCTGCAATCTTTTACTAATTTTTTATGAATTTTTGTGTGTTCTAGCTATTTTCGACTTCTTCTCCAGAACCGTCACTCAGATTAAGCTGAAACGTGGTGGATATGTTCCTTGTAGAAGGGTCAAACAAAGCTGTTCACTATGTGGGAATACTGCAGATTCCTGATTTTTAACGATTTTTTCAATTTGGGTACTTATCGGTCAATGCATCTTTCCTATTGATTACTATGGAAGTCAATGAGCATTCTAATGCTAATTCACATTTTCGACTTCTTCTCCAAAACCATTATCTAGATTTACTTCAAACTTGGTGGGGATGTACCTTGGGTGGGTGTCTACCAAGTTTGTTCCAATGGTCATGTTCCAATGAATTTTTTTTTATGATTTTTTTTTCAAAAATCTTTACAAAAGTTTTAATAGGAAAGTTTTAACATGGGAATTCCTTGTAATGGTTATAACTTAAATGATTTTGGCCAGATTTACCTCAAACTTGGTGGGGATGTGCCTTGGGTGGATCTCTACCAGGTTTGTTCAATTGGTCTCGCTCTATTGATGTTTGGAATTTTTATGATTTTTTTTGTTTTTTGGGGGGCAAACCTAAAAAGCTCTTCACCTCTGAAACTGCTCACACAATTGTTTTGATATCGTTCATAGACACTCCCAGGAACACATAGTTCCCAATTTGTTCACCAGGTGGCACTGCAATTTTTTCTATTTTTTTTTTTTTTATAATTTTTTTTATATGGTTTTGTTATTTTTCACTTGTTCTCAAAATCGTCACTCAGATTAAAGTGAAATGTGATGGATATGTTCTTGTGGAAGGGTCAAACAAAGTTGTTTACTAGATGGCACTGCTTTAGATTCCTGATTTTTAAGTATTTTCAACTCGGGTACTTATCGATCAATGCAGCTTTCCTATTGATTACTGTGTAAGTCAGTGGGCATTCTAGTGCTAATTCACAGGACAACTGACACAAAATTTACTGTTTACTTGATAACTTGAGATCTGTTTTGAGTTTATACTGTGATGCTGCACATGTTAATGTTTTTGTATGAAGGTCATGCTCAGACAGTACATGAATGACTTTGACCTCGTTTCTGGGGTCATAGTGCAACATACATGAATTTTACTCTTCTTTATAACTTGAGAGCTACTTGAACCTTGATGTTGCACATGTTAGTGTTATTTTATAATGGTCAGACTTACTCAGAACATGGGTGACCTTGATCCTTTCCCAAGTTCATAGATCTGCAAGTGTGATGAATGTCAAGATCAGCTGAGCATGGGCTGTTCACACAGCCCTCTTGTTTTTTGTTCCTTTTTGGCCCAATCTTCAAAAATCTTATGCTGAAATGCTTGGCCAATTGATTCCAAATTACTCAGGGAGACTTCTGCGGACCTCGAGACCTCAATTTGTTCTACGGGGGGGGGGGGGGGGGATGTTATTTTTTCTCAATTTTTTTTTTTTTTTGTTTTTTTTGTTTTTTTTTTTTTGTTCTTTTCGAGTTCTTCAAAACTGTTACTCAGATTATGCTAAAACGTGGTGGAAATGTTCCTTGTAGAAGGGCCCACCAAAGTTGTTCATAAGATGACGTTGCTGTGAACCTCCGATTTTCAATTCGGATGCTTACCGGTTAATGCATGCAGTTCTATTGATCACTATTTAAGTGAATGGAGATTGCAATCTTCTCCAAAACCACTGTTCAGATTCACTTCAAAATTGGTAGGGATGTACCTTGGTTGGGTCTCTACCAAGGTTGTTCAAATGGTGATGCTCCAGTGATTTTTTTTTTTTTTTCAAATTAAAAAAAATATCGGTTCCTCCAAAACCACTTGGCCAATTGATTCAAAATTGCGTACGAACACTTCAGGTGATGACAGGAGTTACACAGTACATAGGTGACCATGACCTCATTCTCAGGGTCACAGGGACACTTAAGTATAGTTTACTCTACTGATGATAACTTGAGAACTATTTCAGCCTGGACTTTGATGTTTTACATGGATATGTTCCTCTTTGGGGGCCACACACAGACAGTACACAAGTGACCTTGACCTTATTCCCAAGGTCACAGCACAACTGATATGAATTTTGCTGTTCGCGTAATAACGTAAGATCTATTTTGAGTTAGGGCCTTGATGTTGCACAGTAGTCTTCATTAAGGCCCTTTCTTGGTTAATTCATTATAAAACAAAAAAGCTAATGAATATTATAAAAATAAATGAGGGGGCGGTCATAGCGTCGAGCTAGAACAAGCCAGGCCGCAAAGTGGTCCAGGAGAGGAGTGAAGAAAGGGTCTTTTAATTTTCGCAGAGTTCCGGTTGCATCCGTTCGACGGCGCTGCTGTGCCGGTCGAAAAACATCCTGGCCAGGCAGCAGCCACCCAAAACACGCAGGGACACTTTGATGACAACATGTTGCAGTAGGTCTACAGCCGGGCAACAGTGTCGAAGGACCATGAACTGCACAGGCAGTTGTGGTACAGATGTCTGGGCGACATCCAGCAGAGGAACAAAGTCGAAATTCATGTTTTGTTTTGTTTTGATTTTTTTGTTTTGTTTTGTTTTTTTGTTTTTGTTTTTGTTTTTTTGCTTTTTGTTTGTTTGCTTTAGCCCATTCTATTGAAAAATGACCCGTAGCTTAGAACTACGGGGAAGTACGACTGTTGGTGCACAATAAAAGCACACTTCATGACAGACAGGGCAGCAGGCTAAATAGTGGAGTTTTATCTGTGACTAGAAGCAGCTCTCGTATGAGACTTTTACTACAGATTCTGCATGGGAGGCATACATGTAAGTTGTGCACTATAATACATGAATTAACCTTTTTTCGCTGTACCTCACATATACGTACAGTAGAGGCGTTTTACCGAAAACATGGAAAAAAAAACCAAACAAAAAAAAAACAAAAAAAACAAAAAAAAAAAAACAGTAGCACACAAACAACAGCATACATAGAGACAATATAATTCAAAACAGTATACAGTTCATGCAATATATCGAGGATCAAGCCAGGAAGAACACACACACACACACAAACAAAGGGGGCGGGTGTGTGTGTGTGTGTTTGTGTGCGTGCGTGTGCGTGAATATTAAAGCGGTCCGTGAATTTTCATTTAAGCAGCCAGAAACAAACTCGTAATGTATATTGTTTCAATATCTTGACTTTTCATAAAAAACAAACATTTTTGTTCCTCTCCCAAATTATTAAAATCTACAAAAAATTCAGTTGTTGAATCAAATATTTTTTGTGTGCATCGGTAAATTTTGAACAGGCTAAAATATAATGATATTCGTTTCCAATGACTGGGTATACATTACATAATTGTTGATCCGATGGAACTTTGGCTATAATAATAATAATAATAATAATAATAATAATAATAATAATAATAATAATAATAATAATAATAATAATAATAATAATAATAATAATAATAATAATAATAATTAATCTTTATTTCAAGTCGAGTTTGTACAATATAAAACATTAGCGCATTGGCACTATTTTTCGACAGTGAATTTAAGGAAGATAAAAATTGAATGAAAATGATATGTACAATGAAACTCTGATGGGGTAAAACAGATACAAACAGTCCATGTACATGTGCATTAAATATGGGTTTGGTAGACAGCACGAGCACGACGGGCCAAGCCATGCGTGAGTTAAAGACTTGAATTGATTGAAAGTCGCACAATTTTTATATCATGTGGGAGACTATTCCATAGCTTGGCCCCTTGGTACCTAAGAGAATTCTTACCATATGTTGTTGTGTTGTAAACACTGTCAGGTAGCTCAGCTTTGTGGTTATCTCGTAAGTCATATTTCATTTTCTTATTCGTATACAAGTCGTTCAGAAAAGACGGTCCTGATGCATTTAGTACTTTATGCACTTCTAAAGAAAGCTTTCTTAAGCGACTCAGATATAGAGAAGGTCTCTTTGCTTTCAGTAATAAATTTGAATCAGTGGAAACATTATTGTTTAAGACAAAGCGAAGTGCTCTCTCTTGAACTCTTGCCATTTTACTGCTTTCCGTGGGTCCACACAAGTGCCATACAAGTGGCCAGTAATTGAAATTTGATGAGATGAAAGCGTTAAAGATTTGAAATTTCTCATGTTCAGACAGAATTCTTGAGAACCTTTGTAAGACACTTATCTGTTTAGCTGCCTGTTTACAGATAGGCCTATGAAATATGGTGATCATGGAATTTTAATTTATCATCAGTATAAACCCCTAGTAATTTAACACATTTGCTTGGGTATATAACAACGCCGTCTATTTCAAAGTGAAAATCATTGTCATGGTATGTCATATTGCGAGAAGAGAGAACAATTGCCTGGAATTTATCGGGATTTGATTTCATGTAATTTTCAGAGAACCATTCAATAGCAATGTTTGCTGCATTTTCCAAAGAGATTTTGACATTTTGTAAGTCAGGATCGTTATAAGAGAGTGTATTGTCGTCAGCGTAATTATAAGCATTGCATTTGCCTTCCATTATATAAAAGAAATCGTTCATGAAAAAATTAAAGAGGAGGGGGCCAAGAATACTTCCTTGGGGTACTCCGTTAAGAATACTGGTCCAGTTACTGGACGTTCCCCCATACTTAACCCTTTGCCTTCTATCTGCCCAGTAACTATGGAGTAAGGTACATGCATTTTCTATCAGACCGTATGCACTTAATTTTTGTATCAACAATTCATGGGGAATGCAATCGAAAGCCTTCGATAAATCCATTAATATTGCCCCTACGTACTCATTGTTATCCAACGCAACTTTCCAGTCTTCTATCATTTTTTATCAATAAGCTTTGGCAACTGTACTTTTTTCTAAAAGCACATATATAGCAAAGAGTGAAGTATTTCATTGAAAAATTCCATCATTTTGTCATTCATCAGGCCCTCGAAAATTTTTGAGACACAAGACAGAACACTTACCGGACAGCAGTTTCCCTTTTTAATGGAGTCTGATTTCTTAAATACCGGGGCTATGTCTGCCTTTTTCATTTCTGTTGGGAATTTGCCTGATTTAATGGACATATTGATGATGTTAGTCAGAGAGGGACTCGGAGCCGCTGCTCCCGCTTTCAGTAGTTTAGAAGGGACCTCATCGGGTCCCGTAGCTTTTTTATCATTCATTTTATTTCCTAACATATTTAAGAACTTGCTCCACAGTAACTGTGTGAAAGTCGAAACTTTGATTATACCTTGCATTCATGTGATCAAAGATTGCATTTACACTCAAGTGACAGGTCATCCGTGCATACAGCTCCTAGATGATGTTTTATCAGTGGGTTACTTGACTTCCGTAGCATCAGTAAATAATTCATTAAAAATTTCACATATGTCACCCGGGTTATGATAAAGTTTATCACCTTCCATAAGAATTATTGTACCTTTACAGTTACCCTTCATTGTATCAGTCAGAAATGGGCGAAATGTTTTCCAGAAAAAAATTGTTTACCCAGAGGATCACGTCGGTTTTGAAAATATCGCTTGATGGATTGTTTTCTCAGAGCAGTTACCTTGTTTCGTTGCACTCGATAAGCCTCCCATTGACCTTTATATTTCTTACAACGTTTGCGTAAAGTTCGCTTGAGGTTAATTGCTCTGCGTCGTTCACCATTCATGAATGGGGCCTGATAATGTCTTGCGCGTTTCCTTTTCTTGGGCGCGTTACGGTCAATAACCTCTTTCAGTATTGTGGCATGAAACCAAACAGCATCGTCTATGTCATCAAAGATGCCAGCCACGTGAAACGGGGCAAATTCTAGATCTGCTATGTATTTATTCATTAAACCCCCAAGTTGGGGATACAAATAAAAGTATATCGAAATAAAATTGTACATTGAAATAATATTCAAGCAATATAAACATAAAAAAAATGCCCAAAGGTTTGGCAGACCAGCACCATTATGACATAATTTTGCATCCTTATAAAATAAGTCATTAAGAACTAAAAACAGAATGGAGGGGAGAGACGGGGGGGGGGGGGCATGAGATAGGTGCACATGGGGTCATGACAGAGCAGTCATGATCCCATGGGCACCCATATCCACAATGGCCCAGCCCCCCCCCCCCAACCCCCCACCCCCTCAAATATAGTTACATGTATTATCCAAACAAATGCTTTGGTAAGTAGTTTGACTAAAAGAAATTCCTCACTGTATGGCTTGAGGAACTGTTCAGAACAGATAAGTGTTCTCAGTGAGTCAATTATGTCATTTTCTGTAGCAGGTTTATGGTTAAAAGTATAATCCTCGGTAAAAATGCGAGTCACTGCAATTTTAAATCTAACCAGTCTTTCAATTAAAGTGCCTGAGTAAAGTTTGATTTTGAAATACATTCAGCCAAGAAAAAATCATTGACATCTCTGGCCACAGACTGTAAACAATTTATATCTTTAAACAGAGTTATACATTTTTGTTGAACCAGATGATCAACGGATTTTATGCCGATGGCCTCCATTAAATTAGAATGGTGATGTCTTTTAGGTGGACCCCAGGCGGCTTTCACACGGGTACCTTGGACCGAGTTCAAATTATTCACCAAAGATCTGGACAAATCGATATATTCCATACCATAAAGCAGTGTTGGTTGGCAAATAGTTCGCCACAGATGGGCTTTAGGCTCTGTTGCCAGACCCGGGTAACATAAACCGGATTCGCCCAAACTATAATAAGCACCTCGGGCAGAGTCTGTGCGTTTTGAAACATGAAGATCATTTTTGAGATTACTTGTAAAATGGATGCCCAATATTTCTAAAGAATCTGCTACATGTATATGTATTCTTCTTGCTTAAAAGATTTGTAACTGCGGTATTTGATGTCCGCATTTACCGGCCTTGGAAGTTGTAGCTTTGTACTGGTTAGGGTCATGTAATGAAAATCACTGGTACCTGGTAGACTCAGAGACTCGATTTGGGGAATTTGTAAGTATGGCATCAATAAGAGTGGGATTTGCACTTTTAAAACAGGTTGGAGAATGAATGATATTTTTTAGATCATATACCTCAAGGATATTTACAAGGTCAGCCGTATCCTTATTGTTTTTAAGAAAATCAACATTCAAATCACCAAGAATAAAGATGGTCCTACATTCATACTCAAGTGTCGTTGAAACATTAGTCACACAGTCAAGCAGTTTAGCCATGCTCACTGATGGTGGTCGATATACAATTGCAACCATCCATTTTTCCTGTTTAACATGTACATCAGAAACCATTGTTTCAATATCGGCTTTGTTGTACTCTATGTCTGTTCTGCGTCTGTGGGGAATATCAGATCTGATATAGGCCAGAAGGCCGCCACCGTACCCATTACGATCTTTCCTATACATTGAAAAGTTGTCAACATGAAATTGTGCATTCGTGAATTTTTCATCAAGCTTGGTCTCAGAAAGACCACATATATCAATAAAACCGTTTCGCAGCAGTACTGCGACTTCATTAAATTTGTACTTATAACTATTTACATTTAGATGTCCCAGAATGATACTTTTGGCATGCTTATTACGGTAGCGTCTGAAAACATGAAAGCTGTCCGTAATGCTTTCCGCATCATTAGAGCTAATATCAGTAGACGCATCATGATTTTCCACTTCATCATGGGTATTTTGATTGTCCAGATCAGGAATGGCACTAAACTGCCTCGTGGTGCCGAGGTTACAAAACGTTCGGCCCTACCTTCGTTGCCGGCAACCTAGTCCCTGCTGTTTACCCTACACAGCTTGCTCTTGTGGCCCAGTCTGTTGCATGATGTACAGCCAAGTCAATCGGTGTGCCTTCAGGAGTCGGTTATGTGGCCCGTCTCGCCACACTTCCAGCATCTTGGCTGCATCGTACGGTTTGCCTGGGTTGCCGATCTTCTGTTTCCTCTGGTGTTGTTCCACCGCGGATGTCCAGTTTCTTGCTGCTCGGGATTTTTGGGTAGATTTACACCCTTGACCAGGGCCTGAGTGCCCGTCCAGGACAGGTGAAGACCGTCGTGATGTAACATACCAGTATTGACTGTTTTGTCCATGCATTTAAATTTGTGACTGAGATCAACAAAGCTGCATCTTATGTCATCACACAGTCCTTTCAAATGCACATTTATCTCTTCGGACTTTTCCATTGCATCAGGGTTGTCGTTTCTTGGGGGTATGCCACACACAGTTAGGAATCCATTATTGGTGATCTTTGATTTGGTTTCAGTGATCAGGTCACGATAGTCCTTAAAATGGATTCTGGGGTAGCGCTTGTATCAGCACACTGTAGATCCAGCTACTATGGAAATAGATTTGTATTTCCCAGGTATCTGATGGATCTTATCCGTGATCATAGATATCCTTGCTCCACTACATGTACGCACATCAGTGTGTAAGAGGTCCTTTGTTCTGATGTTTCGCACCAGAGAGTTACCTATCCACAGTGATTTGGGGCTCACGACACTGGCATAGGAGTCCGATTTCGGTGTCTGTGCTTGCGATTGTTTTGTTTGAACCTCGAGATTTTCTTTCAGATCAAAAATTTCTTTCTCCTTTATCTGATTTGTATTTCCAAGCAGAGTCAATTTCATTTGTAGTCCTACACATCCAGTCTCTTTTGAGGCAAAACGTACATTCAACTCGTCATTTGCCTTGATGGCTAGATTTAACTTATTGTCCAATTCAGTCAGAAGTTTAGGTATTTGCCTGCAAGTCGGGCACATCCAGATTACGCCAGAGTAGTCCTCCTTTTCCTCACAGGATTCCCATTGCATGCACATACAGCAGCGTATAAGGTCCTTTTCTTTTTCTTTGCTGGTGGGTTTTTTGACTTGTCACCCATGCTGGTCAGGTATGATTACTATATGTCCTTCGCTGATTAGTGGTACTGAAGACTTTCTTGGATAGTGGCTGTCAGGTATATAATATATATAGTAATATACCTTGACACAAAGGAAATGGCTGGCCGTTTGTGTCTGCCAATTTCAATAAGGAGATGGATGGCGCTAATTCTCAATAGGGTGAAGGATTTTCGCACTTTGTCGTCTCTGATAATAAACAAGTATCTCTCAAATTAAAAAAAAAACTCCTTAAATTTAGCATATGTTCTCAACTTCTTATCAGGCAACAATTGCAGCTTCATTTCACTTTTGCACTGTGTTATAATTTTTCTTTGAGGAAGTTCGAGATCATGTTTGTAGGCTAGTCAATAAAATTAGTGCCCCATTTGTTTCGAATATCACTGCACCCGATTATGTTTCAGGTATCTTTTACACTGGAGAGCCAGTGAGATCTGCCTGCGGCCATTAGTTCACAGTTGCAGCTGTTGGCGTCGTACAAAATGCGATGCCAGGTTTTACAAACACGATTCAAAATGATAAGAGAATAGGGGTACTGACCGGTGTCACTTAACACTGCAATGTTGCATGCTTTCCTATTTACACCTAAGCAATGTTTCAGGAAGCCAAAGTGTAATTTGTCAAATTGTGTTTTATGGTAGCCACTTAAATCACCACGACAAAATAATGTAGCTGGTTGGATATTATATGCTTCCCAAATGTCACAATATAAAAATATGGGTACAATAGTCTTTTAAAAAAGGTACAGATATAATCTAATATCTGTTTGGTTACTATACAATATTTTCTTCAGTCTTCCCAGTCATTTCACTGCTTTGTCACATAAGTATTTTATGGCACATGTAAAGTTTCCATTTGCTGCAATTTTTAATTCCTCAATATACATATTTTCTTATCACTTCCAATTTTTCGTTTCCAAACTGAAAAGTGCGAAAGACTTATTTACCAGTCTTGTTAAAAATCATTATTTTCGATTTATCTACATTTACAGATATTTCCCAGTTTTTGCACTGCCTTGACAACTCGTTTAAACAACATTGTAAACCCTTTTCAGATTCAGATAGCAAAATCAAATCATCTGCATACAATAAATAATAGAGCTTTTCTGTTTGCAACGTCACAGGATCACAATCTTCATTAAATATGTACGATCATTCACATACAATTTAAAAAGAGTGGAACTTTAAACACACCCTTGTTTTACCCCATTATTTAGTTACATTTTGCTCGATAGACCTGAAGAAAACTTTACCCGAACGTGTGACTCATTATACATATCTTTCAAAATATTAAACATGTATCCACCAATATCATTAGTCACCAATTTATACAGTAATCCCTCATGCCATACCAAATCGAATGCCTTTTGAAAATCAATGAAACTGATGTAAAACGAAATTCCAAGTAATTTAACATATTTATCAATTAAAGTCCGAAGCATGAAAATATGGTCACTCGTTCTCGATCTTTCTGCAAAACTAATTTGACACTTGTTAATTAATTTTGTTTCATTAGTGAAATTCTTGATACGTCTATTTAAAATGGAACAAAACAATTTAGACAAATAGTTGTTCAACGAAATTCCTCTATATCTGTTTGGAACCAGCTGAGATCCACCCTTGTGTAAAAGAGTTCACAAACTTGTTTTCCAGGAAGCTGGAAAAAATCCTGAAGAAAATATCAGATTGAAGAGACGTTTTAAAAAGGGTGATGATGCAACTTTACCAGTTTTCAGCACTTCGTTCAGTACACCATCTGTTTCAGGGGACTTACCATTTTTCAGTGTGGATAACGCATAAATAATTTCATTTTTTATTACTTGTAAAATCCATGTCAGGAAAATTTCTTGTTAAATCTATTTTGGACAAAGCATTTTGCACTTCTTCATGCATAATACTCTCTTTTCTATTAACACCATTCGTCATGAGTGAGCTGAGTTGTATCCAGTGAACATTGTCAATTTTTTCACTTGGTTGATTTTTAATTTAATTTGATTTAAACATATTTGTTTATTATGGATCACCTAATAGTATACATCGAGATACTAAAAAACAGGCTTTCCAGACATAGAGAGACACACAGAATATATACAACACGTATAGGACAATACAATTCACGAGGTGCTTAATATCTACCACTCATAGTTACAATAATATTGAGAAATACACTTTCCTGGATGCTATGAAGTAAATACTTACTAGCAGAAACATGTCGATTAAAGAATAAGTACAAGTTATTGATCCAGAAAGATCCACGATGTCACTAGCTCGGTAACCAAAGAAACGATGATAGTCTTAGCCATAAACCGTATATAGACAGGATAAGCATGGTGATCAAAATATGAATCGTCTGAAGTCAGAAATAAATTTTTGGACAGCATCCAAGAATTTAATGTTAAGGTTTGCATAAAGGTCATTGTTACCATGTGTAAGATACCTGATAAGTATATCACTTTCTAGATAGACTACAAGACTAGGATTCATACCTGGAGCTCGAATGTAACAAACCGTTTTTAAAAGGGATTTCCTGGGAACTGAATAATAGGGACATTCTAGGAAAAAAATGAAGAGTACTTTCGTCAAGATTTAGACTTTTACAAGCTGGAGACGGTAGTATATTGAATCTGCATGTGTAGGTGGGATTTTAGTCGGGATAAGCCCAAGCGCAAACGACTGTTTATTATAGTTGAAAAGGGACTGCCGTGTGAGTAATAAACAGGAACAGTATCTACAGACAATAAAGTATTTTTCAAAGTAGATTTAAATTGGAAAAAAATTGCAGAATGTCTTATGTCCTCGGGAAGATCGTTCCAAAGTTGAATAGTAGAAAGAATGAACGAGTTTTCGAAACATAAGGAAATCAACCTGATTTGGCGTTGGCTGCGTCGGTTTCTTAAGTAAACAATGGGATGACCAATGTTATTCGGAACAAGACCCGAAAGATAAGCGGGAGTTTGACCACAAACAATTTTGTAAAACATGATTAATTTGAAATATTGCATCTTTTAGCTACAGTAGGCCAGCCTAATTCCTTAAGCATCAGATGACGGGGAGTGCGTTTAAGGGCTCCTAAACAAATGCGAGCTGCCTCATACTGAACACACTCGAGGGAATCTGAAAGAGTTTGTGAGCAATTGTCAAAAATTATGCATCCATACTCTAAGATAGGTCGTACCATGGATTTGTAAAGCCGAATTACAGTATTGCGAGATAACCTAAATTAAAGTCTGTGGAGGAGAGACATACGTTATCTCACTTTTTTTCCACAATTCTGGTAATCCCACTGTAGATTACTAGAAAGTGTAACGCCCAAATATGTATGGCTAATACCCTCTGGTATAACCGAATTGCTGAGGAGTAAAGGCGGGTAATCTGGCTTATTGTGTGTAGTGGAAAAAAATAGCTAAGGACTTAATGGCATTAAAATACATTTTCCACTGTTTGCCCCATGCAGAGACATGAACAAGATCCGTGTTCATCCGACCTGCAGAGGTAACCCGATCATGGATTATCTCTAGAATGCTAGTGTCGTCAGCGAAAAGCTTAATATCACACACACTATTATCAGTCATGTCATTAATGTAAACTAGGAAAAGAAGAGGCCCCAGAATAGAGCCCTGGGGTACCCCTGAATCTACAGGAAGCAAACAGGACGACTGACCACCGATCGTAACTCTCTGAAAGCGATTTGATAAGTAACTACCGATAAACTCGAGTAAAGGACCTTCAATATCCAGCTGTCTTAATTTGAAAAGAAGACCCTCATGCCATACTCAAAAACCTTTCTGATGTCGAGAAAAACCATCCTGGCTTCTTTTTATAGCTCCAGGCCATCATATACATCATGAACGATTTTGATAAACTGGTTGATAGTAGAGTCGTTTTTCTTAAACCCAGAGATTATGCGTGTCAGTAGATCGTGACGCATAAAGTACTCGTACAGAACATTAAATATTAAAAGCTCGAAAATTTTAGAAACATTACACAGTAATGAGATAGGGCGGTAGTTGCTTTTTACCTGCTTATCGTTCTTTTTTAATACAGGACATATTTTAGATTTTTTCCATGAATCTTGAAAGCATGAAGCAGCAAGAGAGAGGTTAAAGAGTTTGGTAAGTGATGGGGAGAGGCCAGATGCGGTGTTCTTTAGGATGATGTTACCTATACCATCAGGTCCCGTAGCAGAGCTGGACTTTAGAGATTGTAAAGCTATTTTAATGTCGTTTTCATCAATTTGGAATTCACTTAGCCTCGCATTGGTGCGAAACGACAAGTCAGGCAGGGGCATAGGATTGTCTTCATGTGGAAATTTACATTAATTGGCAAAGTAATTATTAAAAACTTCACATTTTTCAACGTTATTGGATATTGCAGTGCCGTTTTCGAGAAGGGGAGGTATGGATTGATTGAGCTTGGAACCTATAAAACTCTTGCTCAGGTTCCACCATTTCTTTGGATTAATGACATTAGAATCCAATTCACTGCGAATTTTTGAAAAATATGACCTCACGGAACTACGAAGGGCGTTGATTGCAGTATTGTGGTTCCGTGTATAGAACATGTAGAGTCTTTCAAGAGTAATAAACTCAATATAAGTAAAGGGACGAATTTTGTTGCTAAAACGTTTGAAACGTTTCCAAGCACGATTTCTCTGTCTGAGGAACTGTTTAATTTTACAAGTGACCCATGGCTTATCTTTGGGTCGTACAAGGATGTCAAAAGGGATGAAGTCCTTGCATAAGCCGCTAAAACGGTCTGTCCAGAAAGATACCAGGTCATTAATATCACCAAAGACTTCGAAACCTGTGTTAAAAGAGACGTCTAGGGCAGATTTGTTCAAAATCTTCAAAATTAGCTTTCTTGAAGTCCCAAATTTTCTTTTTGCAGGGGTGATCTATGAGGAAAAAAAACAAAATACAACTGAGTGATCGGATGTAGAAAAGGGTGATAGGATACCCGAATTTAGATCATAACCTAGTGAATCTGTGATCATGAGATCAAGGAGACTTTCAGATACATCGTTTACTCTGGTTGGTTCGTTTATTAATTGAAATAAGTTATTTTTGGATAAAACATGAACTAGGCGCAGTCCTAAGTCGCTATCTGAATGATCAGTATACCAGGACTGGCACCTATCATAGAAGTCACCGGTTATGATTAGAGTTTTAGGGTTACACTCAAGGGCTAAAGTAATAGAGAGATCAATTTCATCAATAAACAGATCTCTGTCTGCGGCATATTGCCCTTGTGGGCGGTAGTACACACCTAAAAGAACTAAACCGTATTTGAGTCAAAATTCAACCCGTAAACATTCACTGTTGGCAGAATCGAAGTCCGCTCGGCGAGTGCAAGGTAAGTTGTCCCTTACATAGATCGCCACCCCTCCCCCAGTACCCACAGTCCTGTCATTAAGTATGGGCATACCAAAACCCTTTCAATGTGTAATAGTTCACTGGGGTAGCTAGTATGGAGCCATGTTTCAGATACAGCAATAACGTCAAGTTTTTGCGAAGTGGCCAAGAAATATTCATCAAGGTTGTCAGGACTTTTAATGCTACAGACGTTTGCATGGTAAATTTTGAATTGATTTTGAGTGAAGGTATCTGTGGGCCCTGAAAAAACGCAACAGTTGTGACTCTGGATGTACATGACCAGGAATACATGAATTTTGTGTTTATACTTTGTGTAGTTGACGTCCACGCGCAAGAAATATGGGAGCATGCAAATGAAACATTGCAAGTAAACAATTAAACAGAAAAATTGATAGCACTGCTCTTGAGTTGAGAGAACACTTATTAATTCGAATATAACAGTGATAATGTAATAACCCTAATTCTCCTTCCATTGATAGGTGAATGATTGCAGGTAATAAATATTACCAATAAGATATGTTACAATAACTTCAGGTTGCATGTCATTGTTGTAGTGGTAGGAATACAAGTAACAGGAAATGGCAAATATTAAACTGCAGTTATTCAAAGTGTAAGTCGAACTAGGAAGACTGGTACTGTGAGATATTGGTCAAAGTTGATGAAACACAGGGTAAATAGTTCAATAACATGATCATATATGTGCAACTCTGAAACCGTCATATATACAACATAATTATATATATATGCTCATTTGCTAAAAGATTAATTAGATGGATTGATTTAATTTCACATCAAACTTCCAGTAATGGGAGACTTAATTAAGACAAGAATGAGTATAAATACAACATAACAGGAATAAATATTAACATGGGGTAAATAAATGTTCGACAGGTGTTACCAGCAAGTGAACTGAATGACATAAACGCTAGTGGACACAGGGGTCACCTATACTAGCGAAAACCTGCATGAATGTCACCACAAGACGGTTCTGCAAAGTAGGAAACAATATCAAGACAATATATACCATATAAAGTTTACATCTTAACGGAACGCAAGTGGCTATAAATGAACGCTTTGCGACATGTAGCAAGTGTGGAAAAACAATACATTGTGATCATGGTGGGAATGACATAATTTAAACCCACGGACAATATGAGCTTTGATTGGAGTGCTGACAAGCAGACCACGGAGTGAACCGTGTTTGGTACCACAAGTATTGTACTTTACTAGACGGTCGAACTGTTTGTTCCTCTTTGGTAAAAATAGATCAAACCAGAAGCTGGAAATATACATGTATAAAATGTAAGGTAAAATATCACTGTGGAAAATTGACTCATGCTAACTTCAAAAGCAGTCAAGAAAAGTTATAAAGATAGGCCTATACATGTTTGATTTGGATATATATGTATATGTATATATATACAGGGCTGTCCAACTGGATCATTGTAGCAAAATTTTGCTACAAAGCTCTTCAAAATTGCTAAGATTTTCTCACAAATAAGTGTCTCTTATGTAAAGAAGTGGCAAAAAATGCTACAAGGAAAGAAAATTTTGCTACAGAGATTTTTCAGCTGGACAGCACTGATATATATATATATATATATATATATATATATATATATATATATATATATATATATATATATATATATATATATATATATATATATATATATATATAATGTGCAAAACAGCAAAAAGAATGTACTAATAACGATATTTTGATATTACATAAAGCACTAGGATGTGTTTAATTCGCGCACATAAATGCGTCCGTCTTTAGACCAGCAAGAGTCTATCAGTTTGTTTCGCCTCATACCTCGTGCTATGAACATGATGAGGGGCCTCTTGCGTGTGAAATCCTCTCAGACGAAAATGTTTTGTTTTGTTTTTTTTCGTGCATCATATACTCTCTGCAGAGCCCGGTATGCGATAAACTTTGCTATGATGAACGAGGCTTGCCGTCACGTTTCTTGCCAACTCTGTGGGTGCGTCCTATTTCATACTTTTCCATATTGACACCTAGACTCTTAATATGATCCAATACTATATTGTCTTTATCCTCACGTTCTGTCTCCGCATCTTTTGACCAGAATCTTAAAGTATTCCTGCGACCATACTCTTGAAGCTCTTCTAAATCATTCTCCAGTTGTACAATTCTTTTCTCATTTTCCGCGGCTTTGAAATCGGATACTTTGACCTCACTCAGTTTAGTTTCTAACCTAGTTACTTTTTTCTCCAGGTCTTCGTTTTTTTTTTATTTTTACCTCAGCTGACTTGTCAGTTAGCTGAGGTTTTGTGAGGGTCCGTCGTCCGTCGTCTGTCCGTCCGTCTGTCCACAATTCACATTTTCGACTTCTTCTCAAAAACGTCGGCCAGATCCACTTCAAACTTGGTGGATATGTGCCTTGGGTGGGTCTCTACCAAGTTTGTTCAAATGTTCACGGCCCAGTGATTTTTTGATTTTTAATGATTCTTTTGGTCCTTTTTTTTGTGGACAAATCTTAAAAAATCTTCTTCTCCGAAACCGCTCACCCAATTGCCTTGATATCGTAGAGGAACACTCCCTGGGACTTCTAGTTCTTAATTTGTTCACCAACTGGCGCTGCAAATTTTTTCTAATTTTTTATGAATTTTTGTGTATTATAGCTATTTTCGACTTCTTCTCCAGAACCGTCACTCAGGTTAAGCTGAAACATGGTACATATGTTCTTTGTAGAAGGGTCAAACAAAGTTATTCACTCTGTGGCAATGCTGCGCATTCCTGATTTTTAATCATTTTTTCAATTCGGGTACTGATCGGTCAATGCAGCTTTCCTATTGATTACTATGTAAGTCAATGGGCATTCTAATGCTAATTCACATTTTCGACTTCTTCTCTAAAACAGTCGTCCAGATTAACTTCAAACTTGGTGGCAATGTACCTTGTGTGGGTTTCTACCAGTTTTGTTCAAATGTTCATGCTCCAGTGATTTTTTTATTTTTAATGATTCTTTTGGTTCTTTTTTTTTTGACAAATATTAAAAAATCTTCTTCTCCAAAACCGCTCACCCAATTGATTTGATATCACACAGGAAGACACCTAGGGACTCCTTGTTGTTAATTTGTTCACCAGGTGGCGCTGCAGTTTTTCTATTTCTTTATGAATTTTTGTGTGTTATAGCTATTTTCGACTTCTTCTCCAGAACCATCACTCGGATAAAGCTTACACGTGGTGGATATGTTCCTTATGGAAGGGCCAAACAAAGTTGTTCACTATGTGGGAATGCTGCGGATTGCTGATTTTTAATGATTTTTTCAATTCGGCTCCTTTCGTTAAATGCACCTTTCCTATTGATTACCATGTAAGTCAATGGGCATTCTAATGCTAATTTACATTTTCGACTTCTTCTCCAAAACCGTCATCCAGATTTACTTCAAACTTGGTGGGGATGTACCTTGTGTGGGTTTCTACCAGGTTTGTTCCAATGGTCATGTTCCAATGAATTTTGGATTTTTTTTATATTTCTTTTTTCAAAAATCTCTACAAAAGTTTTAATAGGAAAGTTTAACATGGGAATTTCTTGTAATGGTCATAACTTAAATACTATTGGCCAGATTTACTTTAAACTTGGTTGGGATGTGCCTTGGGTGGATCTGTACCAAGTTTGTTCAAATGGTCACACTCTGTTGATTTTTGGATTTTTTTATGAATTTTTTTGTTCTTTCCTGGGAGCAAACCTTAAAAATTCTTCTTCTCTGAAACCGCTCACCCAATTGCTTTGATATCGTACATAGACACTCCAGGGGACACCTAGTTCCCTATTTGTTCACCAGGTGGCGCTGCAATTTTTTATGAATTTTTTGTATGGTTTTGCTATTTTTCACTTGTTCTCAGAACCGTCCCTCAGATTAAGCTGAATGTGATGGATATGTTGTGGAAGGGATAAACAGTTGTTTACTAGGTGGCACTGCTTTGGATTCCTGATTTTTAAGGATTTTCAATTCGGGTACTTATCGTTCAATGCAGCTTTCCTTTTGATTACTATGTAAGTCAATGGGCATTCTAATGCTAATTCACCGGACAACTGACACGAAGTTTTGTTTTTCTGTTTACTTGATAACTTGAGATCTGTTTTCAGTTGGCTGCACATGTTAACTATTCTGTATGAAGGTCATGCTTAGACAGTACATGAATGACCTTGACCCTGTTTGTGGGGTCACAGTGCAACATACATGAATTTTACTCTTCATTATAACTTGAGAACTACTTGAACTTTGATGTTGCACATGTAAGTGTTCTTCTATAAAGGTCAGACTTACTCAGAACATGGTGTCCTTGATCCTTTCCCAAGTTCATAGAGCTGCAAGTGTGATGAATGTCAAGATCAGCTGAGGCATGGGCTGTTCACACAGCCCTCTTGTTTTTTTTCGATTGGGAGCTTGTCTGGGCTTGGACAGCTTCGCCTGTAATGCGTTTTAGCCACGCTTGTATACGGGGGTTTGCGAGTTTACAGAAAAAGTCATTCATCTCATCATGGTCACCACTATTAGGCTGAACGCTAACTGACAAAGTCTCATCCTTGTCAGATATTTCTGAATCCACGTGTGGCTTGTTAGTAGGAGAATGTCCAGTTGGTGGATTATCTATCCCTGGACGTTTCAAACTCTGAGTAGCCCCCACAGGCGTACGAAGTTTTCGAGCAGAACTTGTCATTGCGATATTATCGGTGGCCATAATTGCACTTGGTTCACCTGTATGTAAGACCAGGCTAGTTTGAATGGCGGATTATTCAAATTTTTGGGGTGAGACTACATTTTCAAGCTGTTTTATTAATTCACAATAATGACCAGTGTTATTATCATAGAGTGTTCTAAATGACTGAATAATGTATTTTCAAAAACTTTTTTCTTTCCTTTTACCGATTTGCCGAAATTCTCTTTTCATCTTGTAAAAAGTTTGTTTTAGGGAATAATTCTGAAGCTCACTAGATACTCGTCTTGCCAATCTTTTCATCTCCCGGTAAACAGAAAAACAATCTCTGTCTGCATACGACGGTAGACGCTTGTATTTTCTACCACCAGCTTGTTTTCTGTATTTTAATGACAGTTTACCTGCCTTATGTAAAATATGCCTTATTGTATCGAACTTGAGTCATTTAAATCATCATCAGAGTTCTTAAAATTTTCTAAGTCTATTTTACACGTTGCTTCCGATGCGAATCTGAAACCCCCGGGCTTGAAACGGACCAGTCAGGCAAAACAGGGCTTGGTTCCAATTGTCGATTCACGCAAAGCTCTGTGTATTTAACTGAAATGGGTATTTTGTTAATACGCAAGTCAAAATAAACCATCACATTGTCTGAGAACCAGTTTGACCCTTGAACTTCCATGCATGGTATTGACGACAATAGGGTGTGATCTACTAAAACATAGTTAACACAACTGGGCTGCATCGCATTGTGGCTGTAACATGTATGGTTACCTGCCAAATCCCCCAATGTTCTCCCTTTTAGAATACGTAGCCCAGCTGACTTAAAAATTCCTTACAATTTATGACCGGGTTCGTTTGTTCTACAGTTGTCCATGTTATTCCTACAGAGAGCAATGTCCATGTTGTTTTCAGGTGGTAGGGGTATTAGATTGGCATCAGGTTTTGCCGCTACTGCAAAATCATGATCTGTATTCGTAGCAGCATTAAATCCCCCAACAGTATACACTTGGCCCATAATTTTGTATTTGTACATACTTCACGCAGCATAATTTCAAATAGATCAACATCGCTCGAATATATGGATTAACGGGACAGATATAACTATAGCCTAAATTTAAATCTTCTTTTAAGTTGAAAAAACTCTGTTTTAGTTTTATCCATACAATATCAGGATGTTTTATTGTGACAAAGTCGACACCATTTATGATGTTGCACAGCAATACCTCCGAAATATTTTGTGCCACCTTCCAGTTTTGCTCTAGAACTAATATATGCTACACAGCCTTTGACATGTGGCAGTTCTTTGGAATTAGCGTGCTTTTGAGACAAACCAAATATATCAAACTGTGTCAAATAATTTAGAAATTCTGTATCTTCTAATTTGGATACTCACTGGCCGCTAACTATATGTTTGTGGCCATGGATATTCCAGTGCACTATTTTCAAGCATTCCATGTGGATGCACAGTGTTAATTTAGGAGTTCACACCAGAGGTATATTATCATCGACGGCCATTTGTACGTCGTATTTATTGTTACCGGAATTGTTATTGTTCTGTTTTTGTGGTTTCAAGGCCGGTTTATAACAGTACTTAATGTTTGCTGCTAGAAGGCGTGTTCCCTGCTCGTTTGGATGCAGGTTGTTATCATACAAGTGATTACATGTAGTTTGATTCTGACTGTGAGCAAAACTTTGGTAATTCTCGCAGATGTCTATGCCAGCCTTGTCATTTACTTGCACTTTCAGCAGTGAATTCACAGACTGTATCTTGAGGTTCCAACTGCTGTCTTCCATGTAAAGTATTCCCGATGATAGAATTACTCTGGATGCCACATTTTCTCCCTTTCAGTCACCACCTATGGTCATTGCATATGGGTGTGTAAACATGTGTGTAAGCTTGTTTGCATGCATCTGTGTACACACATTGTTCAATTGTTGTAACACAATTCTAAGTCTATATTATTTATAGTCAAATTTATATCATGCACGGTCATCTCATAGTCATATTATCATGATTTGTATTGTCCTGTGAGTCTTGCACATATAATTGTGCGTCTCCGTGTCTGGAGAACCCCTAGATTAGACAATGTTTTGTACTCTTGGGCAATCCAGTATCAATAAATACGTTTAAACTAAAACTAAACATTTGCTGATACTAGATCAGTGACCTAGTTCGGCCAGGATAATTGCAACTTCTTGCACAGAGAGCGACTTACAGTCGTTTGTAACTAAATGCACTATCGCTGTATCGTAATTTTCATTTAGAGAGTTGGTGCTCTCTCTAGCCTCTTGGATAGTGTATGCTGTGATCTTTTTTACAGTGGTACCGCGACCAAGCAAGCGATCAGGGTTGACATGTTTCAGTTGAGAACTGCCAATCAGTAGAACATTCTGTCTTTTTGAAGGATCGATCTTTTTCGCTTTACTTGTTCACATTTGCTTGCAGTGTCTTCCCTGTTTAACCACCTCGGACGGACCATCATTCTGCAGCACCATCACAGCCTGAGCTTGCAATTGCCATTGGATAGTCCGTTGTCTCGCAGTATCTGCAGCTTTGCGTAGCTCCTGTATTTGACATTGCTGCTTGTCTATTTCCTTGTCTTTAGTGGTCAAGACTGTCTCCATTCTCTCTATCTCTGCATTCATTGACGTTCTAACTTTATTTCTCGTCATAATCTCTGGATCGATTTCGTTGTGTAGATCTTTGAGTCTAAACTCACGCCTTGCTTTTTCCTCAGCTTATTCCTTATTTGCCTTGGCCAGTAGAATTTCCAGCTTTTGGCTCTTCTTTTGTAGTGCCATGGTCTGGTTTTTCTGCGTTTCCTTTCTTGCTTTGGAGCTGCTTGTTTGGCTCGTCGCAAAGATTGTCACTTTCATTTAACTTTCTTTGAAGACTTTTATTTTCTGACAAGAGTTTTTCTTTTTCTTGTCTTGCCTGTTTAACTTACCCTTTTTTTCCACTTATCTGGACTTGGTGTCCACTAGCTCTTTCGCAGTTGAGTCCATCTTTGCAATAAGGCTCTTTGCCTCCACAGGATCCCCCTAGATCACTGCATGTTTCTGATGTGCTCTAGTTGGACAATAGCGAGTTAGGGGGATGCTTTGGAGGCAACAAGACTCTAATCTTGGCAGCTACGTATATTCTGTACTAACTGCACTTCCAAGGACCTAACAGTAGTTGTTAGATTTTTGTAATTATTATTCAAATCTTGTAAACTTGTAAGGACATTTTTTCTCTGCTGTTTGGCTCCTTTCATGGCTTGGATTTCTTTTAGAATCAACCTGATTGTATTGGGTGCATCTCCGCAATCATTGCAAGTCCAAATTGTAGATAGTATCTCACTTTCCTTTTCACTTACGCAGTCAGAATAGAACCATACCATGCATGTTGTAAATTGGATCATTTTGGTCTTGTGGGCACGTCCATGTGCAAAATCAACTTTGCAAAGCAGGTCATGATCGGTCTCATGATGTTCTAAATAGTCTTTGTCCTTTGGACCTTTCTTGCGCTTTCTTTTTTCTTTGTCAGAGCAAACATGGACAAATGTCTCCGCAATCCAAACGATTACCCACACCATTGAATCCCCCAAGGTATCGCTGACCACTCATGTGCAATCGAAGATAGAGCTGAGTGTCCACAAGTCCGATCATACATATAGATCCACGATTTTTGCCAGGATCCTCACAAACCACTTATCATGCTACGGGCTAGTGACGTAACACATTTTATATATCATGGAGATGCCAACTTTCCCTTATCATCAGGGACAGTTCCTGAAATCATGATATCTGAAATTTTGACCAATTTATGGTGTTTGTCCAGCATTACACCTGAGTACCAGTATATTTCTCTTGTACACTCTGTTATTCTGTCCCAGCTTGTTTGACTTAAATGTTCCTGAAATGACATTTTCAATTATGGCATCTCATCTGATGTCAACGCAGACTTGCTGATTTCAGTATGATCTGGGACCAGACGGAAGACCGCCCTATTTCCCTGGTTCGTTATAACCCTTTGTTTCATACTGTATCCTGAGCACGGTGCTTTTACCCATTTTACAATAATTTGCAGAATGGTGGAAATGGCATTGGTACTGCCACTGAGTGATGATGTGGGCTTAGCACTAGATCACGGGTCGCAACCTCCCCAGCTAATTTAATCATTGATGTGGAACGTAACTCAGTCAGTCAAAATGATGCAGGTATGTTTGCTTGTGGATTTTCCCCTGTTGTAGGTGTACCTAAAATATGTGCCACTTAGCCTACAAAGCTAAATGGGCGGACTTGGTAGTTTTGAATTTGAGAGAATGAGAGCGCAGGTGTATGTGCACCCTACATGTAGGCCTATCTGTATCTATGGACTAGGGAAGCTGCATTTTCAAGCTAAAAACTGTGTAGGCTAAATCACTTTTTGCTTCAATTGGCCTTTCAGCACCATGCCCACAGTGGTCAATCGGCACTACTTCCTGAAATATTCCTTTTTGGGTCCACTGACACTGCTATATAAATATTATCTACACATCGCTGCAGAATCGGCCTAATCCTGCAAAGGCATCGTTCTCACATCACGATATGGTGTTTTCCTCTTTCCCGCTTTTTCAACAGTTTTGGATATTTAAATTTCAATTCCGGCGTTGTAGTCAATTCTGGAACAACTTACGCCGGAGTGGAAGATGTAGGCCTAACATTGAAGCCTTGAAGTCATATATATCTGTTAGCATGTATGTGCATTTAATGACTCTATTTAGAATGTTAATATCAAATTCTTCTTTGTTTCTCTCGCCAAAGATCAGGAGTTGCTAGCTGCATAAGACATTCTGTCACACATTTGTTCAAAAGTCCATATATATTATATGGGCCTATTCTATCCAGGGCCCAAACAGAGGAATCCATCTTCCTTCTTGGGAGACCTGTTTGAACTTATTAATATATTATACAGTAGCGCTAGCAGTCATTCAGTGACTGTCTTGCTTTGCCATCCAAAGTGTCTGCAAGTCGCTGCAGGCCTGGGTCTGTACCAAGCCATTTTTTCTTGACCATGCATTGCGCGAAAAGGACAAAAAAGTTGCCTGCATCAAGGAAATCTTGATATGACCTACGACTTACCTTTCATGCTCCATAGTATAATTTTAAAAAGGAAACGTATAATTTGTTACTTAAAATTGCACTTGAAAATTACTATTTTGTTGACACTGGGTCTTATGAGCGTAGAGAATGTCATCTCGGATAATCTTCCAAGTCAGCGTCGATAATTTTTTGGAGCATGAATGTATCTCTCTTTCACTACAATTTACTATCAATCAAACATATAGGCGAGATGATAATGAGATTTAACTTTAAAGTCATACAGCAGGTCGCTGTCGACAGCTCACGCTGCGAATAAAGAGTGTGATTTAGATAAATTATAAACGGGTAAGAGGTCCCGCAATAGTTGTTTGTTAAAAGCATTAGATTTACCTCCTGTTTCAGACCTGGTTAAAATGGGACAACGTGTCTTTATTGCAAAGAGCTTTAAAGTTTGAATCCCCATACAGAACATTAGGCCTAGGCCTATATATTTTCTCTCCGCTAACATTGTGACGGGTACAAAGTTGAATCATAATTTAGTAAATCGTGTCTCGTCTCGTAGTGTCCCCGTCATAAAAACTATCTTTCAAAGGTCGTTTTCTCCCTAGATAAACATATAGGGATTCCTTTGGATTAGTAAATTCGCGTACCATCCATGTTACCAACACAAATTCAGTATGGAACACCGTTTGGTACAACACTTAACTAAAGCCTTCCGATTTTTCTATACTAATACAGGGCCTCGTTGTACATCTATCATTTTATATTTATGTTTATGCTGGCCTTTACGTTCAAGTTCAATAATTTATGGTCATTACAGTTGGTTCTTTGGAGTATGTTTTATATCATTTTACATGGCGTCTCCTTGGTTCTGTACATATTTGTTCATGTGTATTATGTTATTTCCGTTCCTTTTAGTTGTATTGTGATGTTGTATATATCTTGATGTTCCTGTGTGTGACTTTCCCCGAGCTCGGGATTATTATTATTATTATTATTATTATTATTATTATTATTATTATTATTATTATTATTATTATTATTATTATTATTATCATCATTATTAAACCATTCGTTTCTTGAAGTGTGAAGCGGAACACAAACAGGTGGTTAGAACAATTTTTAACAGGAAGGAAACAACGATTATAGTGGTCGACAGTGACATGTCGGAGGATGTAGAAGTTGGATCCAGGGTGCCCCAACGGCAACGGACAGTGTTAGGCCCCCTGATATTCCTTTTATACACCAATGGCATGCCAAATAGTGTAAAAACAAAGTACAAGCTGTTTGCGGACGACTGTTGGTTATATAGCGAAATCCTATCTGGCAGCAGACTTTTCAGTCAGATTTAAATTAATTGGAAGACTGGTCAAAAATGGGGAAACAATGTAAAATATTAACCAGTGCAACAGAACAGCACAGACATTCATTTTATCATGGGACTATCAAGGACTGGAATGCCGGGATGCCCTTCAAGAGCACATTGTCAGTGCACCATCGCTGGAGATCTTTACGATGAACCTCCAGCGTTTAAAATTATTAAACACCATGAAGCATTTTCTGCCTTTGCGTGATACTCAGCATTGAGTCTGCGGAATATTATGCAGAATCAGCAGCTTTGAAAAGATGTAGATCAAGATTTAAGCCTGTAAGTATAACGAGCAAAATGATACATTAAAAAAGAACGAGAAGAAATTCTAGATTTCGTCCGTTAAATTTGCCAAAAGTTGGATGCATATCCCATTCAATCTCTTTTAGCGAATGACATTTACAAACTGGTTAATGACCGGCATTTAGCCCTCCCTTCATATTTCTTTCTGTCCACTTTTTCAGATACCAGTGTCTGCATAGGTGCAAATAAGGCGACGTTAACGCAAGTAATTCAGCTGCACAGACAACAGTGACGTAATTAACGCGACGTTCTTGTATCTGTTCGTCAGTTCGCACTGTAAACGTTGCCATGATACCGACGTGGAGAAGCCACGCTTGTCAGAGTTCAATAATCAGATCGCAAAGTGGTGAGGGGAGGACCAAGACTGTCATCATCACTGCTTCATGTGAGTCTTGCGAGGCAAAATGTCTCTACGTGGTGGCCATGCTTCTAGACCGCCCTCTCAAATCGAGGATAAACTACCAGTGTTAACGCAATATGGTTACAAGGCATTACGGACATTGGGAAATGGCACTTACGCCACGGTGAAAGAAGCTTTCTCTGAACGTCACAGGCGAAAAATTGCAATAAAAATAATCTCCAAACGCCGGGCTCCGGATGACTTTCTGAAGAAATTTCTTCCACGAGAAATGGAGGCCCTGAGATTGCTTAGGCATCCAAACCTGATCACGTGCTACCAAGCTATTGAATCAAATACCAGAGTGTATCTGATGATGGAACTAGCCACAAATGGAGATTTGCTGACTAGGATTAAGAAATATGGCAGTGTCCGTGAACCACTGGCAGGCCTGTGGTTTCATCAACTGACTGAAGGCTTGGATTACTGTCACGAAAAGGGTGTGGTCCATCGAGACCTCAAATGTGAGAATCTTTTGATAGACCACCAGGAAAACCTAAAAATTTCGGACTTTGGATTTGCTAGAACAGACATGAAACCCAATTATCTTGGAAAGACTCCTATCAGCCATACATACTGCGGAAGCTTTGCGTACGCAGCTCCCGAAATACTCACGGGTACACCGTATGAACCGACAAAAGCCGACATATGGAGTTCTGGAGTCATCCTTTTTACCATGGTAGGTGAGAATACAACGGTTCAAATTATACAAATAAATTTAAAAAAAACAGCAATGACAGTACATTTATCAGTGTTTATTTTAATTTTTTACAGAAACATTGTTTTAAAGCTTACCCTTCAATATTTCACTTCCCGCTTTTTTTTTTCTTTTTTTTGCTTTTTCTTTCTTTTTTTTTTTTTTGTTTGTTTTGTTTTGTTTGTATTTGTTTTTGTTTTTTTGTTTTTTTTGGGGGGGGTGTTTTTGTTTTGTTTAATATTAACTCAATTTATCATCCATTTATATACTCCTATCTTAACCCCACAAATAATTATCAATTAATATTAATACAAACTTCAAGATATGTCGTACCCAGGGTAACTGATGTATGCATTTCTCAGGACATTGGCCTAGCTATTGCTCAAAATGTACGGAACGAGGAGCCAGTGCAGAGAGGACTGTTTATATTGCCGGGCCCGGCTGCGTTCAGCAATGTATCTAGGGAGCCGGGCCCAACACTCTAGTCTAGTCAATACAGCGATCATCCTCTAGAGAGCAGGACCCGACACTCAAGTCGATGCAGCGAGCACCGTCTATGACTATATTATATAGCCGGTCCGGTGTCGGTTGGGAGTGTGTCTGGAGTAGAGAACCGGATCGGCCGCTCTAGTCAACGCTGGGAAGAATAACTACAGAACCAGGTGTTTGGATCTATAGCTAGCTAACCTGTATGAGTTTAACAATAAATAGCCTCTGTTATTTTACCATGTTGTTTCGCCTAAGTCTGTGATGTATACCTACAAACCTGTCGGAATGTTTGCATATTACGATAAATAACATCCATATCATCATGGTATGCTGTTCAAGCCCAGTTGACTGAAGTGCCTGAGGATCGTAAAGTCTGTAAGTTAACGTAAATTGATTTTTCTCCAAGACATCTTTCTATTTGATACAAATCCACGGGACATAGGTGGCCCTCATTCATTGCAAAAATCATTGATCGATCATCTAACCATGCTAAGTGAGAAACACGAGAAGGCTACCGGTACTGCGGTAGGCTGTAGGCCTATATAGAGTGCAGTTTTTTTTTCTCTTTTCATAGACATATTGATCTCCAGAATAATTGAGGGTAATATAAAATTTGTACTGTGCAAAATATATTGTCATCATCCTTGATAATTGTATGAGGGTACTCTTTCAGGAAATGTGTACGAAGTACAAAAGCATGCACTATTGGAGTTCAGAAGAGCAGTTTCCGATAAAGGATTAAAATACCGCGGAACTTGACAGAGAGGCCTGTATCGGCAGATAGAAGACCGAGGGCCCGTAACCGATCTGCCGACACAGGTCTCTCTTTCAAGCTCCGCGGTATTTCAATACATTTTTGATATAGGTTTTATCTGATGCTGTCACTTTAAAACTAACAAACTTTGTCAAAATGTCCGCAAACTCATTTCATCACCATGCTTGGATGACTGCAATCGACTCCACAATCACAGTATGTGGCCCTCTTACGGCGTCTGCTCAATATCAAAACGAGGCAATTAAGGGGGACTGTACCGCAGGTTACAGACTGGTCACATGGTGTGTTTTTACATTTGATTAGCCTAACCCTCCCACCTATATTACAATAATGAATAAAAATGAGTTAAACCTCTTCCAGGTGAATAGTTTCCTGCTTAGCCAACTCCCTGGTCTTTGATTATTTGACTGTTGGTTTCACTCTTAATAGCACAGAACTCAGCTACAATCTGTTCACTCCGAGTTGGCACGGCGATTGAATAATAATAATAATAATGATGAGAATAATAATAATAATAATAATAATAATAATAATAATAATAATAATAATAATAATAATAATAATAATAATAATTGAACCTCCACGAACGGAGAAAGTTAAATACAGATCAATGGAACATCGATGTCACGAATCACAATAACTCAATGTGTACATAAATAATGGTAAAAAAAAAGAGAATTAATACACATAGACCAACATAAGCATAATTATGAATAACACCAAATTAAGATACTTAAAGTTAAAAATAAAGATATGGTCGCCTTCAGCTCCCCTTAAGCAGGAGATGCAGACTAGGCTCGGCCGCGCCCCGCCACCCAGCGAGTCACGCGCCGGCATCATGCCAGCCCATGACCCGCTGAGCAGCCGCCATGCCTAGCCCGGCGACCCCGCACATTACACCTGAGATACATGTAATATATGGCGAGACCGCCGACTAGAGCCTAGCAGCATATAAAATATAAATAGGCCTATGTAATATATAAAATCACACAGGCAAATGTACATCGGTTTGTTTAGGTTTCCGTGGTAGTGATTACGTCTGCTGAAAGGATGCCTCTGATTACAAAATACATTCCTTCATAGTACCTTCAATAAAATGTCGTCAACTTATCCAGTCTGCATTATTTGCAACATGATGACTGTCGTGTGTCGGTTTGAGTAAATTTATTGAGACTTTTAGTGATTTTCAGTTGTTCATTATAACTTGGTTTTCCAACTTTGCCTGGGCAATTCGGTCGCAACGTGTGAAGATCTTTCATGTATGGTCAACTGACAGTAGTCTGTATCTGGGTTAGTTATAAATTCGCCTGAAGGTGGTGCTGCCCATCCTGTTCATGGCTGACCGCCCACATCTTGTGGTCGCTTTCCATGACCCTCACTTTTTCTCCATAAATTGACATGGGGAATTAGCAGATATAAAATAAACCTCTTTATATGTTGCCAAACAAGCATTAAACTTTCATTTTATCACACCTGGGTGTATTTGAATGATAATAATATGTACTTCAGGTAGATTAGATGATGATAATTCCAAAATCGTCCTCATATGCAGTGTGTAACTTTCAGGTTCACTGTAATGTAATGGGCTTTGCTGATCCACCTGACCTCAAATGGCATTGGTTGCTAGGTGTCACAAACATGCATCACGGGAACAAAAGGCTGTGTGCCAAGAAATTAAACCAACCCAGATCCCCCCAATTGCACACCTGTGCACACCTGCTACTTTAGGATCATTTCAAAGGAGATCTGGTAACACAGCACAGGTGAACATGCTACAGTTCTCAAGTTAGGTAAAGCTTAAAGAAATCATACTACTTAAAGTTTCAGGAACGCGAAAAGTGCCCACTGCTCATGATACCGCCCCCACCCCTTTTTAAGCAATGAAAATTTTGGAGAATGCTTTAAACTGTTCTTTCTGTGAGACTGTTACAGCTAGTGACCCATTGTGCATTCTCCTACAATGGAATATCTTGCGTGTGACAGTGGGGTTTTTGTATGTGTGAATTCAAATTTATGTCCTATGTGATTCGTCACTTCCAGGCTTCAGAGGCTGGACCTACTTCCGCGTTCATGCCCTTGCCAACTTGGAATGAACAGAATGTTAGCAGGCAGGCTTAATCCTTTCTTGTTCGAGGCGGGCCGTCAGTATTAAGGTTTTGCTCCAATTTCGGGTTAATACTATTTTGATAATTTTAAACAGTACTTATAATAGCACGCCGCATATCAACAGTCTTATCTGGCGTGCACACGCGTCGAGGACAGTTTCATGTATGGACTCGATCTGATTGTAGCAGTAAAAACGGGAAACTTGATCACATTTTCTGACGCAAATTGTCTGCTGGGTTTGATCAGGACCGTGTGGTGTTTGGATGGGGTCGTTGGTGACGTTTATTAATCACGTGTTTATACAGATAATATTGGTTTATTAAACAGGTGTTCGGAAGACTGCCGTTTGATGACACAGACCACAAGCGATTGCTGAACGAAGTGCAGCAACCAGTGCTATTTCCCAACAATCCAGACGTTCCAGAAGATTGTCGAGTCCTGTTGGACAAAATTCTTACAAAGGCTAAACACAGAATAGGACTGACAGAAATACGGAAACAAGCGTGGTTTATCCGTGTTACACCCAAGAGTGTCGAGCAAGACTCTGATAAACCGAATGTAAGTGGGGAGACATCACTGGACGCGTACAAAACAAAAGTTCTGGCCAGTAGTTGTGATTCCATGGATCAATCTTGCTCTAAAATAGAGAAAGAGACACCGTCTAAATTAAGCATCTCAAGAAGTCGAAAATCAGTTAGTCAAATGGAAAATAAAACTAGCCCCTATGCTCAAAGACCCTACAGTATGTCGTCAGGGATACGACGTAAAAGTTCTCAAAGAATTCTTCCTGACCGGTAATATTTATGCAACACAATGATTGATTATATTTTTTTAAAGTTTACTTAAATTTGAATAAACTATGAAACTAGACTGCATAAGCCGTTAAATACGGAATAAAGAGTGTGAAAACACTTAAAACATTTGAAGAATTTCATTCTTTGGTTGATTGAATTATCAGGTAAGTAATCTTGAGGCCAGTCTCAAAAATGGACGCTGCAGTGAATTTTACAAGCAGAACCCACACGGGAGTAGCAAGAAGATACTTGTCTGCATGCAGCGGCACTCCAGCATCTGGTACCAAGTATCTTTCAAAATTCTATGCAACAAGAGTGGGTAACGTGATTTTCCATCTAGCTTGTAAATGAAGAGACATCCGGATATTTATTATTTGATTGTTTGAGCAATGAATAACAGATCACGGAAGTCTTAAGTGTCGGTTATAATCCTTCCCCGCTCAAAATCGACCTAGTCTGGTCTGCTCGAACTATTTCACTTAAGATGTTATGTTAATGAATCTCTCTAGCTCTGCTGACCAAAGGTCAAAGAGCTTATGTGACTGCTCATGTCTGTCTGTCTGTCCATCCGTAAACTCTTGCTCGTTAGCGCGATACCGTCCACAGTTTTTAAGTTAGCGCAGGTTAACTTTCCGGACTTATAGGGTGTATGAAAATCTAGGCCGAGTTCGATATTGGTGGCGCCACCTACATTATGTAATATAGGGGTCAAAATGTGAAAATCTTGTGACCACTCTAGCATCTTTAATTTCTGGCAGATATTCACCAAATTTGGGGTTGTGGAGCAGGTCAAAGTTTAAGTTGCTAATGATACTAGTGGCGCCACCTATAATTTGACAGAAATTATGAGCCAAAATATGTTTTAAGATATAAAATTCCATATTTTGGAAAAGTGATTGGATTAGACTTGCCAAATTCTAGGATATATAGACCATGGCCAAAGTAGAATGTTATTTAATATGAGTGACCTTGGCATATTTTTGTGAGGTCACCATGCCTGTAAAGTTGAAAAGGTGATTTTGTAATGGCCGGGTGTAGCTTGGACATCAATGGCAAATATAATTGAGCCTCCAGATCAAAATTGCACTTGATTACACAATACATAAAAATGTACTTAATGACCTGCTTTTTGGGTCGCTGACCCAGTAATTATGGAGTTTGGAGCTTTTCTAAGTTTATTGTTTTTCCTCAATAACACGAAAAGTTATGTCCCGATTTGAACAAACAGACTATCTATAGAAATCCGGATGTTGGGCGCATATTTTGAACACTAACAATTTTTAAAATCCGAGTTGAAAGTCAAGGTCAAATGTCAAGTTTGAATTTAGGGGTCATCTAGCGAATGCTTTGCACCCCATAATTCTTGAAATAGGCCCATGTAACGCTTAGGAGTTTTAAAGTGTATAAAAATCTTTGTTGACATCAGTATTGGTGGCGCCACCTATACTATTATGTATACAGGTAAAAATGTGAAAATCTTGCGACTGCAGTACTGTCCACAGTTTCCAAGCTAGCCCAATATAACATTCAGGACTTATAGAGGGTATAAAAATCTAGGTTATTTTCGATATTGGTAGTGGCACCTACAAAATTATGCAATATATGGGTCAACATGTGAAAATCTAGTGAACACTCTAGCATCTTTAATGTTTGGCAGATTTTCACCAAATTTGGTGGGGTTATGGGGCAGGTCAAAGTCAAGTTTCTACTGATGTTAGTGGTGCCACTTATCATTTGATGGAAATTATGAGCCAAAATGTGTTTTAAGATATAAAATTCCATATCTTGAAAAGTTTTTGGATTAGACTTGCTAAATATATAGTATATATAGACAATGTCCAAGGCTAGAATCGTGTATAATATCAGTGACCTTGACCAATATTTGTGAGGTCACCATGCCTGTAAAGTTGAAGAGGTGATTTTTTAATGGCAGGGTGTAGCTTGGACTTCAATGGCCTTGTCAGTACAGCACCAGGCGGGCCTATGGACCTCTTGTATTACATAATCTGAGTGTCCTTGATCTTCTGTCCCAAGGTCACTGAGGACATTAAGGACTCACTCATTGTTGTCTTGGCACATGCAACAATATTCATTACAGGGGTTGCACAAATAAGCTATGATTACATGTGGAGCGAAGTGCCATCTGGTGGCCAATTTTTACATTAAGCTTTTTCTGTTGAGCAGCCACTTGAAGAATCACAGCTTTGAAATGAACAGGTGGAATATAGCCACGATGCCAGCAGAGCATGAGGCCCATGGGCTTCTTATTACCGATAATTGTATATAAAAACTGTCATGATGGTACTGCTCAGGTAAATTGCTTGTCTTGTCTCAGGGTGGGCAAATTGCACCCAACGCGCTCTGAGATAAGCTAGTTATTCAGTTTTATTGTCTTAGGGTGACGCAGTCTAAGAGGACGACCAGGAATCAACTCTGCTTTGCATCCCTTAACTGGGAACCACGCATGTACTATTTTGGTTTAAACAAATCTTGTAGTATCACAGAGTTACCTTTGGATACGAAATTGAATTGTACTAGTTGTGTAGTCTCTGGACTTGAGCTTAATTTCTTTACTCTTGCCCATGTAGCTGCTTAATTAAGTTCTATCGTTCTTTACGGAAAAGTGGGATCCGTTCCGTTGTGTATTGATATCATTTTTCCCGGACTGGCTTAGTCCAGCAAGTGTTGTGTTTTTAAAACCAGCAGCTGTGGTGTGCGAACGAGGCCGGAAGGTGAAAGTGGTATATGAGTTGCCCTGCGGCAAAGGTATCTAATCAGATTAGCAATTTTTCATTATCCATAGTCTGTTCAATGCAAGTCTGCAAGGCGATTGGATATGCAACGCAAATGTTCATTGGTTTGTTTGTTTTTGTTTGTGGCTGATAGTGATGACAACTACTGAAAGTGGTATCTATAGTAACAAATATAGTCCTACATGCCGTCTTCAATGAACCTTGGTAATCTTTATCCTGTGTGCAGCATTTGTCACAGGATAACCGTCGTGTGTCATTTTGGGTAAATAAATTGAAACATTAGTGATTTTCGGTTGATAAATGTATATTGGTTTTGCAACTTTATTTGGACAACTTGGAACAATGCTTGAAGCCCTTTCATGTGTGTCCAACTGACAATTGCACACCTATTGTTTAAAAGGATTAAACTAAACACAACTGCACTTTGTATCTTAAGCTCAGGTAAATGTAACGCCATCCCACTGCTCATGATACGGCCCCCAAACAATAGAAACTTAGACAGTGTGTTTCATGTAAAATTGTTCACTCTGTAACCCAAAGATTAGCTCTGTTAAGTAAGAATTTGTTATTACAACTAGCAACCCAGTGTGCATTTTCTTTGAAAAACAATTGAATACTTTGCATGTGACTATTGAATTTTTTATCATGTTAGTACAAATGTGCCTTGTGATTCATCGCAGTCAGACACTACATCCAGGCCTCTTGATGAGACCCTGGATCTACTTGGAAATTCATGTCCTTGCCAGCTCGGAGTGAAGGACTGTACAATCATGTAATTAGTCTCAGCCTGCAGACACCTGCCAGAACAACCCTTACAGTTATAACATATGAGCTAAAACCTAACGCATACGTGATGATATCCCAACTTTTCAGTAATGGAAATACAGAAGCCCTTGTATTGAGAGACCACCCCAATGATAACACATGCCTTTAGAGATCACATTGATCTCTCTTTCCTGATGCAGTCGTTTCTATGCTATCTAGTACCTCCGGTGGACCATGTTTGGTTCAGAGCTCGAGGTTTTCTCTCAGTTAAACAGGGCTAAGTGCAAACATATTTGTATAAGGCCAGCCTTAAAAACATTGATTTTGCATAACATGTTTCCCAACTACCCTCACCCCAAAAAGATCCACAAGGAAGGGTGTGATTTTTTTTAATTGAAAGTTTTGTTGTTTTTTTAATGTATAAACTAACTGCACTAATGTGAGAGGGGCTGGGGTAAGTCTCATTGTCGTCACAGGCTAAGGTTTCAACCTGATAGAGGCAAGAAACCTCATGGATCCAATTCTGGCTACCAACAAAAGAGTTAGTGTCAGGCCCTTCAAATATACCAGATTTTGTGATCAGATGGGCAGACAGCACCAGCTCTTCAGTACACTTTGGCAGAGGGTAAACGACGGTTAGTACTTAGAACTTGCAGCACAAATTGTGTCCACAGGAGAGGAAAGGACAAACCCAAAATCAAAGCCAGGTGTGGCTGGACTCATATATTGAGCACCTTTTGATCCCAAACAAATCCACTACCGATTTGGCCATTCCTGTCAATGATGAAAACAAAGTATACCTAGCATCAGTAGTGATACCAGGCTTACTGGCTGTGTGTCTACTTAGGCTTAACCCACATCTTAATTATGCTCAAAGAGATGGTAAGCCTCTTTATTTGTTTGGAATAAGTCACAAAGTGGGCCTACAGAGACATTACTGTTCTAATTATAATGCAGAGTTTACCAGAAAAATACACTATATTAGTTATTTTCAGTGGCTAATATAAATTTTTAAGCTGTGACTACACACTGATAATCTCTTTGTAAGATGAACTGCAATATATGAGGACAATCATCCTTCATCAGAAGTCAAGACCTCCTTAGATGGCCCCTGAATCCATAAAATCAAAGGGTGTGGCCAAAGCCATATAGCAGCTTAGCTGCCATCCAATGTGCTTTGGACAATCAGACACCTAAGAGCCTGTTTGGTACTTGTCAGTAAATAAAGTAACTCAAACTAGTTTAACACGTACCACTCTGTATTTGTTATCTTGCATGATGTGCAACTGGGCTTTTTTTCTGTTATGCAACAAGCAACATGCAAGACTGATGCCATGGTTGTTTTTGTTATTTTTTGCGATTCACTCAAAGTGATCAAAATTAATTTTGTCCTAAATTTCATGAATTATATTCCTTTGCAGCTTCTATATTAATGTACCACCAAACCCCGAGAGAAATGAAGTGCCAGATCTTTATTGTGGTCACAAATCTTCCAATACTGGATGCACAACACAACCTAGCATGTATAGATATGCATGAATCATGGGCATGATTTATCACAAGAGCCACATCTATTTCCAGCCCTTCATAAGAAATTTCACTCATGTGGAATTCTCTAATATTTATTCCATTCGTACATTTTAATAAAACGACGATAATATTTAGGTACTTGCTTCAATAAGGCCTAGGGTTTCACCTGGCATTTAATATTTAGGAGTCCCGGTTACTCCTTGTATATATTTTGGGGGTCCCATACAGAAAATTAGAGTCCCATATACTATCATACAGTAAAGAAAACAAATAAATCAGACTTCGGGATTGTCTTGTTTCTTTATTTAACCAAGATCGAGCAGACTGTCATGGCAGAGCAGCTTGCTGTTCACATCATGCCAGGGCAAACCGTGGTTCCTTTTCAGGCCTAGCTAACATCTACACGGATCCTTCGCAGTCCGGCTGGGTAGCTCGAGGAGAACCGGATGCCGGACACACTCCACGTCTTGCCACATAAACTGCTTGGTGCTGGAGGTGATACACTTGGCATTCCTCCACTTTCGGGACCTGTAGGAGCATGAATATGTGCTCAAAATGTGTGACAACAGGACTGCGATTGCCTACCTCAAACAGCAAGGCAGATCATACTCCCTTTAGTTAACAGGGTTAGCAGGAAGCTTCACTTAATGGTGCTCTGAACATGATGTCTGTGCACAAGCAAGGCATGTCCCAGGACATCAAAATGTCCTGGCTGACCAACTATAGAGAAGATGTCAGGCAGTAGGGATGGAGTGGTTGCTCCACGCACAGGTCAGTCAGGCCATGTGGGCCAAATGGGGAACTTCACATATGGACCTGTTCACGATGGGTAGGAATTCAAAACTATTGGTTTACCTCTCACCAGTCTCGGACACCAAGGCCATAGTGGTGGATGGACATACTTGTCATAGACTTGAGCAGCCTTTGGCCATATGCCTTTCCATCTCTACAGATTCTCCTGAGGGTTCTGCACAAGGTTATGTCGCACAACTGCAATTTGATCCAGATCACCTCATGGCCACCGAGGACAGATTGGTTGATAGACTTCCTGGAATTCAGCTACATTTAGCAGCATGGCTGAAACTTCTGATGCATCCTGGATAAGCATGTTCCACAGAAACCCACAAGTGCTCAACCTCCAAACTTGGCAGTTGTTGCACAGCATATCTGTGACAGAGGTCTCTCGAAATCAATCACAGATAGAATTGCTAGGGGTAAGCTTTGATGCTCTTCTTTAACTCTTTATTCAGCTCAGTGGAAGGTGTTTTCAGACTTGGGGCTGGAAGAAGTGAGGTCCATACTTTAGCTCATGGCTGAATCCAATGGTTGCCTGACCACTCCCAGGGGACAATGAGGCCTCACTTGGCCTTCCTTGCAAGGAACCAAGCGGCTCATGGTCCGGCTACGGCCTTCAAGGGTTTTACCATCAGTGCTATGGAAACTGCTATTTCCCCCAAGGAAAGAGCCTAGTGTCTCGTGGGGGCACTGTGTTGGTATCTTTTATGTACAGACAGTTTCAGGGTTCAGAAGTCTACCCTCTTTTTACCATTCAGTAAGCCTCTTATAGAGCAAGGTTGCAAAAACACAATTTCTTTGTGGATCAAGCAGACTAGCCTCAAGGCCTCAGACACCACTTTGCAGTGACCTGGTGCCTTAAAGCATGTCTCAGCCAGAGTTCACCAGGTGCAAGCCTTCAATGCCTCCTGGTGCACCTTGCAGAACATCGCAGTTGTTGACATCCTGCAGGCCTGCCACTGACAATCCTCGTCGACTTTCAATGAGCACTACTTGCACAACATGATAAGGTTAGAGGAGGGCATGTATGCCTTTGCGAGTGTCATAGGCTCCTTTGCTTAAGTTTCCATATCTGTCTGCTGGGCTTTGAGGCCCCACCAGAGCAGCCAGCGTGTTCCAATTTATGGTGCTCCTCTGGTTGAGACTCGATGGAGTCTATAGGTCAGCACACTTTTTAGTGGGCTTCCTGTAAAATTGACCTAATCTGCAACTTTTATCTGGCAGTTGTTTCTGCGGTCCTGGCTCAGCTTCACCCAATTGACTCAGGTGTTCACTGAATAATGGAACTATATACCAGTTCCCCAGTACCCACCAGTTTCACTACTAGGTACGGCTAGATCTCCCGATCTGATGGAGTAGAAAAAGACAGCATTTCTACCCATGAGGCTGACAGCAATTACGTTGCCTCCTCACAGGGACCAATGGTCCCCCCCCCAGGCTGCTAGGCCCGTTAGTGTGGTCAGTATGGCAGTAACATTACATGTTGTTCTTTTGAATCAATAAATTGGCAATGGGGTCAAGAGGTAAATTTTCGTAACTAATACGTGAAATGTTTAGTAATTTCGGTATTAGTATACTTACCTCCCGACCACAAGAAAAGCCCACCCAACCAACTCGCTTCCTCTGTCACAGCTGACGTCAACTGATCACTCATCAAAAGAGGAGGGATGATAGAGAGAACATGCACACTGGGAGTTGCCACCGGATCCATAGGAACCAAGAGATGGTGCCACTGGACTGTCCGGTTTTGGAATCAAGTGAGTGAAATCGATTTCTTGGACATTTGACTCAGACACAGAGGTCTTGGCAGTGGTGGTCGAGAGGGAAGTATACTTACCAATGCAGAAATTACTGAATAACTCACGCACTAACAATATTTGCTTAAAGCAGAATTTTTCCCAAACAATTAAATCAGATATTTGTCAACCTGATATAACAAAACGCCAATCACATTGAAGAAATTGCAGTTGAAGTCATTGAGATGTAGTGCTTGCATACAAGAAATGGAGACATTCCTACGGCACCTGGTGGAACACCATCTTTGGAGCACCATCTTCAAAGTAAGCTCATCGAATATCATTTTTGTTGGGGCAAAGCTGGCTTTGTAACTCCTGACCTTCTCCCCCCCCCACACACATACCGAGAAGTATTACGCTAACGGTTCGTATTTGTATCCCATAATAAATGGAAATACATACATCACATTGTACTGTTTTGTTATCATTTATTACCTGATGTATATTTTGCAGCTATTGTTAAAATGTGATTAACAAAAACCCGGAGCTTGTTTCATTGCTGCTAGTTACCGGTCCCAATGGCCAAGGAAAAAATCTAAATCACTTTTGCAACACTTTTTCGCTTTCTGCAGCTCCATTACTTGGACGTTATGTAAAAATTAATTACCGAGGAGCTAATCATTTGTAGCAAATGTTGATGCCGAAGCTGTTAGGCCGACGCTCGATATTTTCTATGAGTGATATGGTTTCCAAGTGATTAACCGACTGAAAATCAATTTGTTGCATTCACGAATCATTGCAATAGCTATTTATGCATTGTTAATATAGGGTAGTGGTCAAAGCCCAAAAGTACTCGGGTACCCCTCCCCATGGTAGAACAAGACACAACCCATTTTTTATTGAAGATTGGTTTGTGAGACATAAGAAAATGATGGTTGTGGTAATTTATTTTAGTGACAGGTGTATCGTATCACCATTAATAATGAAGAATCACTCTAAAAATCATTCAATTCTCACTTCTGTTTTTTTGCATAAAATCAGCAATATATGCTGAAACTTGATGACATTAGGCTTATATTAAAGAAAACTTATGTGAAAAAGTAAGAAAATAATGATACTAGGCATTTAGGAACTAAAAGATGGGAAAAAATGTAGAAAACTGCACAATTATGCAAAAGCATTTTTGATTTTGACATTTTTATCTCCCAAAAATATGTCCAAAAACTTACAATTCTTGTCCAATATTGTGTTTTTATACACCAAAGATTACCTTAGCCATAAGGCTACGAGGTTACATGGAAATTATTATCCCAAGTTTCTCAAAATTTTATAAGCACCAAAAAGTATTACCCCTACCCCCTTATTTTTGAAAATAAGAAAAAACACTGCTTTGTCGCTATAGGACGCTATTCTTCAATTGATAATACTTCCTCATTGATAACATTAAAACTTGACACAAGAACAAACTTATTGATCCAGTGCAAGTGAATTTAATGTCACCTTCTTTTAACATTTTGAGTTTGGATATGGAATGAAGATCAAACCTATTATTTCGTCCAAAACACTGATAAATTTTCTATCACAATTTTTCAGTTAAAAACCTTATATCAGAATTTGCATGTACTTTGATGATATTGGAAATGACTCTGTGTTACAGAAATTATCAACATACTAGTATTTGGCAATTTTTTGGGAAAAAAAGAACTTGTCACATAGTCCACCATCTCCAAATAGCTTGCCAATGCTGGCAATGAGTGCCATATACTAACACACATTCACTACCCACTTTTTTCCCAGGACTCCTCATGGCACCATCATTTGTGAATTTATCCATATCCTATGATCTATCATAACCTTATGAGATGGAAGCATAGTACATGGAACTTACCCAAGCACTGGCACAGTTTATATCTGCCTGTTTGTCTGTTTGTATTTGATGATACAGGGTTGTGCGATATGATTTGCAACCACAGCATAAAATTAATCACACACTGGAACTTACTTTCTCAACTGTGCGATGTTGCGCCCGATACCGCCGGGCGCGTCAAAGCCCAGTGTTGTCGGGCGCAACATCGCACAGTTGAGAAAGTAAGTTCCAGTATGTGATTTATTATGTCTGGGTGCCAACCCAGACAGTTTGTTTTTCCAATCTTTCTTTTTCTTTCTTTCTTTCTTTCTTTCTTTCTTTCTTTCTTTCTTTCTTTCTTTCTTTCTTTCTTTCTTTCTTTCTTTCTTTCTTTCTTTCTTTCTTTCTTTCTTTCTTTCTTTCTTTCTTTCTTTCTTTCTTTCTTTCTTTCTTTCTTTCTTTCTTTCTTTCTTTCTTTCTTTCTTTCTTTCTTTCTTTCTTTCTTTCTTCTTTACGACCAGATTTGTCCGGAGTTTTTCTCAGACCCTACTATTTCGAAAACCACCAAACTTGCCATGCTGACTGACCTACCAGTGAAATTAGCCACCTGACTTGGAATAGTTATGATGATTAAAGTTATGCAAATGAGGGGCAATTAAAATTTTAAAAGCTCCATATCTTCTAAACTATTGGAGATAAACAGAAATTTCTAACTTACACATATAGGTTTGAGACAACTGGCAAATCCAATAGCATGCAAACAAAAGTTGGGGAATTTTAATGTATACTAAATTCAGTGAATATCCCAACAATCCACACTTTGACTAGGGCTTCTGCTGTACTGCATGCTATAAGCCTCCATGGTGCTAGGCAACCATTTTGCATTCATGATACTTGAACCTGTCTCATGGCATTACGTGGGTTTATAAGTTATTTTGGAAGGTACAGACTGCAACCTGGTTTGTTTACATTTTTTGCGGGTTGAATTAGTAGCGTAACACCTTAAGGGGCACTGCAGGTGACTACTTTCGGCAGCAGAAAGACCCATTATCAGGTCTGTACGGTCATAATTTCATTTAATTACTTGAAATGTTACATTCTATGAATGAATAAACACATAAAAGTGCATTTTGATAATTTAAATCACATTTATGCTCAAAATTAACACTCAATTGTACAAAATGATGAAGGTCCGCTAACCATTTGCTTTGTGATTCATGTCTCACACAATTTCAACTGATGCCATGGGTTCCTGGGTCATAATTTCATTATGGAGAGCACACTCATGACTATGAAAACTCCAAAAATAGGATATTACTGTTAAAGAGAACAGAAAGCTCAGTTTAGATGGATGGCGATTTCAACTATCGGCAAAATTCTGTATATGAGAGGGTATGGAGTTTCAGTTACAGTCACCGTATTCAATTTCAAAGTCTATAAACCAACATGACATGTATTTTTTTATGGAAGTTCACAATATTTACCTCAAGAAAAACACAATTTACAATGGGCATCATTGGTAAAAAATTTTGGTAGCATAGCCCTGCAACATGCACATACAATTTTTCAGTTTTTGCTCATATGCATTCTGGTTTATTGCATTACATATGGCTAAGGGAAAATGGTGGCCCCAGTTCAAGCTTTTTAATATGATTTGTACACAAAACAATATTTCCAATCTTCAAAGATCATTTATTTGATAATTGTGGAGACGACTTGTTCCCTCAAGGTATTACGCGAGTAAATCGGCCGGCTTCCGGGTAGAAGGATTATAGAGTGCATATTAGAAATGACCCTTACAGGTACAGGGGGCTGCCTCTTACATAATTCTGACCACAGTAACATCTTTTTTTTTCTTTTTCTGAAACTGATAGGTACAGTGTGCGGTATTTATTGACAGGTCAGTTTTCAACATATCCAGCATAGTGACTGAATACACATAGCCACAATGTGAGTACTTCGAGTCACTGCGCAGGGCGGCGTGACTGCTGTCAGTACTTTGGCTGTAGCAAACGGTAATATCTTAAAATTTTCCCAATGATGACCAGGTTTTCTTGTTCTCAGATGATTGAGAATATTGTAAGAAACAATTTGGCATAGGATATGTTTGGGTTTATAAGTTATTTTGGAAGGTACAGACTGCAACCTGGTTTGTTTACATTTTTGCAGGTTGAATTAGTAGCGTAACACCTTCATAGGCAGCCTTCTGGCCATGCCTGCTGGGTTTATGGTTTGAAAGGTTTGGGTCTTATGGCAAATAGGAGTGGGGTGGGGTGGGGTGGGGGAACTCCCAACCACTGTGTGATGAGGTTCTCAATAAAATACAGAGAATCTCTTTCTGTTTATGCAAGAAACATACATGTATCTGATCCATGTTCACACTAATGCTGGACAGAGCTGTAGGTGCACCATGGCTGAGACTGACCTGTCAGAGTGTGCCTGCATGAGGCTAGGAGCCTGCTAGGCTTATCAGTCCCAAAGGATCAGATGATTTGGAATTCTAGGCAGAACAAGCCAGAGCGTACCCTCTGTTAAAAATAGACTACATACAGAGCTGAGTTTGCTGGACCGATCAAAGTCTGACTTATAGTCCTCAGTGACTGTTTTCAAATTTTGGTGAATTTTGAAAAAGTGTGCGAATTTGTGTCATCTCAATGGACACTTTCATGTCTTTGTTTTCTTGTAACCAGTGAGATGAAGCCTGTTTTTCATAGCCAATACTGAGTCAGTATAGTGCATGACTCAGTTCACAGGCACATGTACATGTAGTTTTGTGACAGCAGCTGTTAAATTTTGTATAGGTAATAAAGGAACAAAGACAGTTTTGTATTGCATGTATATACATCCCTCTGTATTATTATATGTGTACACTGTACATGCACATATACTCATCAATACTGCCCAGAAGGGCTGACCCTCTCAGGTATGGGCACTTTTCTCTGGTCGCGAAGGTGCCCACTGTAGAGAGGTTTCACTGTACAGTGGTACCTGCAATTTAAGATCACCCCTAATGCCAGATAAAAGTGGTCACATAGGAGAGGTTGTCTTTCATCTCAGATAAATTAAAGAAATAAAAAGCCAATGTCTTTCTTTCTGACCAAGATGGTCCAGAGTTTTTTTCAGACACTATTGGAAAAAATCACCAAGCTTGCCATGGTGACTGACCTAACCAGCAAACGTGTGCATCTCATTTGGAATGGTCATGATGTTTAAAATTATGCAAATTTTAGAGGCAACAAAAATTTTAAAAGCGCCATATCTTCCAAACTATTGCAGATGGACTCAAAATTTCAATGTGCATATATACCTTTGTGATACTTGCCACTATAATGGACAGTATAGTTGTAGAATTTCAAATTATGCTAATAAGGGGCATTGAACAATTTAAAAATTGAGTATCTCCAAAACTATTGTTCATAGAGATGCCATTCCAACTTCAATTTGTAGGATTGTGACAAAGCCGCATCCAATGAAACCTGAACCAAAGTTGTAGGATTTTAGTTTATGCAAATTAGGTGAATATGCAAAATGTAAATCTTTAATAGCTTCAAATCTATCATAGAGGTGTCATTTCTACTTCAATGTATGGGTTTGTGGCATAACCCCATCCAATGAACAATAAACCAAAGTTCTTCTAGGCTTATGATTCATGCAAATTAGACAAATACACAAAATTAGAATGTTGAATAGGTTCAAAACTACTATAGATACTAGTTTCATTCAAACTTCACTTTATAAGTGTGGGACATGGCCACATCCCTTGAACCAAGAACCAAGGCTGAGCATTTTAATTTATGAAAATTAAGCTAATACACGAAATTTAGATTATGTTGAACGATGGTTCTCATTTTGAAGACACCCAGATAGATTTGCTGTGACGCAAATCTTCTTTTCTAGTTTTATGCTTTATTTGACAACTACTGGATGACTGAAAACATACATTGTTATGATTTGCAACCATTACGTGTTCCTTTTTGATTGTTTAGTTAGATTATGGCAGTTCTGGTCAAAAAATTACCATTTTAGACCTGCCAGAAAATAAGGGGAGTGGGGTAACTCTTTTCTCTCCAGTTTAAATTCTGAGAAAGGTGAGGCTATATTTAGCATAATGCCTTTTAGCTCGACAATTAGGGCAATTTTTGGTGCATTATATGTTTTCCTAGAGTAAGGACTTCGAGCACTGTGTAACATTTTATGCACCGTAGAATATCGAACCTGAAGGAATTTTTGCCCAAATTTGCCCAAATTTGGTATTTTTCGACATTTTATGAAAACGAAACCATGCAAACATCATTTGTACAGTGCTTGGCATATTATTTCAGATACTATGAACCATATTTGGTATGTTTCTTTAATTTATTTTTGAAGTTATGCTCAGTAGTGTCTTGTATGGAATGATAGTTAAAGTGATGACTACTATTTTCAAAGATATGGCTATGAAATACCCCTCTCATCAAATTAAAAGACCACAACCATCATAATCCAATGCAGAATATGCCAATCTCTGATAAAAAAAATGGGTTGTTATTTGTTCTACCATAGGGAGGGGTATATCCTTAAATAAGCCACTTTTTTAGGGTTGGCCACTAGTCTAAGTACAAATGTAGATGTAGTTAAAGATGGAGGTTCATTAATGATAATCACTGATATTGTTCCTAGTTAGGTACTGTCACTCCTTAATTAAATAGGCCCCTATGCTTATTCACGTGAGTGCAGAGACCCCCAATTATCACAGAGATTCACAGTTGAACCAGATATCAGTCACTGTCTGGTCGCCATCTGGTGGCAAGATTTGAAACTGCCAGTTGAGCTTTGCAATGATCCTTGTAATGATCTGTGGGTAAATGATCTGTAGCTACTTCTGCGCGGTAATGTGTAATGTGGTAAATGTCATCCTGCTTCACACCACTGTGCTTGGGGCTTTGTGCTCAACGTCAAATGTGAGATGTTTTTGCGCTTCATCGTTGATGTTATATTGTATTTTGCCTTGTGCAATTTTGTCTTTTAATTGGTATATTGTACATTCTATCATTCCCGGGGGTATTTTTTCATTTCACTTTGTTGCAAGTGCTTTTATGCATCTTGACAAATCTAATTTGTCTTGATAATGATAATTGATTTTATAGTTTCAGGCTATTCCAAATCAATAAAAATTATATGTAGCAACAGGAATAATGCAATACAAAACAATATATAAGAGAACAACAGCTTCTTACATGAAAGTGATGTTCAGATACCTATTTAAAACCTGCCACTTTTGCCGCTGAACCACACGCAATTGTTGAAGAGGACAATGACGGCTGTTGGATACGCAGATTAGCACAGACAGAACAGTTTGGTTCCTGATCATGTCAAGTGAAATAATACAGCTTTGCTGAACTGCATATCATTTCTCCAAACGAACATTTCTTTCTGTGATCTTTCCAATAATACTGCAGATCTCTTGCCAAAGTGGATATCACCTAGTACTTCAGTATTACGGCAACTCTTTTGCCACATTGAAAGGTTAATTCTGTACTATTTACTGACAGTTCCATTGCAAGTAGATCCATAGGTAACGGTCCATATTAGTGTATTTAGGAGCAACACTTTGGATTCATATCGTACCTCATGACTTTTATCTCGTCACGCCGTATCTCCGGTGTTTGACGTTGCTTGCATGGGTACAGATGTTACGGCTAAATTTCAGTAATATTTTGATTTGAAAGATGTTACAATTCATACCCTTACGAAATGCAGCCCGACCTTTTGGTGATATGGAAGGCCATCTTTTTAGAAAAAAATCAAATATGGTACGTTAATCAGGACCCGATATATTTGTTTATAGATAAGTAACGGAGAGCGTGCCTGTGCCATACTGTCTGGACGTTTTGGACTTTGCATACTGAATCCACCTCGGAAAAAACCTTACGCTGTCTGGGAATTCTTGACAGCGTAAGGATTGAGGACTGATAACAAATGTATTGTCTTGTGGGGTCACAAAACTTTATAGTTTTTATGCAAAAATTAGTAACTGTGTTGCCTCATCTTTCTCTTCTGCTTCAAGCAAGGTGATTGTTTCCGTTAACGTATGCGTAGTATAAAATAGAGACCCATATTGTTTACATTGAATGCAAAGCAGGCTAAGCCTAAATTAATGAAAAGCGAGGATATTGCAGCCCAGCCAAACGTGCACCCATAATATAAATGTATCATTTTCTTGAAGCGAAGGCCTAGAGTGATAGGATCCATATGTTGTGCTTCCATCCTTTAAATACACTGTAATGATGAATTCTCTCAATAAATGTCGTGGTCCTTCCCCCGAGCCTCCCTAGTAACTGAAAGCCAAGCGACTAAATGAAAAATCCCTTATTTGAAGAAAGGCATAAAAACATGGCCACGCATTTGGTGCTAGACCGGGTTAAGCCCGGGGGGTTAAGCATACGTTCAGTTGAACTAATGTAACTGTGTACAAGTTCCAATGTTCACGCACGTTATTAAAAGTCTTGACATTCAATGATGCTATAAAATATTTATGACACAGATATAATTGTGCCACACTATGGTCAAAGTCTTGAGAGTAATGCGAGATTACAGGAACTTTATTATCTCTTTTACTGTTAGAGTATTTAAGTTCCAGTGGTATCTAATTTCACAATTTCTTTTAGGGCGTGAAATCACAAATCACGCTAAAATAAAACTCGTAATTATTCCATGTTTTATGTGTAACTTATACGTAATTTACTGAAAAAGCAAACTTGAAAGTGAAAAGTTCATTAAATTAGCCTGAGTACGCATGACATGAAATTATTTAATATGTTTAGAGGACTATCCACATAACTAGGACTTCATTGTAAGTTGTAGATAAATACGGATGTATGTTCAGGGTCTTTTGAGGTTATTTTGATCAATAGTTCAGCTGTGGGCCTTTATGTTTGAAATACAGAAAATTTATTTCTTGCTTTAGTTCGTATATTTAGTTTTGCTGTCTACCGCAACGGTTTATATGCACGATAGCTGCAACTGAGCGTGTTTTCCTCAAGTGGCCAATTTATCAATAATGAAAGACAGGAATCAATATGAATTAACATGCAAGTGTATGAAGAGATGCATATATGAATGAATGACTAAATAAGTGTGCCAATGGGCAAGAAAGGAAGGAAACCAACAGGTAAATAAGTGAACATTATAACACTATTAGGCGAAAAAATGCTGTTCATTATCTGCTTTGCAAAATGACATCATTGATGGTCATTTACATTCAAGAAAATATTGCCTTCTTTGTGTAATTTAGACACGACTTATTAAAAATCGCGGTTTAACATATTATTGTTTTATGTGTGGTGGCAATGTAAATGGGGTTTTACTTTGTTGGTTTGTTTGTTTGTCTCTCTCTCTCTCTCTCTCTCTCTCTCTCTCTCTCTCTCTCTCTCTCTCTCTCTTGCTTACATGTATATAAATACATGTTATCTAATGCGGTCGCTAATTGATTGTACAATGTCGCGAATGCGTATTCCGCGAAGCAGGCTGACCGGGATCGGCTGCCCTGTGCAGCCTTGACAGGCCAAAACACGCATAAGGATCTGCACTGATAGAGAGAAATCTTCTTTTTTACACACCATAATACAATTGACAGGGGCCTCGTAAATAGAACTATGATCATGATATAAACTCACAGCCTATGCAACAATGCCTTGTTTTTTTTAAATGTGAGATATGTTATCATGACAATTTTTGCATGACGTCGCTCGGCAGAACGCGCGCAAAGTGCAAATATTCTGCCTTAAGTACCCCTCCATATCCTTAAAATGGTCCTGAAGATTCTTTGTTCAGATAATACTTATATATGATACATGTGATCAAATACAATGCACACTTGACCTCCCTCGTGTCCCACAAAGCAATTTTTAAATCCAGCTTGTAACCGTCACCAGTGCACGATGGAGATAAGTTTCTGGCTTACCACTCGATCTTTATCCAGTTTTTTTTTTTTTCAATTGAAAGCAATTCAGTGTGACTGTAAATATTTATACACGAAGAATAGCCTGCCCTAGATACATGCAGTTCCTGCACAATCTTAAATGAAGCATGCAAAAATTGTCAGCTTAGAATTGCATCTTCAACAATTTTAAAGTTGGTTTAAGCCGAACGTGACAATCATAACAAACAATGAAATATTCTAAATACTGGGGAGTTTGAAAAAAAGTGGTGGAAAACGGTCAAATAATTTATGTCTGGTAATACTAATACGTCTATACCATCTACACTGTCAAACGACTCTGTCATATCTGACGGCAAAACCAAAGCTGAGGTTTTCAGCTAGTATTTCCTTAATCATTGTAATGTGGATGACTCCTCCTTTACTTTAACTAGGGAAGTAAAAAACCCATCAAATTTACTGGAAGGCATTGTTTTCAGCAAAAGTAGCATTCTTGCCATCCTGAAGTCTTTGAATACTGAAAAAGCATGTCGACCGGATAGCATAAGCCCCCTGGTGTTAAAGGAGGCTGCTCCAAGTATTGCTCCTTCTCTCACCAAACTATTTAATCTCTCTCTTAATAACTACAAGTTTCCATCAGAAAGGAAAAAAGCACACGTTACACCAATTCATAAAGGTGGTGTGGCCAAATTGTGTAGTAAGTACAGACCTATCTCCTTACTAAGTTGTGTAGGGAATGTCTTTGAACGTGTTGCATATAAGAACATCTTTAATTTTTTTGCGTGACAATTAGGCTCTCTCGGAAAATCAGTCTGGATTTATACCCAGAAATGGGACAGTTAACCAGTTAGTTTTTCTTTATCACGAATTATCTAAAGCAGGTGAACTCCAGAAAGGAGTTCGAGTGGTATTTTGTGACATTACTAAGGCGTTTGATAAGATCTGTCATCCAGGGTTGGGTCATAAATTGAAAGATGCAGGTATCCGAGGCCCACTAAATCGTTAGCTGGAAGATTACCTCCATGCAAGAACTCAAAGAGTGGTGATCCAAGGCCAGGCTTCTCTTGGGGGGGGGGGGGGGCATTAGGACAGGGGTCCCACGAGGTTCAGTTTAGGGTCCACTGTTGTTTCTTGTGTGTGTTAATGATATGGTTGAGATTGTTAAATCTGAAATACGCCTTTTTATGCTGATGATACGACTTTTTATATTACAGTTAACAATCCAAACAAAGCAGCTGAGAATATAGACAGTGATCTTGACTCAATATCACAATGGTCAGACCAATGGCTTGTTTCCTTCAACCCTGGCAAAACCAAATCAATGGTAATAAGGAAGGAAAATAACCCTGAAGACCATCCCAACCTAATATTCAATAATAATAATCTTGAAAATGTTACTGTGCACAAGCACTTAGGACTATGGTTCTCGTTTTACCTCTCCTGGTCCATTCATGCGGACCATATTGTTGCAAAATCAAGAAAATTAGTCGATGTCCTAAAACGCCTACAATAAAAACTGAATAGAAAATCCCTTGAATGTCTTTATTTTTCCTTTCTACTTCCTTGCTTGCGGTATGCCAGTATAGCCTGGGATGGATGCGCAAAAACTGACAAAGATCGTTTGAAATCTATTCAGCTGGATGCAGCTCGGGTCGTGCCAGGAGCATTTGCACAAACAAGTCTTGAAAAATGTATACAGAAACAGGCTGGGAAAAACTAGCTGAGCATAGGAGAAAACAAAAAATGGCACTTTTAAACCTAAGAAATCTGTATTTTATAATTCCTTCTTTCCATCAGCTGTCGGACAATGGAATACATGTATATAACCCCGACGTGTTAAGGACCTTCACCATCTGGACGAGTTTCAGCAGGAACTTAACAAAAAAAGACCCAAAAGTAAAGAGTTGTATTATACTGGAATGAAGAAAATTGGTATAATTCATGCTAGAATGCGAATGGGCTGCAACCAGCTGAACAGTGATCTCTACACAGTCGGTGTTGTTGAAACTCCATCATGCTCTTATGGGGAAGACTCCGAAAATGTTTATCTCTTATTTTTCTTCTTTTTTAATGCAAATGGTTTGTTCTACTTAGGAACCAGTTACAAGTATGAATTTTGCCCATTGGCAACTTTGACATGAAAAACGTATTGTTTGGCATTGAAAGAAGTGGGATTACAAAAAGACAGAATGAGGAAATCTTTGAGCCCGTTCACAAATACATTGAAACTTCTGGAACCTTCTGTTTGGGATGCAAAGACAATTTCAGTGTCTGCTTGAGTATCCAAATCCGATGACGTAATGTTCGGCCTACTAGGCCAATAAATAATTTGTTTTTTCAATGTTTACAAAAATTTGTTAGCCTGGAACCATATCATGAAATCTTTCAAAGAACTATTGATGAATTAATAAATTGAATAGGCCTACTATCTGCTGTATGCATTTCTAAATCCAACCCCTGGCCTATTTGGGGCGACTGCTGTGTGCTGGGTTGTGACTGGGCCTGAGCATCAGGCTCAGATTCCTGATTAGCTGGGGATGACCCATCAGATGACTGTGTGGCCCGCCTTCCTCGGCCTCGGCCAGGCTTAGGTGATGTACATGCAGGCTTCTTGCCCTGCCTCCTACCCATGATCAGTCCAGAGTACTAAGTAGGCCTATGAAAAATCACGGCTGACTGACGGATGGGCCAGCGCAACAGCAGCTCTTACAGTCCTCCAAGGTCTATCAGTCTCCCGCAACAAGGACGCAAAATATCCGCTACTGACCTGCCACCTACCATCACACCACCGCCACATCCGTAAGTGGCCCGCCAATTGCCCAGGCTTCATACAGAGAGGCCATACACACGCAACAAACCCGCCAACAATGCCAGGACCCTGTCAATGAGGAGCCCAATAGTCGTGAGTAAACCGTGAAGAACATAGAATTTTCCCGCGTAAACATAGCATTAGTAACCATTGTCTCGCCTGGCAAGATACGGGCCGCTGTCTGTGCGGGGAAGCGGTATATTACTAATATTTTGGAAATATAGAATACTTAGTCTAGGCAAATAGAAATTTGTTCTTGTAACCAATTTAGGAACCACTAAATGAATATGACTTTGGTATTTGTAAACTTAAATTTCACTAAAAGACACTAACTTTGTGAGAAATGGGTATCTAGCCCTGTCTGGAAGCGTGATATGCCCCTGTGTCCTCCGTGATTGACACGCAGGAACCCCGTGCTGTGCGGCGGGAAATTAATATGGATGTCTCGCATTGGTATACTTGTTGAAGATAATATAGATCAGACCTTTTGATGAAGATTCATAACTACAAAGGGCGGCTGCTGGGCCTCACATCTCCCAGGGGCTTAAAGAAGTACAGCCCCACACTCTATAGGGGATTGAAACATTAGAGCCCCGCATTCTATAGGGGGTTAAAATTATATCCCCATGGTGGTCTGAATCAGGTGGTCTTGGAGCACAGGGCTAAGGTAGTAAGAACCTGGCTGGACAGTGCTGACAAAAAGGATTACTTAAACACTGCTCAGTCGATCAACCAAGCATCTAAGTTGTGGCGTGACAAATTGACAGAAGGGATTGAGATAGTCTTTAGTAAATAGACTTTGTTTGCCGGTTTTCTTTTCATAAATAGGACACAGGTTGGATGTTTTTCATTGGTCCAGAAATTGACTTATTCCCGAAGATAAATTGAATATTTTATAGAGGGGAACTAGTTTTGTCAGATTCGTTTCTTTCCAACAGCGTATTGCCGATTCCATCGGGACTGGTAGCGCTGGAAGATTCAAGGGAGCGTAGAAACATTGGCTTACATTTTATTTAAAAGAAAAAAACAATTGGGAATAAGGGCATACCCCATATTAATCTTGCACAAAAAGGAGGAGTAGATGGACATTTCACAACAAGGCAGACGACACACTTGCTGGACACAATTGTAAGAGATAACATTACATGACAAGACAGAGAGAGTGGCATAAGTATGGTGCAACCATGTTTCAGACAAATTTAGTCATCATGTCGATGTCCTTTGACACTATAAGGTCATACAGTTCATGTAATTTGTGATGACCTTTGGAGCCTCGAATGTTCGTATGGCCAATTTTAAATTGCTTGATTAACACTTGGTGCCCCGGATTGGGGTGAATATAAGTTATAACACATTCAGGAAGGTAGCAGTTTGTTACCTGGAAAACCATATAGTATGCACATGAAGAGTTTGAGAATATAATTATAAGCTTAAACCTAACGCTCTGATCATCGCAAATATCGCTTGTAAAAACAAAGGGAACGATGGTACAAAGATTTAATAATACTGGTAGTCACAACGAGTTAATTGAAGAACAAACAGGTTTGCGTGTGAAAGGCACACAGCACAAAGTTGACGAAATCCCAGGTATAGAAGAAAATGTTTATGTTTATAGGGCCACTTGGCGACAAGTAACGTTTCCACTGACAATGTGGCAATACTTAGATGTACCACTGCGGGTCAAAAAGTTGGATCATGGCTTAACATGGTTTCTGTGTGTCTATTTGGTGCCAAGGTTTTGGTAGGCATTGAGATCCTGCTCATCATGAATGAGCATAATTAGTCTCTCTCTCTCTCTCTCTCTCTCTCTCTCTCTCTCTCTCTCTCTCTCTCTCTCTCTCTCTCTCTCTCTCTCTCTCTCTCTCTCTCTCTCTCTCTCTCTCTCTCTCTCTCTCTCTCTCTCTCTCTCTCTCTCTCTCTCTCACACACACATTCACAAGTGACCCCGTCCTGGGACCGACACGAGTGTATGGCTTTAATCTCTTTAGCTGGCGGGCCATATACATGATATGGACCCTTTTCTTTGTGAGATAGTCTGATACAAAGGTGTCACCACTACTCCTCTTTGCCTCAAACACCTTGTCACGTTCATGGCAAGCCATCAGGGCCATAACGCGTAGGCCTCACGCGTAGCCGAGCTTCCGCTACGCGTGGTCGAGCAAACCAATCAGGTTGCAGTCTCTACAACCCGTAGTCGAGGCAACCAATAACATTACAGTCTCTACTACGCGTAGTCGAGGCTTTGCAACGCATAGTGGAGCCAAAACATAAAATTAGTCTTCACTGCGCGTTGCCGAGAAAATGGTCAAATAGAAAGCGTCGCCAAGGTTCGGCAACCCGTAGTGGGGAAACCTTTGCCTCCCATAGCGTGTAGCCAAACTAGCCAATCACTGATGCTCTGGTAAACTGTATTGGACCTGTTCGACCACGCATTAAGAAATTAATGGTTTTGGCGACGCTTAGCCGAGGGACGCAAATGGCGGCAGCCAGAGTTTATGGTTCGAGTTCATTGCACCACCTATTAGTCTTATTTCCCTTCTGCGCATAGCATATCTTATCATAGATCATTCGAAAGGTCTTTGTAAGGAGGATACATTGCTGCTATTTTTTTGCCATACACCCAAAACTATAAGATTTATAGACGCTTTCCTTTTTGTGTATTCTGAAGTCTAACAAAAATGACATAAAATACTGCAGTGTAGTCCTTGCCCTGCTCCCATGCACTGGCGGCATTTTCCAATTATTAAACAGAAACATGGTTGGAATGGGGAATTGTTCTGTTGGTCCTCTACCTCCAATGAAATGCTTAAACGCTGGAGCAAATTAGGTCAAATTCACGAGGCTCCCAGTCTTTTGGCCGCCTTAATGAGTTGATCCATTCTTGCCTTGTTTATCATGTTTATCTCTCTTGTGGGGGGTGGGAGGTAAAATAAAATTAGACACCCGTTTAAACTTTTTGAAATACAGGTTATAACCAATCGACTACGCCTTGTAGAAACTGTAATTTGATTGGCTGCCTCGACGATGCGTTGTAGAGAATTTCATGTTTCCGTTACGCGTTGTAGAGACTAATTCGATTGGCTGTTTAATTTAGGAATGCTTGTAAGAACGTAAATGATTGGTTTGGTTGTTTTCAGGTAAAAAAGGCCAAAAATTGCTTTACTACGCGTCGCTCAAGCTTGACTACGCCTAATGGAAAATATATTCTCAGCAACGCGTAGCAGAAACTGAAATATGATCGGTTGGCTCGACTACGCGTAGTGGAGGCCCTGTTGGCTTGCCATACACGTTTGTGATAAGTAACAAACCTGATGATGGTTGTACGTTTGCCCTCAACTCTCCGACCAACTTGATGTGATCTACTGACATGATCCGTTTTTTAGGTAATACCTTTTTTCTCAGCATGAATCAGAATCATCTTATCGGTATCTTCATTTTATTTCTCAGGCATTTGGAACCACACACACAAGCAATAGCGTCTACCCTATTACTCTGCCTCTTCACTAGCTTTTTCCAGATCATGGACAGGATTCTCTAAAGTGTTAACTTTGCTCTTAAGCTCGTCCATCTCTTCCATGCACTTATCATTGCACCCTTTCACTTGATCTTCAAGCTCATCCGTACCTTTCGAAAAATGACTTACCTTCTTGTTTGCCACTTCAATAATGATCGACTTCAAGAGATCGACACGAGGATCATGCATAAAATCCAAGAGACCAGGCATCAAGCTCTTACTCTCACCTTGTTGTCTGCATGTACACAGTGAATCCCCCGTCGGAGATTCCCTAGGCCTTTTCATGCTACCATCTCCTTGGTCAATTATAACTGTCCCTTGTTCAGGTGTGGCGATAACATGGTTTGTCTGTGCACTTGTTTGATTGCCCTTTGACTGATCACCCATGATGGCGGCAAATTCGAAAGCAAGTATGCCTCAAAGCAAATATGTAAAGTGTCCAAACCACAGTCATTAAAGCCCGGCGATCGAGAAGTAGAATCAGGCTTCCACAGCATGGCAATTGGCAAAATTACGCACCAAATAGATAAAGTAGAGGTGATAATTACCAAAATATCGATAAAAGAACACAGAACTAAAAGACGATGGCCTGCTGAAGTTCGCGCATGAGTCTTTCCATCAATAAAAAACAAACAAGTGCTTCTCATTTCAAATAACCATGTATTTTCTACACAGAAACGCCACAATCACTGAGGTGTTGAGGTGGTTTAGTCATCGTGCGGTTCTTCTTTTTCGTCTTTTGTAGTTTGGTTTCATCTGGAGGACCTGTGCAACGAAGGGAGAAATAGCTGCTAATCTCTTGACGCTCATTTTGAACATGTTTCCTCCTTTTTGTTGACGAAAAAGATGCCATGATTGAGTGAAGACACCTACTCCTGGCAAGCTCATTTTGATATCAATGGGCCACAAGGTATAAAATGCAGAGTGGTATCACAGTACTCCTCTGTGTCTAGTATGAAAATACGTATTTGTCGTATGCACTTTCGTACAACACGGGTGAACTGTTCTGTGGCAAAAATGATTATCTGATGGTGATATTCTTCGTATTATTTGTTTTAAACTGCCCCCCCCCCCCACAGTGTAGTCTGCAATGTCACAAAATACTAGCAAAAGTTGAGTTGTTTCTCCTTCTGCTTGGTCAATATGAATGCCACTCACTGCCGCTTCCCTTTATCCAGCTAAATTTAATTCCTGTGGTAATTGCAAGTGAAAATCGCTTCCACGGTTAGTAGGCTACAACTGCTTACTGTCTTAGCTACTGATAACAGTCCATAGTCTTATTGTATAATGAGATGACCTGCTAATTACAACATTGTTTTACTGCTCCTTGTAGTTTTTTTTAGTCTATAGTTTCCATATTGATGCTGTCAATCTTTTCATGTTCCATTTTCTTTCTCTTGTTTGTTGCATTTCTAACTTTACCAATAGATGTTTTCTTACAAGTTGGGAAATATACAAATATTGTAATCGCCATCTCTGAACCTGGTTTCCATAAAGTTTCAGAGTGTTAACTTGTAAGCCACCACTTCATTGTGTTTGGTGGTAAATAAGTATCAACAGTTCCTCAATGCTCACACGCAATTCACGGTGAGCTCTCACGCCATTTCACTCAGACACACATAAATGTGCCTATACTTTGTTATTCTGATGTTGCAATTTATCAATATCACTACGATGAGGTATGCTTTTGTGAAACTCTTTCCATTGTGGAGGATCTTGAATAGCCATGTCGTTAGGATTTTTTGACCATTTCATATACACCACAGTGTCATTTCTTTTTGTGACAGGCTGCATAAATACACTGTGTGACAAGAATTCCCATGTGTCACACGTTGTTGTCCTCACTTTCTCTTGCTGAATCATCAGATCTTGACAAAAGGGATTTCAAGTATTCTCCCGAGAATGTAGAAGACTGAGATTTGTATGACGTAGAATTTGTTCTCAGTCGCTCATGGTTGGGAATTGTCGGTTTCAGATCAATTACCAGGAAATCCACGAAGTTTTCGGGTGGCTTCCTTGTACATGTCCATCATATACTTTTAATTGTCTGGGAACATGCGCTGACTCATGATCTTGATGGTCTGTAAATCCAGAGGCATGTTGCCTGGAAATTAAATACTGACAATTTCTGCACATGGTCACTGTGCATGGTCCGTACAAATTTTGCATGAGTACAAATCGCTCAAATTTCGGTGGTGGCTTCACTTGGTGAATAAATCTGTCATTCTTTCATCTTTGCTAATATGGCTCATTATATCATGAAATACAATCAAGTTTCTTGTGTTTGGATCTTAAAAATGGGCTTGTTCCTAGTCTGAAGGTATACCTCTAATGAATTCAATGTTCAGAATATTGTCTTTCGTCTCATTATACAAGGGTTGCCAGAGTGAGTACCCGATAATATAATTATATCTGGTGATGGTTGAATGGTCTGGTCTACTCTCTGTAAAAGTTGGTCTAGATATATGGTCCTGCCGATACCAGTAGGAGCCGCCAAAATCATCGTAAAGAGGGGTTTGAAAAGTGAAATGTGATGAGGTGTCCTTAGATGGCCCGTGGCAATCAGAAAGTGGCCTGTGGTTTCCAAAGAGTGATTGGAAGTTTCTCCAAAATAGTTTAAACTGGGGTAGCTTTTGTCAACCATTTTTGTCGCTGCTCACGCCCCAACCCCTGTACATCTCTCGGGTGGCTGAACAAACAAAGCAAGTGTGGTTTTTGCACAAATAGGGCATTACTTGCTGTTCTTTCACATCTTTTTGACTATAGTTTTCTGAGTATTAACTCACTCCTATTCATAAACGTTGGGTGCAGCCCAGCCCTAGATAAGATCCACTCAGACCCACACACGAAATCCACACAGACCCATACAAGACCCATGCAGGCCCACACAATGCCCACACTGACCGACAGAACACTCACATAGACCTACACAGGCCTTTTGTTGTCAGTAAAACAGCTACATATAAATGACAATTTTTCTTCCTCTACAATCTAAAGTGACATTTATAGAAATTATACACAATCTTGGCATTATTTCTACTGTCTCCTGAAATAGCTGGTGATCTTGTCCATGGTTAGCCCTCAACATGGTATATGGCATTAAAGACACAACAGGGTTCACACATAAGCCTTTTGTGTGCCTGCAGTATCGTCTTGTTGAACCTGACACCTCTCTCCATTCATCTCAGAAAATCCACAAAGTTTCTGTCGTAGCAGGCTGGAGTGTTTCCAAAGGAATCAAAGAATCCCATTGGTCCATATTGCAGAACAAATGTAACTATCCAATGTTTGCCAGGCATGTGTATGAGTCCGTATTGACAATCAACATACTGGGATTCTGATTCAGTTTATATAGCAGTCTGTCCGAACGGCAAATGCCACAAAAATAGGGTCTGGTAAAGCGGTATTTCAGCAATGCTGACCATAGTTTGTAATTACTCATTGTAGGTATACGTCACGAGTGTATTTCATTTCAATGATGTCAGGGAAAATGGCATGGCTCAGCAGGTCTACCATTGTAGGCAAGGGCTGAGAAAATCTGGCCTCCACTTTGATGTTGCCTTTTCTACTTACAGGCATGCCATCTTCCATCTGTTTGGATGGGTCAATGTTAAACAGACAAAGACAGTAACCACTGGGATAATTATCTCGACCAATGTTATTTCTACTGTTGGTATTCCATGTCATTGTTCCCGTAAACAAAGTGAGGAAACAGTGCTTGTATAGCTTTTTTGCATAATTTGGTTCCAGTGCTCTTCTCGTGTAGGGATTGCCATCAACAGTCACTTGCATGTAATTCAGGTTGCAATGATGAAAGTTAAATGGGCTGTGAGTGTAGCTTCCCCTAACAGCTTCAGAAACCAACAAACCAATTAGAATTTGTGCAGGTGTATTACCCTGGAAGAAGCTGTCCAGTGGAGTCTGTGGAGTACCTTGTGCCACAGTATTTGTCATGAGGTCTGACTTCATGATTGGCTATTTGACTGTGGTATTGTGTAGACATCGAATGATCTCCATGTGGGGTGTGGGGGCCATACTGAAATTACATACCCACAATTTCACTGTTTGAATATCCACTTTACAGTGTTCTATGCCCGCTGTCATCAGAGGCAGTGCTTGTGAAGTAGGTGCAAACTGAACCTTAACTGGAATCCCATTGAGTAATAGATGAGGTTGTCGAAACGGGTGAGAATACAGGGGTCCCGCCATGTCCACACTTTGACCATTAATTCTGTAGGAAATTCGTAATGTCAATTCGAAATTCAGACCAACCATGGAGTCTGCTTCATCCATGTAATCTACATTGTCTTTTAAGTAAAGGCAAGTTTCCAAGTGACTTTCTCTTTCATGTCCAGCATAATTCATCACTGTGTCCAGTTATGCATTGTATGGATTCAATCATTAGTCACTCACTAGTTCCTTTTGCCAGTATACTTGAACTTCCGACCACAGACTGTGTAAACTCAAGTTAACTGGACCTGCTTTATCTGAAGCACATATAGATGATATAGCAGAACTGTCATTCTTGGCAACGCGACATTTCACAAATAGGCGTGTCTTTTGCAAATCAGCCAGGTCGGTACCAGTATTGTCAGTGTCGAACTCTACTGGGCTGCTTTCATGTAATGGAGCCATCCATTGCATCTTTATCCATTGCACTCTTTGTATGGCTTGACTTTCGAGTACCTTATCATAATGAACAAAATCTATGTTTGCCAACTCCTAACTCTCGATAGTTTCCCCCTCTTCCATTCCATCCTTCTTATAAACTTTGAAGCATAAGGCATCGGGTTAATTGAGAGACAGCAATCTTAATCCCTTCTTTTAATATATCACACCACAACTAGCATGCTCTGGTCCATTAAATCTATATGCTTGGTTGATCGACTCATCAGCGTTCAAGTAATCCTTTTTGTAAGCACTGTGCAGCCAGACTTTTGCGCCCCTAGCCCTGTGCCCCAAGACAACCTGATTCAGACCGCCATGGGGCTACAATTTTTGAATCGCCTGTGGAATGTGGGGCTATTTTAGACACCTGTGGCAGTAGCAAAAAGGTTTTTTATGTCATTGACCCTATATCATATGAAGCGATACATTTTGGACGTGCAATTTCCCAGTTTTATTCTGTTTTTTTTTCTTTGTTTTTTTTTTTTTTTGTTTGTTTGTTTTTGGTTTTTGGTTTTATTTTTGTTTTGTTTTGTTTTTGTTTTTTAGTTTGTTTTGTTCGTTTGTTTCTTTGTTTGTTTTTTTTTTTTTTGGGGGGGGGGGGTATCTGGGGTCTAGAACCACTGCTACTACTACTGCAAGAAATTATCCCAACGTTTGCCTCTGATTTGGATATGGAAAAATTCATATTTATTATGAAATTAGAGGACTAATGTGACACACCGGACAAGTTTTGTTTTATTCCATTATGACTACCATACGGCAGTTTTGAGTTTGTTTGTACTTGTAGTCTTTTTAATTGTGTATTTCGTAATGCGGCTCCCTTGTCTTAGTGTCATTGTGTAATTGTTACACTGTGTATGGAAGTGTTTCAGATGTCTTGGCATGATTTTCTTTTTCTTCCTTTTCTTTTTAGCAAAGCGTCAAATGTTTATTTTGATACAAAGAACTAAACTTCATTTATCCATTCATATTTACTGCAGTAAAATGGATAAAATAATCCATTTTTTATATTCTATTTTATCTGCAGAAAAGAGTAACTTATTAAGTGTCAAAGCTAATTCAAATTATATTATAAAACATAATATGTTGCTCGAGAAAATTATTCTGTCGTAAATGCACAGCAAAAACAAATAAGAGGGAAAGAAATAAGGAATTTTACATTGTATGGCGTGACAAATATACCTGAAATAGGGTATATGCCCCTTTGATGTATTGTTACAGCAGATGTAGGGTATTATACTATGGCCCGTTTCCGACAAAAATGGTCCTCTTCTGCGGCAATTGTAAATAATATGAATTACAAAAGCATGTGCTCCTGCAAGCTGCTTTCAAGCAATGCATGCTACTTTATGCTTGTACAAAATCATATCGGTTGGAAACTGAGGCATCAAAAAAAAAAACAATAATAATAAAATAAAATAAAAAATGTAACTGATAATGATAAAGATTTGAAAATTGTGATAGTAACGCTGAATTAAATATGCTACTTTATATTTTTTTTTGAGGAACAACATTGACCCACTGCAAACAGATCACAACACACGACGTACATTTCACCAACATCATGTTTAATAAAAATCTTGATGTTGATATACCGTATTCATTCCAATAAGAGCACATGCTCTAATAAGGGCACCCCCATTTTTCATCATAAAAGAAACCTTGGTTTTCATAGACACAGGCCAATTTTCAGTCCCAATTCTAGTCCATTACCTGTTTTTAGGAATATTTTCCAATTAAATTTTTCTACTGTGCGCTTATGGGAATGAATGCAGTACCTATAACCACGCCACAGGCAGTAGCGGCTGGTCATAATTATCATGCTCATCATTATTTTCATATTCAGTACTAGCTCATGTATTTTCCTTTTCTCTTCTCGTCGGTTTGTAGGGTATTTGTCCAGCAACACATCATCACCGCTACCACTTACACATCCAGCTCAGTTCTGCACGTACACAATTAACTTTCGACATGCATCTTGCTTGTTCCAAGGTCTCAACCATTGTTATTGGTACACTAATAACAGTACGTTATATAATGTATACTGCACACTCGTGTGGTGGGTTCCTCATTAAGTATTCATTACCATTACCGTAAACCATGCAGCGTGCTTCCCAATGAAATTTACTGAATATAACGCCAAAGGAAATGAATCATAGGGGACATAAATGTTGTAGAACTTAGTCCCAATTTATTGATTCATTGTCCTTATATGATCCCTATATTGACTATCACATAAACAAAGACGTTTTCTGGTAATTGGGATCATGGCGCATACTTAGGTATTTTAGTTCTGTCGGGCACTCAGTTTTAAAATCAATGATATGAACACTACGTTTCATAGGGTGTATTGACATGTATGTTAAAAGATATACATGTATTGCATGCACACTGTTAACACATTGAAGATCAAATCAATCGAAAGAAAGAAACAAGGTAATAAGCAAGCGAGTAAAGAAACAAACAGTGAACAGCAAAGTAGCCAACCAAAATCTTCTATCATGTATAACCAATTTTGATAGGTCAACCCAAGAATTAGATCAAACACGTTTTGAAGCGAAATTGGTTCTTAAAAGTGGCAAAGGCGTTCTTCTACGTACTCAGTTTTCTTGGGTATTAAAATAGTGCAACTCCAATGACTACAAACAGTTAGCAATTTTGGAACAATATATGTTACTATTTTATTTAAATGTGTCTGACGCACCGTTGGTTTTATCCTGCTCACGGTGCCCCCGTTGTAAAGGGGTAGTTTCATAAATAAAATTATCATTATTATTAAAGTATTAAATATCAACACTCAACAGTTATCCGTTATGAAAGCCTTGGATTATTACCCGGGTTCTCATGTTGAAGTTTTAGGTGTTGGGCGGTATTTATCTGCGCTGAGCATCATATAATTGAGGTAACACCACACACATAAGGGTTTCAGTCCTGGTAACATTAAAAAAATGGTCAAAGTAATAAATATCAAGAAAAGTTGGAATATTCTGATTTTGTCCATTAAGGACCAATTTATTTAACCCCCTTTTTAAACGAGTGTCACTGTATGAATCATAAAACAAACTTTAAAAATAATCCAACTGAATGACAAAATTTAAATTCTCTTAAGCCAGCAATTGGACAGTTTTAGGCCTATCTGCATGCAAATTAAAAGTGCACTGTATTATGAGCCGTATGTGCAAAGAAACGCTTGGACAAAACTTGAAGTTCAAAATGAAATTCTGAATATAGAAATTTATTTTATCATTGGAAATTCAATCAAACACAAACGTGTCACATTTCACCAGTATTACTGGTTTTTTGAACATGCTGAAATACAAATTATGCATGTCACATTTCATGTCCCCCGCATCAAAACTAGAGACGCAGAGTACATGAGTGTCAAACGTCGATCTGCATGTTTCCCATGTCTCTCCGTGTGTTGCTGTCATTGGATGAACAAAATAGAAGCGCACACACAAAGGAGAAAGTCGAAGTGTGTACAATGCCCCGCGTTGAATTCAACACATTTTATTCAAACAAAAACGATTGGGGAATAGGGAAACCATATATTAACCCCTCTCGCAGAGGAAAAAGGACAACATATAAACAGGATGCAAGACAGCACAGAAACATACAGAAGAGACACATAACAAGACGATGACAGGTAGTGGGGCTGGTGCTTAATACATATAAATGAAACTTCATGACATGACTCCGTACACTTACAATCTCTCCGTATTCTCAACAAATTCGCATACAGCTGCAAAATAGTATAATTATTAATTAGAGAACACGCTTTGTTACCATAGAGTACTGTTGAGGTAGGAAACGGTGCTATTTGTATGATTTTGCTACTCAGGTACAAAGGACGTATGAAAAAGTAATGAAAGGCATCTTCGATAACAGTACTACAATTCTCCGCGTTGTTACAGGCATCAGAAGTTTTCATTGGAAAACGCTGTAGCGCTACTGCGACTCACACGGGTAGCCAGAAGACGAAGTGTGCCGGTATAAAGTGCGACGTTTCTAGATATTCAAGTCGCACCTGCTAAACATTCACAGCAATAGGGCAACTCCAGTGACGACAAACAGTCAAATATGACAATTCAAAGAAAAGAATCAATGAAGTTTCAAAGATGTTGTGGGACAAGGTTCACAGGTACATAGCATCAATCGGGGTTTTATCTTTCCGTCCCTGAACAATGTTTGTTGCCCATAGATCTGCATCTTCAGTTACAATGTTCGGTTTGAAGTCTAAACAACTAACATAATTTTTAATGTAATTCCAATTATCATGGGAGTGGCATTGCTTTGCATTATTTTTTTTTTAAGTCAGCTATTCTTTCCTTTTGGTCTAACATGTTTTTCTCATAAAAAGGGAATTGTATTTGTGTCTTTTTGTCCAAAACCACTTCCTGGAGGTCATTGCCCTATTCCGCAGTCCGAACTCTGTATTCTCCATAAGGTAACCTGCCACCGTCTGACCTGAATGAATGACAAGTAATAGATACACAATGGTCCCCAGGTCGATTATAATGATACCGACCGACCGCGAAGCGGGAGGTTTGGTATCATTATAATCGGCCGAGGGACCATTGTATATCTGTTTTAGTTCGTTGTTCAACAATACAAAAGAGAGTTTCCATTTTCAAACAGCCTTAAAAGTGCTCCATCAAGGTCAAAGTAGAAAAACAAAATATCCACCAATGAATGATACAGGTATTCGGATTAAAAGGTCACATACTGGTGCATGCCACTGTTCCCCGAAATGCGAAGAAGTTTGCTTAAGGCTCGCGGACAGTGGTCAATATGGCCAAATTACATACACATCATGATGATAATGATAATGATATTGACAGTGATGCTGCTGCTGCTGATGATGATATACAATTGAGTCAAATCTATGTATATACTAAGGACATGGAACTGGCTGCTGCTGATCTTGGTATATCTGTGCAACAATTAAGAAAGGCACTTGAAAATCCGGTGCACGACAGTTCGTCTAAAAACCAGTCCATCCAAAAGTTAATACGTCGAAATTCTATTATGCCTAAATTCCGTTACATCGAAAATCATATTTGTCGCATACAACTTGGTAGAAAAACATCATGAAAAATCATGTATGCATACTGGACATGCAGAACCCCGATAGCCCCTATATCATCCAGTCCTGGAATTTCTCAAAGGGTATGTGTGTGGTTCATTTATTTCATTTATTTTTGTATTTCTTGTTTTTCTTTTCGTAGCATATAAACTGTTGAAATATGCAAATCAACAATGCTCACTCAGCTTTGACATCATGGCCATATTAATATGTAAAATAAAATGGTTCAGTGAAGGAAACCTATGCCATCCATGTTTTTTTTATACCTTTCATTTTTTGTTGAATTTCCTGCTTTTCGTTTTATTTTGCATGCTATGGAACACAAATTATTTTCGACAGGCTGCGTGTTAAAATTTTGGGCGGTTTTCTGCAGACACAATTTGTAATATCCTTTGTCGCAGTGTTGTAACGGAATGGTTAACATATCTTTTCTGTTCAACAAAATGCAGTGATAAATTTTAGTCAGTCTCGGTAATTTGATTTGATTTGATTTGAATTTATTCGAAAATCCACATACACATTATAAATTAAACAGATAAAACATATAGAAAATATAATACAGCAAATACTAAATGCGTCATGCCAGACACTGCTGATCAGTGTCTTTCCGTCATTTTGTTAAACGCAGTGACATTAGTTTATTTTATTTAATATATACGTGTTCAACGGAATGTAAATCACGAAATTTCTACATTATCAAAAATGATGACTTTATTTCATGTAATACATGTCTTCAATGATAGTTGACGGTTATTTGTTAAAGTTAACTTTAAAGGCTGTAAGGAGGTAACGAATCTTGCTAAAGAGATGTACGTCCCTACAGGACTATGCGATACATGTTAAAAATATATGACGTGTGGTATGAATAAAATATTTTCATGTTGATTGATGGCATTATAATCTTTGTTCCTCTTTTTAATCTCACGGGATGGTTCTTTGTTCTCAAGCGGTAGATATCAACACGTGAGGTACGTTTTTCTCATGATACCAACCTCTCTGCGAAGAACAATAGCTATTGTTTGTATTGTAAAGCAAGGCGGTAGGATATACACCAACCCCTTGGGAACAAAGGAACTATGAACTAAGTGCCGGCATCATGCAGTCGAGGTCATTCAGAATGAACTCTTACCCTGCTTTTTGTGTTTCTCGGCCTTGGTTGTTCATCTGTGTCCATTATAACAAAGAAACCCACTTGCGCTGACCTGTATATGAACTGAAACACATTTGGACTTGCTTGATATACAACTTTTTACACTTGATTCGGAGCTGCTATACATTATATTACCTCTATGGCTATGCCCAGTAATAATTATGAAACAGAGTTATCATGGCTGCTGCTCAAATGTCCCAGATTTGAAATAGGTCTAATAAACATTTTGCGTCAAGGGCATAGCTATACCTTTAATATGGTATTGAGAAGTCTGATAAGATGACATTGCACATAAAACACACAATCAAGTACAATGTGCACGTGAGTCCTACATGTGATCAGAGGGCATCATAAAGTACAACCTGTCACGGCACCGTTGCACGATGGAGGTAAGATCCAACAATCCACGCTCTTTATACATATAGCATTTTTAGTATAATTTTCCTTATGTTTGTGCGCCATACAACCACCAAGATGACCTAGGGACTGGGGCAATTTTAGACTTGTCTTGACAAGATAATCCACGCAATGCGTGTATTGCTCCCCATTTCTGCAAGTGCAACGGTTGAGGGTTAAGGTACAGACTAACTCAATCAACATTGAGACTGCTCAGTGGTATCAAACGGCCGATTATAGGTCACTCTCGAATCTAGCCTTTCGTGCGACTGGTGATCAGAAATTCCGTTTAAGAAAAGTCCGCTCGTTCGAGGTGATGTTTCTGCCTTTAATAGCACGTACCCATGTTTATCAACTTGAGCAATACAGTAATTAAAAATATGAATGGTGGTTGGTCTACGGCCAATACTCGTTCAGGTTCTATGTAATTGTGCCCAAACAGCTGTAGTTAAATGTAAATGCGCATTTATTATGATAAAAAACACGTAGGCCTATGTATGTATCTTTTGCTTTTAAATTTTTGCTCTCAGAGTGTTTTTGTGCGTTTTTATTTTCTCTTTTTTTTGGGGGGGGGGGGGAAGGGTCGTATCACTACACATTTTCTGTGACATCAGTTATACCACGAAATCTGTTGAAATTTAACTGAAAAAATTATTCACCTCGGAACACATTTGGACTTGCTTGATATACAATGGGTGGTTACAAGACTAACGGGCAACACTTGTATTGTTATGGTCTTGACATCTGACTCAAACTCAAAAGGCAAACTTAAGGAGGTTCAGTCGTTTTATACTGCTTGGCGTAAAGCCGTGACACTCATTTGGACAATTCCACACATAACCCACAATAATCTACTACCTCTGATATGCGATGATCTTCCTGTTGAAATACAATTATGCATACGGTATATCAAATTCATTGCAAAGGTGGTGAACAATAACAATATCGTTGTCAAGACGTGGTAATCTGGCTATCAGTGGCAGCCAGTATAAAGCATCCAACTCTTTAGTTTTCTTGTTTTTGATTTCTGTTTGTATGCTTTTTGATTACTTTTTAAGTGTACCTTTTGTGTACGGAACAAAGATATACATATATGAATATATATATATATATATATAAATATATATATATATATATATATATATATATATATATATATATATATATATATATATATATATATATATATATATATATATATATATATATTCTCCTCAGAAACAGACAAGCATATCAAATATTCATTGGGTCACTATATTATCTTAAACTCTTTCTCCTCGTCAACATGTTTATCTAATCTGCGACGATTTTATGTATTTCAGTTTCAAACATTCTCAGCTTCCGTTGTGCCTCTCTAACAAGTTTCTTTTTTGAACGAAATTTATAAGACGGCATAAGTTTGAACCATATTTCCTGTTAAACAGGTGTACTTCCTGTCTAATTTATGAATATCAACTTAGCATTTTCACAAAACTTCTATCATTTTGATGGTATAATATCTATTAAATGCTGGAAATATTTACTGATAAGGAGTGCACATTGTCGTATTGCCCTTGTCGCTTTGCAACAAGTGCAGGAATGCGGTGCAGTGCCATCTAGCGATAACATAGAATAATAAGAAACCCGGAAATCTGCGGACAACAGCTGCAGGCAAAATAAGCAGAAATATAATAGCTCGCAGGTTTGATTTTTATACGCGCACCCTTGGTTGGTAACAGATCGCCATAGTGTACCACAGTGTATGCAATTGAAACATGTGGTACTGGTGGGATAGTACAAGTTCTGAAAAGTGGGCAGAATTGAATTGTAGACCAAAAAAGTATCTCCATTATTGATTTGACAATACACAGGTACGGAAATTAACAAGAAATGTTGCCAAGGCATTATATCTACATATTGTTCTTCCTGATGGAACAAGAAAGTAACAACTGCCCTAAATAATTCCCATCATCCACAACACAGAAGATGACTCCATCTTCCTTCAACGTAGTTGGTGAAATATATACTTGAGGTCATTTTGCCTTTTCGACACTGTCCCGTGTATTGGGCATATTATAAAGCAGAAACTAACTGCATGTTTGCATTTTTCTGTTGTTGAAACAGGAACACACCTCAATGGTAAAAAAATATTGTCAAGACTGTACAAGAATCAGTGGATGGAACAGAAAACAATGTACAAAAAGCTGTATATGCTTGATTTTGTTTGTTTTAAGAATATACAAATGGATATATAATTTGCCATCTCAACGTGTAATTCTGGAAAATAAAAAAAGATGTCAAGGGGGGAAATGATGTTTTAGTTCTTGAAAATGTGAGAAAAGAAAATGATACAGGAATGATATAATATCGGAATATATTTGCTGCACAGGCCTTTCTTGCTAACAAGATTTTCTTTGATGCGCGCTAAGAAGCGAAGGCACGTACAACTTCCGCAGATAAGCAAAGGCACTATAGTGTATTGCTGAACGGCGTAAAAAGTTGTCTGGTGAAGTTAACTTTTCACCGGTTCACGGAGTTGACCATGCTGCATTTACTGGCCGTAAGGTGGCGCTATGTTATGGAGCATACTGGGGGCGAAGGGACCGGAGAAGTATTTTAAAGGGGGGGGGGGGGGGGTCGGTACGCTGGTACAGTTAATTATTTTTTTAGAGTGCGCAGTACGGAAAATGAAAATCGTTCAAAATTTTGGATAGTACGAAGTACGTTAAACAAGAGGGCTTCCAGTACGGTAAGTAAAACGCCCCATTACGGGAAACCCTTACCGACCCTCTATTTTAACAAGATCGTAAAAAAACATTACCTGTTTGATGAAATTTCTTAAGTGCCACCACACTTATTTATGGTAACCGTAAGTGGTAAAAGTCATATATATATATATATATATATATATATATATATATATATATATATATATATATATATATATATATATATATGTATATATGTATATATATATATATATATATATATATATATATATATATATATATATATATATATGTATATATATATATATATGATGAGTTCAACAATTCTAAGAGATTGGCCAACACGGAGATCAAATGACTTGGTCATTGATAATGTTTCTAGCATGGCAATAATTGGCACTGTGTTTAATTGTACTGGCACTTAATTGCCATGACCATGTTCACACGAGAGTCCAGAATTGTAGGCGCGTTTTCTACGGATATAACATTGTCGTGTGTTACCCGGCCTTAAATACTGATGTTAAGATTTATCTGTGGTCATCGGTAGGTGTACCAGTGCTATCACAAGGAACCGTGTGCTTCCAATTGAGTAAAACGTACAGATCTTTAAAGACTTAATAGTACCCAACGCTTTCTCGTCAAGAATTTTCTGGGACTAAACCTAATAGGTGTCATCATAGTAATCTAATTCATGCATTAAATTTACCCTCCATTGAAGAACTTGTCCATCGGCAAACATTATCCTCATATCACAGGGTGTTTCAAGTGCCTTCTCCCTTACGTAATCTGACCACAAGCTTGCTAGCTGATTATATGGCTGTCCAGGAACACTCGTGTCACGAGAAATTGAACTTTGATATTCACCTGTGACGAGTGCTTTTAATTCCCCACCGGAGGTGACCAGTCAGTGTGCTATTCTCTGGTGCAAGTGGGCTGGTTGACACTTTGCAAAGTTTGAGATTCTCGGACTCCTATTTTAAACCTTGGTCTGCTGAGCATGTTCTGACTGCTCTTTCAACCGAAGCTTTTTAACTTTTGTTTACGATTGTATGTATATTGTATATTTCTTCCTTGTGGAGGTTTTAATCGATGATGATGATGATGATGATGATGATGATGATGATGATACATTTCCAGTCCAGGCTGCGTGTTCCTCACACCAATGTAACCGCCATGTCTTGTTTACATGACTCGATCGGAGGGATGTGAATGGCACGGTGATATGCCCTCAGTTTGGCCACTGTGATGCTCTGATGTTGCAAGCCTGGCGCCACTGCTGAGGATACCATTCGGTGGGAAAAACCTGTGTCTCCTCACATACTGGATCAAGTAACGGTCATCCGTTACATCTTACAGCCTTGGTTGCCAAGATCCAGCCTTCCTGTTGCATCCTCTGGTTTCCTTGAAACGGTCCCACCACTTTTTACCGATGGCCTGGAACACCCCATTACCCTGGCAACCTCTCGCTGGGAAAGGCCAGTCTCCAACATCCCAATGATTCTGCCGATGTCAAATTCCCGGGGGGGGGGGGGTACTCTCTACTTTTTTGATAGGGGTGTGCAGCTCAGATTTCCACAAACCTACCCTTCATCAGGGCCCCCATTCCAAGAAATCCTGGACCTTTATTAGGGCGGCCAGGTGGCCAACGCGATAGACCAGCAGCGTAATTATAATTATCACAGCGTGCAATTTGATCGCGGGAAGCGAATGAAAGTGATTGCCTTGACCGGGGGTCTTGATAAGGGCCGTTTGATTTTTTTACGACCTTAGTTAGGGGCCCTAGTTTAAATATTGGACCTTCGCTAGGGAGATTCTTGGCAAAATTGATACCTTGGTTAGGGAAAATGCACGCAAAAAGTTACCCTTCAGAGCGGCACATCCCCATTATGCTCGGTATAGGGAGTACCCCCCCCCCGGGGGGTCAAATTGAGACAGTTGTAAGTGACCAGTAAGTCACGGCATTGTGGATTCGCATCGATCCCAGTTGTGCCATGGCCCCCTTATAAAGCCCATAGGTACCCCCAATACCCGACACACTTTTGGCACCTGTCTGGTTGTTGTCTTGCTTGCGAAGCAGACCTTCTACCTCCAGCGAAGGCCTGCCACAGCTTATTGTGGGTATGAGGATCTTTGGTGAGCTGGCGACGTAGGCCATACAGAGCTGTCCAACTGGAGCATTGTAGCAAAATTTTGCTACAGTGCTCTTCAAAATTGCTACAAATTTTCTCCAAAAAAGTGTTTCTTATGTGAAGAAGTGGAAAAATGCTACAAGTAAAGGAAATTTTGCTACAGAGATTTTCAGTTGGACAGCACTGCCATAAAAGAAAGCTGGCCAAGCCCCCTCCTGGTGATTGACTCATCACCTGGCTGTCCCATAATTGGATTACACAAGACCAATGTACTAGGAAATTAAGATAACATTCCATAAAGTACTTGTGTGACTTGTGTATTCCCTGACTGCTACATTACAGGAAGATTCATGTTACTGAATTGGAGAGCTTACTTCACAGAAAATCAAGAGCATTGGGGTACCCATAGCACGCCGGTGTCGAGCACACTCAACATGTTTTTTTACACCTTTGCCACTGTTGACGATAGCACGCCGGTGTCGAGCACACTCAACATGTTTTTTTTACACCTTTGCCACTGTTGACGATTCGAACCGGACGCAGTGCAAGCAAACCTTCATCAGCTTCCCGCTGACCCACAATGTTTATTTACCTGCAAATGTGCGCATTTTACTGCCGACAGACTTCATTACTTGCTGATAGCAACTTAGATTTTGCGATAAAAAGGTATATTCTTATCAAATGGATAAAAATCAAAACACGACAGTTTTTTTTGCGACTTTTTGAATGATAAATCTACAACAGCAAATTTTACCCCAAAAGGTCTTTACTTCGCACCTTTGCAGTCACGATGTTTTGCATCATCTGCCATCATGTTTTATGCTGGTAGATTAATCAGATTTTGGTCTTTTTATGTAAGAGTCTGTTTTTGGCAAAGAAAAAAATATAACTGGGGTATCTCTTCAAAAATAGCACAGAATGGGAATGGAGGCGTCATTTTGCATCGTTATAAATGCGCTCAGGACATTTCCAGGCTCCTAGTTTAGGTGGATTTGATCACGTGCCACTCACTGGCCAATCAAACTCCTTATTTCACATGTGCAAGTCTCATATCCGCAATGTTCGGAAGGTAGGAGGCTGCTGTGATATAACACTTTGTTTGCCGTGATATAACATCTGACATATCACGATGACCCTTCTTTTTGTTGTACTTACCCCCACTGTATTACCACCCCACATGAGGCATGGGTTTCTATTTCACCACCAATTATAAAGTATGCAGAAGTGTATGGTTGTTAAGTTCATTAATTAAGCAATTACAGCACATGTTCACAAAATATCTTTCACAAAAATGCAATGTTTACTTTTGGTTACGCGTTGCTATGGTAAGTACAGTGATTGATAATAGATATCGAGGTAATTCAAGTACATATGTGCCGCCAATGCTGCGACAACCAAATTTAACGAAGTTACATGCCATTACTCCACAACGATTATTCCAGTGATCCTGACACATTCATTGACAAGTCGATGCAAGTGTATTTCATAGACACACTTGGTAAATAATCCACCAGATGACCGCAACCATTGAACCAGTGTCAAGACACTGTGTCAGTGAGTAGTTGTAGGGCTACCCAAGCCACGGCATCCAATTCCTTCGGCTCCACACCCAAAATGAACTTTGCTAAGTACTTTTATAAACGTTGAATCGGCCTTGCACTTAAGAAACCTCTGTCCCGTAAAACTAATCCAAACAAAACACGAATTGTTTCGCAAGTTTTACATAACAATTATACACCAAATCATGATTCACCAACAATACTGATTCAGTAATTCAGTTTTGAAGATAGGGACCTCCCATCTGCAGTGAACAAAAGTTTGGCAATGAATCGAAAAGCGTGTCACTAGAGTCAGCTAAAAGTAGCTCTTCTTTGGTGTGTCATCTTTCTAGATTCAGACATCTGCATCTCAAGAACAACACCACATATTTCAAAATGTAGGACCCACATTTTTATTTGCATTGAGGTCTACAGCTTGCCATATATTTGATGCAGAAATACATGAAAATGTACAATCTTAGTCGAAAGTATATTTTTAAGAATGACAATCGCTTATCTACAGCCTTACAATTGCTGTACCAACACTGCATCCAAGAGATATTAGTTTGCATGCTTCTTAAAAATGTAAACTTTAATGCACTTTTTGAATAAATTTACATCGTTACATGCATTAGAGAATTAGTCAGCACTGATGTCGCGGATGATCTAAAGCATATCATTAATTTTTACTTTTATAATCGGAGTAATATATTCGCAATATTTTCAAACCTGTTGAAATCAGTAGTGCTCATTCATAAATAAATAAAACGTACCTGTGCAGGGAATGTGTTATATGGTGTAGAATGTACTAAAACAAATAATGACATTTTATTTCGGCCAACATAAGGTTTTTAGGCACAAAGAAATCAATATCGCCTCCGGCCTTCGGCCACAGTCGATGTTACTATAATTGTTTCCTGCATAAAACCTCATATAGTCATCCTAAATTTGTCGTGACTGTATGTTTATCAAAATCAGTGCAAACCCAAACCCATTGAAGGTGGTCCTGAAGAACGTGATGGTTTTAAAGACAATTTTAGAAACAAAAATCTATTGAGTACTCGTAATAAAGAGTCTGATTAGGGGAAGCAGAGTAAAGAATCCAAAACATGTTTTCGCATAAAAGCATGGCATTGAATATAGATTTATGAAAGCGAGATTTCACTGTTTGTTGGATTTCTGAAAATGTCTACCGACAGGCACGACGATGAGCCCTTATCCCTGGTCTAGGTTTTTCAAATGTAGGAAACCATAAAATTGTTTTATCTACTGCTTGATAGCTGAGAGAGTCATTGCCTGCAAGTAAATGTTTAATTAGGGCTACGATTTTGAAAAGGTAGGTCAATGTCACAAGTCAAATATTAGGTGCACAGCGTCACAGCATCAAAGGTAATCGCAGTATGTTGCGCAGGGACATTACTGATAGCTTTGCGGTGTCCTAGATCCCATGTGCGCACCCTTTCCCCACCGCCATCCCGCAAAATGATCTGACCTGTAATGGGAGGACGATCACCAAAAATTAATTTCCTGGAATGAAATCCCTGTGTGACTTTGTGAAACTAGGTCAAGGTTATCTACATTGTGCAAACAAGCTTCCACAAGATTCACGTCTGTGGTGCATTTCATAACATTGGTCTATATTGATTCGTAACATATGGAACATAATGCGCTTTACCAAAATGCTGCATTAGCTTGAAACGGGGTCAAAGTTCCCGAAACATTTTACCAAATTTGGCCATTGGCCTCACACATATTTCGTGGAAATTTTATGGATCCATCTCATTCTGTAATCAAACTGCATTTGAAGTGTTTTGATACCTATAATGCTAGTTCCTATTAATACCACACTTGGCGCCACCATGCATCACGCTACAGACTTTTGTATGGTGTTCCTGTAACGGTGTATGGGCATATGTACATAAGTTAAGGTGTAACGACCATCTCAACCCCCCCCCCCCCCCCCCAAAGGGGAAAACATCATTTCCTGAAATTTATTCCCAGTGTGAATGAGAAAATATGCCAAGGTAATCCATCTAATGCAATATCAAAATTCCAGATATGATACATATTTGCAGTACATTTGGTATCGTTGGCCTTATTATCTCTCAAAAATATTGAAAAAGATGTGTTTTCATCCGTAGTATACAAGAAGTAATAACCATCACCAAAATCGTTTCTAAGAATGCAGTCACGACGCAACTTTGAGAAATTGTGTCAAGGTTATCCATATGGTGCAATTTCACAATTCTAGATATGACACACTTTTGTGGTACATTTGGTATCATTAGCCTTATTCTCTCTCCAAATATTGAATTTAATGCGTTTCCTTCACGTTTCGCTCCATGTCGTCCGCAATACTGTAGGTTATAGCGCTAAATTTCGGCGCGTCCTCATCGTTTTGCCGGGTCTACGTTCCTACCATAGTGCCAAGTATCATGTGGATTCACGAAAAACCTCCGAAAAACACGTACTCTAAATTTTCACTTTTTGGTCTTTATGTTACGTAATACTATAGGTGGTACCTCCAATATCTAAATTGACTTTGATTTTTATGCCTTTTATAAGTTCTGAAAGTTATGTAGAGTTAACTTAAAAAACTGGATTCTAACGCGTTCACAAAAAGTTTGCAGACCGACAGATGGATAGACAGACTCGACGCATCGCTTTTACTCTGCGACCTCCGATCAGCACACACACACACACACACACACACACACACACACACACACACACACACACACACACACACACACAAATGCTCCGATCGACAAACGAGAAGCGTGCTCCCAGGATCATTAGCTCTGCTAACCGCAGGTTACGGAGCTTATACGATTACTCATGTCTGTCCTTCCATCACTCCGTCCATCCATCCGTACATAAAATTTTCCTTGCTATAACCATATATCTCCGAGGACTTGTCAAGCGTGTGAAAATCTAGCTCGAGTTTGATATTAGTCAAGCGTGTGAAAATCTAGCTCGAGTTTGATATTAGTGGCGCCACTTATAGCATAATATAATATTTGGGCCCAAATAGGAAAAAAATGAGAATGTTTTTTTTTTTTTGCAATATTTCTCTAGAAACTTGGTGAGAATGCCGATCATGCAAAAAGACGAAAAGGCACCGAAATTTGGTAGCGCCGCGTACAGTGCAACGGAAGATATAGACCAAAATGTTTGAAAAAACATTAAATTCATTATGATGAGAAAGAATGAGACTTACGATACCAAATGTACCACAAATGTGTATCATCTGTGGAAATTATATGTTGCATGAAATGAACGATCTCGACCAACTTTTTCAAGGTCATGGAGGAAATACATTTCAGGAAATTATTTGTTTTGTTATGGTCACTACGTTTGAACATGTGCACATGTACTATTCAGCAAAGATACATAATACAGAGAGAAGTCTATGATGAAGACTGTCATGTTGGCGCTGCTGGTGGAGCGAATTGGAACTAGCATTACACGTACAGAAAGTACATTAAATTTGTTATTTTGATTATGAATTAAGATGCAACTTCTAAATTTACAACAAATATGCGTAGGGTTTTGTCAAATTTTGAATGACCTTGCCTAATTTTCAAGATCATTAAAGCTGTAGTGAAGGACATAAAAATGTACATTTGAAGAAATAAGAAAGCTGGCAATACCAAAATGTTCCAGAAATATATATCATATACAGACTATCGGTGATCCTAACTTATTTTCTCAAGGTCACGTGGAAGACAAATCAGGATTACTTTTGTTATGATCGTAACATCTTAACTTGTGTATATGTATCAATAATCCATTGCAGAACTATCATGTGGACAAAGTCCATGACGTCTTGAGTCACGGTAGCGCCACTGGTGGTATAAAGTGGAACTAGCATCATTGGTATAACATTATTATTATTATTATCATTATTATTATTATTATTATTATCATTATCATTATTATTATTATTATTATTATTATTATTATTATTATTATTATTATTATTATTATTATTATTATTATTATCATTATTATTATTGTTGTTGTTATTGTTATTGTTATTGTTATTGTTATTATTATTATTATTATTATTATTATTATTATTATTATTATTATTATTATTATTATTATTATTATAGATTGAGATGGAATTTGCTAATTTACACCATTTATGCGCTAGGCCGATGCTCAAATCTGGTTACCTTTTGGGTGACCTTGACTTGTTTTTCAAAGTCATTAGGGAGGTAATAAAGGACACTGAATTTGACTTATTTGACAAATAACATAAGAACTTCAGGGCTTAAAGAGCCAAATCTACTAGACATGTGTATGTAATAATAATGATAATAATAATAATAATAATAATAATAATAATAATAATAATAATAATAATAGTAATGACGACGACGACGACGACGACGACGATGATGATGATGATGATGATGATGGTAATAATTAATATAAGTATAATCTAGGAGAGAAGTCTCTGCTATGGGCCCACTCCACCCTCCTTGGTATAATAATATTAATGATTTATCAGGAAAACTTGCCGTTTACAGCGGCGGCACCAACGGAACGGGGAAAATTCCATGATGTGTCCAACATATATACAAAAAAATCAGGCATCCTTATTTTCAATCAAATAATCTTCGTATGTTAAAATAAGTAGAGTATCTATAAGTAATAATTTATGTCCTCCGCACCAAAACTAGAGATAAATCACTCATTGGGACGAAACTCTAGAAAGCGCAAGGACATGTACATTACAAATGTTTCATATACAATGCATATATACATATATACATGCTTCCAGCGTCATTGTAAAAAAAAATCAGGAATTACCACAGTATGAATGTATAACTCAGTTACAAAATTTTCAATTCACCACTGTTAAATACTACTGGAGATGTGTGTGTGTGTGTACATGGGGGACCCCCCGCAGAATGACGAGGTGGGGGTGGGGGTGGGGGTGGGGTGCAAAGCCGCGCAGACATAACAAGTACGCCGCAGCGTACCCCGGCTCGGTTGGTTTGACTCCAGCTGTAAGTTTAAGTCGTCAAGAGAGCACCATTACGTGTTATTTTGTGGCGTTACTTTAGATTTGTTGGCATTAATCGTCATTCCCTGTTTTTCTACAAAAACATGTGTAATATTTAATATACAAACTAACTGGTCTTAACTGTGTGCAGTTATTACAATATCGTCAGCATATATAAGGCACAGGATATGTCTGTCCCCATAGGGCACCCCAAGAATTTTTCCTTCAAACATATCAACCATATCTAACATTTCTAGAGAAAGCAACGTAGGAGATAGAATGCATCCTCGCTTTACCACATTAAATACATCAAACCACGAACTTTCTAGGGGGCCAAATATTACCTTACTTTCCACTTTGTCATAAAGTGATTTTGTCAAACGCCATGCTTTTCCCTGAATTCCGTTTTTCCATAACATTAAGATAAGTCGTTCCCTATTAACTGTATCAAATGCCTTTGAAATATCAAGGGAGGATAGCCATGTCTTTAGTTTGTTATCTTTCTGATGTTACATAACTCTTTGAGCGCAAATACTTGATCTTCCAATCTTCCGTGTTTTCTATAAGCTCCAAGGAGCTCCCCTAATATGAATATATAAATGTTTAATATTGCACCGTATGGGTGACCTAAGTTTGGTAGTGGCATCCCAGATGTGAAAATTTCGCTATGTAGGTCCAAACTATGTTCGAGTTCTGTGGCTATTTCAGAAAGCCTGATGGGTGTAGCGACAAGGAGGGGGACAAACAGCTGTGTTGGTGCCCCTGCCCTGCCCCTGCGTTTCAACACAAACAGAACAATGGCACATACTTTTTCGGTTTGAACACTTTTCGAACAATATGATTAGATTATTCCCAGCACCATTTTTGCGCCTCGTTGATTCAAATTATCTGGCATGTGCTATAATTGTATTTTAACTAACTATAAGGTAACGGCTCATTGATCTTCCAGTCCCTTGTGGGCTTGAAATATGTTTATACCACCAATAAATGAGTAAACACATGGAATGTAATAATTGTATATCAATCATGTCTGAATCTACTTTATGGATTGGGATTCAAAGTAGTGCTATGTTGTTGGGCAGGGGGTGCAAGAGTCGACCTCCTGTGGGAAACAACATGCTTTATGAGAACACTTCCTGGATGGCACTAGGGAGTAGGGGTGGTCTCCCAAATGCTGAAATACTGTCATTGATATATCGTCATTAAAAAGACATAAATCAACTTTACATATGTTGCATTTCTTCTATACAATGCTCAGTTCATTCAATATTCTACAAAGTTGTTATTTGTCTATATTGCAGGGACTTAATTTTGCGGTTACTTGTACCTATAATATTTAAGCTTACGCATTGCGTTTCTTACTCATTAGCAAAAAGCACTGTATGTTGTTCCTTTGTACAACATAAGTAGGCCAAAGGTTGCCAGACGTACGCACATCTTATGATTGATTTGATGTCATCAAGAAAAGATGAATTCATCTTACAGGGCGTTACCGCCTTCTATCCTGCGCTGAGTTAATTCTCTGTTTCCTGAATTTGCCAGTTGACGGCATTGAAGGTCTTTGTTTGTTATTATTATTATTTTTGAATTTAGCTAACATGTTCCTACATTTAGGGAATATTAAAGGTTTTAATTTTGCATTTCTGACTCATTCGCGAAAAGTGCGAAAAATGATAATAATAAAAAAAAATTATATGGCAGTTTTTTTTCTTTTTCTTTTTCTTTTTTTTTCTTTTTTTTTTCTTTTTTTTTTTTTTGTAGTTTCAACATCGACGCCAAACAGATCGGTATGTATGGCATCTCTTGCCTTATTGTCCCCCGCCATCATAGGTGCGTTGGGGGACATACAGATAGTAGGGACAAGGCAGTTGGTCTGTTCGTCCGTCTGTTACATTCATATGGCCCATTACCTAATGAACTGCTTAAGATATGATGATAAGATTTTGCTACAGATTCATATACAGGGCATTTGCGGTGTAGCTTTATGTTGACCTTGACCCCTTTACAAGGTCACATGCCCCCTTAATGTGACAGGTTTATACCGTCCAATATCTAATGAACCACCTAAGATTAAATTTATGCCATAGTGAATCCTGTGATGGACATGGGAACTGTAATTTCATGTTGACCTTGACCTCTTTTTTCAGGCCACAACGCCGCTAAACATGACTTTGAAGCAAATACAATCTGTTCCTTGTCATGCATCCACGTATTGAAGGCGTGTGCGGCATGGCATTTGCCTTGACCAGAATTTTTTTTGTGGAGCGTGGCTTGTTTGTTCACCCTAGCCTCTTTTTGCAAAGTTATCAGAACCAGAAGGTTGCAAAACCGCTAAATGTGACTTTGAAGCACATACAAGGTGTGCCGTGTCGTACATACATCGTAATTGAGGCATGCATGTGCATCATCGAGCATCATCGTGCATGTGTTGACCAGACCTTTTTTGCGTAACGTGGCTTTTTTGTCAGCCTTTGACGTCCACAGTACCAGAAACCTATCTACACCATCCATAAACTTCTGACATTTTTGTGCGGCGTGGCTTGTTTGTCAGCCTTTGGCGTTTAAGGTACTAGAAACCTATCTCCGTCACCCATAAACTTATGACGTTTTTGTCCATCCATTAACTTGTGAAGCATTGATATGGAGGGTATGTTTTATTTCCTTGTCTTCTGGAGCAAAGAGTCAGTGTATCGTGACCATGATGACTGCTGCCACAGCTGAAAAGTCAGCGGTTATATCTGGACAAATCCAGGACCTAGGAACTGGAAATACCCATGCTCCGTGTGCAGCAAACCAGTTAAAAGAAACCAGCATTGTATTTTCTGTGATGGCTGTGAACTGTGGTCTCATTGTAATTGCATTTCCATGTCACATGATACATATGCAAATCTAGCCAACTCCAATTGTGATCGGTATTGTTCATCGTGTCTATTGCCATAGTTTTCTGATTCATTTTTTGAAAATTCTTTATCATCTAGCAGTATACTTGATGATAATACATGTGAGTGGCACTATCTATATCAATGCAATGAGCTTCGGTCTACATTTCTGAATAATTGTTTATACTGGTATATTAAAATCAATAGCATTAGACATAAATTTCATGAACTGAAGCCGATAATACATAGGTTACAGCCCTTATGTTTTATTATTGCTGAAACCAAAATTGACGACAGTTTTCCTATCAGTCGAATTTTCTTGGAGGGCTACCACCCCCCCTCCCTTTTAGAAAGGACAGAAACAGCTACGGGGTTGGACTCCTGTTTTACTTCATATCCAAAATTCCATGCCCACCATTGAGTTTTGAAACTACCTATGTTGAATCTATCGCTGTGGAGCTTTTCATGGGGGAGATTCCATGGCTTATTGTGGGTATATATAAATTGCCAGGTTTGGTAAATGACAGTAACTTCTTTAATGATATGGAAGCTCTCAGTGAGCAGTCAGTTTCTCTTTATGATAACATCTTAATCATGGGTGATTTGAACTATGACCTCCTTTCAAAATTTAAGTCCAAGCCCTTGACACATTACGTGGACTTAATTGCCATGGAGAACATGATCACAGTGCCAATATGTCATACACCATTTGGCCCTATCCTCATAGATGTAGCCCCCACCAATGCCAATCACAAGTTCTTTAATGATATGGAAGCTCTCAGTGAGCAGTCAGTTTCTCTTTATGATAACATCTTAATCATGGGTGATTTGAACTATGACCTCCTTTCAAAATTTAAGTCCAAGCCCTTGACACATTACGTGGACTTAATTGCCATGGAGAACATGATCACAGTGCCAATATGTCATACACCATTTGGCCCTATCCTCATAGATGTAGCCCCCACCAATGCCAATCACAAGTTCCAATCAAGCTGGGTGATTCACATTGGATCTATCAATGCCCACTCTATGATAGTGACCGTCGCCAGATCAAAGACTGCGAGACCTCCCCCAAGAACTATAACCTACAGGTCTTATCCAAATTTTCATCCCGATAGCTATAGGCAGGGTGTTGGCATGATCCCTTTTTCTGTTACTGAAAATATTGAAGACCCAGATAACATGCTCTGGGCTCAGGAAAAACTCATTAAAGATATTCTAGAGTATCATGCTCCTATAAACCAATAAAAACGGGCTCAGGAACCCTCCTTTCATGAATAAAACCTTGAAAAAGGCAATTTACAATAAAACTTGCTTAATCAGACGACAAGAAGTGTCAAATTTTAAGCAATATTGCTCTTATAAATAGTTCTTGGAAAAGGTATTGGACACAGCAAAATCAGACAGTACTTTCAGGAGAGGTGCGAGGGTGGGCCGAAAAGTAAGCATTTCTGGATAGTCATAAAACCATTTCTTTTTTCAAAAGGGGAAGCATCCTCCTCTTTAATGATTTAGGATACTCCTCTCAATTTTCAAATAAAAAGCCCTTGCTTTACTGAAGACTCTGTTTCATTATTTTCGAAACCACATTAGTATCCGCAATAGTTCTGACAAATGTAAGACAGTAGCTAATTTTCAGTTTTGGCACACCACACCTGAAGAGGTTCAGCTTGTTCTGAAAGACCTGAACACTTAAAAAGGAACAGGTTATGGTCAGATTCCAGCCAAAGCTTTAAGCACAGTGAGTGACATTGTTGCTCTGTAGTGTTTCAGACTCTTTAACAGATGTATAGATACATCTCGCTTTCCAGATTCTGCTAAGGCAGCAGACGTTTTACCCAAATACAAAAAAGAATATGTCCTGGAGAGGAAGAACCATGTTTGTTCATCTGCTTTTAGAACAGGCTTCAGCTGTCAGCATGTTCTTCACTTATATGACACTTGGAGGAATGCCCTTGAGAATGGACTACTCTCTGGAGATTTTCACTTGGATTTGTCCAAGGCTTTTGACTGCCTCCCCCACTCATTGATCACTGCCAAAACTTCATGCTTTTGGCATGACGACCCTATCCATTAATTAACGTAGAGACTATCTTCTGAACAAAACAAAGAGTCAAAATTCTCGATGCCACCAGTTCTTGGCAATCATTTTCAAGGGCGTTCCCCAGGGCTCCATTCTTGTACCAGCAATCTTTAATATTTTTATGAATGATGTTTTCTGTGCCGTTCAAGATGAAACCCTTTTTAATTATGCTGACGACATTACCATCCTGGTCAAGGCAAAGACTAAAGAAGGCTTAGTCA